>JAKTTZ010000004.1:0-697718 GCA_030556425.1 Ogataea ovalis | reverse complement strand
TTATAAGAATACACCTCTTAATTCCGGATTCATCATTGAAAATGACACAACTTAACAAAAATTAGAAGACGAGAGAGATTGAAAGCTTTAACTGAGTTGTGCTACCAAAAAAGCTTGATATTGTAATTTATAAGTCGATGCAGTCCTTGGCTGTATTTACCATGTATTATAATGTACCTACTAAATGTTGATAGTGTGTTGAAGGTCGTCGGATCTTGGTATGTTATTAGCTAGTGGTTCTGCCTGTTGCATGTGATAGTAGACTTGAAGGATAGGAGTTGATGATCTGAGTCTAACGTATTGATGTTGTGGACGTTACGATATTATGCATTTCTTGAATTGCATAACCTGACCTATATACAGAATAGTTATTTGCTGATAATATAGTATAGATTGATGGTGAAGAAATATCACAAACCGTTGGCTGATTCTGAACATTCAAGCTGAAATTTTTTTTTTCCCCCATTGCCCTCTTTTTTTTTCGATTTAAAAATTTATTCACTTATGCATTACTTTGTCTTGCTCCAGCTGAATCTCCTTTTACTTCAAGTTATTTTTACAACCATTCTTGAAGCCTACTTTGTTTCCTTTTCTTGAAGTTATTTAACTCGAAACCACTTCACTCCACTTTTTGCCATCTGCAAGTGTTTGGCAACTCTTATGATTGATATGTGCATCCGCTTTCGATTTGTACACTGCGTCTAGGGACTTTTTCGACTATACACCTCACATTTCCGGATTCAGGGTTGGAAACGACGCGACCGATGCTTCAACTTCCCAGGGACCTCACTCGCCCTTGCAGTAGTATCCTGTATATAGTTATTATTATTACACTAGACAATATAGCGCATAGCTATGGCTTCATAATAGGAAAAGGAACTGATTATCGATTTGTAAATAAGACTACAATATTAATCATAAAGTTATATATACTTTACCCGTTTATAGAGAAATATAACCATTTTTTTGTTTGGATGTGGTTGTGTAAAAATAAGGAGTCTTTGATAACAGGTGATCTATTGTCACTTTGATACAAAGAATATATGTCGATATACTTGTCAAGGAAGAAGTGAAGTTGTGTCTGGAGTATTTTCAGATTAATTATGGGCACCTCTTTTAATAGAAATTTAAATATTTATATATAAATAACAGTGTAAAAGTGAACTGCTTTTAATATTGGCTCCCAATAATATCATTGAAAGTAAATAATTCTAATCGACGAGTCACTAAATATTTTGATTCCTTTTTTTCACATTAAATAATTACTTATAATACTAGAAGTTGAAGAAAAATTTCATTTAAAAGAGAAAGCAATACATATAGCTAAAGGAAGAAAAGACAAAGACTTGAAAATAGAAGTAAAAAGAAAAATGAAAAGCATTTAATTGAAATCACTTTTGACGACCTTGATTCCCAAAATAAGAATACAAATTGGAATCATATGCAGATGGAGTACTATAAAATTCACCAGATTGATTATGTAAAGTTGGTTGTTGTTGCTGTTGTTGCTGTTGCGTACTGTAATTTGTAGGTGGAGGGTATGATGGTTTCGAAGGTAATGGTGGAGCAAGTGAAGATGATGATCCATAGTTAGTAGCAGATGGGCCTGACGATATTGAACTATGATTCCCTTGTTGAGCAAACACTTGTTGGTAAGATGGTGGTGCCGGTGCCGAAAAAGAAGAAGGAGATGATGATTGATGTTGTTGTTGTTGTTGTTGTTGTTGTTGTTGTTGTTGTTGTTGTTGTTGTAGTGGATATGATGGTTGTTGATAAGAAACAGAAGTCTTTGGTGAAGGTTGTGAAGAAACACTAAATTTACTAAATTGTTGTCGTAACAGCTCTTGATCTCTACTTGGCCCATTTATTTCAATATCTTGCTTCAATCTATTAAACTCATTAATTCTTGAATTATAAAATTGTTCACAAGAAAACTTTAAGTTCGTAGTAAATTGCAAGAGTTGTTTATAAAAATCACAACCTTGTTTAACACCTTTTTCGTAAATTTTCCAATTTTCATAAGATGCTAAATATCTCGTAGTGATTGCTTGTTTAGTACGCATCATTGAATCTCTCTTTTTAATATTGGTTTTAATCATTGAATCATCTAAAATTTCATTCATCAATTTTTTCAATTCATCAATCAATTGTCTTTGTTTTTCAAGAGTTGACTCTATTCTTTCTTGATATGGTTTAAATTTACCTAAACCTTCTTTGAAAACTTCATTAATATTATCATTATTTTTATTTAATATTAAAACATTTGAAATATCATCTGAATGAACTTGTCTTTTCAAATCTTGATAAGTATTTGATCTTTCTTTTTGTAAATATCTTAGTTCTTGTAATTTAGAACGCATAGAATCGATCTTATTTCTAATTATTGATGGATCACTCTTTGGTTCATCTTCAAAATCTATTAATGATTGTTGAGGTGGTTGCTGTTGATTACTACTTGAAGAATCTTGAGATTTAAAACTAGATAAAAATTTAGGATGAGAAGGTCCAAGTTTTAAAATATCGATATCAGTTTTGATATTTTTATAAATTCCATTTATACGATTATCAGCTTCACCTGAATCTAACAATGATTTTTTAGCTTTTGATAATTCTTGTCTTAAATTTGTTAATTGAGTAGGATATTGATCTAAAGTCCATAAATGATTATAAGTTGATTTATTTGTATCATATTGAGAAGTTTCATTACTTAAAATTGAATCACATTTATTAACATTTTCCATAATTTGAGCTTTCAAATTAGATTGTTGAACTTCATCAATGTTTGATTGACTAATCTCTGCAGCAACAGACAATACTCTAGCATCAATTTCATCAGAATCATAATCATCATCATTATTTGATGAATTTGAATCTTTTGAATCAATTAAATTTTTTAATTCATCTAATGATTTTGGTAAATTTAAGAATTCTAAAGTTGAATTCATTTCTTTATCTGCAATTTCACATTTTTCATTTTCTGCTCTTAAAATCTTAGCCATCTCTTCAGAATACATTGACGATTGTTCATGAACACTTAATGGAATAATTTTTTCAAAAAGGTCTTTACCTACAATTGTATCAACTTTTTGATCAGTAATTGGAATTGCTTTACAACTAATCATTGGTTTAATTTCAGGTAATGATGAAGTTGAAGGAATAAGATCATGATAAATAAAATCATTATCTTTATCTAATGCAGTAAATTCATTTTTAACTAATTCAATTTGAGTCTTAACTAATGTAACTAATGCAGGATCAAAAGTTCTAAAATAAGTTTTCGCATCCTTAAGCGAATCTTGAGCAATTTTCAAATAAGCAATAGCTTGACCAATTTTGGAAGCATTTTTCAATGCAGTTGCTTGATATGAATTAGCAATTGAATTAAAATACATATCTTTTAATAATAAATAATTAGCCCATGGATAAGTTGTCATCTTTGAAGCAGGAATAGAATCATAAGCAGAATGGTATAATTTTGAAGTTGCCTTAGCTAATTTAGAGACCAAAGTTTCCTTAGGTGTATCATTTTCAGTAAGATATTTTAATAAAAAAACTTCTTGTGCCTGAGCAAGCATCAATTTAGAAAAAGTTTGAACAGATTCAACACTTAAATCATCAGATGGTGCATGTAAGAAGTTTTCTTGAATAAATTGAAAAATACCACTTGTCTTTTGGAAACAGTCAAATTTAGTCTTAAAATCTTCAGCATGAACACCAATTTCAGACAAAATTGCAGCTAAATTAAACAGTATACTTGCTTTTTCAAAAGCTGTTGAATGTTGAGTATGTGATATATTTCTTAAGAAAGCATCAAACCATGTAAATTGTGCTTTTAAATTTTCAGTTGGAACTCTTAATTCTAACAGTTCTAATTGACCGTAATATCTATAATAAAGATCTCTACCAATTGCATCTTTATTACAATGGACTAGATCAATTCTTAATTTATTAAAAGTTCTTATTTCATTTTCGAAATCTGAATAAGTTCCATAAATTTGAGTTAGATATCCTTTTAAAGGATGTATCCAATCTAATTCTTTAGTTTCCTTTGTTGGAATGGAGATAAACTTTGTTTCCATTGTTGAATAAAGGATTGAATGATTAAATGATAGGAAGTCTAAAGTGTAGTTGTTGTAAAATAAAATTATCTATTATAAATAAATAATTAATAAATAAATTAGCTCATATATTAATTGTATGTGAAGAGGTCCTCGCTATCTGCCCTTCGCTGTGTGTTGGCAGAGAGGCGAATCCAGATTACTTGCAAGTGCAGTGCGGATTCCCACACAAAACAGACAAGGCAATCTGAGACTTATCTATCTATCTATACAATCTATCTATCTATCTGTCAAGGGTGTACAATTTGCCGTTTTTTGATAGGTGAATTGAATAGCGTTTTTCTTTTACAATGAGTGAAAATTTTGAGGTGTTATCAGAAGAGGTGAATAAATTGGCTTCTAACAAGTCTATGAACTCCATATTGACTTCATCCAATGAGATATTAGATCAATTGAAGAGTTTACAAAGGGATATTGAAAATGGTAAGTTGTAATCAGGGAAGAATTAAAGAATAGTAGAACAACAGTACTAACTATAAATTAAATATTTATAGACGCTCCTTATAGCATAAGCACAGTCAATTCAAAGATAAAAAAGTTGAGTGATAATATTGTTACACAAGAGAAATCGATTAACAAATCAATAAAGAATTACAGTACAAAAATTGATAGACTATTTACATTTAATTTAAGTGATGTATACCCATATGAAAGAATTGATATTAAAAATAATGAAAGATCTAAAAAATTATTGGAGAGATCAATTATAATGGATTTATTAAGAAATGGACAATTTGATATATCATCGGCATTAGAAAAAGAGAAAGGTATAATTGTTCCTGAAGATTTAATAAGTAAATTTAAAAAATTAAAAGAGATACTGACTAGTATGAAAGAAAATAATGATTTAGCACCAGCAATTGAATGGAGTTATCAAAATTCAAATGAACTGAAACAAATTGATTCAGATCTTGAATTTAATTTACATAAATTACAATTTCTTCAATTATATAATAAAAATAAAAGTGATCCATTTGAGGCTTATAATTATGCAAAAGAAAATTTCCCGAATTTTGGTGCAACACATTTAGATATAATTTCTAAATTGTTTTTTTCAATGGTTTATTCAACTACATCACCTCAATATAAAGAAAAAGATTATATATCAGATATTAGTTTATCAGGAGATTCAATTTATAATCAATTATGTCAAGATTATTGTTCATTAATTGGTCTTTCATCAAATTCACCTGTTTATAATGCATTATTAACAAGCTATGTTGCACTACCAAGTTTTATAAAATACACAAAAATTTTTAAAAATTCAGGTAAATTAAATTGGACAAGTACAAATGAATTACCATTTGAAATTAATTTACCAAATTTTTTACAATTTCATTCAATTTTTATATGTCCAGTTTCTAAAGAAGAAACAACTCAATCTAATCCTCCAATGGTTTTACCATGTCATCATATCATTTCAAAGGAGTCTTTAAGTAGGTTGAGCAAAAATAATGTTTCTAGTTTTAAGTGCCCTTATTGTCCAACAACATCAACACCAAGTCAAGCGATAGAGGCTAAATTTGTCAATATGTAGCTGGATGTTAACGGGTAGAATAGAAAAAAAAACAACGGATTCAAACTTGTAGATAAGTATAATTTTTATATATATAGCTGGGTATATTGGTGTTATTTTTAGTATTTAATAATTTTATGGTGTGACTTGGCATTTTTAATAAATTTTTCAATTGCTACTTAATCGTAATTGCTATTTTAATTTATCTAGATACCATGTTTGACTATCTAATATTTGTTTTTGTTTTATCTTACTTTTTCTATTTTTGAAAAACTCGAATGATGTTTGAATAGTTTTCGGACTTATATATGAATAATATAATGCTTTAATGAAAAAAGAGTTAAATTGGAGACAAAAAAGTAAAAATATATATAGAGAGAAATTAAGCTTCAGATAGGAGAGAATGGCCAATGACGCAATAAATTGAATTATAAGTTTCTTTGCTGTGGGGATAAGAATATTGATTTATGCGGCTTTAATTCTACTTTATCTTTTTTATGGCTGTGCTGATGTAAGGATGTTTCAGCTTTTTTTTTTTTTTTGATTAAAATTATTTCTATTTTTTGAAATTTTTTTTTTTGTTAGTAGAATCTACCTTTATCATGAATTGATAGCCTTTTTTTAATCACGGAAATTGATGTACATATCTAGGAGCTCGCAGACACAGAGATAAATCACACGAGTTTTTTGTCCTTTTTGAAAACATAAATATAGGAAATAATATTAGAAAACCATGAGTGATTTAAAAATATCGAATAAGAATCAAAAAAGTAAAAAGCAAACTAGAAGATCAAGAAAGAAGAGAAGAACAGAAGATTTTTCATCTGATTCATCATCATCATCATCTGATTCATCATCTGATTCCGAGAGAGAAGAATCAGGAGAAGGATTAGAGAAAATTAGAAATGAAACACAGATGAAAAGAAAAGAGCAAGGAGGAGAAGGAGAAGATGATGTGATGCAAGATGATATTGACTTTGAAGATAATAATAGCAGTAACAACATGGTTGACTTAAATATTGATGAATTGAAACTTCCCAAATTTACAAAAAACTTAACAACGGAAGATTTAGACAAGACAAAGATCGAATTACGAAAGATTGATAAATTGACAAATTTACCACAATTAGAAAACAATTTAATTAAGAATAATTTAAATAAAAGTAATTTAAATGAATCAAATAATAAAATTGAAAATAATAGAAAAAACTTATTAGATTCATATTTAAATAAAATGTTAGTTAATTATGGTGATGATTTAGATGAATTAAGAAAAAGTAAAGATTTTAATGGTAATGTTTCATTAAATTTGTTAGCTAAATTATTAATAGAAAGTGGTAATATATTTGATGATGAAACATTGAAAAATCTTGTTGATAGTTAGTTAGTTAATTAATTAAATTTAGAAAGTTAAGATGTTAAAAGAGTAATAATCAACTTGATTAAATTGGTTGATTGTTTGATTAATTTAATTGCTAGATGAATTATATGTAGTATATTTATCGGTTTAGAGTAATAAATTATGTAATTATGCATTACAGAGCCGATATATTTAATGTAAAGGGTAAAAGTAATAATAATTGAATACATTAAATGTATATTAATGATACACATGGCATATGCAAGATATATAGAATACATAAATTAAATTAAATCTATATATGTATATGTATATGTTTATGTATATAATTTATTTCATGGGACTTTGTACAATAAATTAATGCCTATAACTTAGATAATAGGGATATACTTAAAAACTGATAACAGCTCAAAGAAAGGGAAGCAAGGCTTCGCAACGGCAACCTAACGGAGCTACCGAATGCTTTGTCACTGTTATTTTTCACGGTATGGATATTTTGTAGAGATTGCTCGCTCGATCGATCGGTCAAGATTGAGATTATGATCTTTACTTTCATATTCTTCTTTTTATTCTTTATTCTTTATTCTTTTAGTGGGGGGGGTGGGATTGGGGAGCTCCGTGGCGTAGCTTCATATTGTGTTTTATTTAGTGGAGTATTTAATTTTTAGCTAGAGATTTAAAAGCTATGTAGATATTAATATTATGCGCGATTATTGATCCTTTAGTCATATTTGTAATTATAAATTTATGTTAGAGATAGGGTTAGCGTAGGCGAAGACGTTATATATTGCCAGGTATATTAAAATTACAGTTGATCCCTTAGTTAAAAATGTAAAGAGAATAGAATTTATTCAATCACAATTGGATTATAAAAGAATGTAGAAATGACGTAGACACATGCCAAGCCAAGCTACAATTTGAAAAGAAACGGGGGGGAAGCAGTGAAAGTGACCGGTTCGCGCTGCGCCCTGCCCGTTGCTCACTGCAGATTACCAGGCTACCATCTCTGGCGCTGGTGCTCGCCGCTGGCCCCTGACCGACAAACTGTATAGTCTCTCGGTTCTCCAGTGTCAAACTTTGTTGGCGCGGGGGAAGAGATTCCCTAAATAGTTTTACCTTGTACACCGCCCCGGCACTGGGAAGTAAGCAGCAGGCAAGCTATGCGCGACCGAGGCCGCCGCCACTTCCACTTCCACTGCCATTGCCACCGTTGTCACCGTTGCTCCTCGGGCCATTCTTTCTTCGATTCAGGGGAGGAGCAGGAGGAGGAGGGGTCGGGGAAACTAGGCGACGAACTTAGATCAATGCTAAAAAAAAACGACAAACGGTGCTCGGGAGGTCGGGCGGCGGGCCATCAGGAGGTATCTACTATAGCAGGGTCATAATAATAATAATAATGATTGTGAGATCTGTGGGCGTGGATCAATATACATCTAGCTGGAGCAAACGGATCAAACGATAATTGTAAAGGGGTGAAAGAGTTAAGAAAATGAACAGAATATGAAAGTTGGATTAACAGATCATGCAGATATATATATGTATATTAATATACGTATATTAATAAATAAAACTAATTACAAAGCATACAAATATCAACAGACGAAACAAATAAAGATGGGAGATGTCACCAGAAAGAGGGAGAGACAAAAATACAATGTATGCTATAAATACACTACACATTGAAAGCAAATAACAAAAACGACTCACAGTCGCTCGGGAGCGGCGATTCGCGCAGCTCCAAATTTACCAGGCCGTACAGCGTGCATACACAAATAAATAAATATATATGGAAACTGAGTAAATGAGTAAAATATTACTACTGTGAACACCGTGCTGAGCTTTCTGACGGCAACCTTGTTTGTTTGAATGCTACTATTCTGTTTGATCCATGTTTTACTTATATTTTAAGCCCTGATTTCCCACTTTCTTTCTAGTTTTGTATTTAATTGCATTTCACCTCATTTTCTGCTCTAACTTATTATATTGTTATTGGAGATTTGATACCTACAATTATTTCTTGTCTTTTTTTTTTTTGTTTACCCGATATTTTTATAAACAATTAGAATTAAACAACTTCTACTCAAACTATTTTTTGTTTTTGCCCCTGTCTCTCTCACCCGGTTCCCTTAATAGATAAATAAATATAATAATAAATATAATCATTCAAAAAGACTTTTTTACTGAATACACTTACATAGCTTACATCTTTTTACTATTTTTCACTTGCTTACTTATACAATGAAGTCCTTTTTAAATATTGTTTTCCAAACTTTACTATTTTCCTCATATGTTGTCAATGCCTTACCGATTGATGAAGATGATCATCCATGTTCATCATCTTCTTCATCCCCAGGGTATCTTAAATTAACAGCTCAAAAATTAAGAGGTAGAACAATTAAAGATGCAACTGAAAATGCTGAAGCTTATATACTTGAAAAAAGAGCTGAAGATGGTACTGTTGAAATGGTTGTTGAAAATGCAAGTACTTTTTATAAAGTTGAATTAAAAGTTGGTTCTGACAGTCAAGTTGTTGAAGTTTTAATTGATACCGGTTCATCCGATTTATGGATTATGAATTCAAATAATAGTTATTGTGAAGCTGGTACATCAAAAAAATTAAGAAAATTCACTAGAGCTGGTAGATCCGATGCTTCCATTGTTAATTTATTAGAAGATTTTTCGGATGATGATAAATATTTTGATAAAGCTGTTGGACCTGGTAATATTGGTGGTGGTGGTTTCCAATCAACTTATATATCAACTGCTACTAATACTGCTAGTGCTAGTAATTCTGAAGAAACTGATAATTCTTCAAGTACTGATGCAATTGATTGTTCCGAATATGGTACTTTTGATCCTTCAAGTTCTACAACTTTCCATAGTAATGGATCTAAATTTAGTATTACATATGCTGATGAAACATTTGCTAAAGGTTGGTGGGGTTATGATACAATTGTTTTTAATGATATTACAGTTGATAATTTTGCATTTGCCGTTGCTGATGATACCGATTCTGAAATGGGTGTCTTTGGTATTGGTTTAGCAGGTTTAGAGACAACTTATTCTGGTGATTCATATTCAGGTTCTCCATATCAATATGAAAATTTACCTTTAAAATTAAAATCATCAGGTGTTATTAATAAAGCTGCTTATTCAGTTTATTTAAATGATAGTTCTTCAAGTACTGGTAATGTTTTATTTGGTGGTGTTGATCATAATAAATATACTGGTGATTTAGCATTGGTTCCAATTATTAATACTGTTAAATCTTATGGATATGACAATCCAATTAAGATTCAAATTACTTTAACTAAATTAGGAATTACTGCAGATTCATCTTATACAACTTTGGGATCAGGTGCTGCTGCTGCTTTATTAGATACTGGTACTACATTAACATATGTTCCTCAAGATATTTTAAATGAAATTTATTCAAGTATTAGTGATTTACAATATAGTTATAGTGCTGAAGCTTATGTTATGACTTGTTCTGATGCATCTGATTATTCTTTTACTTTTAATTTCCAAGGTGTTGATATTGATGTTCCATTATCTTCATTTATGTTATCATTAGTTTCTACTTCTGGTGATGTTTCATCTTATTGTGCTTTAGGTCTTTATTCATCAGGTGACGATTCGTTTGTTTTAGGTGATTCATTCTTAAGATATTTCTATTTTGTTGCTGATTTAGATGATTATCAAATTGCATTTGCTTCTGCTAATTTAGACTCAAATTCTGAAGATATTGAAGTTATTTCTGATTCGATCCCATCTGCTAGCTCTGTTGATGCTTATTCAGAAACTTGGGGTTCAAGTTATACTGAGTTAGAGACTGGTACTTATGGTACAACATCAACTGATACATCTTCATCATCAGAAACTGGTTCAAAGACTTCAACTAAAAAATCTTCAAGTACATCAGGTTCAAGTGATTCAAGTACTTCTTCTTCTTCTTCTTCTAGTTCCGGTATTAAATTAGGTGTTTCATTTAATACCGTTATTGTCGCTTTAATGAGTGTTTTCGTTGTTTCAATGATTTGATTTGTTTTTGTTTTTTTTTTTCTTTTTCTTTTCTTTAACTGGGGGTATGTATTATGTTCCTCTCGATTATATATCTCTCTCCATGATGATGAGACACATATGCTTTTTTTAAAAAAAAAGAACGTTTTGATGTTATTTCTTTAGTTTGCTTTTTTTTTTTTGTTTTTTTCCAATAATCTGTATAATTTTCTTTTCTAGCTTCTTTTTTTTTTCTCGTTCACTAAATTGTATTTATTCTACAACCCCACCCCCTTTTCCCTTTCCCCTTTCCTCATCCCTTTTCCCCTCCTCATCCTATATTCATCGTTGGCACACCCCAGTTTTTTATGATTTTTACTTGTGTTTACCAACAGTTAACTTTACTACTACTTGAACATGGATCGAAACGTTTTCACTATTTAAATGGCGTTCGTTCATTTTTGCTTTTTTAAAACCCTTGTTCGTATATACAATACATTTATTTATGTTCCTTTTTTTTTCTTTGTTATTGGTTGATCTCCTTCGTATTTGAGTATATGTATATATATAAGTTATTGTATATATAATGTGAAAATGTGGGAAAATAATAAATGTATGGTACAAGAACAATATAAAATGAAAAATGAAAAAGCTAGATCTTAGCAATTAAATATTACTATAAATGATAATAAATAGACAGATATGATATAATAAAGTATTGGAAAGCACCCTGCAGCGCAAACAATCAGCCATCGTAAATCAAACAAGTGGAAAACTGGCAGCGCACACGAAACGTGGAAGTTACGAAGATCTGGAAGGGAACGAGGACGAGAACGAGAACGAGGACGAGAATGCGGCGGGTGCGAGACTGCGAGACTGCGAGACTGCGAGTGTGCGATGCCCGTCGTTCCTCGTTTAGCAGCTACAGCTTGGCTACAGCTTGGATAGCTGATAGCTTGGATAGCTTGCGTGCGCACAGCTCGCTGTATTTTGTATTTAGTAGATGGATGGATGGATTTATTACGATCGGGATCGACGCGTCAGGTGGATTTGTGGTGAACGAGAGGAACGAGCTCTGTTGCAGATCGAGGTTCGACAATATATATATATCCTTTGGCTTTCCCTTGTTCTTTCTATACATAGTTTTAAATTCTTTTTTATATAATTCCCACTTCTAATTGATTATAGTTTTAGTTTTTCAACAATTATTTCTTAAATCTTTTTCTTTTTACATTTATCATTTTCAACAGAATGAGTACCGAACAACAATCAACAAAGGCTAAATTAGCCCCAAAGAATTTTGAACAAGATAAACAATTCGCTGAAGCTTTACATGGTAAAGATCATACAAAGACATCAGGTATGGGTGCATGGATTAAAAAGGATAAAGATGCACAAGAAGTTGCAATGGAAGGTTATTTTAAACATTGGGATGGTAAAACTGATAAAGAAACTGAAGATTCAAGATTAGATGATTATTCAGCATTAACAAAACATTATTATAATTTAGTGACAGATTTTTATGAATATGGTTGGGGTTCATCTTTCCATTTTTCAAGATATTATAAAGGTGAAGCATTTAGACAAGCAACTGCAAGACATGAACATTATTTAGCTTTAAAAATGGGATTAAATGAAAATATGAGAGTTTTAGATGTTGGTTGTGGTGTTGGTGGACCAGCTAGAGAAATTACTAGATTTGTTAATTGTGAAATTGTTGGTCTGAATAATAATGATTATCAAATTGAAAGAGCAACTCATTATGCTAAAAGTTATGGTTTAGATAAAAAATTATCATTTGTTAAAGGTGATTTTATGCAAATGGATTTTGAACCTGAATCATTTGATGCAGTTTATGCAATTGAAGCAACTGTTCATGCACCAAATTTAGAAGGTGTTTATGGTGAAATTTATAAAGTTTTAAAACCAGGTGGAACATTTGGTGTTTATGAATGGGTTATGACTGATAAATATGATGAAAAAAATCCTGAACATAGAAAAATTTCATATGGTATTGAAGTTGGTGATGGTATTCCAAAGATGTTTGGTAGAAAAATTGCTGAAGAAGCTCTGAAAAATGTTGGATTTGAAATTGAATATTCAAAAGATTTAGCTGATCTTGATGATGAAATTCCTTGGTATTATCCATTAACTGGTGATTTTAGATATGTTCAAAGTTTTGGTGATTTATTTACATTCTTTAGAACTTCTTATTTAGGTAGAAAGATAACTACTGGTTCTGTTGGTTTAATGGAAAAGATTGGTTTAGCTCCAAAAGGTTCTGTTAAAGTTACTGAAGCTTTAGAAGATGCTGCTGTTTATTTAGTTGAAGGTGGTAAACAAAAATTATTTACTCCAATGATGTTGTACGTTGTTAGAAAACCATTAAATTAAATTAAATTAAATTAAGATAGGTTTTTTATTATAATTTATAATCATTTTGTTTTTTTGTCTTTTTTTTTTTTTCTTTAATCTTTGTCCCTTTTGTTTCTCTGTTGTTTTATTTATGCATAATAATAAATATCCAGTATATTCCTAAAACATATTAATTTTTAATTTTTTACATTTTAAGTTATTTGAAATTTTTATTTTTCTTATAAATATATATTTTTTTTTTTTTTTAATTTAATTAAAATAATTAATTATTTAAATTCAACTATCAATAAAATAAACTAAAGCCCAAGCAGATCCTGCAGCAATTGATCCAATTAAAACCATTTGTACACCTTCACTAACTTTAGAAAGTAGTGGAGTATCAGAACCCATTGAAACTGAAGTTTTAAAATAACCAAACCAAAACAATGTAATTAACATAACAATAACAGAAATTATTAATCCTGTACCAACAGTTTCTGTGAAAAAATAAGGTATTAAAGGTATAAAACCACCAAAGAAATAACCTGATCCAATAGTTAAAGCAGATGTTAATTGTCGACCTTCAGCAGGTTCTTCTAATCCTTTACCATATTTAATTACAAAATCAATCATTGCTTGAGGATTTGCTTCTAAATCTCTAATAAATAAATCAATAACTTCCAGTGAAGCACCAATTTCAAGCATAATTTCTTCAACTTCTGTTGCAATTAAATCTGGATTTTCAAAAAATTCATTCTTTTCTTTACGAACTTGTGAACGATAAAATTCAACTTCTGATCTTGCTGCTAAATATCCACCAAGACCCATTGATATAGCACCTGAAACTAATTCAGCCATACCACCTGTAATAACTAATTTAGAATCACCTAATGATGATAATCCAGCTGTTAATGCAAATGGAACTGTTAAACCATCAGATAAACCAATAATAACATCACTCATTACTCTTGGATCAACTTTATCAAAAAATCCTAATGCAGATGATGAATAATTTGAATTATTATCAATTTTACTATCTAAATTTGGTGTTAGCGGACTATTAGAATTTGTTATTCCTTCTTGTGATTCTATTTGTGATTCAGGATCTATTGATCCATAATTGGCAGCTGTTGATGATGATGATGTTGTATTTGGTAATAATGATTGTGAATGTAAACTATCTTCTTGAGAATCTTCTCTTCTTGATATCACTGAAACAATAGCTTTCTTTAATGCAACAATAGACATTTTTGTATTTATTTTTTTATTATTATTATTTTCGTTGAATATATAACTTTAGTTATTGTTGTTGTTGTTGTTATGAATCTGTTTATATATATGTGTGTGTTTTTGTATCTGTCTGTATATGAGATTGTTGTAATAGTGAATCTAGAAAAAAACTAAATTGTAACCTGAAATTCACTTTTGGCGTAGATGGGGGGTAAAGAAAAAAGATGGATACTAACTGACTAATTGGTTATTAGCAGTAATTTTAGAAAATTATAAATAAATTATATGATGAATGAATAATGCAAGAAACAAGAAAAAACAAAAGGGGCAAAATCAAAGTAAAAAAAATGAAATGGCCACAATTTGAGGGAAAGGAGGTTTTAAAAGGTAACAAATAAACAAACTTGTCAAATAAAATAAAATTTAAAAAGTGACTGGGTTGGCTGGCTGGCTGGCTGTAGGCGATCCGATGCGATGTTTAAGTGAGGTTGCTATCTGTGTATATAATATATATACTAGAAGGGGGAATATAGAATATGGTATGTAATGGTGAAGGAGGTAATCCAAAAGGCAATAAAAATAAGAAATATATATATATATATATATAAAAAGAATACAAGATATAAGATATAATAAAAGGTAATGAAACAAAAAAAAAAAAAATAAATAGTGGATAAATAAATAAATTTAAATAAAATACAAGAAACGGTCGGATCTCTGAAAAAAAGAATGGAAAGGCGAGAAGCTCGCTTGCTTAGATATTATCGACGCGTCTAATTTATGGGTATTATGTAATTACGTCGATTGGTTTTTTCCTCTATTTTTAGCCAATCAGCGTTTAGTTGTTTGTCATCTCTCCCTGTTTTTTTGCTTAGGTGGTTGGTGAAGTAATCGTTTACAGTGTTTACGCAGGGTTTTTTTGTTTCTGTTTGTGGGGGAGGAGCTGTCTTTTGTGTGGTTTTTTTTTTTTGCTTTTGGTTTTTGTGGTTCTGTAATTTGTCTTATTGGATGGATTGGGGGGTGATTGGGGGGATTGGATCAGTGACGTTGTCCACACGGCACGGGCTACAGGTTACGGTTAGGATGTAGGTTGCAGTGTGGTGGAGTTGTGTTCATAACATGTGGTCTTTGTATCGTGTCGGGTGCCGGGTGCCGTGTGCCGGGTTCCGGGCGGTGCCTGTCATTAGCGATGCGATGGCCATTGGCAAGCGACACCAACGTGAAAAGCTGTAGAGAAATGATGGCTTATATAATATATATATCGGTGGTGCCCACTGCCCTCTGCCGATAAAGAATATATATATATATATATATATATATAGATAAATGACAATAAGTAAATGGCTTTAAAAATTTTATTAAGTAGTTTCCATTACGACGAATCGCGGGCTGGTAAATTATAATTCATAAAGGGGTAAGTAAAGGGCGTATCAATTTATACTAAAAACTGATATGTCATAAATTTGAAGAGAATTTGTTAATTACTTCTATATATATATATGCCGGATTCTTTAAAAAAAAAAGAGCCCAATAGGCATAGAGATGAGCAGGGGAGCAGGATTTTGAGAGGCGATCGATGGTTCGGGAATCGGGGTTAATCGCGTTTTTGGATAAATCCGGTTTACAAGCATTTACGATTTCTGCAAGGTAGTTATTTATTTAAATTGTTGAATTCAGTTAATTAACTGTGTGAATCAGGGAATATTCAACAAGCTTCAAAGACAATGAAGATTAAATAATTTAGATTAGGATTGATTGATACAGTTTATAGTAATCCGTTTTCTTTGTTCATGTCACTTTAAGACATATGATTGAACCAGAGAAGTTCTGTCAATAAACAATGTACAGTTTAGCTAAATACATAGTTCTATATCAGTGAGATACAAAGTCCGAAGAAATAAAATCATCCGTCGGCAACTTCTGTAATATATATCTACCTATATAAATAAAAGGTAGAAACTAAAAGTTGTATGGTGTGTATATGATCTGTCTACTAGCTGTTTGTTTTTATATAACCTTTCTTTCGAACAGCAATAAAGGGGTAACTGTTTATACATTATAATTGAGGGGCTAATAATTGCTGCAGTGTAGTCTGAAAAAATTTTGAAGAATGAATAGTATAGAGAAAATAGGCCTTGCTTTTCTTCTATGATTTATTGCAATTTGTTTTCGCATATTTCTGGAAATTTTAAATCTTTTCCTTAATCTTAGATAATCAGATGCAACATTGGTGTTATACGGAGATGGTATATATATCTCTGATAATATCAGGAGATAGTTAGGCAGCTACAATGATTTGGCGCTAACTTGATCTTTTATATAGCTTTGCTTGTTCTAGGAACGTGAAAATCTTGAACCCCTTTTTAGTTTTTTACCCAGATTAAAGGATCGGTTTTCCTTATCCTAAGATAATTTTATCATTGAGTTCAGTGGAACCATAAAACCATGTATTTAATTGAAAGTTAGCTAATAGATCAAACATTTTATCCAACTATATTCTATATTACTTAATCTATAGTATATATCATTTAGTTATTGTTGTTTAATCTTGATGTTCACCCTTAATAACATAACTAATAAATGCAGAGATCTAGATCTCAAAACGCAGTCGATAGTCGTCAAATCTTGAAGAAATAAAAATATCTTTAAGCGTCGACTCTCAAGAAAGAAAAATTGATCAGCAATGACGTCAGCTCAGGTACGCTAAACGAAAACGAATCGCCCAGCTCTTTGTTTGGATCAGAGCAAATTATTGATATTATTTCATTCAGCTTCACGGATCAATACCCCGTATGCACTCCTATCCAATCTAATCATAGGATACTGTTCAACGATTAACATTTTCATAATGTTGTTCATTGCTCATCTTATATTAGCTTTTGCTATTCAGCCTTTGCTAGTGTTAGCAAAGACTCACACATTTTACTACAACGTCTCATACACATTAGCAAACCCCGATGGTGTTTTTGAAAGGCCTGTTATATCCTTTAACGGTTCTTGGCCACTACCTACAATTGAGATAAATAAAGGTGATAGAATCCAATTAACTTTATTCAATGGTTTAGGTGATTCATCAACTTCTTTACATTTCCATGGTCTTTTCCAAAAAGGTTCTAACCATATGGATGGCCCTGTTGGTGTTACTCAATGTCCGATACCTCCTGGTTCTTCATTTACATATGATTTCGTTGTTGATCAAGTTGGTACTTATTGGTACCATAGTCATAGTGGTTCTCAATACAGTGATGGTTTCAGAGGTTTATTAATTGTTCATGATACTGAAATAGAATCAAATTATGAATTTGATCATGAATTAAGTTTCAGTGTTAGTGATTGGTATCATGATTCAAGTGATGTATTAATTAAAAAACAATTATCTTTATATAATCCAACAGGTGCAGAACCAATTCCTCAAAATGCATTATTCAATGATACTAAAAATGTTACTGTTAATGTGGAACCTGAACAAACTTATTTAATTAGATTTGCCAATGTTGGTATTATGGTTTCTCAATTTATATTCATTGAAGATCATGATTTCGAAATTATTGAAGTTGATGGTGTTTATGTTAAACCAGCTAAAGCTTCTATGATATATTTGAGTGTTGGTCAAAGAATGAGTATCTTATTAAAGACAAAATCTTTAAAAGATGTTACTAAGAATTTCTGTTTTGTTCATACTTTTGATACAAGTATGTTAGATGTTTTACCAAATGATTTACAATATACATCTATTAATTATTTAACATATGATGAAAATTTACCAAATTCAAAGCCATCTAAAGAATATTATGATGTCGATTCATATGAACCATTTGATGATTTCGATTTAAAACCTATCTCTGAGACTCCATTATTACCTGAACCAGATCATAGAATTGAAGTTATCTTACACATGGATAATTTAGGTGATGGTGTTAATTATGCATTCTTTAATGATTATACATATGTTGAACCAAAAGTTCCAACATTATTAACAGTTTTAACAGCTCCTAAGAAACATCTTACAAATGATAAGATTTATGGTTCAAATACTAATTCCTATGTGTTAAATAAAGGTGATATTATCGAATTGGTTATTAACAATGAAGATGATAATAAGCATCCATTCCATTTACATGGACATCAATTCCAAGCTGTGATTAGATCAGATGAATACGATGATCCTCATCATTATGATCCTGAAAAGGATGCATCTAAGATGCCAGAGTATCCAGTTATGAGAGATACTATGATTGTTAAAGGTAATGGTAATATGGTTTTAAGATTTAAAGCTGATAATCCAGGTATTTGGTTCTTCCATTGCCATCTAGATTTCCATTTAGAACAAGGTTTAGCATTAACATTTATTGAAGCTCCAATTGAATTACAACAACAATTGACAGACATACCTGATGACTTTTATGATATTTGTTTAAAGAGTGATACATTAATTAAAGGTAATGCAGCAGGTAACTCTGAAGATTGGTTAGATTTAACTGGTGAAAAAGTTCAACCAAACCCATTACCTGAAGGTTTCACTTTCAAAGGTTATGTCGCTATGCTTGTTTGTATCATTGTTGCATTACTTGGTTTGAGATCAATTTACAACTTTGGTATGGATGATATTAAAAAGGATACAGCTAGTACTATAGTTGATGAAAGAAAATTCATTCAAGATATGGTTGAGATTTTATCTGCTGAAGAAAGACGTTTATTAATGAGTTCTAGTAGACGTAATCAAAAGAAACAAATGGAAATTAAGACAATGATTGATGAATTACAAGAAATGGATCTTAAATTCAGAGATTTGGAATAAGTTATGAGATAGATGATTTGTATCATATCTAAATCGGTATTTTAAGTTGGTGTTATTTGTTTACATCGGACAATACTTCTACGTGTATGTATGTGTGTGTGTGTGTGTGTTTTTTATTTTTTTTTTTTTCTTTCTTTCTCATTTTCTTTTTCTTAATGCTAATTCCTTCACTTCTACTGACTTTTATTTTTCGTTTTCTTTACTTGTTACTAACTAATGATATTAAAAGCTTTTATGTTGTCTATTATTTTTTACGATTGTGATATTGTGTTTAAAGCGTAAAATGTGAAAACATACATAAAATATTACATTAACAAATATAAAAATAATTTCAATTCAATTTTAATCCGGGGGTGTATTAGAGATTCTAGCTAATTTGATTGATTGATTGTTTGTTTAGATCTTGTGGGAGTTTACTATTAAATCCTAATTTCATTAACATCAGTATCATGTCTATCGCTTCAATTGTACTATCGTGTAGTGACTACAAGACAAATAGAATATATCATCTCTTCTAAATTCACTTGTCCTAACATATACATTGAACAAGCTTGCCCAAAACGCTACAAACAACCCGATACCAACCTTTATAAACTCCGAAATGCACGCTACACATTCACCAGATAAAGTGTCAACTACAACTACCAATTTCAACTATCAGATTAAAACAATTTAAAAATTTCATAAGAAAATTTTGTTATGTACATCACTTGTTCTTGCTCGATCTCCATCCATGATCTCCTGAGTGGAGTAATGATTTGGTGATATTTTGGTTAATGGCACTGTATTCCAATCTGTGATGGCTTATTTGCTAATATAGCGCTTATGTCAGAATAAAATCAGCTCCCTCTTTTACAACTATAAGAATAACAAAAAAAAAAAGCTTCACGCGCCGCGCCGAGATGTGGAAAATTGAAGTGGTGTAGAGAGTTATATATCGATTTTCTAGCTTAAGTAATTGGAGGCGGCGCACGACCCAGCAGTATCTTAACAGTATTGTTGTCAGATCTCGGCTTTTTCTTTTTATTTTTTAAAATTTGGGATTAAAAGGGAAGGGAATAGCCTAAGGTAAATGTGGGGGTTGACAAGTATAAATAATCTATGTAATGCCCTCTATCATTTATATATTGATTTTAATTGATTTGAAATAGTTTTAATAGTTAGATTGATGAAATAGATTAAAAAAAACAACAAGGAGTATATAATAATGTCAATTAACGTTGAAGGAGATTTAATTCATTTTGAAGCACCAAATTCTGGTTGCTCGGCTACCGTAACAAAATTGGGAGCAACGTTAATAAGTTTTAAATCCAAAGGAACTGAATATATATATTTATCAGAAGCTGCCAATACATCAACAACAAAGACTACACCAGTTAGAGGAGGTATTCCTATTATTTTCCCAGCTTTTGGGAAATCGTATTTACAAAGTTTAAAACATTTACAATCTCATGGATTTGCAAGAAATTTAAAATGGGATTTTGTCATTGGTGAAGTTTTAGATGATATAACAAGAGTAAAATTTAGTTTAAGTACTAAGAATTGTAATGGGTTCAATCAATTTGAAAAATGGTGTCAATATTATGGTAAAGAAGTTAAATTTGATTTAAGTTTAGTCTTTGAGTTATCTCAAGATAAATTAAATATCAATGCAGAATTATTGAATTTAAATATAGATGAATTAGAATTCCAATTCTTATTCCATACATATTTTAGAGTTCCTGATGCAAGAGATATGTATATTGTTGGATTACAAAATTTGAAATATGTTGATAGATTAATAATAAAATATCAAAATAGTGAAGAACCAATGGTTAAAATCAATCAACAAACTGATTGTTTATACAAACTAGAAGATACTGTTGAACATGTTGATATTCTATCAGGAGATTCAAATATAAGATTATCAGGTTCTCAAAATTTAGATGATCTTGTTATTTGGAATCCATGGAAAGAAGGATCTGCAAATATGAAAGATTTTGAACCTAAGAATAGTTACTTGAACATGATCTGTGTTGAATTTGGTGCTGTTGAAGGAGTTCATGTTAAAAAAGGACACGTTTGGACTTGTCAACATACAATAAGTATTATATGAAATCCTCCTACTAAATTTGGGATGGGATGTTATTTTGTTCGTTTGTTCCTATCGTTTCCCTTTCTTTTTCTTTTACTTTCCTTTTAATTCTTTTTGTATTTCTTTGCTATTTCAAATAAATACATATTATACGCAGTAAAAAAAACACTTTTTGTAATTTAAGATAAAAAAAAAAGTTGGCGGTTTAACATTGTAGACCATATACAGATAAAAAACAAGAAACATGAAAGAAAAACAAAAACACAACAATTACACAAAACAAAGAAAAGTAAAGTAAAGGATAAAATCATAAAAATTGTAAAATTATTTGCTTATTATTTTTGAATTGCTTTAATGTTGATGATCATGATGATCATGATGATCATGTTCTTCTCCTTCTTTATGATCATGTTCTTCCGCTCCTTCTTCTTCATCATCATCAGAACTACTAAATTGTTCTAACGGTTGATCACCCACTTTTGGGAATGAACCTGAAGTATATTGACTAGCCAATTTAGCAAAATCAATTGGATCACCTCCTGCACCTTCAAAACCATTCAAATCATTCATAGAATTTTTTAAATCCTCTTCATCTAATTCACCTTGTTCATCTTCATCAACCCATTTATCAAAATCAGTCTTAATATAATGATATTTTAGTTTTAATTTAGTTAATCTTGGCCAAAATTCAGCATCTAATTCTTTTTTATACAAGACAAAGAATACATGAGAACCTGTTATTTCATATTTGGATTTTTCTGTATCAATCTCTTTAAAAAATTCAAGATCTAATAAATAAGATTGACCTTCTGAAATTGTCGAAAACTTTAACGCAGTTGACGTTAATTCAATTTTCGGTTGTTCAGGATCAATTGCACGAATTGTCAAATAGATTAAATTCTTAGTTGGATCTTCAGCGTTTGATCTTTGCGCCCATAAAACTGTAAAATAATTGACATGGTTTTTTTTTGTATTGTTAGTATCCAGTATGAGTGAATGCTATAACTAAAGCTAAGATTACTTACCTTCAGGTGGAATAGTAGTCATTGTGTATAGTGTGTATTGTGGATTGTATATCTAAAATTCGAATTGAATGATCTCTCTAATTCAATTAATATGATGTTAGTTATAATAAGACAAATAAATAAATGGCAGGTGCTCAAAAACATTCGCCGGTTATTAAAAACCCCATCAAGTCGTCTTATTTCCCTTTCAGGTCGCTCGGTTGCCATCACACTGACTGACAGTCCACTGATCACTCACTGATCACTGATCACCTCAGCCAGCGACCTCTGGAATCACCTAGAAATTGCGGACTGCAATACAATTTACAAGGCGCGGTGCGCTGCCTGCGCTGCCTGAGAGAGAGTGTCGGTATATACGCGTATTGCTGGTTGACGTTGACGTTGACTGGAACTCTTTGCTTGTCACATGTGCGCCCTGTTCTTCTCCCTTGCTTTTCCTGATGCAAGGATGAGGGTTCTCGGTTTTCCACTTTTTTTTGATCGACAGGGCCGAACTTTAGATTTCATACTGGCTTGTTCAGATCTTAAGATGACTGAGTATCTGATTATCTGATGACCTCCGTCAATTGTTGATACAAGTACTTAGCCCACATTTTAGTCACTTACTTTTGGATTCACTATCACACTTATTCTCGATACTTGTCTACTGGTCTTCTTCTTAGTAATTGCCAGTAAGCGTCTGATTCACTACACATTTTACATATATTCATGCATACGTACGTCCTCATGCTCGTACACGTGTGTGGCTAAAGGGCGAATTCGTTAAAATTAATTTTAAAGCTAGAATTACAACATTATAAAGAAAAGAATAGCATAAAATAATAAAACAATCCAAAACTATTTATTTAAGAATATATAGCTATAAGTAAATTACCGACGTTTCACAGGTCTTGGTGCAATCTTTTTTCTTGCTGTTGGTGGTGTCGAAACACCATTAAAATTGGTATTATTATTGAAAATGGAAGCAGGGTCAACTGGAGCGTTACTTTGCTGACCAGTGAAATTGAAATTTGGAGTAGCTGAACGAGAAGGATTGAATCCATTCCCACCAAAGGCTGATTGTTGTTGTTGCTGCTGCTGTTGTTGTTGTTGTTGTTGAGGAACATTGTTACCAAATCCAAAACCAGAGCCTGGTTGACTCTGTTGCATAGATCCAAATGGAGCACGAGAAGCGGGTGGAGGTTGATTAAAAGCTGATGGCAAACTGAAAATCTTACCAGCTTGAGGTGCCTGTGGTTGCTGAATTCCTGATCCAAATCCTGGCGTACCCTCCTTTGATGGTGGGTTGGAGAATGCAGATTGTGTAGTACCAAATCCTCCGAAAGCTGAATTGTTGGACCCGTTAATCATTCCATTTGATTGATTATTATTGCCAAATGAGAATCCCGTTGAAGAAGCATTATTAGCATTACCAAACAATGATTTCGTTGACGCAGAGTTTGTCAGAGAGGTACCAGGTGTAGTAGGGGTTGTAGCAGTTCCGGCTCCAAAATTTGTAGTAGAATTATTGCTCGATCCAAATCCAGTTGGAGCTTGGGTAGACGAACCAAATTTGAAAGTGGAATTAGAGACATTACCAAAAGCGGATGTCGATGAAGGAGCAGCAGTGTTTGCAAGGTTAGTTGAAGATGATGCACTTGAACCACCAAATGAAAATGATTGACCTGAGCCACCAAAGGCTGAAGTAGTTGGATTTGCAGGTTTTGAAGCACCAAAAGCTGAATTTGTAGAGGAATTAGTTGTAACACCATTTGGCTTTGTATCAGATGTTCCTGAACTGCCATTACTTGTAGTAGATTGGCCAAATGCTGGAGATGCCGGTTTTGCGGTATTTAAAGATAAACTTGGAACAGATTGATTCGCTGTAGAACCAAAAGTAAACACAGGCTTAGATTTATCTTCTGGTTTTTCAGTGGTTGTTGTCGAAGCTTGAGTGGTTCCAAAAGCAGACCCAAATGAAAATGCAGGTTTTGGTTTTTCATCACCTTTCCCTGCGTCCGTTGGAGTAGCTGCTTTCGATTGTCCATCATTAGCGGTGGTGGAAGTGCCACCATTAAATCCAAACACAGGCTTTGCTTGTCCATCAACTGCAGATGAAGGTGTGCTACCAAAGTTAAATCCAGGTTTTGAACTTGTTGCGCTTCCAAAGCTAAATGGTTTTGGTTTGTCATCTGTCGACGAAGGAGGGATGCTACCACCATCAGTCACAGCCGTTGCTTTATCAGCGGTCTTTGTGGTACTAAAGTCAAATGTTGGCTTATTAGTGGTTGGTGCAGTAGTAGTAGCAGTACTTAAGTCAGTAGTGGTTGGTTTCTCAGCGGTTGTAATGCCCGGTTTACCAAAAGTAAACCCAAGTTTTGGCGGCTCCTCAGTCTTTGCAGTGCTGAATTCAAACTGTTTGGGTTTCTCATTAGTCGTCGTCGTACTCGTTGTCGTGGAAGCGGTGCTGCCAAAAGGTTTTTGTTGACTACCAGTTGCATCTTTAGAAGTTGAAGTGGATGGTGCGCCAAATGAGAATAAGGGCTTGTTACTGCCTTCAGTAGGTGTCGAGACGGAGCCAGAAGAGGATGGAGGTGTGAATTTGAATGCTGGAGTTGAATTAGAAAGCACAGGACCTGATGTGTCTCCAGCCTTCTTATCGTTCGTATCAGAAGATGCTGTAGTTTTTGTACCAAATGTGAATGGAGCAGGCTTTAAAGCAGACGTCGATTCTAATGAAATGGCTAAGCCTGGAGTTTTACCACTGGATTTATCATCAGGTAGTTTGTCCCCAGTTGTTAATGCTCCAGTCGGAGTGGTTGAAGCTTCTTTTTGATCTGGTGCTTTAGGAGGTCCACCAAATGAAATACCTGTAGGTTTGAAAGACCCAAACATAGGCTTTGCCTCAGATGCAACTGGTACACTATCAGCTTTGTTATCCTCGTTCTTGGATGGAGTTTCAGTTGAAAATTTGGTAAACATTTGATTTCCTACAGAATTTTGAGGGGTAGTTGCTTTGCCGGTGGTAGTCGTTGATGGGAAACTGAAGGAAGGTGCAGAAGTTGGAATGAATGTTTTAGGTAACTGTTCTTTCTTTGCTTGAGGTTCATTAATCTCTGATCTCTTTAGTGAAATGTTAGAGGATGGGTCAGATTCAGTTGAAGCACCTCTTTTCAGGTCTGACGATTGAACAGGATTGGAATTTCCAAACAATGAGAATCCAGCACTTGGAGCAACTATGTCATCAGATATTGAAGTAGCACCATTGGCAGTTGAAGTATTTTTGAGAATTGACTTTAATTCAGGTAATTTCTTTTCAGGGATAAATGATTTTGGCTTTTGGGCAATGTCAAACTCTTGATCTTTTAGTTTGAAATCCGAGTTTTTCTGTGCAACAAATTTAACCTTCTCCACTAATGGTTTAAAGCTGTCAGCCTTTTCTTTGATTGCTTGATCTTTTATTTCTTCCTCATAATCGTCATCATATAAAAAATTGGCCGAGAAAAATCCTTCCTTATTCTTTCTTTCTTCAGGAATTTCGTCAATATTGTCTTTGGTGACTAACTTGTCCGTCATTAAATCGGGTTTGTAATCAATTGTTTCAGATGCTGTATCAACATACTTTGGGTTAGATCTAGATTTCGATGATGTTGTATAAACAAGATTCTGTGTATGATCCCTCAAATAAGAAATTCTACACTTGGAGTATCTATCAATTTCCATTTGTTTTTTCAATTGAATAAGTTTGGCCCTTTCCAAAGGATCAATCAAAAAAGAGGTGACCGAGCCTTTCTCCCTCAGTGCACCAATCTTGGGTTTCTTATGTTGCTTCTTGGTTCTTCTGATTGAGTCATCTTCTAAAATCGATGTAAGTTCAATGTTATTTCTCTTGGTTGATAAGTTTTGAGGTAAGTTCTCCGTGTTTGTAGCATTTTTTTCGTCTTCCTCAAGTATCGAATTCTTTGTGCTTGCATTCTTCAAATTTTCCAGCAAGAAGTTGTTATTCTTCTTTATTTGGTCATAATATTCGGCAAGTTGCCTTGCTGTAAAAGATGTATTATTTGAAGATGGTTCTAGTACATTTGAGCGATTTGTGTTTGTTCTACCATCTTGATCTGAAACGTGAGAATTTGGATTTGAAAGAGCAACTCTCTTCCTCAATCCAAAAATGCTAAAGAAATTTTCTTTAATCTTAGAAACCTTTGAGGGTATAGCATCATCGGTAAGACTTTCAGTCGATGGTCGTCTTTTAACTGAATTTGACGGCATAGTCTAGCAATCTGATTTGTAGA
The DNA here is from genome assembly GCA_030556425.1 of Ogataea ovalis. NCBI lineage: Eukaryota > Fungi > Ascomycota > Pichiomycetes > Pichiales > Pichiaceae > Ogataea > Ogataea ovalis. The sequence continues at coordinate 670,972 of JAKTTZ010000004.1, read as the reverse complement.
GCTTTTGTTTGCAGATTAGATAATAGATATGAATCGTATTGCTATGGTGATTATAAATATTATAGTTTGTAACTATGGTTTTGCTCAAAAAATCAAAATATAGCGGTAATGATACACAATCAGTGTTTCAAGATGGTTTCAGATATAGCACTTCCGGTTATGCAAACTGTAAAATCAATATTTATTACATGTATTCAGCAACTGCACCTGTCCGGTGTTTGTCTTGAAAGTGTTTTGATTTTTTTTTTCCAGCACCGAAGGAAAATTTGGTCCTGCAAGTTCTACTGTAATCGTCGCGTCGTGATTTACGTCGATCATTTATGGTTTTTTAAGAATAATATAGAAGTTTAAGTCTTGAAATTATTCAAACAGCGGTCTAAACCAGTGTTTTTTTTAGCTCTGCTACAATTTACTTTGAATCAATTGTTTTAAACTATGAGCAGCTGGGTAAGCAAAGTCTCGCAGATAGTTGACGGGCGAGTGGCAAACTTACCGGATGTCGACTTGAATACGAAACAGATTGAAGAACTCTCTACTATAAGTGATGGAGTTCCCCTACATAATATCATTTCAGCTTTATCGTCTGATCCAATTGAAGCATGCTCTTTGTTAGAAGCGAAAATAGTGACTAAAACAATAGATGATTCAGATTTCAGCCTGATTTTGAGAGGATTGGTAGATTCCATTTCGTTGCCCAAAATTGAATATACCTGGTACAAGCGTGAGGAAACGGTAAGCCAATCCTCACTTCGTATAGGCTTTTATTATAAGATACGAATGATTCAGCTGATATTAGATAAAGTTCGTGATAAATTATCAGTTATAATTGATAGGGAACTTGTATTGCGCAACTTGAGTTGTCATTATGGGGGTGATGATTTACCTTGGTCAGATGAGAGAACATTTGATCTAGTGAAAAGTATAATAGATAACGAATCCGAGGAAAATGTGTTGAACTTGCTCGAATATCTAGAGCCAACTTTGAAGGAAATCAGTAATATGACAAAGACAACATCAAAGATCACATCTAGAGGGTACAAAAAGTTACGTATCAACCAATTTTTGAAGGAATTGGGACCATTGTTAGGCGAGTCATATTCAGATCAATTGAATAAATCAGATGATTTCAAGCTTTCAAACATTGGTAAACTACCCACGTTAAATTTCATTGTGAAAATTTTAACTTTAAAAACTATTGAGATGAGATGGAATATGATTATCCCACTGTTGTTGTATTTCTTAGATGATGTTGATCTACTAGTGAAAGTGGAAGCTTTACGTATATTAGATAATATACTTTTAAAGATACGAACCATTGATGGAGATAGTATACCACCAACTACGAAAAATATTATTATGAAAACAGAAATTTCCAACATATTATACGAAAGTATTGTTCCAGCTTTGCTCGCATTGCCGTCTCTAACACCAGTAGATAAATCAGTTTTAGTGCTACCAACTGCGTACAAAACTGTTATTCAATTATTTAAAACTTCATCTAGATCTTTCGAAGAGTATTGCGTCAGAATATCAAGTTTAATGAATGATTTCATCTTTCCAGCATTGATAAAAGTAAAAGATACACCTGAAATCTGCTTGATACTACTTGAAGTGCTTCGGTTTGGCATCATAGAGACGGGGCAACTAAATAACTACATCATAGTTGATTCCAAGAAGCTGATATATGCCATTTTAGATCTTCTGTTAAATCCTTACGTTGTATTTTCGAAGGAAGTGATGCACAGCAGCATTGAAATTGTCCGCCTGTTGCTCAAGGTTTCACCAAAGAAAGATAGATATAAATATGATGTCCTAGCCTGCATGCTAATGCTACTAAAGAGAATAAAACGCAGTGATATTGCGGAGAATTATACTATTCAAGAGGAGATACAAAGCCTAGTCAATAGTGATCTTGAATTAACAGGAGAGGAACTTGAAAAGATCTCAGGAGAAATTTAATAATAGAAGTATGTGTGTATGACGTATTCTAGCATAATAAATAATGTAACGAATTTTATAGACAGACACCAAACGCGGACTCGAGACAAAGCCCTGTCCAACTCCATCTCCGTGTGCACGAGATTTGTCTGAGTATTTCTGTTGCACGTAATCAGTCTTTTAATACAATGATCTTACTTTTAATTTTTGATCCTAATGAAGAATAAAAAGTCTTTGTATTCAATTGCGCAAAAGATGCCTAAATTTTTAACGCAGTCTGAAGAGAGTAAGTAAGATTATCTACACAAGTTTTGTGTGTGGGATCCAAGTTTTCAACCGGTTTCACTAAGATCCAGATCACTAACATTAATCTTTCAAATTCTGTGTTTCTTTTGATATATATAGCGTTATATGACAAATATAGAACGATAAACCGTTTAGAGAAGCAAAGACTGGCGGACGCCTTTAGGAACCCATCTTCGTCTGAATGGTCATATAGATCTGGGGCAGATAACAGAGATAGGAACAGATATTCTGACGTTTTACCATTTGATAAGAACAGAATAAAATTAGCAATCAAATCTCCAAGTTTCTCGGATTATATCAATGCATCAAACATTCAATTGAATATAGGAGATTCTTCTGCAAGTTACATAGCAACTCAAGGACCAACATCGAAAACTTTTCAGCATTTTTGGCAGATGTGTTTCCAACAGACTCAAAAACAGATCATAGTTGTGATGGTAACTCCCTTATTTGAATCAGGTAGAGAAAAATGCTATAAATATTGGACAGAGAATCATTTCTCTATAGATAATTCAATAGATGGCTTTGAAAGTAAATTGTCATTTAAATTCAAAGGGAAACTCCCTGTGTCCGACGATTTTCAAGTTTTAGAATGGGATTTGACTGATACTACAACTGGCTCAAAAAGACGTGTGTTGCACTTTTATTATGACGACTGGGCAGATTTTTCAGCGCCTTCAACATCTGAGCCTATACTAAATCTATCTAAAGCTATTCACAGTTTTGGAGTAGAAGCAGGGAATGAGGATCCCATTATAGTTCACTGTTCTGCGGGGGTTGGAAGATCGGGAACTTTTATAACTCTCGATTACTTTTTAAATAACTGCTTAAAATATTTAGAAGGGAATGAATCGGATACTCCATCTTCAGGGAGATCAGAACTGATTACACCAGTGAATAACCATGAAATTGAGGATCCAATTTTCAATATAGTATTACATTTGAGAGAGCAAAGAGTGTTAATGGTGCAAAAGTTGGAGCAGTTTTTGTCGCTTTACGATTGTATTAGGATTTACTATATTGAAAATTATTTGAATGGAGGGGGTAATTGATCATTAATTGTATTCATAACTAATTTCCATTCATCCTATATATATATAATATATGTACCACATTGCAATTATTGGACGTGGGTCTGTGACTCTGTGTAAATCGTCGCAGGCCAATGAGATCTTTAAAAAACAAAAATTCTAGCACTGCATCTTGCATGAGTTTTTCCCCCACTGTTTGCCAAATTGGGCACGGACGTATGGATGCTTGCCTGCTTCTAGATGAAAAGAACACACACTAAATTATAAAACTTTTCAACGTAAAATAAATTAGCAGATTATTGCAAAGTACGAATTGTGGTTTGTTGGGGAAATTCTATTCTGACAAATACGATACATTGTTCTGGTTTTCGGAAGATGGGATTACAATTGGGGAATCACTTCTAGAAAAGCTGAACTCCTTGACGCTCTCAATTATAAAAATGCTAAAGGCACTGAGATTTTCAGAATTAATGGAAAATCTGAAACATCAAAATTTGTAGAAAAGAGATAAACACACACATCACACACAAGGATTTTCTGGAGAGTACAGTAAATACTCTCTTGTTTCAAGTTACAATCGCTGATTGACAGCAATCTTAGTTATAGATATATAAAGCTTGGAAACTCAAAATCATTCAGACCCGAATTCCATGTTGTTAGAATGCTGCTCTTTTTTTGTTCCAGCTCCGTAGCCGAGAATCCATCTTCGATCAACTATTTGTTGCCTGTATCTTAGAAGCTATGAGTGAAAAATCTGTCTTGAAATTTCATAAATGCATTGCGTGTTATAGTTTTACTTGCTTTAACTCGGAACAGGGAGTGGTGGGATGGGAGCTGGCTGCTACTGCCCACTATTTCTACTTTTAAGTCTGAAAGTTACTCAATTGACCTCAATTAACTCCTATATTCTACAGCATTACAGTAAAATTAAAGCCATTGGAGTTCCAAATCTCTAACTTCAAGTATATCTTTAGATAGTTAGATCTGTGTATTTCAGTTCCGCAATCAGAGAAGGGGAAAGCAGCGCTACTGGAGTCATGTCGTGAAAGGGCGGGGTTGCTGCGCCGCCCGGGATGGATCGCCGTGGGGTTCGGTTCGGAAGAAGGAGAAAATGATAAACGGCCGGCAGTGAAAAGTTGCAAGGGGTTCCCCCGTCACACTGCACAGCGCGCGTGCGCGTGAGTCGCCAACCATGGCGGAGGAGGAGCCGTAACCGTTTCTCTAATTGGCCCTGCGGTGCGTTACGCTGCATCCGTGGCTGCAAGCACAAGGTGTTCAATTTGCGGACTTTTTCATGGTGATTAATCCTGAATCCTGAATCCAGAATCCTGACGTTAAATGTTTACAATTCTTAGTTTATTATATATATAGATAGCTGTTGCTAGTAGATTGATGAACTTTTTTTTCGGATTCTTGTCATTTATACAGGTCACTTCTAGCATGGAATCAGATTCAAGATAGTAGTTTCAAATGCTATAAATAAGGAAGCAATCAAATTATAGTTCTGCAACGAGAAGGGAGTTGATCTCCCGAGGCCTGCCCACACCTCACTTGTTACGCACCACAAACTATAATCGAAACAATCCATGCGGATTAAATTATTTTCCTATTGAATCTTTTTTTTTCTTTTATCTAAGCTCGTGATTATAGAAAAAGTAGATATTTTTACCCCATTGGGTAGTGTATTTCATGATTCTATTATTGCGCTTTATCAGGTTTGATCACCAACTGGCTAGCTAATAGCAACTCCATTTATCTTTCTTTTTTTTTTATTCTTTTTCTTTTATTCGATTGGCATCATTTAATTACTTCACATAAAATCAAAGTGTCCAGACATTCCGGTCATAAGCTAAATTGTGTGATTTTCTCTTTTGTAAATTGTGTAGTTGGCCTTTACTCAAGGTCAGATTGATGCGAGAATCTGCCATTGAAAGCATATATTGAGATTATCGCTTATATATCGATCTTTAAACAAGTTAAAGCGAAGGCGACCCAAGAAAATGTCAAAATCCGCCACGAAAATCTGCAGCTACCAATTTGAGGTGGGGATCACAACTATATATAGAATACCTGGGCTTTTTTCTTAAAATGAGTAAGCATTACATAAAGCTGGCAGGTGGACAATATTTAGCCTTCAAATAAAAGGTCAAGAAAGTCCATGACTCCGAACCAAAAGTTTCCAATCAAATGATTTAGCAACTTATGTTTACGCCTATTGCTCACAAATCGTAATGGAAGATGGGAGAAATTGAGATATAACTTAATTTTTGCCACTCGATTGTAGTTGAAGAAAGTTTATATTTAACATATTTATTGGAAGCAATGCGGGTACGAGAAAAAAAAATTCGAACGTTTGCAGTTCTGGACCGGAGGTTTTTGAATTGAAACGAAATTTGCGGAAGCATTATTATTCATTGTTGTCCCATACAAGCCAGATTTCAAGATGTGGTTTTGGAATTACAGGGTACATGAAAAGCTTTATAGATCCATCGATAGCTCTCTTTATAGCGAATTGACAAGAGATTGTTTAACTATACATTTATATTGTAATTTGTAAACTTAGCTATGCCCAGACGCTCTAATGCAAACTCGGAGAGATACACAATCCGGTACGATCAAGCAATCCTTTTTCGGAGTAATAATCTGAGTAAGTCCTATTTCCAAAATAAATAATCAAAAGTAGAATTAAGCATTGAAGGGAGAGAGAAAGAAAAGAGATAGGGGAGTGAGCATCACAGTATATTGTGGCTCGTCGCCGGCAGTACGCGGCAAGCCAACCTACTAGTCCTTGGCTAGCCTGTCCGGATTACCTGCGCAGCTGCGCAGATGTAGCCATGGGGATTGCGTGTGCGGTGCGTGCGTTGGTGGCAGAAATGACAGTTAACAGCGCGCACAGGTGTCGAATTGAAAGAAAACCGTACAGGGATTCTGAAATGCTGGCCAATGAGACAATACAATAGAGACATGGGCTCCAAGACTCCAAGCGACAGGCAGGCTGAGCCGCTGAACAGGTGGTTATAGTCAGAAGGCTAATGAGCTGCTGGCTGGTTGATGCCAGATGAGAGCAGGAAAAGAGCCTTGCAAGCGGCCGATGTGTCAAAAACTTTGCCTTAGTTTGGTGGATACACACAAAACGATTCTACAGGCTGGACACAGCGCGGACAGTGAATGGTCATCTTTTTCATCTCGCTCGCTATTTTTACCTGCTAAGAGAGACAAGTTGGCACTCGTCGGAGTTTTAGATTAGAGTACCTGAATCCCTGATGGCTGAGGGGATAGGGGATTTCAGGGGAGGGGGTTAAAATTTGAGATATTACCAGGACTAGAGGAGGTGAAGATAATTTAAAGGGTGAAAAAAGGAGATAGATAGGAAGGATATATAATTTGTGCCGATATTGGTAGCGTATTGTGATTTACCTTGCGTGGTGAAATATAGCACCATTCCACGTTAAAGTAAAATATTGTGGAACTCTGCCCGCATTTACCAAGCTGGCTAATGCGATGGTGCAACTTGCACCGAGCGAGTCCCGAGCGTAGCAAAAAGTATGCATCCTATGGTTTTGCACTGCTGTGGCAGGAGATCGTAGGCGGTCGAGGGTGGAAGTACGCGATAAGCCTAATCGGGAATTATTTCCCTCACTGTGGTGAGGCACCTTGCGCACTGATAGAGACACATATGCGTCGAGACAGGGATTCCACCGGCACCGTTTCTTTGTGGTGGCTCTCGTCCGTACGGGGATCGAGTGCGTGCTGCCGAGATTGTGCAGAGTGTGGGAGGCGACCGGAACATTGACTGGGAGAGCGAGCTTCAGATTTAAATTTGAGATTCAGATTCAGATTCGGGTTCCTCGAGAATTAAGTTGAATCATTATTGCATTTTTGTGCACCGCGCAAAGCTACCCCGTATACTTTTCTTTGGTGCTGGCGTTGCCCTGAGGCTGATGAGGTGTCATCCTGGAGTAAATATTAGAGTTAAGTCTAAAATAGATGGGCTGCCTTTAAATTTGTGATCTCTTTTTTTAATAAGCAGATCATTAACTGTATCACTTAATCACACTTAACTCCATGATTTGAAAAATTCAGGGATAAATTTTCAGGTGGTGACAGTTCAATATAAATGTGGATGCATAAGCTACAACACAAATTTGAATTTAACAGACAATAAAATGGAAAAACCAAATAATCAGATGTATCATAACCATTCTATTGTTAATTAAAGCGAATTGTTTGTTTAGAAAGAATTTGAGACACACACAAAATAGCTTCTGTAAATTTACTGAGTATAGTTTGTTGGTGATAGACACTACTAATAGTACGCTGTATAATAATAACAACAAAAACAATCGCAATGGCGTTTCTCGAATTTTGAACTTCGAATCCTAGATTTCCCAAAATGGAGACTAACTCAGTATGGGGTAAATTATCGTGCGTTCGTTTGATTTGACATTATTTGATCGACTCCTGTCTCTTGAACACCACAATAACTTTATTGAATGATTTAGTTTAACGTTTGAGAAATGATACAGATTACCGTCACGATTTTTTTTTCCAATTATTCCAAGAACATTTTTCAAAGACAGTCTGGAAGTTATTAAAAGGAAGATTATTATTTTTGTCTCTCAGTCGCTCTTGACTCTCTTTTTTTTTTCCCGTTTTCTCTTTTCTTTTTTTTTGTTTTCTTAATTTAATATTTTTCTGCATACTTTGTGGTTGAAAAGCTAAACGGAGTGTTGTCACAATGGCTCCATATTCATGCTGGAGATCGAGGGATTACTATACAAATTAAAGGATTTACACTAAATTTCATTATTCTCATTTATTCACCCACCTATTCATTGAAAAGTTGACATAGGTCATGTTTACAATATCTTCGCTATCGCTGCCATCCATTTGCTCAAGGTGTGCTGTTTTTACGTCATTCTAAATCAGAGCGGAGTTACCAATGACAGTTTGTTGGCAACTGATTTGTGGGTAGATCGGGTTATTAATCAGAGAATTACTGAAAAGTGTATCTCTATGTTATGTATTTATATATTATATATTATATATGTATATAATCTTTATCAATGCAGATATATATACACAGCTATTGTATAGATTATTTATTTATGCTAGGTATTTATATATATCTAACGGCATTTGGAAGCACTGAGTCAAGGAGTTTGCCAGTTGATGAGTTGAAGGACACATGTGAGGATCGCACAACAATAGCTTCCCCTTCCTTTCCCGTCGCCTTGTCTCTCATGTCGGCGCGGCTCAAACGAGACCAAGACACAGGCTTACTGACTATACATAAATAATACAGTGACACTAAGAGCTACTATATAGACAAATAACAGCAACAAACGTCAACGGCTCACTTGCTCACACTGCCCGCCAGCCAGCCAGCCAGACAGCCAGCCCGCCCGAGCCGGCTTGCAGTCAAACCCACTCGCCGGGGCTGGAGTAACCCGTACGGCGGCTCTTATCTACTCGTCCGCTGCCTCTCTTTCTCCTCCTCCCACCAGGCTCCCACCCTCCCTTTCCCCCAGCAGCGCAGCGCATCCACGCACGTCTGGCACGCGGCAGCCACTCTAATACAGCGGGTGCCAGCGGTATTGTTGTCCCACATGATAATTTAAGCTGGGTCCCGAAAAAAAGAAACTCCAACGGCATCGCGAAGAACTGAACTAGATTCGGGTTAACAGATAGTTTTTCCTGTAGTGATTATATTTGCTCCATCAGTCACTCTTTTCGCCACTTACAATTCTGCCATTTGCTAGCTGCTATTCATGTCGGTATTCATCTATTAATTGATTGTTTAATTAATTGTTTCAATAATATATGTACATGTAAGTCTTCACCTAATTAGATCTGATATTATAAATTTACTTTATCTTTTTTACTCTACTCCACTTCACTTCATTCTCCGCTTAATACCTCTATTTTGTAACTTGTTAAACGAATATATTTCATCTAGTGACTATAGGGGATTAGATTTACGACAAACTCGGGATTGACCCCTCCCATCAAGAATGTTCTTCAGCTCCGTAATGTGTTCAGTCACAGAGAGATCTGCAAATAAATTAACAGGTTAACTTGAAAGAATTGTCACCAAAGAAGAAAAAAAAAGGAAGGGTACAAACCCATCCTGCAATGGTTATCTTTTGTCAACCTTTTTTTTCAGCTATCTTTCGTAACCCATCCTGTTTAGCCATTCAAGTTTTCAAGCTCCTCGAACGGTCCGCTGCCTGCTTTTGTTCACGTATGTAGTGCGAACAATAGGAATGAGTTTTGTATTTCAAATAGGGCGACATGCATGAATAACTAAATGCAGGTAAAAGAAATTTAACATGGTTAGCATTTAGTTGCATTCGTTTTATTTTCCACTTGGAAGAAGAAGGGTGATTTAACAGACCTAAACGTCCAGCATCAATTCTATATAAGTACCTTAAGTTCTTCCAACTTTGTTTCAATTTCTTAATTCTCTCTTAATTACTTGATTTGTTTAATTTGTTGTTTTTTCTTGTCAAATTCAAAGAATTTACTTTTTCATTATCCCCACTGATATTCATTCATTCACTCCTTTATTTAACTTCCTATTTTCTACTTTTAACACTTTTCCAAATTTATATAATCCAATTATTCCTCCATAAACATTTTTTTGTTTTTTGCTTCAACATTCTCATATTTATTTAATCCACAGAAAATTTAAAATATTTAACTGTTAAAACTGAAGGAAATATATAAAAATGCAAGTTTCAAATTTGATTGATCAACAGCAACAGCAAGTTCAACAACAGGTTCAACAACGATTACCACCCCCACAATTGCCACACCCAAGACAAACATCGTTTTCGCTGCCACAAAGACTAACACCTCCTGGTTCACCATATGATTTACTACCCACTCCTCATCAACATTTACAACAGTTCTCTAATGCTCGCAGAATTCAACTACCTCCAATCAAAAGCATCTTAAACTTACCAGTGTTGGATGAATTCAATATTAATAAACAAAATGGTGCAGGTTACCATAATCATTCATTGTCACATCAGTGCATAGTATCTCCTCTACAATCAAGATCAAGTTCGTTATCGTCTTTAATTGATTATCAACAACAACAACAACTTCAACATCCTCAACAGAAACCAACGTTTAGTCATAATGCTAGTTTCCCATTACGTAGTTATGGTAAACCATATATTAATCCTTCCTATCAAGGCCGTTCAACTTCTCTGCCTACAATTCCAACAGTGCCAAACTCCGCTGTTCAACCTATTATTAAAACTGAACCGGAAATTACGAATTCTTGCAAGGATGAACTAGACGATGACGACGACGATGATGACGATGATGACGATGATGACGATATCATGACATCTCAACCTTCATCTCCTGCTAGTTCTACATCTGAAATTAGCAGTAGAAGTAGAAGTGGTAGCAGTGGAAGTTCCAATAGCAGCTTGATCAGTAAGAAAAGAAGATCCAACTTACCTAAAAAGACAACTATAATATTATTGAATTGGTTAAATGATAATTTAGAACATCCATATCCAAATTCAAAAGAAAAAATGGATCTAATTGATAAAACAGGCTTAACTAATCAGCAATTATCGAATTGGTTTATCAATGCTAGAAGAAGAAAAATTCAACTTTTACGAGAAATCAAGACTAATAGCACTACAGTTTAATTTGTGTTATAGTTTGGCGATTATAATTTTTGGGATGTTTATTTGTTTTTACTGTTCAGGTTTCGTGATGTTTTATTGCTACATTTTTTTCTCTCTTCTGATTTTTGTTTGTATGCTTGCTTGTTAAATCTTTGTTTTTCTTTTCAGTTTTCTTGATCAATCACAAGCTGGATTTGTGTTTTGAATGACGTTTAAAATTGCTATTTCAAAAGGTGGATTAGAATTACAATAGCCTTTTACTTTTTTCTCTCTCTTTTACTTTGATATTCTATGCTTTTATCCGTTCTTTTTATAAGTTGCAAACCATTTTTTCTAGCTTGAGCGTTTCAGTTCTTTTCTCCTTTTTTTGGATTTTTATTTACCTGCTTTCTTACTCTTGGTTATGCTTATATACAAGCATTTAGTTTCGAATTGTTTTATTAGTTTTATATGTCACCTTTTTTTTTTGAATCATATAAATATCATAGACTACTTTTATATATCCACCTAGCAGTGCAGAAGGAGTGTACGTACAACTAGCTAATTGTCAAGATAAAATAAAATAATTTAATATGTTATTACATTACACAGTGCAACGGGCAGCTGCTGCTACCAAAGATTCCAAAGCCGAAAATTGCCTAGTTTGGAGTGTGGGTTCCAAGATCAGACGCGGAGAGGTACCCCGGTGTCGTTTTTATCGCGGCAGACGGGACGAAAACCAAGAAACGGGGAAGCTCATACCGCGTGCGGTCAACTAACTGATCTCTGTGTCAGTTACCAGTTACAAGTTACAACAGTCATAGAGCTATGATAAATCCCCCCTCCTCTTGCGACTGTGCGACTTGAAAAAGCTCAAAATTGATGCCCCTCCCCCGCCTCGAGAAGAACGCAGCGTAGTTGGCACAGAAGCGGAATTGTGTGAGTGCGGGAGTGGATCATGGCTGCGAGTACAGTGACGACTCACGAGGAAAGGCGGGAGAAGTCAAGCGAAGAGCCCACAGATTAGGTTGGCGCCAGGAGGCGCAAGTTGCAAGTTAAGCAACGCGGTCGGTGTACGTATATTATTAGCCTGGGACAGGGATCGCGAGCGAGCGTATAAGACTCTTTTTGAAAATTATTAAGGTGAGGAAGATTTTGTTGTATTCTTAATTATTTGTTTTGTGTGTTCCTTGTCTTTCCGTTATTTATTCTTTGTGTGTATATTATATGCTAATTTTTACTTTTGACTTTATCCCTTTCAATTGATTTAGTATCAAAAACTGTTATATTATTTAGAAACAGTTCACCGATTAGGAAGATATTGTCAAATAGATAATTTATACAAAAAAATTGAAATATATATCGATATATATTAATTTGGCTGCATTAATTGCATTATTTGACAGCCCAGACGGCGGGAGGGCCGAAATAGCAGCAGCGGCGGCAGCAGCGGCGGTGTCGGCGGCGGTGGTGGCAAATTAGCTTGACGTGATACTAAGTGGGAATCCTGGCCGTGGATGAGTGGCTCTTGACTGTTGGATCGAACGAGCCACCGGGAGTGGAAAGCTTGACTCCTGAACTGCTGGCAGCTGGCAGCCTGGCAGAGTGGCAGTGAGCTGGTGGTTGACTGACAGGTTGAAGAGCTTCAGTACGTTAAAAAGCTGAAGCTAGATTCAGGGTAGTGATTGATTAGTTTGCCAAACTATTCATTGGTTTCTTATCTACTGATTTTTCTGCTTGGTAAGTAATTTTTTAGATACCATCTCATCTTATATATACGATTGTGATATATTAATCTGATTTAACAATCCTTATTATCCGATATATATTACTAATTGTACTACAATAATAGTATTAAAAATACAATGCTCAGTTAAAAGGATTAACACCCTGGACTGGACGCCGGGTAATTGGTCTGACGGTTTACCCCGACACACTGAAATCACGGACATGTAGGAGATTCATTGTAAATTATGCAAAGAAGGATAGAGCGCGAGTTTGTATCAATTACAACATACTGTATATAAGGAACAAGAATGCCAACATAGTACATGGAAATTTGTTAATTTGCGGTGTAGAAAAGTTGTTAATAATATCCCAATTTAATGCCTGGCATTGCATTCTATTAGAATTGTAATTTGTATGTACGGTAGTTATTTATATTTGAAGTCCTTCTTAGGTTTCTTGTTACCCACTTATATTATGCGAGAGTTGGATTGCTAGTTAACTCAAAATATCAAGTTTTCAGTGTAGTAGTCAAGTAACGAACTAACTTTCCCCTGTTATTTTTTTCGCTTTTATTTACAGCCTTACTACATTTTATCAATTTATCAAACACGCAAATTGCCTAATCAGGTTCTGAAGCTTGTTTCATATAAGTTTGTGGGTTTCTCAAGCTTTAGAAAAAGCTCTGAAGAATCATCGGCTCTTAATTTGGTTATATAAACCTGCTTACAAATCGGTTTGAATTGCACTGTCAATTAACCTTTTTTTACAACCAAAACAAAAACTATTTTTAAAAATTATGCACATACACATCCGCTCAATGTATTTAGTAAATATATTCATTTCTTAAATTTTCATTTATCTACTTGAAGTTTATAGGTACAGTCAATATACACAAAATTATAAATTAGTAGTAACGGTCATGGTTCTAGCATTGATTAACAGTATTGGGGGTAAATTATTACACCATAAATCTAAATCCATAACATACTCTAAACAATCATTCTCATCATTATGCAAGCCAATTTCAGGAATTGGTAATGTCGAAAATAGTAGAGCTGAATCTTTCGACGTTTTCATCATCAGCTCATTCAATATTAAAAATTGTGATTTTGAAGTTAATTCATTGAATGAAAAGTTTAGATTGTCGTATGAAGTAGAATTATCTGCTTGATTTGCCAATTGACTTGCAGAGTTAGAACGTGATTCAAGACCTTGTAAACCGGTATAAGATTGATTATTGATGCCAATGTTGTGATTACTTGGGGAGTTGTTTGTCGAATTAAGATGCACATTGGAATTAGTATTGGAATTATTATTATTATTGTTGGTATTATTGGTGACATTATTAGTATTGGTATTAACATTAGGAGCATTAGCATTAGGGATAATATTTACATTGGCATTGCTGGAATTATTGGCAGCGACCGTGTTTTGTGTATTTTTGGAAGATATCGATCTGTTATCATTCTCAACAAACATGATGGACGGTTCATTACCTTGTGCATTTTCAAAAATTTGTGAATTAGGCATTGTATCAGCTGAAAAAGTTGTACTCTTCATTTTCATGAATGAACTAGTGGATTTCAAATTCTTTAATAATGGTCTTCTCAGCTCTGATGCTTTTGATGGATTTAAAACGTTTGCTTGACCATAGATACCACCATATGGTGGCTGTTGAGGACTAGAAACAGATACAAGTGATTGTGATGATGAAGATGTTATCGATTCTGCATCTGATGTACTATAATCTTCTTCATCAGATGTGGAATCAACCATTGTACGTTTGATATCGTTGTGTGAAATCTTATTAGTCACCATTGAAAATGAAACACCAAGTTTATTCATTGCACTTGTGGAATATCTTCTCTTCGTACTTCTTTCAAGTTTTTTGACAATCTTAGAATTCACTTGAACCGATGGAGTTGGAATTGGATGACTTAAATTAGAACTTGGTGGTTGCAGGGAACTAACAGAATCTCTAAATTCCCTTAGCATCTTCCACCATTCATCATCTTTTAAAACATCTTCAATCTTATCTAACACTTTAGAATCTTTTGGAGGCGTTCCTCTTGTAATGTAGTTATATGATTCAAATTCTCCACTGCTCAAACAAAGCACTAAAATCTCAGCTTTGATTCTTAAAACATCCAGTAGAGATTCTAAACGTATTCTTTCTTCTTCGATATCATTCTCAAACTCAACAAAAACGACAACACGAAGCTTATGTGTCTTTTTCCAACAGGGAACAGTATTTAAAATAGCACCAAGTTGAAGAATTAATGTATATGTATCAAAGTTGGTAGTTAAGATATTTTTACCATTTTGATCATTCACAACTTTGCTGGTCATCTGAATAGGATATAAATCAATATAAAGTTTATTCTCTTCATTCAGCTTACCTTCTGATTCTGTTGGGATATGCAATCTTGGAAATCCCTTAGCAACAGCAATATTACTATCTAACAATGATAAATCTTCAATAACATGAACCCATTGAGATAATGAAACTTTTGACTCCAACTTACAAGTATCAGTAGGTAAATTTTCCATATTGACATTAACTTGTTTACCATAAGCAGGATTCTTACTTTCAAATTTTAATCCTGATGGTAACCTCACATTTTTAAAATTGGATAAATCGTAAAATCCAATAATTGTAATGTTTGGTTTCATACCACCTAATCCACTACCTAAAAACACATTTCTCACCCCCCATGGGAATGTAGGTGCAACAGAAATTTGAACAAAAGCTTTCAATTTACACATATCTCTTAATTTAGTCCAAGCTGATCTTTGTCTTGTAATATCGGGTATACGATCTTGGAATGTTTCTGTTACCAACACGTGACCTAAAATATACAAACCTCCCTTTTTCAAATGGTTACAAAAATTGATTAATTTCCAACCAGTTCTTGGATTATCAATAAGTAGTAAAATTTGAGGTCTCCAATATTTAACGTTATCTTGACGCAATTTCAATAAATATTTTCTAACTTGGTGATAGATAAGGGATTGAGACACATCACCCCATTGTTTAGGTGGTGAAACATAATGAATACAAAGAATTAAGAACATCAACATGATAAAGATTAGCGATGCGGATATACCATCAACAATAAACATTGCAATACCTGATAATAATGTACCCATCAATGCTGAGGAAACAGTGAAATATTTGAAACTTGGTCTAAAGTTTGGTGCGGAACCTATCTTTAACAATCCACAAGCTAGATTAGTAACAATAAAAGTCATCAAGAAAGCCATAGTAATTAAAGTTGCGATTTGATTGATATCAGCAAACAAGAACAATTGACATAAAAGCCATGTGAATAAAATTCCATAGATTGGATCGTCATCAGAATTACCAATACCAAAAAATTTAATACCAGGAATAATCTCATCTCTAGCAATTGCCTGTAAAACTTTGGCTGCACCAACAATACCAACTATGACTGAAAAAATTGAAGTTGACATCTCACCAATGAGGATAACTACAGGAGATATATTAACCGATTGTAAAACTTGAACATCCTTATACAATAAATCTCTTGGTATAGATGAACCCATTGAGATAATCACTAAAAGATATGAAACAAAGGTAACCATCAAACCATATAAAGTACCTTTGGGAATAGACCTGGAAGGATTTTGTAAATCACCAGACATAGATGCACCAGCAAAGATACCAGCAGTGGCAGGGAAGAAGATACCAAACAGATCATTGAAGTTTTCATATCCATCCAATTGTGAACCTGCAGCACCTTTAGTAAAATTAGGGTATAAGTTAGCTTTGAAAGTTTCCCAAGTTGGGCCAGAATAAAAGGAGTCAATATCGGGTATATCAAATGGTTGTACAAAAAATGTAGATAATGGAACAGATAGTGTAGATAATATGAGCAGAATACACAATAAGGTACCACAATTAGAAACCGTTTTCGATCCGATCAATGCAACAACAGTACAGATCGCTAAAAAGATCGAACAATATGCAAATTGATGCCAATAATCAGCAGGTAAAATGTTCCACATTTCGCCATCCCTATCATTAAAGTTATATAACAAAGGTTCAATAAAACCTGCAACATTCAAAGATGAGTTTAAAACCTGACCTATGTAAAATATGATACCAATAGCACCACCAAATTCAACACCTAAACTTCTTGAGATCATATAATAGGTACCACCACCTTTAACAGTACCATTTGTAGCAATAGCACTAATTGACATTGTTGTTAATAAATCAATAGTATAACTTAGAAATAACAACAACAATGTACCTAGTATACCCATTTGTCCAAGGATAAATCCAAATCTAAGGAACATCAAAATAGATAAGACGTTCAAGATTGTAGGTAGGGCCACACCATTCAAGGTATTTAATTTGTTGGAATTTTTATCAAGTTGTTGCTGCTTCATGTCAAATTCCTTGTCACCTACCTGTGCTGCTGCATTTATTGACCCAAAGTTAGTAGTACAATTCGTCGAGGCGGTCAACGGTTGAGAAGACATGATGATTGATTGATTGATTAGATCAAGATATATATATACAAGTGAATCAGCTCTGAATGAACACGACGCTAATTAAGTATAATAATCAGAGGTGACAATACCAGAACACTTCTTTCTGAGTTTTTTGGACACAGTTGCTGGAAGTTTAGCTCTTAAAAACGAATCAAGAACTGCGAGTAGTAAAGATTGACTTGTGTTGCTTGCGTACCAAAAATAGAAGTTCAAGTTGATAAAACAGCTGTCCACGCAATGAATACGGTGTAACAGATAAGCAAATGCACGGCAGCTTGACCTCTTTATATAAAAGTTGCAAAAGTCTGAATATTTGATCCGAAAAAAAAGGATAGGTACAACCAAAGCCCAAGGTTGTCTCCCAAATAATAAATACAATAATGCAGCACCAAGCAACAACATGATCTGAAACTTTGCTCAGCAGGCACGCTGAAACTCTCCGGGGACAGCACTAGCTTTCCTGCGATGTAACGGTGAAGCAGCGAGCAGCGAGTGGTGAGTGAGAATTTAGTGGGCGGACGGCGCGGCTTATCTCCTGGCTGGCTAGCAGGCAGACTGGCTGCCTCTATTGCTCTCTGGCCTGCAATCTCTTCATTTAGCCATTCTTTGTCACATAGGGCAGTACTTTCCACATCCAATTGCTTATATTCTTATAGTCGATATGAATGCTGTAGTTGCCGGTGCGAAAGGGTATGGTTCTGTTGCCTACCTTCAGTTGCGAGAAGGAGGGGGTAAGGGAGTAAGAGCAGATGCCGTCAAAACACTTAAATCCGCTCTATTTGATCTGCAAATAGGAGTTAATTCCTTGCGGCTACGTATATTGTATATATGCTAGATCGAGCTTGAAAGATATATCAATAGAGCATTAGTCCTATCGTGAATCCACTTTACATGCCTTACCTCACCTCATAATCTGATCTGCCGAAAGCCCAGCTGCTAGACGTATTTCTGAGAGAAGGAATCAGATGCAGATCACCAGGGGTAGGAGCCGAAGCAGCACCAGACATCGAAACATATTATCGAACCAAGAGTACAAACCAGGTATCCACTCGTATGACATGGATAGATAGCCGTTCACTCTTATTTAATATGGTAATGTATTAGATAATTGAAAACCCTTTTTGATATATTGATTAATACACTACCGAGACTGGCGAATGCGACCTGCAGTCAATTTGATAATCATCAAATTTTAGTTTTTCTTCCTGGATTTTTAATCAATTTGTTTTATAGATATATCTTGCCGTTTCTTTCTATTCCTCATTAAAATATACTCTCTTGACTACCAGTAACTATAAATTATAATCCACTTTTTCTGCTGCCGAATCGCAAGTATTGTTTATAGGCGTAGTTTAAAGGATTCACTAGGGTACTTTCAGTTCTTTTTCTTTTGTTCTTTTAAAAGTTCAGACCATCTAACATTATTTTCCTTTTTACCAAAACAATATGAGCACTGGCAACTATCGTGGGAGAAACGGTAATAATTACCACAACTCGAAAAGACCGTATAATTATAATCGATTTAATGATGATCAGGATTACTACAGCAATAACCCAACCAGCAATAGCCGGTTTCATCAACGTGAAGGAGGAGGCAACCGTTACTATCCTTATCAAGATGCATCCCATCGTGATGATCAATTAAACTCATATTCAAATTCTCAAAGTCGATATAATCAACAGCGGTCATTTTCGCCATCTTTAAACGAAAAGGCGTATTTGAACGGACAGCGTCACCCCCCACCGCCACCCCCACAGCATACTCACCCTCTTCAACGAACAAATCATTTGAAACCACCATTGCCACCAACTCCGCCTCCGAATAGAACACAACATGCATCAATTGATTTAAGAAGTAAAACCAATGGACTAGCAAACTCATCTAGTGTTGCAAAAGTTCCAGAGTTGGCCAATGACGTGACAGATCGCACGCATAGTCCACCAACTTCACAAGCAATTAAATTGCCTGTCAAAACAACTCCTAAGACATCCTCACAATTGTCACCATCGTTAATGAAGTTTAGCTCAAAAGCTCAAATAAAAAAGAAGAATTTAAAACCAATTATCAAGAACTCCCTGACAAATGTTTTAGCTAGTAAATTAGATGATGGAGACGACGTGACAAAGGTTACTTCAAAGATCAAATCTCCCTTGGAGAAGACTGAAGCTATCGAAGATTCGATTACCGAAGATATAGACTTAGACTCCTTTGTTTCCAGTTTAGAGACAACAAGCCAACGGATGGAGGCTATTGAATATTTAAACTCCGATGATGAAAATGATCGAAATGCCGAAAACGACGAGGTTGATTATGATGATGATGATAATGTAGATGGAGATCAAGACCCAGCAAAATTATTGAGATCAATCAACGAAAAAAACAAAAAAGTGATTCCAGAACATGAGAAAATCAGCGTATCGTTTAATAGACACTTTTACCAAGAGTCTGAGTTTATCAAAGATCTTACATCTGCAGAAGTTGATGCTTTGAGGATGAGGGATGGAATCACAATCAGAGGTGCTAGAGCAGTCAGACCAGTGCTAACTTGGTCACAACTTGGATTGCCAAGCTCGATTCTCTCAGTGATAGAATCATTAGGATTCGATTCCCCAACTACTATCCAATGTGAAGCCTTGCCTAACATAATGAATGGTAGCGATTTGATTGGTATCGCAAAGACAGGTTCAGGTAAAACTTTGGCATTTGCTTTGCCACTATTCCGTCAACTTATTTCTAATACCAGACCCACATCAAATCATAATGGAAGAGCAATACCCACCTCTTTAATAATGACACCAACTCGTGAGTTGGCTTTGCAGATCTTCAAAGAGTGCAAACTCTTTTTGGATAAGTTGAATCTCAAAGGTTGCTGCTGCTATGGTGGACAACCCATTAGTCAACAAATTGCCGAATTGAAAAAAGGATGCGACCTTATTGTCGGCACTCCAGGTCGTTTGATTGATTTATTGTGTGCCAATAATGGTAGAGTGCTTGCCTTGAATCATGTAACTTATATGGTACTAGATGAAGCTGATCGAATGTTCGACTTGGGATTCGAGCCGCAGGTTATGAAGATTTTGAGGGCAGTCCGATCTGATAGGCAGACAGTTTTGTTTTCCGCTACATTCCCTCCAAAAATGGAGGCTTTGGCCAGAAAGATTCTAGTCAAACCTGTTGAGATATTGGTTGGTTCTAAGAATCTAGTTAATGAAAAAATTGAACAAAAGTTTGAAGTTTTAGCTGATGCATCTGGTAAATTCAATAAATTATTACAGATTTTGGGTCAATTTAGAGAAATCGATGGGGATGGGAAGATTATAATATTCGTTGATAGACAGGATTCTTGTGATACTCTTGTAGGAAAATTGATTGCTAGGGGTTATCCATCAATGTCATTGCACGGTGGTAAAGAGCAAGTCGATAGAGATTCCACCATTTCCGATTTTAAAAATGGAATAATTGATATTTTGGTTGCTACTTCAGTTGCTTCAAGAGGCTTAGATGTAAAGGATCTTAGTTTGGTAGTGAATTACGATTCCCCAAATCATATGGAGGACTATGTCCATAGAGTCGGTAGAACAGCAAGAGCTGGAAATTCTGGTACAAGTATAACCTTCGTCACACAAAATGAAGAGAGAAGTGCAAATGATATAGTTAAACTATTAGAACTTTCCGGTGCTACAGTCCCGGAAGACTTAATCCAGATAGCTCAAAAATTTAGAGAAAAGTTAAAGAAAGGTGGTGTGAAATTCAGCTCAGGTTTTGGAGGTAAAGGGTTAGAGAAATTACAAGCTATCAGGGAGCAAAATAAAAACCTTGAGAAACAACTGTACGATAAAGATGACGATGACGGAGAAGAAAAACAAGATGCTGACAATAAGAAGAAATCTTCGAATTCTGCCCCTACTGCTTCTACCGCTGAAATGAATACTGCTGTTAACGCAGGAGATATAGACTTAAGCGACTTTAAGGTTGTCTATGGTCTGGCTCAGAAGGGCCCTGATTCTTCCTACTATCATGCTAAATTGAACATTAATGATCTACCGAAGAGTACAAGATGGCTTGTTTCCAATAGAGAAAACATTTCGAAGGTTGTTGAAATGACTTCAACATCTATCACTACAAAAGGTCGTTATTATCCACCAGGCAAAGAACCTGATGAAAAGGATGATGCTAAATTGTATTTATTGATTGAAGGGGAAAATGAATCCAATGTGACAAAAGCGGTCGAGTTGTTCAAGGAGAGTTTGGTTAAGGGATTGAGTGCTCATATCAAAGATGATAAAAATAAAAAATTCACAATCTCGTAAATAAACATATATATAGAGCTATATAGGTAAGGCTACGTGCTTAGCGACTAGCTTTATTTTGTAAAAACTAGTACATCGAATTCCAAAAAAAAAAAAGAGATAATACTACAAAAATTATATTGTATAAGTATCATGTTTACAAATTAAAAATTGATTTTTGGCAGAATGATCAAATAACTAGTAACCTGTTTTCTCAAATGCAAATGCTAAATAGAACGAACAAGCATCCCTATCCTCTCCCGTAACACCATAGGATCCATCTGGCTTTCTCAACGATTCAATTAAAGGAATTGGGAACTTTTTGAAATAAGTTGGAATCTCTTTATTGAATAACTCAAAGAAGTTCTTTTTATATCTTAGCTCTAAATTATACGATTCACATAAAGATCTCAACTTTTCAAAAGGCACAACAAATTCAGGAACGTTATCAACTGCATCAACTAGATAGTATGTATACATGTTACCAAATGGTTCCTTAAATTTACCATCTTTAGGTGGCTCCATTGGAAATTCAACGGAGTATATTGAGTTTCCCCATTTTTTTTCTCCTGCTGGTAATTTTTTCAATTTCCAATTGATGAAATCCGAGGATGGAATTGTACCAATGAACATACCACCAACTTTCAAAGATCTGGACACATTTTCTAACAAATGCCTTATAGTTTCTTCGGAGTTAAAAGCATAATGCAAACAAAATTGCATTGAAACAGTATCAAACTCCAAATTCACCTCGTCCTTGAAATCTTGTAATAGTTTAGGGACAGGGGTATTGAACGCATCTCCTGTGGCAAATATTGCATGGAACTGGAATTTTGATTTCTTATATCTTGAAATAGCTTCCTTTATAGATTGATCAGAAAGATCAATTCCAACATATGAAGCTGTCCCAATAGACTCCCATTTAGCCATGTCACCTCCTTTACCACAACCCAAATCTAGGATGTTACCGTTAGGTTTACCATATTTATTAATCAAGATATATTTTATACAATTGTTGAAAGATCTCAACTTGTAAATCTTTGATTCATGTCTCTTCTGTCTTTTTGAAAAATGTGTTTGTTGATTATATTTGTTTCTTATGATTTTGTCTTTTTGCTCTTGTGTCAATTCCGTCAACTGATCTGCTTGAAAATCGTCTCTGTATCTCGATTGTCTGTTATCATTATAACCAGGGCCATTGTTGAAGCCATGATGAGAAGGATATCTATTATAATTATCCCTCTCATAATTCCTGTTATAATCGTGACCAGTTTGATAAGTATGAATTACAGATTGCTGCTGTTTATGGAAGAGTTCTTCAGGCATCCATGAGGGTCTATGCTGATAATGAGAAGGTGGTTTATTTGGCAATGAATCATTAGCACTAGTTTTCTCTGCATTGCTTTCAACCGGAAAAACGGAATCCACAGAAGAACTCTCATGATTAACTTCCGAGACGGGTCTAGTCTCATTAGAGCTTCCTTCCAACCCTAGTTCATCACGTCTTCTAGATGATGCCTTCTTGATCACTCTTCTCTTTTTATATGAATGATCATAGTAACTTGGGGCTGCTGATCGGAGAAGAGTTTCTTGTTTAACAGGCTCAGTGGTCTTAGTATTTTCAGTTTTGTAATCAATTGGGGAAGCATCAATAGGTTCATAATCCTCGTCTGCTTCTTGTAATGTGGTCTTTTTCTTATTTAGTTTACTTGATAAGATTGCGTCATCTTCTTGAACCGGCTCCACGTTTACTTGAGAAGGTGGAGATTCTTTTGTTGGAACCTCAATACCACTATCTGAAACATCCTCGACACCCATTTTATTTAAAGTTGTTCCGATAATATTGATATATGATCACGTAAAAGGATTCTTTAAGATACATGCATCTTTTCATCCAGTATTTTTCAGAAAGAAAAACCAATATAGATCGTCGATCGACGCTTACCCGACATTTCAGATTTGTTTTTCTCAGGTCCCCGACTGGCGTGGCGGTGAACTGAAACCGCCACAACACTTCTGACTTCTCTTTGAGGCTAATACTGGTCTGCTATTGTAATATTTGTATGAAAGTACCTCCGTCCTTTCTGTACTTTTGTTTGCGGTGTTGTTGTGCAAAGGGAACCACCAGTTTTTCGTTTCAATAATTCAACTAACTATCAAAACAGTGTGTCACTGAACTTTTGTGAGTTCAGTTAATGCATATACGACCCCATTCACGGACTGAATTGGTCAATAGATTTAACATTTAAGAAATTGAAAGTCTATAAACAATATCAACAACACCCCATATCACATTGCAATAGATTAAATAAAACCCCTTTATATCTAAGAAGAAGAAGATAATACATAGAAACTGACTGTTTATCATATATCTTGTAAGTCAACATGTCATCACGTAGAAGTAGAAGACACCAAGAGTCACAGCCGAGTGGGCAACAGGAATATGAAGAATTTGATGAACCACAAGGCTCATACGAAGATGAAGAAGAATCAGTAGACGAAGTGACCAGATGTACATGTGGTAACGATGAATTAATAATTCCCGATAATGCTGGATCAGAATTTGATGAAGTTGATACTGGTTTTTTTATTCAGTGTGAAACTTGTTCAGTTTGGCAACATGGATACTGTGTTGGAATCAAAGACGAAGAGAATGCACCAGAGAAGTACTGGTGTGAACAGTGTAAACCCGAACTGCATGATCTATTTACAGATAAATATGGATATACAAGAAGTCGGTATAACCCTCATTTAGAGGCCACAAAGAGAAATAAAAGAAAGAGGGCAGCAAGCAGTGCCCCTGTGGTAACGTCACAACCTGTTTCAAATGCTCATCCCAACACACCAGCTACTACCACTGGCCCTGTTCCCTCAGACAAAGTCTCTCCAGATACTCCTGTAGAGCCTGAAAGCAAATCACCTATTGCGACAACAACTACTACGACGACTGCTACTGCAACTGCATCTGCTGCTGCTGCATCTGCTGCTGCTACTGTTTCTTCATCTTCTGCATCAACTGTAACACCTGCAGTTCCAACGACACCAACAAAAGATGATTTGAAAAAGGAAAAACTTTTAGAGGAACACGAAAGACGAAAGAGAACTAGAGGAACATTAAATTCAAGGGATGCAGAATATGAATTAATGTTGAAAAAAGCATTGGAAGAAAGTGCAAAAGAGAGTGGCGTTCAACCAGAAGATTTCAATGTCTCATCATCAAATGAATCTGCCGCAAGAGAGACTAGATCAACTAGAAATAGAAGAACTCCTATTAAAGAAGAAAATTCAGCTGAAAGTGATTCAAATACTACAATATCAAGCACAACTGTACAGGCACAGAAGACACCTCCAAGTTCAGCCACATCTGCAACAGTGGCTACTGTTCCTAAAACCGAGAAATCTAAAGTAAAAAAGAAGATAAAGGATGAGCCTGCATCAGAAACTACCAGTGCTGCAAGTCCTACAACGACCAAACCAAAGAAGGAAAAATCAAAGGACAATCTAAACGAGAACAAACCTTTTACAGCAAATATTCCAAGTTCTAGAATCAGTATGAATGAAATGAGAAGAAGAGTGTTCTCCATCATGGAGTTCATTTCAAATGTACAGATGGAGTTATCCAATGATGAAGACTTTAAGAAAAAGTTACTACTTTTAACTGAGAAGGCAGAAGGAACGGATTCGAAAAGCTCAGATCCTGAAGCCATAGCATTGCAAAAGACACTAGTCGAGTGCTACAATGAGTCAGTTTTAAAACTGGATAGTTTGACAGAGAGACTAAATGATTGGGACAACAAATTTGGTTAAGTCGTTAATCATTAGTTTGTAATTATATATATTTAAGCAGTGCTCAATGAGCGCATGTGTATTTCTATTCTCCACGTTTTTTTTTACAGTTTGGATTGGCCAATGCCCTTGTTTATTTCAGAAAAGAAAATATATTAAATATTTTGTTTTATAACCTTAATGAGTTAAACCAGTAACAGTCCCTGAACCTCCCCAATGTGAACCACTTTTACTCAAGTTTGAAATGAACTTTGACGAGCACACTATATTAGTGGTTCCTAAAACAATCTTCAAACTTGAATTGTTTTTATTAAGCTCTGCAATCAGTCTAGCTTCTTCATAGGTAGCACCTCCAATAATATATATCACAATCTCTTGTGCAGGAACTTTATCGTTTCCAGTGTATGATTCCAAGCCAGTAGGCTTTACAATTGGGTAATTCTTCACAGCAAGCTTATTTCTGAATAATTTTGTAAGAACCGCGTGTAATCTAGGAACATGCTGCATGTATACATTACCCGAATCAGTGTTACCTTTTAGGTTTAAACCATTCACTATTCCTGAATTTTGAATCTTGTCAAATATTGAATCATCTTCATTAGCAAATCTCTTTCTGGAACCTGCATAGTTTAATAGTAGTTGAATGAACTGTAGCTTTTCAACTGGGAAGCCAGATTGTCTCAATGTTGTAATTAATCTCGTTGTTTGATTGTTTTGAAGAGTCTCATACCTCAATGCATATATACATAACAACTTTAACTTTATATCTTCAGTTAAAGGAGCTAATGGAGCACCACCAGCTGTTGTCTTTTTGTCAAATAGCATATTCTCTAGCTCAATTAGATCTGAATTATGACTCTCATTACATGCCATTGATTGCTCCAACTCACCAACTTCCCATAATCTTAATTCATTGATTTTCTTATCAATTTCTGTAGATAGTAACATATGTTTTGATAAGTTGAGGGACGTTTTCTTAAATTCAGGGTAGTTTTCTAAAAAGAATTTCATATCTTTGATAGAATTAATATTTGAATTTGTTTTTGTTTTAGATTTATAAATATCAATAAACTTCTTCAAACTTTCAGATAATTCCCCAAAATTTGAGTACATAGAGTCTCTATAAAATTGATCTTGAAGTTCATTGACAACAATTGTTCTTAGCTCTTCGGAAACGTTGGCAACACTAGATAAATCGACAGTATTATTTTTAATGCCAATTAATTCATGAATCATTGCTTGGTAGGTCCATGGTGATAATAATGGTGTGATTGGATCGTTCTTTCTATCAAGTATGAGTAACAATGGTGGCGTGTCTTTTGCTGGTAAGCTGTTGAATAAATTGTTATTGGAATTTATCTCGTAATTGATCGAGCTTGCAAGTTTTGAGCACATCTTTGAATTTGATTCGTATCTGATGACAGGTTTAAATTTTAGCGATAGCAGCAATGATGTTAAGCTTTCAACTGATTCATTAAAAGATGGTAGGTCCCATGAATCGATAGCCGAATCAGATAGCGGATTGTCTATGTTGACAGATGTGAAGAATTGCTTGTTTATGATGTAATAATCTTGGAAAATCTCTACAACTTTTGAAATGATTTCAAGGTCATCAGATTCAGCCAGTCTTTCAAGTCTCGGATTTGAAACTATATTATTGAAAAACACTTCGTATGTCAGATAATTTGGGTTTACAATCTCTTGAGTGAGATTAGAAACTGTTTTTTCGTCAGGTTTCAAGAAGCAAATACACTTCAAATTTCTCAATTTATCTCTCTGAGTGTTTTCTAATGTATCCATCAAGTATATTTCGTTCCTAAGAAGCTCAGATTGTGTAGTATACATTGAAATGATTGACGATGTTTGAGCATCCAACAACAAGACTTTTATTTCATTCTTGGAGTCCTTGTCATCTTTGGAATTGTCATTGCTTGATATAATTTGTTTTAAATAACTGTGAGCGACGTGGTATAAATCCATTGTTAATATATCAAACGAGAATATTGCGGTCTTGTCCACTATCCCTTCAGAGAAGTTGCAAACAGCAACAAAACGTGGCGATATACAGATAAATAAAGATTGGCTCTCAAGTTCGTGCCCTTTCCAACTGCCTCGCTCGCACAACAGAATAATCGCAGATGCGACTGACAAAATAAAGCAAGAATTATATTTATTTCATCAACCCCAAAGTCATCGATTGGCACGGATATCAAATTGTGTGGTTAGCAAGTTTCCTTATATATACCTATATTTATTAGTCCATATATACTTCTCTGAATTGGTAGTTTTACATCACCACTACACGATGTCACAATTTCAGAATGTTCATGGGCTGTTGACTAGAGGAAAATCATCTAGCTCCCTGAAAGATGAGGTCGGCAATAAGAAGAAACCTGTTAAGAAATTCACTGCTGGGAAACTTAATAGAAATTCTTCTTATGGCAAGAACCTTAACAAATTGACAAAAATAAAATCTAATGACTCCACAGGTAATGCTGAAGTAGAGCGTCCCCATTTTAATAGATCTAAATCCAGTGCTGATGTCATGAGAAACAAATCATCTACAAAGCTAACATCCTTGATTACCCCTCAGGCTAGAACGAAGAGTTTGACTAATTTAACAAAATTGAATAACAAACAGAAAAATAAGTTATTAAATGGAGTCAGACAGGTGGACTCTGATCATTCTGAAGACTCTTTTGTTGAGAATGAAGATAAAGCGGGGCATGGCGATGGAGAAGCGGAAGAGGACATTGATCAAGAAGAGGAAGAAGAAGTGGAGACATTTGATGATGACGAGAGAGTCCTTGATATACAAGCTCCAATACAACCGTCATACCATGAAATGTCAGAGGAAGAAGAACAATTAAGGGAGCAACAATACAATAGTATAACAACATCGCATGATCAGCCGCTAAAGAATCAACTATATAATGCATCATTCTTACTCTCACAATCCACTGGACAAGAACGACCTGTATATAGCAACGATCGTCATCAGGTTAATACTTCAGCACATCGAAATCCAAGACATGATTCAGACTTGAATGCTTATGTGAATGCACACAGCAGTATTAATGGGATGGGTATGACAAAACAGAATTCTTCTAGTTCAATTCCTTCAGTCAATTCCAATAGCTCAAGTTCACTGATATTTCAACAATCAAATGTTAATCTTAAGTCCATGGGTATGTTTGGTAAATTAACGGGAAAGCCACTGACAACACCAACACATCAGTTTTTTAAGCGTCAGGAATCATATCAAGCGAACAACCAACAACATTTACATAATCAGTCAAATACAAATATAGCTAATAGCAATATTAGCAGCAGTAATCAAGATCTTACTGGTAATAATTTCAATTCTTTTATGTCGAATCAGCAGCCGAATCTAGAAACAAGAACTCAACAAAAATTATGGCTTCAGAGAGAAAACTTGAACTCTTTAGTTGATATGTCGGAATCCAACAATGTGCTAGTCTCCAATGCAACTAGGTTGGAGTTTGAAAAATTATCCAGAGAATATCTAAATGTCAGAAGATACAATAATCCAGTGATTAAGTCACTAGCGAAGCTGAATACTGAACATTTGGAAATAAAGAAAGTGCGAGGTTCATCAGATTCTGATCAACCTTCGAAGGATCCAAAAAACATAGTGTTCTCTGGAGAACTTGATAAGTTCAATGATGTGGTCGACTCGATATGGAGAGCAAATTGCAATGAATTCAATTATCAAACGAAAAAGAAAGTGGTAAAACAATTCTCCCAACCCCAGAAAAATAGTTACTCTTCCCAGTCAGGACATGTACAATCACATTACAGTCAACAGCAGCAGATACTAGATCAACAACAACAGCTGAAACAGCACCATCAGCAACAGCAACAGCAACAACAGGCACAATCTTTTTATTCTAATCAGAATTTTACTCCACAGTCTTCTAAATACCAACCCACAACCAGGGCACAACAACAGGTTAGTAAAGGCACTTCACTGAATTTAGTCAACCTACAAAATTAACATGCTAGATATAAATAGATATACATATACTCTTTTGAAAATTTTATTCTTGTTTCTTTTTTTTGTCTACTTTCCGGTTACCATTATTAGTTCTTAATTGTACTACGATTTAGATCCTGTCTTTCAACATGCGTTTTTAAAATATATAGGTGTAGGATGTTTAAAAGCAAAGATTATAATATACAAATTTAAAATATGAAAACAATGTAAAGAAAATACATAATCATTAATTTGGAACTCTGAACCTTGAAAATTGACCTTCAAGATAAATTCTATGCAACGTGCTTTCTAATTGGTCATTCTCCTTTAATTGTAAGTACTTCTTGTACAATTTTAAGGCAGAATATGCATCTTCAATCGAGTCATGATTACCGGTTTGAATCTTATCGTCAAACAACTGATAAATCAAAAACTTTAAACCTAACTTTCTTTTCTCTTTTTTTAGATAGAAAAACTCAGCAGTGTCTCTCACTTGAGATGGTGGAATTTGAATATTAATAGTTCTGAAATCACCATTTAAAGAATGGCCAACAAAGACACAACCCAAGTTTAACAATAACCACATCTTTCTATATGCAGTCTGCAAAGTGACAACAGATCTTTTTGATGTATTAGGATCCAAATCACCTGGTTCAATACCAGAGAAGGAAGTTATATAATCATCGATCTTTGTTTCATCTGTCGCAATGTAATCGTCTATGAAAGCTTTACCCTCCTTTGGTCCATCACCCCTGAGTACTGAAACTCTTGCTAATGTGAGTTTTTTAGGTCTCACCAATCTTCTAGAACCGTTAGCACTGAATTCATATTCATCTGGTGATAATTGAACAAACTCAGCATCAATTGCCACCAAAGTTCTTGGTTTTGGAGCCTCTTGTTTTGTTAATAGCTCATATTCAATTATCTTACTCTCTCTTGTACCTTTAGCAAAATGATCTCTATATAAGATGGAATCGTTGATGGTTGTTTTCCAATCTTCATAATTGAAAGTTGACTCAATTTCTGAATTTTTATAAATGACAACAACAGGACGCTTCCACCAATAAGTTAAATTCAATACTTCTTGTTCCGAGATCTTTGTGACCAAAAAGTCATTGAATAAATACCACTGATTCTTAGATGGATCACCATCATTAGAATCGTTTATTTTCACCATAGTGACCAAATGATTAGTGCTATCTCTTGATGTAATTTCAGCGACATAACCCATTAACTCATATTTTTTTAAATTAGCTGAACCACCTGCAACAACGTTGGTTCTTAAAATGGGTTTTCCTGAAGGAGAAGCTGTAGAGTAAAATTCAGGAACTAACCAACCATTATAACTCGTTATTTCATTCATTTGCTCATTAGTTAAATCGATATTCAATGTGACGACAGGGGGTAATCCAGTAATAGACAATGCAGCATCAACAACATGCTCCTGATTACAGTTCTCACATACTATATTATGCTGGATAACTTTATTCATTGAAGCTTCCATGTAATTTAAAATGGTCAGATTACCTTGCATTAGAGGATATTGGGAAATGCCTTTAATCTCAATTGAATGAAACATCGAAACTCTTTTGTAGTTTAAATTACAATAAAGTGACGTAATTGATGTTTCGGTTGTAACACCGCACATTGAGTTCATATGATAGGATTGAGGAATGTTATATAAGACCTTTTCATCTTCAGATAACTTGTCAAGAATAAATCTATTAAATGTTTGTATTAGTTTTCGCTGACCATAGTCATCTTTAGATTTCCCATCACTATCGATTAATCCTAAGGAAACTGCTTTTGGCATCATAGAGAATAATCTTTGAAAATTAGCAGCTGCGCAATGCTTACCGTTTGCCTTGACTAACATGTCAAATAAGTAGCCTAATTCTGCAAGAATAAAATCATCGTATTTCACATCTTCTGCAAGAGTCTTGACGACAAAATTAAATATGGATGGAATAAATCTGTATAATTGAAGTAGGGCATTACAGTAGGAATTCTCAACGTGAGTCTCCAAACCAGCATATCTAGTGTTGTTATAAAAGTCAAAATCAAAATCATCAACACCAAACTTACTGTATAAAATATCAACTTTTTTGAATGCATTGGGAACATCACCTTTATCGGAGGTATAAATAAATGCATTTTTCATATTAATGTGTTTCTGCTTGACTTTTTCTTCATTTTCATCATCATCAGCATCTCTTTCACTAATGAATTTAGGGAATACATTACCATCAGCCTTCTTTTGGTATATGTCTTCAGACTTCTTGTATAGATTTCTTGGACCGTATTTGTCTTTACTATATCGTGCAATGGTGAATCCGTCTATAGTTTTACTGCTTCTCAAGATTTCTGGGTCTATTTGTTTTGGTAATTGTCCTGTTTGAAACTTCATTTCTGGAGGCCATGCAGAAAGCAAAACTGTATCATAATGCGGCAATTTAATTGAATTAAATGGTGTCGTTGTTTCAAAACTTAACCGATTTGACATTGGTATTAATTCATGTTCCATTGACGCATATGGAAGCGGTCTACTATATATGGCAAAAGATGGACCATCAATCATATTTGTAGAGTTAGACCAGAGGTACAAGTTTTGTAGACCATCAATAAAGGCAAAGCATTCACCTGACGGTGAAATATCACAAAGAGTTAAAAACGATGTGATTTCTGGTTGATAAAGTTGCATATTTGTTGGATTAAACATATCAATAAAGTTAATTTGACCAACATTTGACACGACTACAGTGATTTCTTGTATCTTGGGATGTAAACGGACATGTGTAGCTCCAACAGGAAATGTAACCGGAGTCATGTGATTAAGGGTTTTTAAATCAAATGTATTAACAAGAGGATCTGGAATATAATGATCTTGCCTTATGGAATAACCAGTTGTTACCAGAACACCATCTCTGACACACATGGATGATAAACTAGCTGAATGGGCCCTAAATGTTTTAATCACTGTATTAAGTTTGGGTTCTAAGATATCAATTGTACCATCTGTTTTACCTAGGATGACATACTTCAAGTTGGTATCCATTAACATTAAATCTTCGCAGTAATCAATATATCCAGATATTGTTCCTGTTGATAGATCAATTTTGATTATTTTGTTATTGAGCAATTGGGCAGACCCACCAACATAAAGCTCCGTTTGAGTATTTGACGTATAAGACATACAGGAAAGCCCTTTAAGTTCATCAGATTTGATTGAGTACTTTTTAATACCTTGCTTTGTACCAAATCTAATAGAATCAGAAGACAACGAAACAATACCTCGTTTGTGATTTAAAATCTTTATCACTGGTCCAAGATGAGCCTTGAAGCATGTATAAAGCGTAAGCTTGATTCCATGATATGAATAGATATATCCATCAGAGTCTCCAACCCATATCAACTCATGTGTATCGTCGAATGTAATAGTAGTTATCAGCTTTGGTGGTTGCTGTCCTGGTTGAATAGGCGGGCTATTCTTAGGCAGTTTTAATGCCATAATACGTGACACCTATGATACAAAAACAACAATGTTAGTGATCTGTAACTTAATATTTAAAAGTATATTCATATGGGGTGTTTTCCAAACAAAGAAATAAGAGACAAACTTACCTCTCTCCAGCCTTCCATCGTGTAGTCGGAGATTATTTGGTTATAAATTTTTTAATCTCAATTCAAATATCTGACGTTGTATAAGAGTCTATCACGTTATGATATCACGTTTTATCTGGCATACAGAGTCTTCTGGCCAAATGTATGTAAATATACAAACACCTCCACCACTCTCTGCCAGAATAAGAAACGGTTGCGCAATGTCTCTTTTTCTGGAGAGAAATTTCAAAGTGTGCGAAATTGAAAAACACTTCATGACGTCGAATAATAGAGTCCGGATTTATCACTGTCTTATTTTAGAGTAAGAGACTAGACAAAGTTACTATCTCCATTAAAAGTGATATTATATTCAACAAAAAATGCTTACGAATTTTAAAATTGGATTACAGAAGTTTGCCAAACCAAGCTTGTCACCATTCACAGCTAACCCACTAATTAGCACATTTGCGAGATCATATAAGGTTAGAACAGCGGTGAAAAGATTCTGTTCTCAATGTTACGTTGCTAGAAGAAAGGGAAGAGTTTATATTTTATGTAAGGCAAACCCTAAACATAAGCAAAGACAAGGCTAGAGAGGAAAGTATTGATGTGAAACCTCAAGTGAAGGGTTGGATGATTGTTTCGGAGAAGTTGGTGATTGGATTTGTTTGGCAGCATTTTAGATACAAAATGAAAAACTCTGATGAAGTTAGGAGTATGTTTGATTATGTCATGCATATATATATATATAAATCAATATCTGTAAATATACACTTTAAATAGTTGCATTTGAGAGTGCATAGAAAAATCTTTCTGGATCATATTTATTTTACTATTTTGAAAAAGAGAAAACTTAAATCTTGTAATAAATACAGCTGAATTATTCTATACACATATTCTATTAATCTATTTATATTTTCCAAGCAGAAAACCCTGAACCACCTATTAAAGCAACATTCTGACCGTCAGAGAATTCAGCTATAGCAGCACATCCTGTATCTGCAACGGTGGTATATTCACTTTTTAATAGCTTCAACTTATCATCTGCTGTGCTCCAAATACGAAGAATTTGATCAACAGATGTCACTAGTGCATTTGAATCATTGAGGAAGTTGACAGACGTAATAGTGGATGATGCTGCGTTAGGCTCAAATGAGTTAACTGTGACTGTGATCTTTGAAATTTCTTCTGTCTTGTTGAATTTGACAGATGATAAAATGAGAGCATTGTCATCACCACCCGTCACAACAAGTATTTTGGATTCTGACAACTTCTTCAAATCAAAGGATTTGATTGATGACTGATGCAACTGTTGATCTACCAATAAGCTATCAAAACTTGCGACATCAAATGATTCATCACCATTTATAAGATCTAAGAATACACCATTTCTTTTGAAATACTTAGAGATGTGTGCTGTCGTATCAAAAATTGTTAGATATCCATTAGTTGAACCAATCATAACGTAAATTTCATCTGAAAATTGAATAAATTTGACATTTAAGATACAACAAGTCTGATAACTTCCATTCATCAGCATTTTGAAAGTATTCTTTTCGTAACTGAAATACCAAATCTTCATATTGGAATCGGAATAAACAGCAATTAAGAGGAAACCAACAACTTCACCATTTTCCTTAACTTCAATTGTATCAAAATCCATAATTCTCAAATCTGGATTAGAATGATCAGGCCTAACTGTTCTGAATAAAGTGATAAAACTGTTATTAAGTAAACCAGTGGTTATTTTCCATAGGTAGAGCTCTTCTTTTGCTGACGAACTTAACAGGTATTCTTTGTTAACAAAATGAACCGATTGCATTCCGGAACCATGTTGTCTTTGAGACCAATGTGGTTTCACTTCACCATTTGCGGACAAGCTTGATAACACAATTGTGGTATCTTCAGATCCTGTTATCAATAGCTTTTCTCCTTCAATTGGAGAGTCGGTGACTGCCATACTTCTAATTTCTCTTCCATGCAAACCAGAAGTTATAAATTGTTTAGCAACACTCTCACCATTTTCGATAAGTTGAATGTCAGATGATCTCGTATATATGAATCTATAACGTAAATTACCAGATGTATCTGATTTATAGTTAAATGACCATTGTCTGTGAGGCCCACCACAAATCTCTCTCATGACTTCAAACTGTCTGGTTTCATTCCAGATAAAGAATGAATCAGATTTAAAACCATATAATATTAAATCATTTGCATTATCAAAAAACCCTCCTTCAATGAATCCTTTCTGAATCTTGTTATCTTCAATTAAACGGAGTTGTAAAGATTTATCAATTGTTATCACAAAGTAGTCACGATCTCTGAATGTCACTAAAAATACAAGCTTTTTGTCTAAAGTTGACTTTAATAGTTGAATTTGAGATATTGTGTCTCCTTTTGCAAATTTTCTCCACGATTGTAAGGGTGTAACAGGGTTAGAAAGATCATACAAGGTGATAGTGGCATATCTTGAACCAATTATAAGATAATTGTTAAGATCATCAAAATCAACAGAGGTGGCCACAATTTTCTCTTTTGGTTTGGTTAGGTAAGTTGTACTAACAAGATGTAAATAAGCATCAATTTCTTTAAACACAAGTTTGTCCTCTGCATTTGGTGATTCCAGTAAGAAGAAGAATCTGTTATTCTTTTCGCAGGTGATAACGTTATTCAACCTAGCAAAAGATTCTTCTTTCAGCTCCACTTTCTTAATCAGTTCACAATTTGAATCAAATTTCATAAGGATCAAATCTCTATATTTATTTGAGAGCATGACGATCCTTTCAGCTTTAAATCCATTAACTAATGAAAAATTAACATATCTTGAATCCTCAAACAGCAACTTCCAGGAATTTGAACTGTAATTTAAGAGTAGTACCTTTCCTTGAGAAGTCATAGATAAAAGGCCGCAGCCAAAGTCAAAATATTCTTTAACAATTTCATCTTTGACGAATCTAGTCTTAGTTTCTTCTGAGATTTGTGATAAAGTCCATTTTTCATTTGAATATCCAGCTCTAGATTCTTCATCTAAATCATGAATTTTAATTCTACCGTCAGCACCACCAGTAAATCCTAGTTTTGCATTGTCATCAATAGCTGCACTCCAGACGTTTCTACCCATATGTGTTTCGAAGATCTTCAATTGTGTTAATGTGCTTTGACCTTCAACAAATGACCAAGTTCTCGCAGTACAGTCTTCAGAGGAACTAAAAACTTTGAATGAGCTATCTTCCTCGTCAAAATCAAAGAATTCAAGGGCCCAAATTCTAGACCCATGACCCCAGCCTGTAGCAAGTAGCTCACCAGAAACGGTGTTCCAAACCTTTATAGATCTATCATCTGAGCAACTTATTAAATATTTACCGCACTCTGAGAATTTAACACCAAAGATGGATCCTAAATGATCCGTTAGATTATGTAGAAGTTTTGAGCCTCCTAGTTCCCAAATTATGATTCCATCCATAACAGTTCCGGAACATATGAGGACCTTATCTTCAAGCACTCTAATGGAGCCTGAATACAATATGGACTTTTCTCCACAATTTTTGGTGTCGACTACTTTGAGAGTAACGGTATCAACAATAACTACTATATTATGCGCTGTTAAGACGAATAAAAGCTTTGAATCTTTGGAAAATTCAGTATACATGATCCAATCCCCAACACTCAATTCGGTTAGATTTTCTTTATTGTCTTTCAGTTGATCGAATGATGAAATAATAAGGGATCTTCCTCCCCATATTGATAGAAGTTGATCTTCCTCAAGATTCTGTCCAACTGAAATACCATGAATCTTATTTTTCTTGAAGATTTTTCTGCGGAAGTGATGTTCATTTGTATGGTGGTTATATATATTAAAAGTTGGACCCTCTCCTACGAGCAAAAGGTTATCACGGAAAACTTTCAAGGAACAAATGGGTCCTATATGACTGATGGATTCTAATGACACAGGCAACTCGAAAGTCATTGATATTGATGCTGATACGTATTAAATAGTCTCTAAATACAACTGTTTACTCCAAGGATCTGTAGCCAAACAAGTGTTTTTGAATTGAAATTTTTTTTCCTGCTCCATTTTTTTGCAGTTTTTTTTCACTATACGAGATCTTCACCGCCTGGAAAACTATATACTCAATTATGTCATCACATTTTAGAAGGACGCTTGCCGTGCTGACATAATACGGTTATTGTTGAAAGATAGTATTTGGTTGGATCGTTTCAACGGTGGCCGTTGAATCTCGAGAAAACGAAAGTTGCCGTATTAATCATTCAGGAAATCATAAAGGGCAATCAAATACTCACTATTTCTAAGTAATTTTTTGTAAGAAATAAAATGCGGAGAAGACAAAATTCACTTTACATAACGAGGGCGCTGCGTTTCCATATGTGATCAGTGAGATTGATTGATCAATAAGTTAACATAGAGCTTTCGAACACATCGAAGTACGCGGACTACGATGAAAACTTTAAATCTGGAGCAGAACAAGGCGAGTCATTGCAAATGGGAAAGACAAAGAGTGAATTATTGTGGAGCAAGACCGAGAGCCAACTGAAGAGTAGATCAAGTATCAGTGATGCCTTAGGGAAATTATAACCAAATTGGGAAGGCCCCCGGTGATCAAGAAAGCTAGCAGGGAGAGCTGCCGAGCAGCGTATATCCACAAGGTGCGGGTACCGGGCACTGCTTGCGCGCTGCGACAGCGATGAGTCTCTCTGGACTTCGCAGATTCCTGAGGCCAGCACGCAAGAAATGGCGGTGCCTGCCGTGGATCGTAAACGGAGAGGCGCTTATCAGCGGGAAATCTATTGTGTGGAATTGATATCATGGATTCAGATTGCGTACGGTAAGGGAGCTGCTGGTTAAAGAAGTAAGTCAGCTTTTACTGAGTAAGCAGCTAGAAACCCTCAATACAGTTATGCCTCCTTAGTCTGTGCTTTGACCTACAATCGGATCTTTCAGATTTGCTTTTGAAAAGTTAACGTTGACAACTCTTTGTCTTTGTACGAACTTGATCTCTTAACAGGTTTATCCTCTCTTTCAACAGCTTACTGATAAGGATTCCTCGACTGTCTAATCAGTTTGGTACTATTAGAATCTGCATTAAGTTACTTTACCTAATTTTTTTTTTTTCTATTTTTCCATTTTGCTCTTTTCCTCCTTGTTAACCTATTAATATCCTCATTAGCATGTCCCAAGTGAAAATAGAAGAAAATACAGAAATAATTCCCACTGATACTACTGATATCTCCGAAAAACCTACAGCGAATGGTGGTGTTGTCATTACCAATAACAATCAAGATCAATCAACAGTCGCAAAACCCAAAAAGACAAAATCAAGAAATGGTTGTTTGACATGTAAGAAGAAAAGACTCAAATGTGGTGAAGAGAAGCCTTTCTGTTTAAATTGTGCACGTAAGAATATTGTATGTGGTGGTTATTCTATGAACTTTAAATGGAGAGATTTCTCCCAACCAATAATTGCATCAACCACCAAAATGTCAAGGGATAGTTCCACTGAATCCATACCTTCTTCAAACTCAACAATTACATTTACAAAGGAAAATAAAAGACAGAAAATTAAACAAGAAAGTATACCATCAATACAGTCATTTGATAATAATAATACACAAGCGACCCAACATCAACAAATGCTACAAAACCAATTTTTACAGCAAATTCCACAACTAAAACAACCACAAAAGTTCAACTCAAAACCTGCCAATCAAGATGCAAACCCTTATTCGGTCAAAACTCACAGTAATCTAGCTAAAACACAAAGTAGTGATGAACAGCATCAGCAAAAGAGGCAGCAAGATGAAAGTAGATGGACAAACGCAAACATACAGTCACAAAATCAAGCACAACCTACGCTTACAGTACCTCCCGTTTCATCTGTTTTACAGAGAGCGTTGGAAGCTGCAACATTATCAGTTACCGGCAAATCTACTCAAGAGATTGCAATATCGAACGCACTAATTGCTAGTGGTAAAAATCCTGACCTCGCTGCAGCCATTGCTTCCACTTTAAATGGTTTAGTTCATAGCGTAGAGAAGCATCAATTAGAGCAACAACAAAAATCAATCAGTCCAGAGCCTCAAAAGGAAACCCAGAGTAGATCTCAATCGCAGCAATCAAACACCAATTTGCTACAGAGACAATCCTCTCATATTTTAAACCAAGATAATCAATCGAAAAAAGCCATTGCAATAAAACCATCTTCAACAGTGAGTCCATCTAGTCTGTCCAAATTTTCATCATCTCCAGATGACGACTCAACGATATCAGGAACTGCTAGTTCAAGCTCAATATCTCAAAAGGATGACCAACTCAAACATAAAAAGCATTCGGATCATGGTATTGAAACGAGCTTAGATGATGAATCTAGAAATTCTTTACTTTCTTCACTTGCAGATGTTGCATCGAGAGTACCACCATCACCACCAGCTGGTATGTCACCTTTTAACATTACATCACCTGCTGAAATGTTCTTAAATCAATATTCTAACTTGAACCAAGCAAGGGGTAACCGCGATAATATCCCAACTTCGCTAAATATGTTTAAGGATAATGTTGCGAGATCGCCAATGCCTTTTACTCCTGGGAACCCATTATATGAAGTCCTAAACAATGCAACTACAGCTGAGGGTCAATTGGATTCTCCAAGATTATTAGAACAATTGAATGAGAATCCAGCAGCAATGGAACAGTATCAAAACATTCTAGCAAGTCCAGCTTTAAGCTCTATTTTCCGTGTCCCAATCTCTCCAAATCCTTCAGGTTCGCCTTTGCCTTCCAATCTAAATTCATCTTCTTCTTCGGGTGCTAGTAGCGGAGCAACGTTTCAAACTAAGCCAGGTATGATATCCCCAAGCTTCTCAACTTTGATAAACGCTTTTACCAATTTTGAAAATGATGCACCGAGCCCAGCAAACTTTGAGCTGATTGCAAATTCACCAAATCCATCACATACATTTTCAAGAATAACCAAGGAGAATGAAATTAAAACCGAAGACGCAAAAAGAAATTCCCCGAACCAGGTAATTATTCCTGGCTCCTTATTACACGAGCAATCTCCTCTCTTATCAAATGCTACCCTACACTCACCAGGATCACAGTCTGGAGCATTAGTCAGAACAGATTACTCCGCTATAAATCAACTACCAAGAACTATTGAACTGAATGACCAGGCGATGAAAATGATGAGTGCGTTTGATAGATATACGTGCGGTATCATGTCAATGAAAAATGGACCAACAGAGAACCCATGGAGAACCTTGGTTCTACCCTTGTCTCAGGAATATCCTGTCATGTTAAATGCAATTAGTGCGATGACATGCTTCCATGTTGCCAGAGGCGATTCGAGTTTAAGATCACAAGGTATGAAACATATGAAAAATGCAATTGTTGAATTGGTTCATGGATTAAGTGATAAAACAACCCCACCTGATGTTGCTTTAGCTACTTGTTTAGCTTTAGCTATGGGAGAAGCTTGGGATAGGCATGTTTCCACTGGTATCGCACATTTAAAGGGTGCACGTACCATGATTCTACAAGTTTTGAATAATTTACAAAGCGGACAAAAGGGCAACTATATAACGAGTCCCAATGAAGAAGATGCTAATCCTGAGAATTTATCAATGAGTAGATCTAGTTCGTTTTCTTCTACAACTTCATCAAATGGCGATAGAAAGATGCCGAAAGAATTACAGTTCTTGTTTAATGCATGGGTATACTTTGATGTTTTGGCTAGAATGACGAGTGATGGTGATGAAGAAGATGAAGGTGGCAGTGACCAGATAGTGGAGCTAGATACTGGAATAATCAATCATCATAATTCTGGTGGATCTGGAGAAGATTCTCCACCATCACTTCAGCAACCGCAACCAAGACAAAAGAAAAAAAAAACAAATGATTCTGTTTCGTTAATAGAAAAATTCCAATCTTTTAACTTACAACAGGGTGATGATATTGATCCTTTGCTCGGTATAGGACAGAAACTATTTCCAATCATCGGTAACGTCGCAACGTTAATTTCAAGAGTCAGAAAAGAATCAAAGAATTCTTTAAGTATAGTTTCAAAAGCTGTTGAATTGAAAAGAGAATTGGAGAATTGGAAACCATGCTCATTAAGAAATCTACAAATTGAAGATCCATTGTTTGATTTAGCATCTGCAATAGCTACTGCAGAATCTTATAGATACGCTACGTTACTATATTTACACCAAGCTGTCCCAGAGATACCATCAAAATCCTCTCATAAGCTGGCAGAACAGATATTAATGTTGCTTGCTTCTATTCCAACATCATCTAGAACATGTGTGACTCATATTTTTCCATTATTAATTGCATCTTGTGAAGCAAAACAAGGTGAGGAAAGAGAATGGGTCAAGCAGAGATGGGAGCTGTTAAGCTCTAAAATGTGGATCGGAAACATCGATAGAGCTTTAGAAGTTGTGAAAGAAGTTTGGTCTAGAAAAGATCTACTAAAGAGAAAGAAAGCGCAAGAAGGAAAAGATGGCGGTAATTTGAACTCAGGTACTAATGGTGATGATGGCGATGATGAAGGTGATGCTGTTGATGATTTTGTTAATATTAGTAAGAAGATAAATGAATGTATTAATGGAGATGATATTGATCTCGATTTTGATGATGATAATAGGCTGAAAAGTTGGACCCATTGGACCACTGTTATGAAAGATTGGGGATGGGAAGTTTTATTGGCTTAAGTTTTTTTTTTTTTACAATTACATGGTGTATTTAGAGAAAACTAATTGCGTGTAAATAGTACAAGATGCATTTATTTATTTTTTTTATTTTCTTCTCTATTGTTTTTTTCCTACATATTATGATTGACTGTGTACGACTTTATACCTCATTCTCCCTTCTAAACCAATAATATTCAAAGCGATTAAAAGTACAATATATTATTCCACATGATTATATCTAAGCCCTGTTACAGAATCTAACGTAAAACAAAAGAAAAAAAATACAATCATATATTATGTCTTATAGAAGCAACCATAAAGATTGAACCCCTGATAATCTTTTTGGAGCTAGAGAAAGAAAATTGTAGAAAAAGAATGAGAAAACCATAAAAGGAAACAACTGAAACGAAAGGAAGACAATATCTAGTGTAAAAGAACTTGTTCATTCAAATTTGCACTTGTCGTAAAAGCTTTCCCATAATTCAATCAGCTCCTTTTGACTTTCAACCAAGCCCTCCCAATAAATTTCAACCATACTCTTAAATTCATTTATTTTTTCAGCCTCAAACTTAAGCAGATCATTCTTGAAATTGTTGTTGAATTCAATCTTAAATTCTTCTTGTTTGTTTATCATAGCTTCAATGCCATTTAATTCATCTTCATATTTTTTAATCTTATCAAATTGATTATGATTTTTTGATTTAAATTTAATTAAGTTCTTTTGTTTCTTCGAATGCTGACTTTGCAAATTCACTATGTTGTTACAAAGCTTGAAACGAGTCTCAAAGCAGTTTCTGATTGATCCTATAGTGCGAGTGTATTCATCAATAGTGGATCCCAAAGTAAGTATCTGTTGTAAGTTAGTTCTTTCTAATAATTCTTTAACTTTACTTTGCAATTCTTCGAAATTGGCAAACAGCTCACTTAGTTCGTTGTTAATTTCTAAATCTGTTAGTTGTTGAATGATCGCAATCAATTCATTAAGTGATATTATAACTTCTTCTCTCTTTTCTAAGATGAAATCTAGAGTCTTAGACAATGATCTTAATTGTTGATCAAGATTCTCTACGTAAACCTGTTTATCCAGAATGAATTGATCTGTCTCAACGTACTTTGGCACACTTAAACTCATTAATGAACCAAAGAACCCAGTGCCCGATGCAGAACCTGATGATGTTTGATTAATAATTGATGAAGTTGAAAAATCGTTCGCCAGTTCATCTCCATTTGCAACTGAGCGATTATCTCCAGAATCACCATGATAGTGAATAAACTCTCTTTCTTTTGATTCAACACTGAATTTTTCACTCTGTAGAAAAATAATAAAGTCATAGTCATTCTGTAAAATTGGAGATTTGGCTATCTTTAACAACATTTTTTCTAAGGCCAATCTTCTGTTTTCAATAAATTTCTCATCAAAACGGCCGTATACTTGCTTTTCAGGTGGAGGAGGTATTATATGTCCCGGATGGTTGTTCAGTAATTGATTGTACAACCACAAGAAATCGCTGTATCTTCTAGTAACAGTAGTATCTATATTCTTTAATAATTTGGATTGAGTCTTAGTAGTAATAGAATAAATAATGTGAGAGCTAGCCAGCTCGGAAACTTTAACAGGATCCCCCACTGTAATGTCAAAGTGATCGCTTGGTTTTGCTGGTTCCATTACAGCTTTATTAGCTGGTTTTAATGGTACACTTTTTTGAGGTGGTTTGGGTGATGGGGTTGTAGGTTTTGTAATATCAAATAAAGGTTTGTCGATTGAAGATAAGAGATCTTGCTTACTTGAATTTCCACCATTTGAAGTATTTGAGAGTGGTTCGTTTTCTTGGGGCTGTGAAGATAATGGGTCCAATGGGCTAGTTGAACTTTCGGTGCTTTCCGATTGAGAAGCAGAAACAGCAGCTTTAACCAGTCTTCTAGGTCTTAATACCTTTGTCTTCTTATTAGGGGAGGTTACCATGGAACGTGCAGGTT
Source organism: Ogataea ovalis (assembly GCA_030556425.1). Lineage (NCBI taxonomy): Eukaryota > Fungi > Ascomycota > Pichiomycetes > Pichiales > Pichiaceae > Ogataea > Ogataea ovalis. Next base: position 627,458 of record JAKTTZ010000004.1, on the reverse strand, counting down.
CTGCTTGTTTTGCTGATAATGGTTCAGTTGAAGCTAAGCTTAGCACGTTACCCAATGGACTTTCTTCAGCTGCCTTATCTGCAACGGTGGTGAAAAGATCCTCACCGTTATTTGGTGTCTCTGTTAAAATGGATGCACCTAAATTATCACCACTTTCATTTTGGGTTAAGGATGACAATAAATCTCTCTTTTTCTGTTTGATCTGTTCTAATTCTTCAGGTGAGATTTTGTCCTCACCAGTGTTTGGTTCACTCAATGGTGTTTCCAACTCTTCATCTTCTTCTACCTGTTGTTCTGACAGAGAATGTTCGTCAATGCCTTCTGGCTGAGGCTCATTTGAGTTGTCGTCATCATCATCATCATACATACTATTCGTTGGTGGCGCTAGCGTAATTGAGTTCATAGTCTTACTTAGCTCATTGAAAATATGTTGGTCATCAAGGGTTGGAGCAGGAACGGGATCGGACTTAAAATCAATTTCTTCCAAATGTTCCTCAGGAGGAGCTGTTTCTGTATTCAGAGATTCTTCATAGTTATCATCACCATAGCCAGAAGCGTATGGATTGTCACTGGGATTGAATAAAACGCTAGCAGTGGGATTTGGTGCTGGGGTATCGTCCCAAACGTTACCCTCATGTTCATCAAAGTGGTTCATGTTGCGTTACTTGATACTGTCAATTTAGCAGCGACTAGTCAATGTAAATGATGGGTCAATTGATCCTGTAGAAGTATACACAATACGTATAAACCTGTTTTATGGGAGTATATATCGGTAATAACCTAACTAAGGCAGCTGGTTAAGTATTTCAAGATTGCTGCAACCAACAGTCTGAACTAACCCAAGCCAGCACACCGTGTATCTCTCTTTGCCAACTACATTTGCTGAGTCGCTCTTGTCTGCCAAACTATTTCTGTCTGGCTGTCTGCTGAATTTGATTTGGAGCTGATCTCTTTAGACTGTGTAGAGATGCACATTCGCGTTTTTAATTACATTTGATTAAAAATAAACTAAAACTGGTATCGATCAATTCTGATCAATGTATGTGATATGGATCTTATACGTTATGGGTATAGTTCATTTTCTGACTGAGTTTTGGCTTTGTTTTTAGTGGTAACTTTTTTTTCTACTGCGGATTGTTGATTGCATACAGCAATTGTTTAATAATGACAGATTTGACACCTTTTTTCAGAAAATGTGTTTCTATATACGAGGATGAGCTACCGAAGATTGGATCAGAGAGAAAGACACAGACGAGGACTGTCGCAAAGCAATCGAAACTAACCTCCAATAATACATTTATATCCGATTCAATTAATCTCAACAAGTCCATATCTGAGCTTTCTTCTTTAATTTTTGAAATTCAAACTGACTACCTTTTATCTAACTCCAAGAATCTTTCTGAGTCAGAAAAGGACAAGATTGATTCCACGTTCAAGCTACAACTACAATTAATCAATAACAAGCTTGCCCAGCTTACAAAATACTCAGAGGCACTTAACAAAGCTCTATTGGAGAATGGCAATGTTGAAGACATTGGGAAAAATCTTTTAACTATGGGTGATTATGGGCAGTATATGACGATATTAAATTCATCAATCATTGAAATAAGATCCAATGTGATTAAATCATTGGGATTACGAATAACAGCAATTTCTAATCATTTTGTAAAGATCAATGCAAGAAGAATGGAGCGTAAGAAGGAATTGAGCAAATCATCATTGAATACAAATACATATTATTCATACAAACCGGATAAGACTTCAACTGACTCATCATTAAATTATGGTCAGTCCAGTCGTGAAGATGTCGCTCTAGAAGAGTCTAATCATGGAGAAATTTCAGAAGAGTACAAACTGATGAATCAGAATTTAAATCAACAACAACTACAACAACTATCTAAAGAAAATGAAAATATATTACTTGAAATTAAAAACGTTCATCTAGAGTCAATAAATCAAATTGAAAGTTCGATGGTTGAAATTTCATCCGTCATTAATGAAATCAATATCCAGTTAAATTTACAACATGATTCAATTTCCCTGTTAGCAAACAATCAAGATGACATTTTATCTAATATGAACCTTGGTAACATGCAATTGGTGAAAGCTAACGAAAGAGCAAAGAGTGCCGGAAGAAACTTAAGTTACATCATAATTGGTTTGGGTATTTTCTTGCTATTTGTTGACTATATTTTATAATTTTATAAGCAAAATATTATAGAATGAGGTAATGAAAAAGTAAAATAAAAAAAAATTAAAGATTGAAACTATAAAATGATTTAAAATAATTAAAATAATCAAAGTAGCTTTGTGATTTTACCAGCTCCAATGGTGAGCCCGTCTTTTCTAATTACTAGTCTACCTAACTTTGTATTACTTTCGAAAGTAACCAATGGAGTTTCTCTATCCAAAATCTCAATATCAACTACAGCTCTATTTTTTGAACTTAAATGTCTTCTTTTCTTATTAACCTTTCCACTCTTTGTGTTTTCAATCTGATGAATCTCGGATAATCTTGCAGGAATTGATATGTTACCTCTGAACATAATAAATGGCGTACCAATTAGCAAAGGTCTCTCCAAGTTAAATAAATTCAACTCACATTGGAAATGTTTAACGGGGGTGATTTGGTTGTTGATACTCGTCACCAAGTCTCCAACTTTAATATTATCTAAGAGGTCCAATTTCTTTAACTTTAATTCAACAAATTCTGATTCGATTGCTAGTTTTTGTAAGCAGTTTTGTACACTAGATGATCCAACATTTGATTTTGTAATAGAAATGGTATCAACAACACCGGTTTCTTGACTGGGTGAAATACTAACAGATTCACCAGGTTGAATTAAACCAGAATTAACTCTACCACGAACCGTCATTTCGTCACCTTTGCTTGACTCTTGGATATCGTTAATAGTCATAATGAATGGAGAATCTTTATTAAACGTGTGATTAGCTGTTTGATTCTCAAATACCAATAATTCAATTAACGTTTTACCTGTATACCATGGGCATGTGGATTTATTGACCTTATTTACAACATTATCTCCCAAATATCCACAAGCTGGAATGTATATTAGATTCTTCTTTTCATATTGCAATTCATCAATCAAAAATTCAGCCAAGGTATCACGAATCTGTTCAAATCTATGTTCAGACCAATTGGCAGTATCCATTTTATTTATCACAATGATGCATTTCTCAATACCTAAGTTTTTGGCAATGGTCAAGTGTTCCCTTGTTTGACCACCATCATCAAATCCACTTTCAAAAGAATTTGAATCAATGATCACAACAGCAATATCAGCTTGTGTTACACCATTGATCATTTGAGGAACATAATCTTTGTGCCCAGGAGAATCGATAATGGTAAAACTACAAGTATCAGTTTCAAACTGAGTCTGGCATATATCAACAGTGACACCTCTAGATCTTTCTTCTTCAGTCTGGTCCATAACCCAGGCCAATGAAAATGATGACTTACCAATGGCTTCGCTCTCTTTGGTCAACTTATGAAGAGTCTTGGAATCAACAATTTTCAAATCATATAGCAATCTACCAATTATAGTAGACTTACCAGAATCAACATGTCCGATGACTACACAAGATAAATTTGGTTTTTGATTTTTCAATTTGAGTTCGCTGTCAACGTTGATTTTAGTCTTTGGTTTTGTAGCAATTTTCTTCTTTATAACTGGCTTGATCGGATCCTCGATTTTAACCGTTGAGATACTCTGTGTGACTTTGCTTATTTCTCTTTTCTGTTCGTCAGGACTTAGTTTTTGGAAGTTTGATTTAGTTTTCTTGGCTATATCTGAATTGTTAGTAAGAACGCTTAATATTTGGTTATAGGAGTCTGTAATTCTAGATAATTTTTCATTTTGTTCCTCTTCACGTTTTGCTATGTTGGTGTGGTTATCTATTAATAAATTTGTTAATATATTATTGGATACATCAGTGAATAATTTACTCGGTTGAAACTTGAAACTATATACAAATTCAAAAGGTACCTCTTCTGTTTCTGTTTTCAAAACAGTTTCGGGTTGAATGTCCTGCATTTTTTCCTCAATTGATAAAGTATGTTCTCCAAGAGCTTTACTAGGCAGAGAAGAATTTATAGTGGGTCTATTTTTCAATTTATCAAGGATTGAAGGAGCACCAGTTGATTTGCTTGATGCATTTTTCTTCAAGAGTCCAATCAATCCTTTCTGACTCGTAGAAGTAGTCTTATCAATACTTTTAGATAGTCCTAACCTATGTGAGTTAGATACTACTTTCTTGTTTAGTAAATTTCCTATTATATCAGAAGATGTTTCCATTTTCTTGTTTTTCAATAATAAATCAGATAGCTTACTTCCTGTACCAGATAACGTAGAAGAAGATAGCTTTCTTTTTTGGGCCAGTTGCTCTAGTTTCGATGGCTTATTCAACGATTGGGCTATAAAAAATCGAGGAAGTGAAAGAAAAATATTAGAATCATAAGATCTTGTTAATAATAATCACTGGACTCCATTCCACTCCATTCAATGCTACTATTGGTAAAAATCAAACAAATAGAAGCAAGTGAAAATGGGGCTTCTTGAGAAAAGAAAATATGTACTTACGCTTGAAATTACGTTTAATCTCCTCTAATGTATCATCCACTTCAAAATAATTTAACCATAATAGTTCTTTTAGTTTCTCTTCGGTAATCTGATATGCTTTAGACTTTTCTTTTAATTGTGGAAGCAATTCATATAACAAGTTGTAGTCCTCATCGTTTAAATTATCTTCATTGAACTCTTCACCATGTTGGGAATCGTTTTCATAGTCAATGATATCATCATCATCATAATCATCCATTTTGTTAGACGTAAATCTAAATTATCTGGATTTAGATATGAGATAGCACCTTGATGTCTGACGGATTTATGTGCACTCCAGGTATTTCTTATTTCTTGCGCCGTTGCAGCTTGAAAGATGTCAGACTTCATTTAAGCCAATGATGACAATTCTGATATTTCCGCAGTCCCAAGTTCCAACGTCAAAGTTACTAATTGTTAGGGTGGCGACGCGTCGATGACGGGTCGAATATTTTAAACTCGAGATTTGACATAATTAATACTTTTATAACTTATACTTTTGCTTATGTATCCGCTTATCTACATCGAGCTAAGAAATGGGTAGCATGTAGGGATTCTGAAAGATCCTACATTGTTGATTCCTCAAGTCTAAGTTGGCATCAGAACTTTAGAAGAGGAGAGGATTTCTTATGATGATCTATTGTCTATGAGAAATAAATGTTTGAATAGAGGCACGGTTAACAGAAGTATTAGCATCTTTATATCAATCTGAGAAAATATATATTCTTGGCAGGATTAACAAAATAAATGGCTAATTTTCTTCCTACCTCAACGTGTGCTTTCAAGCATCAACCCCTTTGAGTAGATAACCGGTTCAGTATCATTCATACGTGCTCTCCTTTAGTTGGCATTTAATTTTTTGAGATGCATAGATTTCTTAATCTACTAATGTTTAGTTCAGCAATTTAAATATATAATGTGAATTTTTTAGATGGCCACTGTATCTACAAATACTAAAAAGGCATTGAGCCGATAGACTAGCTAGCTGTATTGCCGGCAGGCATTTCTAAATTCTGACGCTCTAAATTAACTAATATACATTTTCATGGTTTCTCACGTACTGAACTTTGAAGCACTATAACCTTCGCATGCATTAAACTCCTATTGTTAAGATAATATACTCGTGAGTTGATGGTCTGTTCATCAATATTACTTGCACGGCATGTTCAATTTTAATTTTATTGAATTAATGCTTTAATTAAAACAAACTGATACTTCACTGGCAGAAATATGAATTTCGCTCACATTAGTTATTCAGTCAACCTAAACCCATAGGAAGGAGATTTAGAATAGATGCAAATAGACCGGATCAACTCGCCTACGATGTACCCATCGGAAGTTGAAACAGAGTCTCGGCCAATTTTCGGCAATTGATGCTCTTACTTCGGTACCGGTCTCTTTCGGATGTTTCACTGAGAGTACGGTGAAATTTAAACTATATGTGTATATATATTTATCTACATCTAGTATACGCAATACATGTTTGAACTCCGAAACCTGTTGGATTTAGGTTATTGAAAAACGTGTGCGCAGAGATATGGCTTCAAGCCATAATGATACCTACTGAAATTGCCTTTCAAGGAGTTATAGTTCTCGCATCTGCCTGTCTCCTGTATCCATGTATGTCTACGGGGACAAGTCAGAGCTAGTAGGTTGAGCTCAGAGAAACTTCACCAGTGAAGAGTTGGAACCTGGCTGCGCTGCAAGCAGAGTGAGCCGAAGATAGGTAGTTCCTTTGCACCTGGCACGTTGGGCACTGTGGGCAGTTACTCTAGTCATTGAGTGGTGAAAACTGAGCACTGAGCAGATATATCGCAACGTAGAAAGGAAGAAAGCAGAGCGAGTGTTATTCAGCCAGATCTTCGTCACGCGCAGTGTTCTGCGGCTTCCTGCGAATAACTGCACTAACTGCAGAGCGCAGTGTTGCCCTTTTTTTTTCGCAGGCGACCTGCGAATCGCGATGACGATTACGAGTTATCGTTAGTCCGTAGAGTAGCACGTACTATTCACGAAGAGGGAGCTGGGCAGCAGGCCAAAGGACAGTCCGTGTAATGTATGCTACATGCTAAATGTGTGTGCATGTATGTAGGCGCACCTGTAAACAAAATAAAATCTATATTAGAAGAATATATGTACCTATGCGTCTTTTATACATGGAGATGGAAATTTTTGAATACATACGAATCACAAATGATTCACCTTCGATTATCATAATCGCAGTTGGAGAAAGGTTACATAGCTGTTTCAAAAGATCAGGATTTAAGATTCAGGATTCAGGATTCAGGATCTGTTAAGTTGAAAAGAAGTAATTAATTTGCAATTTGGAAAATCCTACGGCCCCTTGTTGCATTCTAGAGAGTTCTCTACATCGACTCCTTGTTCTTCATCTTTGTTTCATTTGTTACAGGACTGATCGCAAGCTCGCCAATAATACATCTGTAGAACTGTTTATTCAATACCAACTATTTTGATGTTGCTACTCTCGCTCCTATGAGATTGTTAAATAATAGAACTCGCTGATAAGCAAATCCGAAAAAAAAAAAAGGAAAATGTAAGCTGAAAATAAAAGCAACTGGTTGCTCCCTGTCGACTGCTTGATACATTATAGGTACTGTTGTTAAAAAACAAGACTACATGCTCGACGGCAAATCCAACATTCAGTTCTGGTAGTAGCAAATGGTCTGCACACGTAATTACTGGGACAGAAGAAAAAGGATAGTTACAGTAGCTTTAAACGGATACAGTGCTTATTACTTGCATTTTAATAAATAAATAAATAGATAATTAAATTAGCGAGTAAAAAAGAATGAGGTAATGGCATAATCATTATATAATTTATATATATTACGTTAACAAGAATCAGCATAATGTCCTCTATACTGAAAATTCTAGACCTGTTTAACAAAGGTAGCAAGACCATGAAACACGAATTTTAATAAAAGTATTACAAAAAAAATTGCAAGAAATTTGCGAAACAAAATACAACATAAGGTAAGAATCAATAACTTCAACGCTAATAGAAAAAATATTTTCCTAAATGGGTCTTCCCAAAGTAATAAATCCTTTGCGGCGCAAGAAAGCCTTGCCGCACTGCGTCAAGAAACATGTCTTTGATATTCGCGTACCAAAAAAAATTGTTCTAATGGTTTCTTTATTTTGTTTATTAGTTTTATCAATTTACTTATTGACTAAATCACTCAAACGAGCTTTAACGCAATAAGGACACATCATATGACTGCATCTAGCACAGTCAAATCTATGGATTGTCTGACTCAATAAGATATCAACTATTTCATCCCAGTCATAGTCATCGACATCTTGTGCCTTTTGACCATCTTCCGGGAGAGCATCCACAGATTCTGCATCAACCGGAGTATCTAATGAATTCAATGAATTTTCATGGTTGCATCCACTCGTTGATATCTCGGTCTTATTGCTCTTAGATGGAGGGAGAATTTCTGTATCTGACGAGAACGCAGATGATCCAACTGATGATTTTGATCTATTGTGTAATATATTTGGAACGTCATCAGGGTGAACAAAAAAATGGTCTAAATCACCATAACTTTTGCCACATTGGCAACAATACCATTGAATAATTTTCATTAAATTTATTTTCTTCAGTTTATTATTTGATATTTTGGAAAGTGAATTGATTAAAAGGGTATTAGATGAGTCTAAAATAGTAGTAGTGTTATCTTCTTTAGTTTCTTCGTTCTGGGCACTGGTAGAACAAATTTGTTTAATTAATATCGTAATTTCGTCTCTGGAAAATTTAAAGTCATTAGGTGGGTGCATTGATGTTGGAGTCAAACTATCTCTCGGTCCCCATTTCAGTATTTTTTGATCAAAGGTATTAGAATGATCCAGTCTTATTGATGGATATAGAGAATGACTCTGTGAATCAGAATATCTAGCAAACGGATTTCTGATAGTTTCAGGATTCTCTGTTGGTGTGGTGTGACAAGAAGAAGATAGTGGTCTCCCTATTGTAGTTGTACTATTTTCATGAATTGGTTTTGATTGCTTGCTCCATATATCTTGTCCTAGGCTGATATTACCTAACGATAATCTTGCTCCTCTAGTGGCTGCTTCAATATTAGCCTCCGTTATAAATTTATGTGGATCGGGATGTGGTTGCGTGGGTATATAAGTATGTGCTTGTGTATGTGCATGTTCATGGGACTGTGTATCTAAATTCGTATCAATATCTTTGCTCTTTTGCATATGGGATTGTCCAAAATCGTAGTCATCCAAATTATTATGTGTAAGCGAATCAGGAGATGACAAGGATTCAGTATAGTGTTCATATATTCTAGAAGGTGACAGTAATTGATCACTATTTGGACTTAAAGAATTCATTGGAGGGAATGCTAGTTTTAAACCATTACCAAGAGAAGTAAATTCAAAATTTGGGAGTCTGAATCTTTTGTTATTTTCCATTTCAGTGAATCGACTTGGCGACACTGAAACATTCTTGGTGCTTTCATCATCTATTATAGTATTCAGGGGGTGACTATCTGTTGTATGTTGTGGAGTTATACCATCAGCCTCTTCCATTCGAGTCTGTGGCTGGAGATGATCAATTTGAAAAGAATTCATATTATAGATTGAAAAATATTGATTAAATTGTAGTTGCTATCAAACGACTTAATTAATTTATAGGTGTTGTGCGATTAAAATATGTCGTTAGCGGGAGTTGCGATGGTGGGACAAAAAAGGAATGTAATGTAAGGGAGTGAACGGGCAATCTTGATATTTACCCTATTTGAGAAGCGTGCAAGAGGGACTGAAAGGCACACGTAAGCTGGGAACAGTTAGTTAATATAAATTGAGGACTGATATACTCCCAACTATGTATGTTTCTTTTGATCTTCAATTAAATATTCGTTATATGATAGAGATCATCAAAGAAAGTTGATAACTAAAAGGAACGTAAGTATGCTTTGGCAATAGTGGAAGGGATGTAGGAGAGAGATCCGGAGAGAGCGATAAATAAAATTTTTTTTTATGGGATACACAAGGTGATATATATATAAATAATAAAAAACACAATTGCCAAAAGCAAACCTGCGTAAATGGCACTACATTATAACCGTGGGAAAAAAAGGAACTGTTAATGATCAGGCAGATCAGGCAGCGATTGCTGGTTAAATTTCAAGCTGTGCCTAGGCTTTGCTATAAGTTGAATATTGAACAGTATGCTCTCACCCTTTGTGGAGAAAGTTGAAGCAAACGAGAGAAAACGGCTGCAGCAGCTGCATGAAGAGCCATGCACGTCGGCAGCCACTTGATTGTTTTGCTAGCTCCGTCTGCAAATCGAGAGTCGAGATGGCTCCCTTTCCGCTCTGAGAAAGCCTGGCCTCAGTGGACCGCTGGACAGTCTACTCTCCCCCTCCCCCCTCCCCCCTCCCTCCTGGGCTCACCTCTCCTCCCGCTTGCCAGTGGCCACTGGCCAGCCAGCTTTGTCTCTCAGTCAATATACCCACCTTCATCCCTCTCTTGTTCTCCCTCCCGGCTTTGCCTCTTCTTGGCCTACAATATGCACCTAATTTAAGGCCACCACACCTTTCTTTGCTTCAATTGCTCGATAGCCAGCTCCAGACCTTTTCAAAATTATGCGTGCTCGCGAGAGTCTTTAATTATTCTCTTCTTCTGCCTTTTGTGTTACCTTGACTGGGTTCAATCATCAATGTTTCATGGGCGGGATTCCCCCACAGAGGGGAACGATGACCCCGGCCCATGGTACGGGATGGAGTCTAGGAGACGGTGGAAGTGAATCAGGCAGCAGGCTGTGACTGTGACAGCCTGACAGATTAAGTGCACCCACCTTCCGGTTGCGATTTAAATTGCGGCATGAAAGCCTGGGCCTCTCCTATAGCTGGCTGGCTTTCGTCTTGCTTCAACTAACTAGCCCTTCTTGGAACTCTCGTTCTGGATCCCGTTCTTGCTTGATAGGTTCCGGCCTTTTATTCCACGTTGAATTTGGCGTACAAATCAGGTAAAAGTCGTACACTTTACCCCGTTAACTCGTTTGAATCTGTATACATAATTATAAAGTTTTTACTTGGAATTCCTTACTTAGAATCTACTTCCGTATCTCTTAGTTAATTTCCCCAGCTCATCCGTGTTTCTCCACAGTTTGTAAATGCGAGTTAGTAGTGCAGAAAACCGTAAGGAAAAAGGGGTATTATTAATGGATGTGGAGAAAATGACATGGTTTAAAAGGCGATTCGTAGTTGTAGATGAAATGTAGATGAAGGAAAGGAAAAGAGAGGAACAAGAAGATGAAGAAAAATTATCTGTCAAGCAAGAGCCTTTGAAATTTTGGAGTTGCGTGTTTACGTGTTTGCCTGTTTACGTGTTGCGCCATCAAAATTTTTTTAGAACGCCTCGTGTGGGTTTAAAAAAGAATAAGTGGTACGTGTGTTTACCATATATTTTAGCCCTAAGCTAGTCTAACTCCTGAGCCATAATGGGCAAATAATTAAGTTTCTATGGCTTTCTCGGAATAGAGAAAACTATTTGATCCATCAGTACCCCAAACCACTTCTAGCAGTTTAATATTTCTGTTTGATTCTTGCATGTAAAGTAAAGCTTTTAACATCTGATATCGAACAATTCTCATGGCTGACATTTACCTCTTCTAGACCTCAACTTCCACTTCGGTGTTGTCAATACTCGTGAATTGGACTCCATATCCTGCATGTCTTCACATTTTCAACTCCGCAGCTTCCTTTCCTTTTACCTCTTTTTCAACTAAATTAACGTTTGCCATATTATGGTCAAAGTTTACGGCAATTCGGTGGGGAGTTGTACAATCTCGCTAGTAGAACAGAATCAATACCATGTATTTAAGTTTAATCTTGAATCATATATTTTTTCCTGAATGATAATTCTGTAGGATTTATCTCTAGTATTCTGTAAGATTTGGACCTCTATTATATATTGTTATCCCACACATTTAAGTGTCTGCGAATCGTGAAAAGCATGTCTTTATACTTAAAAATTGCCGATCTGCGAGCAATTACTCTTCTTGAGGGGAAATTGAAACAAAAGTTCAATAAATGTCAATTTTTTTGTTTTATCTGTGGCATTGTAAAATATAATGCATGCCCTGCCCAATAAATATATGGCCGCTTTTCCCCTCTTTGCAAAAAGAAAAGACGCAAAAAAAAATAGGTTGGCATCGCTCACGAGCGTGAATAAAAGAAAAAAACTAAGGGGTCCAGTCCATAAATCGGAATTTATTGATTCTTTTTTGCCTTGTTGAATCTGAATTTGTTCATTGGCCGTCTCTATAAAGAACCACATTGAAAAATATATGTTTTTTTCATTATGTTTCTTCGGTGTTACAGTGAATTTATTGTATATTCTTCATGAAGCCTCTTGGTGTCCCCAGTTACTCCCAATTTGCAGTTCCACCTCTTTTTGCCAGATCTCCTCTGTCTACACCGAAGCACTTTTGTTTCGGAAGTTTCCACATCTCCGATTATTTTTTAATATTACTTTTTCTTTTTGAAATGTCTCTTTTAGCTTCTTCGGAAAGTTTATTAAGCAGGTATAAAATATACTTTTACCATCGTCTACCATTTACTTTTTATTCTTTCCTTTTTCCATTCTTTTCAGAGCATGTAATTTGTTGGTTCAGCATTTTGTCATGCTTGTGGGTTGCGTCATGAAAAGCAACCCCACAATTTTCTTTCATTCATGGTGATTCCTTGAAAATACTCTTTCCGAAAGGAAGATACTAATAGTTTCAGAACTAGCGATATATTTTTTGACAAGGCTGTGGGTACTAACTGAATTCGGTCCGCCAACTGAACTACCGAGTAAGTTTCTACTCTACAATAGTACTCTCTTGCTATTATTTGTGATTTGTCAATCTTTACACTAAAAGAAATCACTGTAAAACCAAATATCGTTGCAGTTAAAAGGAAAATATACAGCGTTCCAGGTATCTCGTATAGCAATAGTTTGTTGAACAAATAACTCGCTTGCCAAATTAAGTATGTGGATTTTTTATCACATCTTGACTAGTTCTTCTAAAATCTGAAAAATGGTTTAACGGTTTCTAGACTTTGAAATATTTAAAAACGTCTTGATTTAATCTGTAATATAGGTATAGATATATATGTAGATTGAGAGGAATAACCTTAATATTAATGTTCAGCGAAGTTTAAGAACCAAAATAAAAATTAACAAACACATGCTGTTTTAAGGGTAAAAAGTCTCGGCTTCTATTGTGTGGGTGAGAAAGAACAAAAAACTACCAAATCTTTACTAAACTTTATCAAAATCTCGCAATGAGACATAAAAAGTCAAAACATGACAAATTTCATAATGATTGAAACAACGGAATTTATATAAAAATGAGCATAAATTAGAATTGAATGTTCTTTTAGCAATGTATTCAGTAAGAATATTGTGATTAAAGGGGTAAAAACTCATGGGACTCTTAGAACAGCTGTGCCTGTAAGGTGTAAGTGTGGCCTTGTAAGTTGAAAGTTGTCCCCTCACTTTCTGACCAAGATAGGGTGAGGCGGTGTATGCACCATCAGTATTATTATTATTGATTTTATTCTAACAATTTCGTTATCAAACATACCTGGGGCAGTATTACATAAGAGCTGAATCCAAAATAATTTTTACCAATTTATCTATACCAGTGACCTCGATACAAGTTTCATAAATTGATTTTTTCTCGGGATTCGTTTTTGATTTCATGATCTGGATTTTCGTTTTTGCGTAGGGAGATAAGATAAGAAAAGCTATCTACCAAGCTGTATACAATAATTTGCGAAGCTAAAAAGTCGATCAAGTTTATCTCTTAGTTTTAGTTGTAGATTCGATGGTCATTGCAATAACATTCTTATTTTGCAAAGCAAACTACTTCTATTAAAAAAGATGGAGAGATAACGATATCCTTGATTAGATTAGATATGATTGCATTAGCATTGTGCCTAATTATGGATCAACTACATAGTAACAAGTATCTTTTTGGAATGTAGAGGCATTAAACTATAATCTATGTAAAATATATAGATATGTATGGCCCGAATTAATTACTTAAATACAAATAACTAACAGAACGAACAGTATATCGGTTGTAAGATAACTATTGTTTAATAAATTACCGAAAACAACTGAGAAGGACAATTGTTGATAATTGGTAATGCAAAATAATGAATTATGTCCTTTTTGACGAAAATTCGCTAAAACTATCTTTTAACTGATGATGTAAGAAGGAAGAATTTCAAATTTGGAAATGGAGAAATGGGCGATGATAAAATATGCGAAATCATATAGCAGCGCATGATTCGATTGGTCAGTACGATAATTGCTAAGGATCAAATCAGAATTTAGCTCGCTGCTCGCTAATCAGTCGATCAATTAGATCCAGGACTCCAGGATTCAGGGAGGGAGCTACCTAACATCTTAGGAATTCTGATCCGCCGCATGTCTGATTCACTACTCACTGGGAGCAGGGAAGCAAAAATTATTTCGAATATATCTGCAAATGAAATGGGTAATGGACGCTGATTACGATAATTTAATTATTATTATTGTTTGATTATAAATATACATATAAAATTCAAAAAAAAAAAGATTGGCCACTAAGGTAACAACAGAAAAAACTTGTTGGGAGTTTAAGATAAGTGAAACTTCTACTTAAAGACTAAATCAAAAAACTTCATATGGGAGGGCAATTAAAATAAAAGACATTCGATTCAAAGTAGCTGCATATGAAATTTTGATCCCAGGCTTTGTTTCATTGCTTAATTTGTGTGTCTTGTACCTGAGTTCAATAGAAACTAGCACAGTACAATGTTGAACAACAGGGACAGCAAGTAGAACTGTCTATATATATAATCTCGATTCTCGAAAATCCATACGTGGATTTACTCTACTAGTATTCTAATGGACAATTTATTAATTAGCTGATTAACCGTGCGGTGTATTTTAAAATCATGATTCATATATTTTTTATTGTATCCAAGTGAACAGCAATTATTCACTAACATGTGCGGCGATACGACAATAAAATATCAGAAAGAACAAAATCGAAAAAAAAAGGAAAAATGGGTGCATTCAAATTCTACTGTACTACGCAAGTGGCGTGGCGTAATGACAGCTCTCTGGCTAGCTAATTTTACCTGCCTTGTTTTTAATGAATTAAGCTTGATAAAATAGTTTCGGTAAGTTGAATCTGAATACTTCTTTCTTCTTCTTAGACTCTTTTTCCTTCCTCTCAATTGTTAAACTATATATACTCTCGTATTCTTTTGTTTATTTTACTCAAAATAGAAGAATCCTACAAGAGTCAAAACAAAAAATTAGCCAAAAGAGAAATACAGAAAAAAGTCAATGAAGGAAAAAAAAGAATCAATCCTGCACTTTATTCGATATGTAGGTATTGTTCCGATTAAATCAATGGAACTACGCTAATTCTTGCTTTTAATTGTGACAATTGTGATCTTGCAAATTAGATACGGTGAACTGTCTTGAAATAAAGCAAAATGTAGTAATTATAGTTTTTAATTCAACTTAAAAATGCAAAGTGTAGATGAATCCTATCGTATAATCGGGTACACATGTAAAATTCAGACAGCCCTTTGTGTCCCGATCGGGCAGCTGACAGCAGCGAAGATTGTGCGACAACCAAACTTACTTTTATTTTCTTTCCTTTTAGCCAGATTATATAATCGGATTTTCACTCGATTAAAGGGATTTACAGGCTACAGGATACTACAGCCCCTCCCCTCTGTGATCTTCTCTCTCTAATCTTATTTGACCTTCAGGCTTCCTGTGATTATCTTTGTGTCGTGATTCTTGAACGCAATTTATTTTGTGTTTCAAATACGAGAGAAACTTTTGGGCACCGTTTCCGTAAAAGAACAAAATTGGGTTCTTTATTGCGTTTTCCAGATGTTTACATTCCAATTTTGAACAAATAGCTTTTTGTGAATTGTGTTTCTCTTAACACTTAACTAACACCGCCAAGTCATGGAATTTCGCTATATTCTGACTCCTGAAAATTCTGGATAAAAAAAGAGTCTTCTACTGGGGCTAGAAGAGGGGCTTCGGAAGAGTGCACTGTGCAAGTGCGTGTACGGTAGTGCACATTGTCTATATCAGTGTTTTTTTTACTTAATAACCTAGCTAACTTGCTGCAATCGATCCGCTAGGCCTCTCGCCTGTCACCCTGTCACCGTGGGGGCATGTTGGGGCCAACTACAATAAATGCAAATGTATTGTTTTCAGTGTGAGTGAAGTGGGCCTGCTTTCCCATCAGTGCGACTAATGTGGGTGGTCAACCACTTGCCTTATTTGGAACCCATGTGGATCTCAATTTAAATTGGTTAAACAATAGTACTTATAATTCTAAACATTAATCCAAACGCAGCTACGAAAGAATCTATATATTATGCTCGATTAATCTTATTATATATAACAACATAAAAATAGTTTTCAATTATAAAAATTTAAAAGAAATTTAAAAGAATTAAAAAAAAACTGAAATGAATTTAGAATCAAAAATAAAGTAAAACGATAAATGTATCTCACTAGGAGACAAAAATATATATAGATATATATAAGTAGAAGGAGCAAGCTAAATGAATGAGCAAGAAGTAAAAAAAAGAAAAAAGATAGAGTAAAGACAAAAAATTCAACAAATTAATATAATAATAATAAACTTTAAAAATATTGTAATAATGGAAGCGAGGTAGAGGAGAAAGAGGGGGTACGAGCAGCAGAGAGGGGTGATTGATGCTCTTATAGAAGTAATATAATAAATATAGCAGGCAAAAAAACAAGATAGAAAAAAAACATAATAGAATAGAGTGATTAAAAAACTTAAAGAACAAATTATAGACTAAGTAAAAATAAAAATTAAAAAATCAAAATCAAAATCAAAATCAAAATACAGAATGTCAAAGTGAACGAAATGAACTTAATAAACAACACCAGGTAGCAATCCCTACTAAAAACCATAAAAACAAACAATTAACAAAAAAAACCAAAACACAAATTAGACAAAATCAGTAAATTGAAGCAAATAAAGTCAATCAATTAATTGATAAATCGGTCAATCAATACTTTTGGAACTCTTTCTTTTATTCAAGCTTTCAGAAGCTTTCTTTCTTTCCATTCTTCTCTCTCTTCTCAATCTACCTTGCATCAAGTAATAACTAGCTCTTCTAATAACAATAGATAGAGTTTCTTTAGTATAGCCATATTGATGTAATTCTTCAACACGTCTCCATAATCTTTCAACTAATATTTCTCTTTCTTCAGATGGAGTGTCTCTAATCCAAGTCTTTTCACCTAAAGGAAATCCTAGATCGTTTCTCAAAATATTCAATATTTGCTTTTCTCTTTTTGCTGTTTCTTGAATATCGTTGGAAAGATGTAGAACATGAGATAATTGAGCAAGTGATAATCTGGAATCGCTAATCTTTTTGATCTTATCCCTTTTTCTCTTTAATGAGTTTCTTCTATCATCATCACCGTTACTCACACCGTTGTAATCCTCATAACTTTCAGGAGATTCAGAGTCTTCTAATTGGGATATATTAGTATATGGATTTAAAGTCATTGATTGAGTGGCGTTTGTAGTGGTATTTAATGGTAATTGTAATTCTCTTAGAAATTCGGTTGCTCCATTATCTGTAGCAGATGGAGACAGAGATAATTCAAGGCCAGCAACCGGACCTGGAACAGGGATTGGAATAACGACAGAACTTGAAGAAATCGGTAAATTAGAAGGGTTTGAAAGTAATTCTTTAGAAGTTGACTGAGACTTCAATATTGGTGATTCCTTATCTGCTATCGGTTTAGTTAATTCAATTGTATTGATAGTTTTAACGTTATCATAATCTAAATCCAAATTATAAAACATTCTATTATTGGTATTCTGATTTATAGTTATATTATTATTCATATTATTCTGTGTTGACAAGCTGTTGTTAATATCATTTGAGTTTTTATTGTCAGTAAGTGAATATTTAAAGTCTTTCCAAGATGTTGGTAAGTAATCATCAACGCTTTCGCTCAGATGGAAATCATGAATCAAAGGTGAGTAACCTGTGGTACTGTCAAATAATGAAGAAGATGAAGATGAGATAGGAGAATCAGTCATATCTGTTGTATTTGAATGATGAGGGAGTGGTTGTTGATATTGTAACTGTTGAGGGGACACTAGCTGTTTCATTTGTTGCAATTGTTGTAATGGTACCTGCTGTTTCATATGTTGCATTTGTTGTTGTCGAGGTGGGTAACTATGAACAGAGTTAGAATGTCTATTGTTGGTAATCTCAGGAAATATTAAATCAATTGACTTAAAAGGATCATTGGTGAAATCTTCTATTAATTCGTTACTGAATTCAGTTGACATGAAATTCATTGAATTAACTGGGTTGTAATCATTATAGATAGCCATCGATGCATTGTTATTGGTAGCATTGGATGCAGTATTAGAATTTGTTGACGGAGACATTATTCTAATTAAATACAATCAATATTGAAAATAGTTGGAAAATTGTAATGTATAATTTATTGCCAGTGAAATATAAAAAGGAACGATTGAGAGTCCGTTAACAACGTAGCAAGAGTTTATATACTAAGCCAAAGATTGACAATTATGAAAGTGGGGGATAAAAAGATTTATGAAGAGCAAAGGGAGCAAAGATGTCAATTTCAAGATACTCTTTTAATTGGAAAAAAAAAATTAATAAACTGATAAAAAAAACACTTAGCTAAAAGGAAACGGTTCAATGGATATAAACTGGTCGAACTGTTATAAATGTGTATAGTAAAATATATTTATATTTATAATTTAGAGAGAGAGACTCTGGTAGTTTGTTGCAGTATCTTGTAGTTTAGCCGAGTAGATAGGACAATAGGATTTTTATGCGGCTTGGGAAAAACGCAAAGTCGTGGAAGGCACAGAGAAGATATAAAATTTCTCTCTCTTTTCTTCTTGTTTGTTTTGTTTGTTTTGTTTGGCTTGTTTGTGTGTTAATGTGGATTATATTATATAACGATGTGGTAATTTTTGTATTATATATTGTATTATACGAGTTTCCTTTACTATATGGGATCTTCTTTGTATAAGGTTGTTGGGCTGTACAGAGAGCTCCTGCGCTGCTTGCGTCAATTGAGTGTGTTTTGGTCTGTGTTTAAGATTGAAATGGTTTAAGAGAACGTGGAGGCCGAAATTGAGGGAGAGAAAGTGGAACGTATTTATATAGCTTACAGAAGTGCCAATTTTTTTTGTTTTTGGTCCCATTGGTAACATGAGTTAGTTGATTAACGCTGTTTAATTGATTGTCTTGCCTTTCCCTTGTTTGGATCGTCGGGCAGTTTTCTGCGTACTGTTATAGTTATGTTATCGTATCAGGCCAGATGAGCGGTGAGTTAAGTGAGGTGAGTTGAGCCTCTCGGCGACGAAAATAAAATTTTTTACTTTTTGGCCTGACCTGCTCCGGTCTGCCTGGTGTTGGTGACCACTGATTTTCGCAGGCTCGCACTCGCAGAAAGCTTTGGCTGGCCTGACCAGACCTGGGCCGCACAGTTGTGGTCGCTGTGGGCCTGTGGTTGGCCGGCAAGAACTGGCCGCATGCCTTATCTCTGCAGGCTAAACACACAATAACAGGTGTCCACCGGAAGTGGCAATGCGGCAATGACTGGCTGTTTTGGGAAACAAGAAGTTCTTCATTGGTCAAGACTGGCTGGGGCAGTGGGGGCACACAGGGGAGGGTGTTAAAGGGCAGAATAGAGCTTAACGCAGCTATTAGCTTTGATATTGATATTACTGTAGATGTTGGTTACAAAAGAATGGCACAAAGATGAATTGTGAAAAGTGAATTCAATTGATTGTTGGCGCTGCTAGCTTTTACAGTGTATGCAATTGATGCAATCTGGTTGTTAGTCTCTGGCATGTGTTCTGTCAACTACAGTATTCCGGCAATTCAGCTATGTAGTGTTACTTATTCGGCAATTTCACCCTGGATATACTGGTACTTCATACTACACCTCTATATAGTATACATGTAGTTTTTTTTTTTCAAATTCTATCGTTCTAAATTAGAGTAAAACTAAATAACTAATTGATTAATTTGCTAGTTAATAGCTTACTTAATTGGGTTTATTAGTCAATCTGTTAGATAAATGTTGTTAAAAAGCTCCATCTAGGTATACCGTTTAATTGGCTGATCTGCTAACTTTTTTCATGGCCCCGGGTGACATGTTACTGCTGAATACACAACAGACTAATGATTGATTCGATGGTGAGCACACCAACTTAAAGTTCCCGTTAACGGAATTAAACAATAACGGCGGTGAAATACAATATTGAAATCCAAACAATACTTCACCAAAAAAAAAAATGAAAAAAATCTAAATTAAGCCAAACTATAAAATGAAAAAAAAAAAATTTCAAAAAAAAACAAAGAGTATACATGGCTCTGATAGAGTTGAGTCAAATAAACTGAATTTTTTCAAAATGATGGTCATTAAAAAACGGGGATTACCGTGGGTAACTAGTAACTGTGCTTCGAATGACATTGCAATTACGTACGATTTTTCAATAATACCCTTTCGCTCCAACCTCTCTTCTATCTTTGATTGTTAGTTTATTGTTTGTACGCTGTTCAATGTGGATGTGCGGCGCATGGGGTCACAGTCTCACTGAGTCACAGTGCCGATCTAGCCCCACCTTTGGTCTCTTGTGTGTGCTTTTTGCAAGAGAATTATGCAGTTTTTTCCCCCTTCACCTTTCTAATCTATGCATGGTGTCCCATAAATATCTTCCTTTCCAGAGATTGATATTATTATCAATTTATTAATTGAATCATCATCTTATAATTGAGCAGGAAAAATTCAGTATTTGGGGGTGTAATTTGCATGGGACCACTTCGGATGAACTTTTGCGCAGTGTGAAAATTTTTTTTCAAAAAACATCACTACAGCCTTTATGTGTGGAAGTTTAATGTTTTTCCTAAATGCAAGCTGGTTTTCTAACCCGTAAACAGGATTAATCTACGATCTGTGGGAATATGATATGAATTTACGCGTTTGAACTGTGAAATTTATCTAGTTTATGTTACATATTTCTGAATCGGGTAAAGCTTAAGTGAAAAAGTTTTCGTATTTTTTTATTCTGGATAAGGAAAAAATGATGGAAAAAAATCTTCTCTTATTATTTTTTTACTTTGAGCCTCACGGAGCCAGTGGTATAAGCTCGCAAATTGCAATGTGATTCCTTGACTTTAATCAATTTTTCATTAATTTTATTAATTTCACTATATATGAAACTGACTAAAAGGGTGATTATTAGGTAATTGCAACATTAAAATAAAAGTCGAGAGTTTTCAAGTCGTTAGTCTGGAATGTGGATTATCCAATTGTACTTTTTAGATCTGAAGAATGTAACAATTAACTGTTAATACAAAAGGGCATTTTACAGATTTGGAAATTTACAAAAATAGTATACATCACTTTTCTCCTATCTTAATCACTTGCATTTTTAGATCCTGTCACCGGAGTTGATTCAATTCGTGGCACCGAAAATTTTTTTGAAATAATGGAATGGAACTATCTGCTTTGAAGATCAACCTGTCATTGGCTCAAATTAAATTGAATCTGTACTTGATTCTTATCTTTTTGTTTATGAGCCAACTTCTATTAAAAAATATTATTAGAATAACTCAGATCAGTCATTGGTTTTTGAAAATTATTGCATCTTCACTTATAGGTTGTATTCCAAAATGACAAAAATAAAAAAAATAAAAAAGGCAAAACAAAACAAAAAAAAAAAAAAAACAAGTGAGAAAAATTTTCAACCTTCCATGCGTCACGAAAGAGAAAGTACCCGCATGGAAAAGCGAAAAATTTTTCTCTCCGGCGTATAGTTTTTATTATTTACTATTTTTACCTGTTGTTTCTCCTTTTTCTTGAGTCATTCTTTTCATGCTTGTCAATCATCGGAGTTCAGTCCTGACTCCTGACTCCTGAATCCTAACTGCGCTAATAAGATTAAGGACCAGAGCTTGAGCTTAACAATTACGCTATTCAGGTAGTGAGTATTTGATCATGCATAATTGAAATATTTATTAGTTGTTGACATTTTTTTACTCTTTTTTTTCATTAGTTCCATGACCATGAATTTTGACTTTCGATAAGATTGAATTGTAAATTTTGCTATTATTTGCGCTCATTTACAAAATCCTCATGTAATATACCTTGAACAATATAGGACATCATTAGATAGGCAATCTGATTGATAAATAACAAGAAACAAGATAGCAAGTTGGCAAGTTGGCAACTCCTCTAGGTTACTCTCTAATAGGAAGAAGGGAAGATGATTTGCATACAGCTTTATCTTTGGTTAGTCAAAAACGAAGAGTGTAGGAAAAAAATACTCTTTTCTGATCAGACAAGCGAGTAACTTTTTAAAAACGCATCTGAATAACGAAGGATTCAAACTACCCTGAACGTAGTTTGGTATTCGTAAAAAATAAACTGCTGATTTGATAGGTTTGATCGAAAAAAAAAGTTTGAGATGAGCTAGCTCAGCTATTTTTAGTTTAGCTTCAATGTGAAAGAATGTTTTTAACCATTGAGGCTCGCTATTTACATGTGTCAATTTTACATTGAAATACTAGGGCAGTGTTGAATCGAATCTTTAGTAACTTACAATATATACTGAAATATTAATGCAAGGTAATCTGACAATATATGTGTCAGTAAATATGTCGATTGTAATAGACAAGTAGAATGCATTCATCTTTCTTTCAAAATTCATAAAGCTCAGGACAGCCAAGAAACCAAAATTATGTAAGTGAGACCGCCTATCTTGAAGTGATTAAATTGCAATTCAATTTATACAACCGGACAGAGAAGGAAGAAAAAAGATCGAGACATGAAACCAAAACAGCAGGTACAAACAGAAACGCTTGAATGAAAAGTTTTACCTCAATGAAAATTTTGACAAACTCCATAGACTTAAAGGAATTAAAGCAGCTGTGCGATGCAGCACATTTGCACCGCCAGCGGCGGCAGCAAAGGCGGTTGATGGGGACATTTTGTTGGAGGTGCACGACTCGTCATGATCATGATCTTGTTTTTACTTATTTTTTACACTTTTTTTACTCTTTTTTTTCCTCTTTAATTTGTTTGCTGTTCATATTTCACCTTCAGGTCTTTGCTTACATGGAAGTGTAAGTGCACGGTTAAGAGGATCTCCCGCTTGAGTCAACAATTTATTTTATAGCTGCATCGTTATCTTTTATAATTGACTGGGTTGAAGTGTATTTGTCAATAATTGCTTTAGTCCTATTCTCATTTATTGTTCAGTCCTATTTTTTGACCAATCCTACTTGCAGTAACCTTTTTTTGTACCTTATCTCTTTGGTTTATGCATATTTACTTAATGGCTTGATATTTTGTTAGGTGGATACAATAGAGGTTATATCTATAGTTCGTGCATTGGTCTTTCACTTACCTATTTCAGCTTAAACCTTCTTTTCCTGTGAGCAAGAATGATTTACTTGCATTATATAAGATTTATCAAAGAGTTACTCTTAGCCAATGGTGTTGTGATGTTTGATGGTTTTGCTGTGCTAGCTGTCTGCCTTCTACCTTTGTGTAAGCCCAATAATTGGCAAGTTATCTACGGTACCGCCATGTGACTATCTCTCTTCTATGTGAGGAGAAACTGTGGATCATCAGAAAAGTTGCAACCATTTGGTTGCCTAAGTTATTGGCAAAGCAGAGACAGTTTGAAAAATAGTATTGGGGCTGTATATTT
Organism: Ogataea ovalis; assembly: GCA_030556425.1. NCBI lineage: Eukaryota > Fungi > Ascomycota > Pichiomycetes > Pichiales > Pichiaceae > Ogataea > Ogataea ovalis. Next base: position 604,025 of record JAKTTZ010000004.1, on the reverse strand, counting down.
TAAGGTTGGGCAGATCAAATCAAAAATATCTGGCGTGTGCTAGATAGTAATGAAGCAGCTGATTTCAGAGCTTCATTGTTCAACAAACACGCCTGATAGAGCCCCTTTGGTAATCATATCTATAATCGGCTGTATGGCCATTCATCCGATGACAATTGAACTTATATCTTATCTTCTCAAGTGATACTTTCAACATTGGGAGATCAATCTCTATCTTTATCAAATGTTTGATTCTTTTGGCATTTCAAGCCGGTTCATCGGACATAAAGCTACTGAGGAGAACTTCAAATATGTAATATTCCATTAAAGCCAATTGAACTTTGGTGTAATTTGGTACTAATTTCGGTATCTTCTTCTATCGAATATTTGAAATTGCCATTCATCCAATGACAATTGAACATATTATCGTTATCTTATTCAATGATATTTTCAATATAGAGGGGCCCATCCCTATCTTTATCAAATGTCTTATTGTTTTGGCATCTTAGGCTCGCTTGTTGGACAGGAAGTTATTGCGTAGGACTTCCAATATGTAATATTCAACTAAAGCCAACTGATCTTTGGTATAATTGGGCTCTAATTTCGGTATCTCTTTCTATCATATATTTCAAAGTGCCATTCATTCGATGGCAATTACTATCGTTACCTTCTTTAGTTATACCTCCAATAATGAAAGATCTATCTCACTCTATACTATTAAATTAGAATCAATTGATCTTCGGTGTAGTTTGGTCCTGATTTCAGTATTCCCTTCTATCGAATATTCGAAATTGCCATTTTATAAATAGACCTTGAAATACTTGTTTCTGTAAAAAATCATTGACTCTAATAATATTTTTTTCAATTACAAATGGTGATATTCTTATTAGATATACATACTAATCAGGGAGACTTACTGAACACCAGCCTTCCGGAAAGAAAGCCTATATATAACGAACAAAACTCCCAATAGGGAGGGAAGGATCTAAAAAGCTGTTTACACAGTAAAAACTTGTAGCGAGTGAAGGAGGATTCATGATGAAGTATCCCAATACCCATATTTCATGTTGTATTGTAATTGAAATATTTTGAATATTGGACAAACAAATATTTTTTCACACTTTTTTCAGTTTCTCAGATTCTCTTGAAATTCTAAAACGCTCTGTAAAGGCTTAATTAAAAAGAGATAGGTTTGTAATAGACTAAATTTAAACGCAATTTTTATTTCCCTTTGTTTAAATCAATTACTTATTAATAAACCAGGTCTGATTCAGTTTATCCTCTTAGTCAGAGAGTTCAAACAGTAAAGAAATGGTTAAAAAGGGTGAAGAAGCAAGGAAGGGTCGCTCTACAGAGATTACATCAGCATTGTCATAAGTCTGCCAATGTACAATGCGGTCATTGGGAAGAGACAACAAGCAATTGTTTAAGTTGCAATATGTTTAAACATGCTATCAGCTATAACATATCTTTGAATCAGCTATGTTATATGAATTGCAACATCAATTGTGCTCTACCAACTAAATTAACTAAATTTACAATATGTCTGATTCATTACAAACGGTTATATCGTCTATGATCAATGACGCACCTCCAGGAAACAAGGTTACCCTTATAAACGATATAAAGTCCATATTAAATAACGAGAACTCGAAAAAGATTATATCGGAGAATTTGAAACAATTTCATTTAAATAAAGATTTTAAACTAGTGAAATTAACGAATACATCATTTGGTATAATTTCTAAATATAATCAAAATGGATTGAAATTTTATGATACTAGTTTGGGAATTAAATTTGATTATGATTTTGAATCATTTAAAGTGATTGATATTGAAGAAGTTAATGATTTAACATCTAATGAAATTAAAGATTTAAACATTAGATTAGAAGAATATTCTTACCAACACTATCAAACTTTTTATAAATCAATTGTTGTTCCAGATTCAACTGATTCTGATATTATATATTTGATTATTGTTGATGAGAATCTAAATGATGCTAATTTCTATAATGGTAAATGGCAATCCTTTTATAAATTGGATAAGTCAACAGGACAATTGACAGGTGAAATTAATATTAAGATTCATTATTATGAAGAAGGTAATGTCATTTTAAATACCGGTAAAAAAATCAATGAATCTAATGCAAGTATACAAAACGTTATTAGCAAAATTGAAAATATTGAAAACGAATTTGAGGTCTCTGTCCTGACTAAATTTTCTCATTTAAATGATAAATTATTCAAGAATTTAAGAAGACAATTACCAATTAACAGATCAAAAGTTCAATGGGGTAAAGCAATTGGTAACTATAAACTTGGTCAAGATGCTGCTGGAGGTAGACATTAGTTTTATGAAGATACAATTGACATGCGTTTATATTATTTGTTTTATTATTATTATTACTGCTACAACTCTTTTCTCTTTTCACTTTTTCAATATAAGTCATATTTATATAATAAACCAATAAATTGCCCATCATATTAAAAGATTTCGTAGGTGAGTTATGAAGTAAAAGAAAAATAAAACGTAGAATTGCCAAGTTCAAAAGTAAAATAAATAAACTATATTAAAACCAGAAATAATTCAATTGATAATAAAAACAAACAAACAAAAAGACAAACTATATGACACAATCATAAAAATTTAAATAATGAATATATAATGAAAAAACCAAGGACACCAGATGCCACCATCTTTGTCATTCTAGGATTGGAATTCATCACCCTTGTTAATTTACCCGATGTATTCTTAACACCTTCCATCAATGAACTCATGGAACTAGAAACACCACTTAGTGTTGTCGTGTCTTCTTGAGCATAGTTATTAATTTCATTTGCAATATTCTTGAAAGTAGATATCTTGTTTGCTAACAGATGAAACTGGTTATCGTTCTCTTGCTCAATCTGTGGTGCTCTGGACATTATGATAATGTGGTATGCTTTTATATATAAGAGTAAATAGTATATCTATGGATATATGCCTAGTATTAGATATGGGGTATATTTTGCTAAAATTGCACGTTTTATCGAAATGACGAAAGTGGTGCTATTGTTTTCGTTCGTTTAATTGGTATTTATTTTTATTTGTTTATTTTTGTTTGTTTGTTTCGTTCGTTCAGTTTCTCAGGCGCAGGTTCGTGTTTCGGTGCTTTTTTCCTGTATTTACTTAATAATTTCTTTTTTTTTAAGTTTTATTTTTCTATTTTTTATTTTTTTATTCTCTTATCTAATATTCTATCAGCTGCTTTCTACCTGTTTGTAGAGTTGACTATATTATGTAGTCTTACACCAACCTGTCAACGATATTTACGCCCTGAATTGCAAGAATAACATGGCTCAAGCATACCAGTACATTTCGAGGAGTGCCCAGAAGGCGGGCGCAGAAGAATCACCGGTCGGCAGTGGGGTGGACTATACACTGGCGGTGTCGGCAAGTTCGTCTGTCTACACAATATATATACATCCTATAGATCTCACTTCACAGTGAGACTCTAAAACGGTTTATTGTGCTGAATCTGATTTACAATCCACAGCCTGGTCCAGATTTATAGATCAGGAGAATATAGATTAGAATTGAGAATGATAATCATCCTATAGCCTTATCGACCATCTGTCGTCACTTCTATCCATCATTGTCTATCTGCAGTTGATGTCCAGTAATGCTTGTAGCAAAAGAAGACCACATCTTCAATACGAAACAAAATCGGTAATAATAACAGACTGGAACCTCCTAATTGAAACTCTAGTCATACTTGCAAATGTTTATCAGACACGATACTACAATTCAGTTTATGAATTGATCACTCATACATGATTAATGTAAACAGATTGGCAAGGATAGATAAATTTCACTAATTCATTAATTTATTGTTAGTATAAGACATTCATCAAGTTTATTGAGCATTTACATCTGATCCTTCAAAACAACTTCAATCTCTTATCTCTCAAAGTAAATTTACAAATTGTAACTCAATTGTAAATCCAAATGGAAATTGATAAAATATCAGTAATAGAAATTTGTCGCATGGTATATGGAAACCTCATAATGAAACTAGGCGTGTTTCAAGGTAACCATTTCTAGAACGCAAATTAAAAGTCATCATATAAAATATGAGAAACAAAAAAAAATGATGTTCGAAAGCTATAGAATCTTTTGTGATGAAGATAAAGATACATACCTTTTAAGAAAAACTCTTAGACATCAGGAATTAAACTGACATCTAAGTAATCGGCATTGCCGGCTTTATATGCTGACCAAGTTGTTGCTACAGTGTATATCAGCAAGAGTTGGGGTGATAATAAGTGTAGAATCTTTAGAATCCGAAGAGAATACATGATGAGATCAACTTGATTCAATATTCTGAGGTCAGTCCATATCACGTGATGTTACAAGAGGGTTTCATCAAAGAGAGGGTTGGGAATTGTATGTGGTGCGAGGTGTTTACTTCCCCACGGTCTAAACTGTTACGGCAGTTAAACTAACACAGACTCAAACTGTAACTTAATACAGGTCCTACAATGCATATATGCCAATTATATGAAACAAGACCACTCGTAGACCCGAATGATCAAACTATCAACCAAATATCAAACACTGTGACCGTCTAAAAGGATCAACTATATAGGAGTAAACACCACGTACTCAAAAACCCTGTAAAACCAAGACCCGAGTGCCAAATCTATATAGCACATCCTACTAACACAAACACCGTACACCTCTCTCACCATCGAGCTCCACGCAAACAAAAAAAAAACCAAAATTTTCAGACCCGCAAAAAGCCTCGCAGACCCACCGCAGTCACAAAGAGTCCACCCAAACCGCACACAGACAAACCGCACACAAACCTCACACATTCGCAGACCTCCAGACACTCTCTGGTTTTATCATTATTGATATTTACTAATAAATTTTATATAGTAACTACAATTTTATATTATTGAATCATTTTAAATAAATCAACAGTACATTCATAAACTATAAAGATGTCCACCGAAACCGTTGTTAAAGGCTCAAACTGGAGATTAGTTCAAGTTGGTAGAATTGTTTTAGTTAACCAACAGTTAGCCACCATCGTTGAAGTCATTGATCAAAAGAGAGTATGTAATGAATAAACTAAATAAAACAAAAAAGGTTTAGATTATTAAAGAACAAATACAACATATTTTTAAAAGATAATTTACTTAAACGGATGATCTTTTCATATGGAATCTATTTTGAAAATCGATAGATTTATATTAATTGAAATACATACAACATTTTTCCATTATTTTGTACATCGAAGGAAAACAGCGATACAAAAGCCCAAAAACACCACAACACATCAGAAGGATAATGTAAAGGATATCAAGAGGCAATGTGAGTGAGCATTTAAATACATGTGGTTTGAAACTACATGTTACGACTATAATAGTTCAATGATATATTATCTAGTTTTAACAACGAACATTCAATAGATGGGATTTTTCACGAGACTAAAGTAGTCAGTCACACACATCAGTTACATTTCAACATCAAAATGCCAAATCGGAAACTAATTTAAATTTATCATGTATTTGTTCTTTAATAATTGAAACTTTTAACTTTAAAAATTTGAAAAAAAAACTGTGATTACTAACATAATATTTTTATCTTTATTATTTTTAGGTTTTGATTGATGGTCCAGCTATCCAAAGACAATCTATTGCTTTAGGTAGAATTGTTTTAACTCCATTAGTTCTAGAAGGTTTACCAAGAGGTTCAAGAACCACCACTGTCTCAAAGAAATGGACTGCTGCTGATATCGATGGTAAATGGTCAAAGACTTCATGGGCTAAGAAGATTGCTCAAAGACAAAGAAGATCACAATTATCTGACTTTGAAAGATTCCAAGTTATGGTTTTAAAGAAGCAAAGAAGTTACGCTGTTAAGAAAGCTGTTGCTAAGGCTTAAGTTAGTCTGTTTTTCTTTAACTAAAACTAATAATCATTTAACAATATAAATATATATAAAAAATATCTTTAATCTGTAGTTGAAGTAAGTCAGTGTTGGGAAGTTGTTTTTAATGTACTATGCTTTTTTAAATTTATATTTACAAAATTAACTTCATATATATTGTATGTATATAATTTGAAAACGAAAAATATATCATAAATCAATCTCGTAAAAAAAAGAAGGGTCATGTAGAAAGAAGATCAGTAAACAAAAAACGCCCTGATTTTAATCTCAATGATAGTTATAATAATAATAGTAATAATAATCATAAAACTAATTATAATAATAATAACAATAAGTACAGTACATAAATAGTTTACATAGAAACGTATACATGGTAAAATTAATTACTTGACAAGCTATTTAGAATTTCATTTAAAGGTTGTGAATCACCTTTTAATAAGAAATCTAAATTCTTTTGAGCAACAAATATGGCAAACATTTTTTCATTAGAAATATCATTTTTCTTCTTCAATTTTGAAATCAGCTTATCCTTTTCAAAAAAATTAAAATATTCAGGGAAAGTTTCGTTCGTCATATGATTCAAATCTAAACAAATTAAATATGAATCCTTGATGTAATTAGGTTTACCTCCAATAACACCGTATTTATTTCTAGTTTTGAAATAATCCCATAATTTTTTAAACACTCTCTTTGATTCTTCATTTTCCAAATCAGCTAATTCCTTTGAATAATATGGTTCTATTTCAACTAGATATAGATCTCTTGTTTGTATAATCTTCGATAAATAACTGCTGGCTTTTAATTCATCTAGTCTACCTTCAACCAATATCAGATCCTTTTGATAAGTATAATCTTTTACAATTAAACGTGATTTCTCAACCTTATTTTCATATGAGTCAACAACTGTTGAAGCAACAAACTTAGTTGATATTGAAATTTCAGCCACTTGTGGGAATGATAATAATCCAGACCATAAATTTGTATTTAATTGCATTGTCTCTGTTGGATCATAAGAATCAGAATCCTCAGAATCTATATCCATGATATTTTCTCCATTCTCTGTTTTAGTTGGATCATAAGAATCAGAATCTTCAGCTTTTTCGTCTCGTTTCTTTTTGTCATTTAAAATATCATTAAAGTCATCTTCATTTTCGGAAATTTCAGTGTTTTGTGCATTTTCATCTATATCATCATCAACATCATCATCCATCAATATATGATTTGTAGTCGATAATAAATCTCTATTATGATGGGTAGTATCTTGCTTTTCATCAGCAGATTCTGGAGTTGAAAGCATCTCATTCCTTTGTTTTTCTAATTTCTGTTTTTGTAACCGTTCCTCTTTCAATCTTTCAATTTCATTGATTCTGGATTCATCAACCATTCTAGTTTCAATATCATCAAATTGATAGTCATCTTCCACTATTTCTTCACCTTTATGAGTTCTTTTGATTTTCACTTTATCCATTGTGTTAGTCAAGATGGATTGAGCTATAGAGTTCTTACGAACAACATCAGCAAGTTCTTTATAATCTTCACGCATCATTTCTTCTGTAGTTAATAATACTATTTGTTGAAAAGTAAATTGTGATGAAAGAATCTTTTCTATAAGATTTGATTTTTCCAAATTGTAGATCAATTGTCTAGATTTATTCGAATATTCTTGTGTCATTGTATCTGGTTTTGTATGAACAGGTGGGAAAGTTTCAAAGATTGCCTCTTCAAGTGATTCTGCCCAATTTTGAGACAAATCCTCTAACGATGTATCTTTTAATAACTTGTAATCTTTAGGAATCTTGGATTGGAATTTTTTAACAAATTGTTGAATAACGGACATTCTTGTCTTATTTGAACTTGCATTAGATGGCGATTCTGATTTCTTAGTAGTTTTCAAGTTAAGTTTAATAGTATTATGTCCATTTGTTGTTGTTGCCTTTTGATGAAGATTCATATCATTATCATCTTCTTGTTTATCTTTTACTAAATCCTTTTCAGTAAATTCGCCATCATCATCTTTGTCTTTTTCAATAGCGCCATCATCTTTTTCATCTTCAGCTTCTAAATATTTAGATGGGAATCTAGCTTTTTGATATTGATCCAACGTCAAGGCAAGTTTCAGATCTTTATATTTAGGATCGTCAGGATTACAAACGTTACAGAGATAATGTTCAGGTAGTTTTTTCTTATTAATGGTTCCTAACATACATCGAGCATGCTGCCATAGTTGACATTTATCACAACAAATCATTAATCCTGCTTCATCATTTGAGTCATCAAAATTTAGGTCATGCGCTCCACAAGGTAAACATCTAACTTCTTCGGGCATACTTTCATCTTTTGGTTCGTTTTCCTCTTCTTCTGCTTCTTCTTCTTCTCCCTCCTTTTCTTCTTCTTCTCCTCCTTCATTCACAACTTGAGCATTCTTCCCCTTTGATATCACCGGTGTCGATTTATTCTGTGACTTTGTTGTTTTAGACTTTTTTGCTGTAGTGTCTGATGATGAAATGGGGAACGATCTCTTTTGTGGAGTATCTTTGTCGATCCCAAAACTCTCTAATTCTTCAAATCTGGGATTCACTCCCCTGCCACGTCTTGAAGAACGACGAATACCAGATTCTGACATTTATTTTTAGCTATTCAATGGTGGTACTTGGTGCTTCTGTGAAAGTGTAAGTGTTTAAAAAATTGTGTGATGCAATGGTTCTAATAAGTTCTCTTTTTTTTCAGTCCTCGTTTTGCTTGAATTTTTTTTCCCCTTCCAGTTGGAATGAATATGCGGTTGGGAAGCCTCTACTCAGGGACAAATCGATATAGTTCCAGGCGGCAAAAACAAAACAAAATAGATAACGATATACACCGACTATCTCTAGTGGCTGCCTTATCAAATCAAACGACACCCACAGACAGGCAAACAAGCAACTAGCTAACAAACAACAAACAACAGACGGCGATCAAACACCCAATTCAATCCAGTTCAAAACCCAGAGCTGAAGCCTGAGGCACAGAGAGAGAAAGACGAGTCGCCAACCGCAGAAAAAAGTTTCCAGCGCGCCGCCGCGTTGATTTTTCTTCTGCTTTCGTTTTTTTTTTTTGGTGCGATGCGCTGCCCTGTTTTTGGCCCGATTTGGTAATCGGTGTGTGTGTGGGTCTTTTCTGTTTGTATGCACCGTTTATTTGGTTTCATGTTTGTTTCTGCTTTGGCCCTTCACGTTTGTCTCTGGTTGTTCAGAGCTGCTGGAGGTGCTAGAATATACTGTTTATAGGATGTCGAAGGATGACCAGCTTGCGCCAAGCTATAATCTCGATGTGCCCAGTTATATGTCCATCGAGTATCCTCTCAAAGTTCAAAACACTGATAGGGCTATATCGATGGTTGGTGGCAGTGATAAGATATCGAAATGTTTTATCGAACCAGATTCCATTCTAGAATTGAAATTGAGACCAGAGGATCCATATGCACATCCAATAAATTCAGTTTGTTTAGAAACTGAAAATATTCTAATGAAAATTCGTATACCTAAACGAATCATGACAAAACATAATAGAGACATTCAAAAGGCATTAAAAGATTGCGATGAAAATAATATAAAATATCTAATTGATACCCACGGTATATTAAATAAACGATATGTTTTCAGGCAATTAGCTGATTTTCAAGTATTATCACATAAATCTGAATTTTTAAATAAATTTCAATCTTCAGTTGGAAATCAAAATTTGAAAAAAATTGAAGAGTTTAGTGATTATTTACAAAATGATTATAATATTGAACCTGTTAAATATCAAAATAAAAATATGGATATACCTCCATTACTTCGATATGCAAGAGTTGATGTTCCTTATAACTATCAATATTTTGGTAACGTTCTAATGGATGAAAATGGTTTAAAAGCTAAATCATCAGTTAAATTACATACTATATTTATTGAGTGGGGTGAAGATCCGCCAACTACCTATGCACCTATTTTAAAGAAAGAATTAGAGAAAGCTATGGCTGATGTTGAAATTTTAAAAGCAAATGGGATGGAAAGATTAGTTAAAGAATCTCCAGCTGGTTACTTTCTTGAATGTATGGAATTGGTTAGAAAAATATTTGACATGAAGCCAATTTGGATTAGACGTCAAATTAATTGGATGTTACCACCAAAATTAAGACCTCAGTTAAGATTTGTATTACCTTACATTGCTTATAGTTCCAAAAAGGGTCCTTGGAGATTATCGTATATTAAATTTGGTTATGATCCTGCTAAAGATCCAAAAGCTTGGGGTTATCAAATTGAATCATTTAGATCATGTGTTAAAAGTGTTAAAGATTTTGATATTTATAAACTTATAGAAAACGGTCAAGATGATGAACTGATGATTCCTGCAAGTTTATCTCAACATGCAAAAGATTTTGATGATCCAAATTCTGATATTGTTAAATCTGGATTAATGAAAATTCCTAAACAATTGTTTTATGATGGTATTAGCCCGACATCTGCTGTATCATTTCAAATTAGTGATATGATGGATGATGATATTTTAAAGATTCTTGATAATAAGCAAACATCAGCAACATGTTATGAAAATACAGGTTGGCTTGATTGGTTAACACTTTGTAGACTAAGATCAGTTGTGAAATATAAATTGAATTGTATCAAGAATGGTAAAATCATTGAACAGGCAAAAGTTACAAAATTTAGCAATTCAAGTACATTTAAATCGGTTGATTATAAGCAATTAATGCCACAAGAAGATGAAGATATTGGTGATGATAATGATGATGCTGGTAATAATGATGATGGTAGTGATGTTGGTATGGATCATGATGCTGATGATAATGCCATTGATGATAGTATTATTCATAATTCAGAATCTTTAGATGCTCGTAGTGGTTTAGATGCTTCTAAAGATGATTTGATATCCAGGTTGAGAACGTTTAATCCTGCTAGTGTCCATCTATTAGACGAATTGGATGGTCTATTGAAGCAAGAGAGTATTATGAAAATTGATGAATAGTGTTTTTGTTTTGTCTGTGTTTTTTTATTATTTTTTTTTTTTTTTTTTGATATAATATGTATTTTATTTTAAATGTACTAATTAATTAAGATTGAGTTTACTTTTTACTTCTTTTACAAAAAAGACTATATTATATAGCAGAAGAAATTTACGATTTTGTGTGGTTCAATTGTTTTAGAAAAGTGAGCAGAATCTTAAGGGATAATAAAATAAGAGACACAAAAAAAAAATTCAAAATAGAGGAAAACACAAAATCAAACCAAATTGAATTGCAAATCCTCCAAATCTAATTATCGAAAGATAACATGATGATGTACAATCACAGTACAATAATAAAAGAAAAAAAAGCTATACAGAATAAAGTGGATGGTCACAAGATATATAAAACAGTAACACAAGGTCATAACAGCATGAGAACCAACATACATACATAATCATTGAGAAGATAAAAAAGATGAAAAAAGCACTAAAAATAAAAGGGCGTAATTAATCATGGTTAGTTTGTTTTTTTTATTTACCTAATTAAGCAGCAACTTTAGCAACTTCTTGTTCTTTCTTTGGCTCTTCAGCTTTGGTAGTACCATCAGCAATGTATCTGAATGCTGTCAGAGAATCATCACCTAAACTCTTTCTCCAAGAGTAAATTCTATATAGTTGGAAACCTGCAACTGAACCTAAGAAAAAGTTAACAGATGCTAACAAGTAGTTTTTAGGACGAATCACAAATGACCATCTTGTCCAAATCACACCAGTTGCAAATAAGGCTAAAGTAATAGTTATAGTTGTTATATGTATGTTAGTAATTGCCTTGGCTTTTTCTATTTATCTTTCTTGGCTTTTCTTCCAGGATGCCACAAGAAATAATTAATGAAGATGGGTAACAGCTACGGATCATCAATTTATTGATCATATCAATTCAAAAATCAACTTAATCTATTTGTTAATGCAGTGAATCCTTAATCCGAGCACCCACCGATCTCAATTTTTCTGCTTTGTAAGGGAAGAGAGGAAGAGACTACTTACCTAACTGTTGTGTACCTGAGACCTTGTCAACAGGTCTGACCATATCATTGGCACCAGCAAAGACTAATGACCACTATAAATAAATAAGGTAAATTTCAATTGCTCATCCAATAAGGAGAGAATTGATTTTCATGTTAGTAAAAAACATTCTATTCCACGACTTGTGATTTGCTGAGCGGCCCCATACAATGCTGCGAATGTGGACATGTATGCTGCCGATAAACAGTGTCAGAAAACATACCTTTAGGACAGGAGCCTAAATTAAAAAACGAAATACATTGAAAGTAATGTATTTATTATCATGTTAGTATTAAAATCTAAAATTTTAATCTTATTTAGAAATGTAGAACATAATTTTAGTTGCGAAGCAAAAAAAAATCTTGTATAGCACACACACATATCTTTATCCCTAAGATAGTGTGCTGTTGCCGATGCAGTCAAACATTGCTTAATCTTTTAAAAAAACATACCCAAAAATGAACAGTCTTTGGACCAGTTTCAGAGTTTAGAAATCTTACAAAAGCAGAGGACATTTGTCTTAATATTGAATGAAACTGCTGATGAATAAAGTGAAAAGGAAAGGAAAGTGACGGAGTAGAAACGGAGTAAAATATAGCAGATCGGTTGGACTCCACTTAAAACGCTTTCACCCTCACTTTCTCTCATTTCTCTCTATTCACACTTTGCTCGCTCGCTGCTCGCTGCTCGCTGTGTTGGCTCTTAACGGCGAGGGCCAACAGGAACGGGAACGGGAACGCACGCCGCCCGCAGCTAGTAGCCTCAACGGGCCCTGCAAATTAGCTCGCAATGCTGCTCACTGCGCTGCCTGTTGCCTGCGCTGCCGCGCTGCTGCACCGAGGCCGAGGGGAGGGGAGAGCGGAGAGGGGAACGAGACCTGGCAATGCTGGCAATGCTGGCTGGCATGGACCATGGGTAATTCAGAGATGTGTGCTACATACAACGTTGTATGCACGGATATACTCTATGACCCATGGCCCATGGGGCTGCCGGCGGAGGGTTCCCTCCCATGCCTCTATATTTTTTTCCTGCGTTTTCTACTTTTCTCTCGGTGGCCGACGAGTACGAGTACGACGCGTCGGCAAGCCGTGCGCTGGCTTCGGTTTTATAATAGACACATTGTAGTTTTTATTGTACTTCTTTATTCTTTTACAGTATGTTATAATTTCTTACAAATTAAATTGCTTATTAACTATAGTGTGCTTACGTGCTTACTTTGCAGTTTCTATAAATTTTATAATGCTATATATGACAAATAATATACACTCTTCTGACTCTCCTTTTGCTACACATAACTAGTCACTAGAGGATGCCTCGGAATCTTTGGACTCGTTCTTAACCGGTTGGCTACCACAGGAAGTAAAACTGAGAAACTCCCCAGAGTTCAACAAGTGCTTCCTGAATTCTCTAAGCATACTGTAAAAGTTGACAAGATCACTGCCACTGCCACTTACATCAAGGGATTTGCAGAAATCTGTCACCATTTCTTTGTATTCTTCGGGGGTTTCAGTAGGTATGTCTTTCATCCATTCCATCACAAGTTGATTCTCACTTAAAGATATATCTCTAAAATGTTGATGTTTACAATCATTGTCCGTACATTTCCCTAATATGAGTTCAAAATAGCAAAGACTCTTTTCAGGATCTAGGCGACTAGTATATGTGATGGATTTCAACTTTGAAGTGTCAAAGTTTGGATGAAACTTGTATGATCTCAATCCTGATAGGCATGACCTATATTCCTCAAAAGTATTAGGTTTGGTCTGTTTTTATTATTCTCACATTTAATTAAGGTGGATGGAAATGCGCTAACCAAGAAGTTGAAACCCCAGAGAGCCAGAAAAAAGAAAAAGAATAAAAAGGGAGAGAAAAAAAGGAGTGTAGTCGTTAGTATTGTTTTCTGTTCAGAAATCTTTTTTAAAAATTGTAATTGTTACATACCATAACCACATTTGTTCTTTCTAATGACCGCATCGTCGTCTCTTCAAAGTCATCGATATACTTTCGATCGGTTAAAGACATTGCTAAATCATTGGCTTGATCGATATCATTGTCATCGTCATCTTCATCGATCTCTTTCATGATTGTTTTTACATCCTTGTTGCGGTTTATAAGTTCTGCTTCTGAAACAGGATCAGTTAGTATGTCCGTTCGTATGATAGAAGTGTCCCCTTTGTTGTTCAATAGTGGAATTTGTTGTAGCTCTTTAGTAGAGTCTTTTAAATCATGTTGTAAATCTTTTTCCAGTTTTCTAAATTCTATTGTTCTTTGATGTATTGACTCTTCTAAATTCTTTATACTATCTTTTTTACTAGTTAATTTCTCTTGTTCCTGCCGAAGTTTGTCGCTTAATTCAATGATAAGTTGATTTATTGACATGCAATCACTTTGAAATGATCTTAACTTCTCATTATCTTTATCTATCTGTAACTTTAATTCTTCTAATCTTTTGCACTCTGAATCTACAAGAGCTGATTTTTTCGCTTGAGCTTTTGATCTCTCCAATTTTTCAATGTATAATTTCATTAATCTTATATCTTTCTCCTTTTGTAAAAGTTTCATTTGTTTATCTTCAGGATTCCCGTCTTGGGGTTTGATTCTTTTATTGATTTCCTCGTTATTCTCTAAACCTTCGGATTTACGTTTCGGTATCAATGAATTTGATGTTATTATATTTTCGTCTATGTCCTTCATATTATCTTCATCTTCCTCCTCTTGCTCCTCTTCTTCTTCTGATGACTCACTATCTGACAAAAAAATCGTCAAGCTGTTCAACCAGTTGCCATGATTAAATGGGCCAAGCAACTTGGGATCCAAAACTTTGGTTTTAGGTTTTGATAATCTGGGAATATGCATATATTCAAAGATTTCTTTGAGGAACGTATCGTCACATCCAGTTTGTTCTAATATTTCATCATAATAGAGTCCCAGACATCTTAAATCTTCAATGGCCTCAAATATAGCATGTTGCCGATTGGCTTCGAATATTTCACAAGCTTTCTCTCGGTACTCGAGATCATGCGAAGTCATAATATTTATCACGATAATGCGTTATTGATAGTAATATTAGGCAAAGTTGTTTATGAAGAATGAATCGTCTGCCGTTGATAACTGCAAAGATAGATAGATTGATAGATAGAAATACACAAGAATGGGGCTGAGATGGCAGTAGCGGGTAGTACGCACACTGCGTATTACTCTCATTTCTGCCAGTGATTTCCAGGATCGAGTTGATGATTCTTGCGGTAGAAGCGAGTCGCGACAGACTTTGGTGTAGTAGTCGATCGACTGTTCTATCTCGATTCAAACTTCTCTTGGTAGCCGGGATGTTCATCATGGATGAGTTTGAAATTATCTTCGCCATAAGCTTAGTAAACCAACAGTATCCTTTTTTTGCCACCGGCAATCTCTTATTGTTGAAATAAAAAGTTAAAATTGGAAATAAGGGTTTGCATTTGGCAGTTTCAATCTGTTCACATCATAGCAGAAACTTCTTGGTACTGTTGGCACAGATGCTCAAGATGCAACAGAACTGTTTCAAAACCAGGTTAAGATATAGCGAGCTTAAACAGAGTAAAACGTAATTGAATAAATTGGTGTTTATAAGATGACTGAATTTACTGGATGTATATTATATTTGATTTCCCTTTTTCCTTTATTTTTAGAATAGTTACCAAATTAAAGTAAAAAGAGCTTTCTAAGCTAATCTACATAGATACATGGATATTAACCATAAATGACTAACTGCGATACTCCACCTAATCAAAAAGAACTTCAGACAACTATCCCATCAGTGGATGGTTTGGATGAAGTCTTCATTGACTTGGAAAATAATGAAGAACTGAAATCATCGCCTCAAATAATGAGAAGTGATTCTGAATGCTCAAACCTAACGCTTACATCTCTTAATCGCACCTCCACTTCTTTTTCATCTTCATCGTCTGAAGTCTCACCAAATTCTAATGATTTAAGCGTTAATCAACGAGTCAGCAAACAAAGACAAAACAACAATGTTGAGAACCAATCGAACAATGGTAGCCCCATTAAGTCGTTTTACTCTGCTGCACAGATCATATCTGCTATCCACACTTTTAATCATCAAGGCAGGAGAAAAGGAGACAATGAATTGTACTTGATCACTGACTGTACAAATCCAATTACAGATGGATTAGAAAACTTGAAATCGACTGATATTAACTCTAAAAAACCATGCATTGAACTAATCAAGAATCAAAAGCAAAGAGCCAAGAAAGCTTCAGGGGGAGAGGTGCATACTTGGTATTCTTCCGTGGTTCCCTTTAGTAAAACTTTAAAACCAGAAACATATCAAATGATATTGGAAAAATATTTCCATAGATATACAACTCCCAACAATCTAAATATTAACGATTTTCATGATAATGATGACTACTGTTATGAGTCAAACCCACTCGCTACACTTCATAAGCCAAGACGATCGGAAACAAAAACAAGGGGTGTCAATTTCTACGAACCGTTGGTATTTAGAATGAAAGCGTCAGTGAAAAAAAAAAATATGAGAAGATATATAAGATCTGGATTGTGTCCATATTGCCCTCTTTCAAATGGATTAGACAGGCTGTTCTTTGATATGAACTCTTCAGCTTACTTACACCATGTTACCAAACACCATGCTTGTTATTCAAAAGGAGTAGAAATGGAATTTCCAAGTAAAGTTGGTACTGCCGTTCAATACAAGAAAAGAAAAAATGCTTCCGAAATTAGAGAAAAGATTGTAGATGTGATTGAATGCCCCACTTGTTTTAAAGCAATCAAGATCAACTCGTTGAAAGATTACGCTGAAGGGAAGAAATTTCTTGCATTTTTCAGGCATTGCTTGATACATAATGAAAAGAAAAACGGAGGTAGCCAGTTAGAAATGACTACATGTTCCAACTCTAATCCCAACCGCTAAGCTTTAGTTACACGAGTTGTATTTCCCCACAATTAACCTCGTCTTAGACAAGTCCCAGGGACGGGGGCGTGGGCTGGACTGGAGTCATACTCATGGGCAGTGGAGGAGTAGAGGAGCCGGGAGATTCGAGAAACTCTCGCAAGTCTCGCGTGGCGCGCACTCAGAAAAGTTGCAGTTAACAGCCCCACGCTGGTTCCAGAAATCTGGCCGCTGACTTATCTATCATCGATTCCTATATACAACTATAACTATTATACTAACTTGAAAGATTTGAACGACTAATACAGATTGGATGGTGTGATGAGCAATCAGGATATTAAAGATTTTGGTGCAGTTATTCCTTTGGAATCAAACCCAGCAATATTTTCAGAATTTGCTAAAATATTAGGACTTTCACCTTTGATTTCTTTCTTTGATATATATTCAATCACAGAACCAGACCTTATTGCATTTCTACCAAGACCAATAAACTCAATAATTTTATTGTTTCCAATCACAAAGGCCTACGAAGAATTAAAAGAGGCAGAAGAATTGAAAAGAGATTTAGAAAATGACGACAACTTTCAGAATATTATCTGGTTCAAGCAACTATTGAAAAATGCATGTGGACTTTATGGATTGCTCCACACTTTGTGCAATCTACCATCAGGTTTAATAGTTAGTCAGTCTAAAATGTCAGATTTTATTAAAGATATTAGAAGTTTAAAAGATGTGAAAAATTATACCAACTATAAAGAAAAAACCGAGTTAATCTCAAATCTTTCCCTATCGTTATATGAGGGTTTTAGTAAGCAAGGGCAAACTGAAGCACCACCAGCTGAAGCTGATATCGATCTACATTTCATCTGTTTTACTATAGGTAAAAATGGTCACTTTTTCGAACTTGATGGAAGAAGAAACGGACCAATTGATTTGGGTCCAGCTGAAGGTGATGCTGATGTTATTGATTCTACAGTGGTTATCAACAGGATCAAAACTTACATGAACTTAGCTGCCGGTAGTAATGAGTTAAATTTTGCAATGATGGGTCTCGGACCTTCATTTGATTAAAAAGTTAATAATGATTATGTAGTTCATATATATTTTGCAATGTTATGAAAAAAACACACAAAACAAGGCATTTTGTTGGTTTGCGCATTCCCATTCCCATTCCCATTCTGACTCCCCTCTCCGTAAACTATATACTGAACTTTTGGTTCTATTTACTGTATATGTAACATTAAATTTGGCCTTTTATATCGATCTTCTTGTATGCTTTCTCCCTCAAGGCTTCAACTATAAGCCGGGATTTAGAACAGTCAAAGTACTTGACAGACTCATCAAGTACAAACTGACTAATTTGGTTGTCATCCAAGAACTTTTGCAACTCTTCTTCCGAACCAAACAGTAAACATTCTTGGATATAGCTCAACGAAATCTTCTTATAAGATCTGCAAATTATAGCCAATGATTTTATTCTTTCTTTGATAATGATTGGGTCAAGCAATCGAAGAAAGAAAAATCCAGATGAATGGTTCAACTTCAACTGTGGATCCTCTGCGTCCAAGTCAAGTGAATTTTCAGTATCCATCGATCTGAACTGTTTAACCAAACTGAAAAACTGATAATAATCATTCAAGAGAACAGATTCAGTTAATTTGAATGCAATCCTTAAGAAAAAAATAGAATCAATTTCAACTCCTTCATTAAGTAATCTCAATTTAAGATCAAAAGCCTCATCTAGATTATTTGTTATTATATAATACAATATTCTATACGAATAAAATTCAAACCTCACTGGGGACTCACTATTTTCGTATAATAGTTTAAGTTGAGATTGACATTGATTAAACTCACCCAAATCTTGAAACTGTATGGCTAACTTACAATGGTACTGATAAACTTGAATGGTAAATGGATTCTTAATATGCTGAACGGTCAAATCTTGTCTCATCGATTTAAACTGATCGCATAGATAATTATAGGATGCTCCATCAAGATATTTATCAATTAATAATTGCAATGTCCTTTTAAGTACAGTTAGAGGCCTCACAACCGAAGGATCTGGTTGTGATGTAAGCCTTAAATATTTCTTTTCAAGATTTTGACAAGTTCCTATCAATGGAATGTTTATATCTTGGTAAGTGTTCCTAGATTCTTGACTCATTGAAGTAATATTCAACTCTCTTTCAAATCTTTGACTTCGAAGTTGTTTTCTAACTTCTTGAGTCATCACGTTTTCGTTAGTATATCCAACATTATAATCAACCAGTAGATTATTCTTTTGTTCATTTGGGTTCATGGCTGGAACTGTTGGTGTCACAGGAGTTATAATGGAAGGTGGAACAGGGCTGGGATTATGGGTTACCTTTGACTTTTTCAAAGGTGGTAACTTGAATGAGAGACCAGCAAACGCTGTTCTCTTTGGAGGTGACCGAACCTGTTCAGAAGGATCATAATTACTATCAGAATCAGAATCAGAGTCCAATGATTCCCCAAATATGTTACTGGCTTTAGCCTTAGATTCTGCTTTAACTTTAGATACCACTTTTGCTTGTGTTTTTGTAGTTGTCTTCAATTTCCCTTTAGTTTTAGATGCAGTTTTGGACTCTATTTCCGGTTTTGAATCTTTAGTTCCTTTCATGGTTGTTGTTTTATTCAAAATACTTTTTGTGCCCGAGCGTTGGTTGTTAAGTATGTTGTAACGTAGTTCTAATTCCATATTCGGTTGGTCAGGATTTAGAGATGGAAGGGTTTGGGTTGTCCAATCGTTTGCAATTATTCTGTCCTGTTCTATAGCCATATTTATTAAAGTCTTCAATTCAGCTTGAAATGCCTTCTTCTTCTCCCCCATAAGTTTTAAAGTATTAGCTTTTAAAAACGAAGCCGATATAAAGTCATGAAGAGTCTTTGGCCAAAAAGATGGATCTTTCAAGTTCTTGCTTCGTTGACTGTCTGTCACTGTGGGTGATTCTTTCTTTTTTAACGAGAGGCGGGGCGTGACCGAATTATAACTGTTAACTTTCATGTTTATTATATTTTATTTGTAGTTATTGAGAGCCCCAACAACTTTAATGATAAGGCATATAGTTTAGCAAAGACATTCATGACATATAACAGACAGTTTACAAATCTAAAAATCCATGTCTGTTAAAAATTGTTCTCTATTGATTATGTAATAACATCGGGTAAAAAATCGAGATAAAGTCACGTGTACCCCCCATTTCAGCCGTTGGATAAATTAATTTAATGTATGGAGGGGAGTCGAGCCCGTGAATAATTAATTGTCTTCCAATTATTTAAGTCTCCTGCTTTTTTTATCACTCTTCGTTTATTACCCGAGACACAGTCATATCAATTATTCAATAGAATTTTGAAATCTTTGACTACAAATGGGCGATATCTTTGACTTTGATGAAGACAACTTGTCATCTGAGTTAAGTAAAGGCTTGGCCGTGGATACACATGATAATGGAGACTTAGAAGCACCAGTTACTGCAAAAACAGATCAAGAAAATGGTGATGTATTGGGAGAACTCAATCCTGAAAGTGAAGTTCAAATGTTTCGCAAATATCGTTCAAATAGCGTGATATCTGTTGGGAAACTTGATAATAGGTTGGGAACATCATATGAAGTTAAGTTTGATGAAGTTTACGAAGCAGCAGAGAGCAGGGAAAACAGTGTGATGAACATCAAGAACCTTGTAGTTGATTCACCAAGAATACCTAAAAAGTTGACAATTCAAGATTTTGAGCCTATCAAAGTATTGGGGAAAGGAAGCTATGGGAAGGTTATATTGGTAAGAGACAAGAAGAATGGAAAACTATATGCACAGAAACAGCTTAAAAAAGCTTCCATGATTGTGAATACCGATAATTATGAAAGAACTTTGACTGAAAGAACAATCTTAGAAAAAGTGAGACATCCTAATATTGTGAAGTTATATTATGCATTACAAGACTTTGACAAAGTGTATTTGATGTTAGAATATTTAGAAGGAGGTGAATTGTTTCATCATCTGTCTCAAGAGAGAATTTTATCAGAAAAAGTTGCATGTTTCTACGTTGCTGAAATGATACTTGCTTTAAGACATCTACATATGAATGCCGGTGTTATCTATAGAGATTTAAAACCTGAAAACTGCATGTTAAATAGAAAAGGCCACCTGGTGCTAACCGATTTTGGATTAAGTAAGGTTTCAAACGAAAGTAATTCGTTGTTTGGTACAGCTCAATATATTGCTCCTGAAGTTATTAAAGGTGAAACATACGATTCACAATGTGATTGGTGGTCATTGGGTACAGTGTTATACGATTTATTAACTGGTTCTCCGCCATTCACAGGTAATAACAATAAAAAGATAATGGATAAAGTACTAACACAAAAAGTGAAGTTCCCATTTTATTTATCCCAGGATGCTAGAGATTTATTAAACAAGTTGTTGAATAAGAATCCTACAAAGAGACTGAACTGCGATATTAATTTTGAAGATAAGGTTAAACCGCATAGATTTTTTAGATATATTAATTGGCCAAATTTGATAGCGCAGAACGATGAATTGCAACCGCCACCTTTAAGACCAATTATTACGAATCCAGAGCTTGCAGAAAACTTCGACGAGGAGTTCACATCCATGAAAATAACTCCTCCTAGTTCACCTTTGGATTACTCGATATTCAGTAAGTTTGAAGAGAGTAGATCAAATAGTACTTCATCATACATCACTATCAAAAAACCAAAACCAAACGCTGAAAATGGCTTCGATGAATCCGTGTATTTTAATAACTTCTCCTACACCCATGAAGAGACTTTCCTACGCTGATAAAATGTTCGATTATAGATGAAATAAAAAAAAACTTTATAATATTCCGATTTTCCCCGCTTATGTTAAAAAGATATCTGCATTTAAAAAAAAAGTGGTTTTCAATATATACACTTAGCATTTATTTCTTGATTATTTATATTTCCTTCGTTTCGTATTTTTCTTAATGATTCAAACATCAGATTTTTTTTTTGTTTATCGTCTGGATTTATTCCTGTGACCAGTATTTACAGCCGGTTTGATGACGACCTGTCCTTCCTTCACATCGTCCGAAGCATCTTTAAATTTCTCTTGTGACTCAAGATAAAACATAACATCATTGACTTGTTCTTGTAAATCAGCATTCTGTATTTTTAGCTTCTCGTTTTCCTTCGTGACAAACTCGATCTTCTCCGATAGAGCCCCGTTTAAGCTAACTTCTTCTTTATACTTTCTTTGCATTTCATGTGCAGTATCCCTCATTCGATCAAGCTGAGGCTTTGTTGATTGTTTAATACTCTCCAACTCCTTTTTTAGTGATGACATAGCCTCTTTGAGTTGGAGTAAGTTGTCATTTGCAAGAATGACTTTATTAGTTGCTTCTTCCGATTTCATCTCGTAATACTCTCTTTGGGATTCCAATTGAGAAATCAAAAGTTTGGAATATTCGAATCCAATTTTTTCTAATTTTTCCTCGTTGACCGCTTCATGAACCAATGACGTTGATGAACTACCTCTCTCGCCTTTATATGGAAGCTCGACTAATTTGCCGTCTGCTTCATTTTGAACTAATCTATGTACATAATTATCGCCCGCGTAGTCCCAAACTCTCTGAGAAGTAGTCTCCATCGCAAAACAATGTGACGTCTTGTTGTAATGATCAATTGCATGCGCCAAATCATACCTACCACATCCGACATTTCCACATATCAAACAGATCCATAAGTTGTCAGTCGTCCCACAAACGGAACATCTTTCCTGTTCCTCTTGTTCTTCTTTACGATGCTTGCGCATATCGAACTTGGAAGAATAACGACAAACAGGACAAGTGTCGTCTCTCCATTTAGACAAACACTGGCAATGATATGTGTGCTGGCAAGGTATAGTGAGGAGACCTGTAATGTTAGAGTCAAGTCTTTCTAAACAAACAGGACACGACGGTAGTTCAATTTTCACACTGGCGCTGGATGACTTCCTCTCATTGACTGCCTTAAAGTTTGGCACAGTAAAAGGGTCATCCAAAAGGTATGGTAAGGACGTTATCGAACTTTCATGATGCATTTCAGAGGGTCTCAAAAGTATTTGCTTAACAAAGATTATTTGGCAAGTTTCAGGTTCCATTGAGTTGAAGTGTCTACCGTTATAACGATCAACAAATTCGGTAGCCTTGGCGCAATCCCTAAATTTCATTAACACCATAAATCTGTTAGGCTTGTGTGTTCTAATAATTCTAAAATGAGAAACAGACTCTCGAACCTCATCATCTAAGAATCCTAAAAGAAGATCGCTTGCTGTAAAATAAAACGGCACTCCTAAAATAGCCACTATATCATTATTTCCTGTGACTGTTTCATAATCGTTGTTTCCGTTAATATCTTCTTCGTCCCTGTATAATCTAACAACTCCATATCCCAACACTTTGGCTTTAAATGGTTCATTTGATGCAGAAATATCCTTTTCATCCATATCTACTGGTGTCACTTCAACTCTTGATAATCTGTAATCTGTGTCTTCGCTTTCACGACTCAAACTAAGCTTTTGTAAACTGTTTGCGATTATATTGGCTGATTCACCAGTGTCTTCAATTTTTGTCTTATCGGTATGTGCCTTACCCTGAGGCTGATATGAATTACTTTCAAAAAATAAATCCTTTCTCTTGAATACTTGCTCAGTCCAAAAATCTGAAATAAGATCTTTGTCTGGATATATCAATCCTTTCCTCTTGAGAGTGCTCAAAAGTTGCGATGCTGTTGTGTTATTGGATTTATTGGATTTTGCTTCTTTTATGAGCAGTTGAGGGCGAAATACGTCAAAAACAAGTGTATAGCAGGTCGTTATGTGCTCATCCATCAGGAGGAATCAATCGTACCTGAATTCCTTCAAAAATTCAAATCTAAAAATCAGTTTATATTATTTAGTATGAGCTATAAAGCTAAGTTATGTCTTGTATAGGAGTTACATAAAACAAGTGAAGGTCCAAATTGCAAAACCCATTAGATTCAACAGCACCGGGAACTAGCGTCGATCGGGCTGGTCGCCGGAGCGCATCGCTGGTCAGACTTCATTGTCCAGACTTCAAAGCTCAGACTTAAGTACTCACTCTTACAAGTTACAAGTTACAATGCATTCCTAAACCACCCCAAGCTGTTCTCTCATCTTCTTCGCCGAGACCCACCCACGTTCTGGGACAAACACTCTCCGATACGGTTTGCCTTGTTCATCAACCAGTCTGACAGCTGTCTTGAGCAGTGACGATTGGTCTGGCGTCTCACCCTTCTGAACGGGTTGAGTGCTGGAAGACATATTCGACAGTTGCTTTGGATCTTGATTCTCTTGTACTACCAAGTCTTTTGCTAAAGTTTCCTGAACATGCTTTCTCCAAGCATTTATTCCACTTTTGGTTCCTAAATTGAATATTTTGTCACCCAATTTGATTGATTTAGTATTTGGATTAGCACTGGAATATTTTTTATTAGGATGGAATAGGGATGATGATGATGCATTAGGCACCTTTCTATTAGGTGAAGCCTTATATTCTGTGTCACTGTTCATTCTAATTTCGCTTACAACGGGAAGAACTTGACTGGGACAAGTAAATTGGGTCAATGGAGACGTTGCGTCACTGTCAGTTCTTTGGGGTGATGCACCGTCTACATATACGCTTGATTCTGGCTTTGAATCAGACATGTAATTCATTTCTACGGGTTGTTCACTTTTAGAGGTAGCCTTTGCCCAATCTGCGTAATTGTTTATATTATACTCTAGAGCTTCTGGTTGCCCTACAACCTCTCTGTTATCCTTTTGTGATTTTGCGCAAAATTCCTCAATCTGCCCAATTTTATGACTGTAATTGTTAATAATCAGCTCTAAGTTGCAAAATGATGCTTCTAATTTTAGAATTTTCTCTTTTAAAACGGACTCATTTTCACTATTATGACCAGAACAAGCGTCACCCAAATCGTTACCTGCATTCCCTATTCCTCTAGATCCTGTAGAGAAAATTTCCACTGAAAGAAGAATGATGGAAACAAAGATGATTGAATTTTTCATTACCAAATAAAGCGTACTACAATATGGATCACTTTCGGAGCTGGTTATAGCATCTTTCAGTGAATTAGCTCTTAAAAGACACAAATGAACGCCAAATGATAAATTACTTTCATCAATAACATGAAGATAATCCGTCAAACACCTTCGAATAAAGATATCAAGATACTGTTAGTATGTGTTTGTTCGCCTTGGTTTTAGAGTAATCGTATCATACATTTCAAATTGCTGGAAAACTGTTGGACCAAAAAATGGCAAAAACTCATTTGTCAAATCATCTTTATATTTTCTCCAGCACTCAACTTGCTTATTAGAATTAGAGCAACTCAATATATTGTTTAGTGATCCGGATTTTGAAAAATACAAGACTTGCTCTTCATAGTTGACGCCTTTCTGGGCTCTTATGAGGATTACGAATAAAACACTCAATCCAAACAGAAAGCAAAATTGCTTGATTCCATGTAGTATAATATTAATATGGTTCATTGTTAATGTGGAACCTGGTATACTTTTTGCTTATTTCTCGTCAAATTATTCAAAAGAACATGAACGATATTAAGTTCAAGTTTAGCGCTTGAAGGAAAAGGGATCACTGGTTAAGAAGGGCTGGCCGATCCCTTCGGGCGGCATCTCGGCGCTCGCTGTGGTGAGCTTCAACGTTGGTTGCTTTTGATACGAGCTTTTATCTATTTAACATGAATACATAAAATAAAGATAGACAAGTAAAAGAAATCAAAAGGAAACACATAAAACTAAACAAACAAATGAAATATATAAATGTACGGGTAATAATAACAAACAAAAATCTAAAAAATAAAAACATATATGTAGATTAGAGGGGGACTTTCAATGATGAAAGTGACAATTAAATGACTAGTTCTTTTCACTAATACTTTGGGCGTATTCGGCCGCCTTTGCTTTAACGTAATCAGCAGCTTTTTCATCGTCGTGCTTTTCTTCATAAGCTAACCATTTTCCAAAGAAGAATTTGGCTTGTTTTCTTGAGAGTTTCTTCACAATGACTCTTTCGAAAAGAGCCTCTGCTTTCTTCTTTTCTCCTAATTTGATCTCTTGATCAATGTAGACGTTCCATAGATCAATTCTCTTTGGAACATCCGATAGCAAACCTTCAAATAATGATCTACCTTGTTCTGGATCACCTTTTGAAAATTCCAATTGAGCAAATTTCTTGACACACTCAACATGGTCTCTCTTCGCCAATATCTGAAGCGACTTTGCTAGTATTTCATGAGCCTTTTCTTGTTGTTGTGTTTCAAGTAAGAATGAGCCATATGCAACCCAAACCGAAACATGTTGAGAACCAAACTTCTTAGTCATCACTCTATATAGATCATCAGCGCTATCAGCTTTATTGGAAGAAATATATATAGCGACCAATTTCTGATGCATAACAAAGCTATCCATATATTGGCATGATCTCTTGAACACCTTATCCAAAGATTCTTCAGATCCAAACATATTTTCCAAGTTCAACATAGCAATCCAGATATTCATCTTCTCTTGTTCTTCTCTATAGTTGATGGTTTTCAAAGCTCTTTCAGCAATTTCACGGGCTTTTTCAATTTCACTCAATTGTAGTTGGAAAGACATATAGTTCATCCATAAGATAGAGGAGTCTGGGTTACCAACAAGTAATCTCTCGAAATCAGAAACAGATTGTGGGGCTCTGGTGCTAATCTCAGCGGTTTTATCTTCAGCAAGTTTGGCAGACTTCTTCTTCTTTTTCTTGGTGTCGACTTCATTTTCAAAGTCATCTTCATCAGATGATTCGTTATTTCTGGCTTGCTCCAAGATAGAAGCAGTCCAATCGAAACCTGTTGATAAACCAGTCAAAGCAGACTCTGAGTTCTTATTATCGTCAGAATACTGACTGTCATCATCAGATGCATCAGACTCATTTGCATATGCATCATTAGCCATGGCATCATCGTCATCGGAATCGCTTTCGTTATTCTCTTCATCATCGTCTTCTTCAGAATCTGCATCATTCATTTCTGCATCACCATCAGTATCAGTAGCATCCTTCTTTTCCTTGATGGTAAAGTAAGAAGCTTTCATACCGAGGGACAATTGTTTCTTCTCTTGATCCACGGCCATGATTTTAACTTTGACTCTATCACCTTCACCAAATATGCTCTGGATGTTCTCAATGGTGTTGTCAGAGATTTCGGAACGATGGCATAATCCAGTGACGTTGATAGTACCATCTAACTTGACAAAAACACCAAAATCGGTAGCTTTTCTAACGGAACCTTCGTAAATTTCACCGACCTGAATATCTTCATATCTCTTTAAAATGTTCAAATCACCGTTAACTTCACTGTCTTTCAATGTCATTAGGACTCTTCCCTCTTCGTCAGCTTTCAAGACCCTTCCAAGCACAGGTTGATGAACCTTGAAAAATTGTTGCCACTCTTTCAAGTAAGAATCGGATAAATCAGTAACTCTCACCAACGCATGAACAGTTCTAGATAGTGCAACGTAAACACCATTAGTAGCAACCTTTTTAACGAAACCTCTGACAATATCACCTCTCTTAATATCATCAATTGTGTTAATCAGCTTGTCCTTAGCATCTTTAGTTCTCAAGGAAACATATATTTTGTTATTTGGAGCATCAACTTCTAAAATAGTAGCAGCACAAATATCGTTGGTCGAGAAAATATCATCTAACTTATCAGAATAATCGTTCAATGCATCTGTAATGAATGAAACAGCTGTGACATTATTACCTAATTCAACAATAACATAACTTTCTCTTGTCTTGGAAACTTTAGCCGGAACAACATCACCGACATTAACATCGTGAACTGATTTGATAGTTTGAGCTCTAGCAGACAAGGTCAACGAATTTTGTTCACTATCAACAGAAGTAACAGTAACCTTTAAAGCACATCCAACAGGGTATTCCTTCTCTAAGTTTTCAAACTTTGATGCATCACTAGAAAGATCCATCAATGAAACTCTGCCCTTTAAATTTGGTGAAATACTGACCCATAAAAAGCCTCTGGCAAAATTATTAATGAAAGCAACACAGGAATCATTCTCTTGTAAATCCCCAATAGCTGTTGGTGTGACTTTAACACCAGCAGTCAAATCCGATGGTTTAGCAGATAATTCTAATATTGTTTGCTTACTCTTTTTGTGAGTGATTGGCAAAAATCTGTGATTACGAACATCATGATAACCAATGATTTTGACATCCAGTATATCTCCATAAGAATACTGTGAAAGAGGTTTCTTAATATCCTTAATAGAATCAAAGCTGTCAAATAATTGAGTGATGTCAATTCTACCTTGTTGATTATCAGCAAGCTGAACATTCAATTGGGTACCTTTGATAGATTTGATCTGGGCTTTGGTGACCTTTCCTGGAATAAATTCGTTCAAATTGCTGATTGATTTGTCAATTGGATTAACTGCAGCCTCACTAGTGGAGTCTTCACCACCCTTCTTGAATGATAATAGGAATCTTTTGTTGGCGTCGTCAGTTCTAACAACATAACATGAAACTGATTGATGTGGGATGAATGCTGATTGTAAACTGTCAATTGGAGTTTCGGAGGCATATCTTGGTAAAACTAAACCAGTCAAATTATTGGCAAAAGAGACAAAGACACCGTTGTTGGTCACTGATTTCACGTAACCATGTAATTCTGTATTAGAAACAGTAATATCCTTGTAACTGGTTGGTAAAGTATTGTTTTTAGCAGCTTCTATCAATGATGGTTTGGTTGTCAATTTGACCAATCTAGTTCTTGCATCTTTTTCTAAAACCAATGCGGATAATTCAGTACCAGCATTAGTTTTCTTCAAAATGGCTCTGCATTGTTCGTAGTTACCATCACCTAATTGACCAGAAAAGATAACACCACGTAAGTCACTGTCAACCAATTCAACAACAACGGAATCCTTTTCTCTTTCAACAACTCTCACGGTAACAATGGATTTTCCCGGGACTAATGAAGACATTGCCTTCTTTTGGTTTTCGGACAATGCATCAGAGACTCTTAAACTCACCTTCACTCTATGTCTCTCTGGATCAACGGTCAAGATTCTAACTTTAGCTGTTTGTCCCAATTTAACGTGATCTTCAGGTCTCTTAACGAATGTTTCACTGATTTCCGCATTCGGTAAGAAAGCTTTTAGGTTACCAAAAAAGCTAACAATACAACCATTTGGTTGGAATTTCTCAATGGTGGCAGGTGTACGTTTTCCAACTTCGGCATCTTTGATAGAAGCGACAACATCCTCATCTTCAATATTAACCAATGATTTCTTCAAGGTAACTGTAATGCTAGATTTTCCACCATTGTTGGCAATTCGTAGAACTCTACCTCTGATTTTAGTACCAATCTTGAACTTTCTTTCTGGGTATATCAATTTAACGTCACTCATGTGAGAAGTTGGAACAAATGCTTCAAAAGTATCTGAAATTTTAACAAGGAGACCCTTATCAGTAACGACCTTCAAGACTTCACAATTCACCAGACTACCAATTGGGATATCTTCCACTCTCAAAAAGGCTTGATCTATTTGCTTTTTATCTAAGGTTAAAATGTAAACATTATCCACTTGAGAGTAACCTAGTACTCTAGCTTTATGGGTAGAACCAATCTTGAATTCCATATCAATATCAGCACCATCTGATATTCTAGAAGTATGAGCTTGACCAATGACTGATTGGTTTCCGACATCCACAAAGATGTAGTTAGAGTCCTTTCCTTTAACGGTAACCGAATCAAATATGTGTCCAATTGGGAAAGCTTCCAATGGAGTGGTCATTGCTTCCTTATCATAACCATATTGTTGTAAAGTTTGTAGATGTGGTAGTGCTGACAATTGTAATTTCTTATCACCTGCTCTCATATATGAAGCTGTAATTCTAGCTTTGATCGTAGAGCCGACAGCAAACTTATGTTTTAAATCGGATAAATCGTAACAACTTAGATGAGTGAAATTGATGGAGGCATTACAAAGACCGAAAACTTTACATATGACACCTTCCTTCACAACATCAGTAATCAAGGCATCGACAATCATACCTGGGATAATCGCATCAATGGATGAAATAGTTTGCACAGATGGTTGTTTCTTAGCTGATCCAATGGGAACCTTACAGGTGACTGTTCTTTGATTCTTCTTGCTAACCGCAACAAGTAAAACAGAACCAGTATTTATCTTTTCAATGTTGTATAATTCGGTGGATAGCTCTTTCTTTGAGATGAAACCATGTAATTTTTCCTTCCCGACACTCAAAATAGCACCATGATCTTCAACAGATTTAACAGAAACTTGAATAATTGCATTAGGGATCAAATCTTCTTCTTCTTCCATTCCTGAGTTAACTCTATTTGGTTCTATGGATAATTCTATTCTCTTTTTTATTTTTGATGCTTTTTTTGTCTTTTTAGAAGAACTTTCAACAACAAGAGCTCTTAGCCATTGACCAATTTGAAATCTTGATTTTAAGTCTGGGAATGATGTTTTCTCTTTGAGTGCAGTTATAACTTTGGTACTTTTATCTTCATTATCTTCCTCATCGCTATCGTATTTCATTTCATCATCTGAATCACTCTCATTCTGTTGATCATCAAAATCTTGTAGTTCCTTAGTTAATTCTTCACTGATGCTTGTGATTGGAATATAACCATCTAAGTTATCTGGCAATGACAAAATAATTTCCATTTTGTTAATTCTCTTAATTTGACCAAGCACCATACTACCTGGTAGCAACGTTTTAAAAGAAATATGATCCACAGAAACTATTTGACCTTCAGATGAAGTAGCAGTGGTTGAAGTTGATGATTTTGATTTCTTAGTCTTCTTAGCTCTCTTTGGTGCAGGAGAATCTGAATTTGCAGCATTTTGCGTCTCAAACAAAACATCTCTGGCAGCTTCATTAGCAATCTCTTTGACCTCTAAGGGAGTCAAAACAGAAGCACCACCTCTTGGAAATGATGTTTCCGCTGTCTGAGATAAAAGGGATTTTGTAGATCCAGCTGAAGTACTGAGCTCCTCTTCTGATCTCTTTCTCTTCTGAATTCCAACCATGATTGATATTAAATTAAATTATATATCAAATGATTGAAGTATCAATATGATTCGAGAAGTTTTAATGATTTGGTGAAAATCTAAATAATACTAGATAAATCCTTAAAAAGAAAAAAAAATAAAAAAAAAAAGTTTATGAAAAAAATTTTTTTTTTACATCGGTTACGTAATCCATAGTCTTACGCCATTCATTACATAATACGTCAAAAAAATTTCATACCGATTGAATCATTCATGTATTCTATTCTATTGAAGGGACTTCTAGCATTTGGGATCTGTATGTTGTAACAGTTCATAGGGAATTAATTTAAGTTATTTTGAAATATATTTAGGACATTTTAACGAATTCATACGACACATAAATATAGTAATTGGAATCTGTCATTTATTGGATGGCTAGATAGAGCTTTAAGTTTAAGGGACCTTTTTTTTCATTTTGATTTTTCACAGTGTTTGGAGTACATACCAATAGAAGGCATTTACAGTGTCGAAGAATCACCATTTTCAAAACAGATCTATTATTCATCTACACAAAGAGTTATCTGAGTACTTTTAGTAAAACTAAAGTTTCTCCCCGCTCGGATAAAAAAAGAACAAAGCAGGCATCATACAAGGGAAACACTATTGCTACAACAGGGATGGTTTTTGAATTAACTGCTATATGCCACCCGACCTCTGATATTCAAAAACCTGCAGTTATGATACGAGAGATGAACTCTCTTGAACGACAACTTGTAGGTAAAGTGCCCGAGGGTTTACAAAGGGTATGCAATGAAATGGGGTTACGAACATCAAAATTAGCGAACATTTTTTTCACGGGTGTGTTAGATTGGTCTTCAATAGGTGGGCTTCCAGGTCTAATTTTGACTATAAGTGATCAAGGTAAAAAAGGGTTGAATGTTTTTCACAGCGGTAATAACATCTTACAGTTTATGATAAGTACGTGGAGAAGCTTTGTTTTTAGATTTGGGATGGATTTGAATGCCCGAGATTTGGATGAAGGTGAAGAGTTTGCACACCCTCTATTTACTGTTAAGACTGTCAACATTCCAAGTTCTTTATCATATGAAGCTGTCAGAAATTCCAAAACTGATCTTGAAAAACTTTCAATGATTGTGAGATCAATTTTCCCGTTCAATGATACAAGTGCTAATCAAAATAAGACGTTTTTGAATTTCACTCTACCGAAATCTATGAGAAATCCCAGTGTATCTTCAAACGTCATATTTACGGGTGTTCCAACTAGGGGAAAGTTCATTAAATCGAAAGCAGATGAACTAGGGGTCCCAGTTAAATATTTCAAACAACTATGTCAGTTTCAAGCAGTCACATTAGAAGATGGAAGGGTGATTGGCCCCGAACAAGTTTTGGAACCTACTCAATACTTTGGTTCCGCATTGTTTTTGGATATACCTACAACCGCACATTTAGAAAGCACATTGAGTCATGATTGGCTCAATGAACTGTCTGGTCCAGAGTCGAACTATAAAATTGTTTATCACTTTTTGGACGATTCATTGGGAGATATTTTAAACACGTGGGAATATCAGCAATTTATAAGATCTTTTGGACCAGAAACCACACATTTTGTCTCACATAAATTATATGTTCCAAATTCATTAAACTTTAAAAATTCTTATCAATTATCATTCAAATGGGCTTGCCTATTGAAGGATTTCTTTTTGTTGGCAAAATGGAGCAATAAATCTCC
Organism: Ogataea ovalis; assembly: GCA_030556425.1. Taxonomy (NCBI): domain Eukaryota; kingdom Fungi; phylum Ascomycota; class Pichiomycetes; order Pichiales; family Pichiaceae; genus Ogataea; species Ogataea ovalis. The sequence goes on along the minus strand of JAKTTZ010000004.1, from coordinate 571,297 downwards.
TCTACCGATTCCAGAGGGCTTGAACAACGTTTACCCAATGAAATCAGGTGAGTCTATTATTTGGAAACCGTCAAGTCCATTACAGTTTGTTGAAGAGAAAATTGGTGGCAACTGTAAAGATGAAAGTTACTACGCACAAATTTATGAAGAACAGGTTTCCACCTTGGAATTACCTAACGTGATCCCAAAAGATGAAATCATGAAGTTTGTCGGAGGCGGTGAAAGGTCAAATGATTCCGTCTTGTTAAAATCAATAGACTACAACATTAGGCTAGTTGATCAAGTTCAAACTTTAGTGTTGGGTACAGGGTCAGCACTTCCTGCCAGATTCAGAAATGTGATTAGTAATTTAGTGAGATTACCATACATTGATCCTATCACACGGGAACTATCATTCAGATGCTTATTCTTAGATGCAGGAGAAAATACTATGGGTGCAATTAATAGACTGCTAAATGAAGATGATGTTAGTACTGTATTCAATGAATTAAAGTTAATCTATTTATCTCATCTACATGCAGATCATCATTTAGGAATTGCTAGTTTGATTCAAAGATGGAATGTGGAAATGCAAAAGAGACCTATCGAACAAAGGGAAAAACTATATATTGTAGCACCTTGGCAATACAAGTATTTTGTTGAAGAATTGAATCAGGTTGATAATATTGTGGATTTAAGTATGATCAATTATCTAACATGTGATGAATTTAATGGTAATGCTAACAAAGGTTTAAAATATTTGAAGATGTCAGATATTGACGACTATCTGTTTGATGATCTAGCTAATTTGAAAATTGAGCAAGTGAACTTTCAGAAAAATTCAACTTTAGTTGAGAAACTCTACGATGCATTAAAAATTGAACAAATGGCTACTTGTTTTGCTGAACATTGTCCATTTTCTTACTCATGTTCAATAAAGTTCAAATTATCTGAAAGAGAAAGTTTCAAAGTGAGTTATTCAGGGGATACAAGACCAAGAAAAACGTTTGCTGTTATTGGTAAGAACTCTGATTTATTAATTCATGAATCCACTTTAGAGGACTCCAAATTAGATGATGCTGTGAGTAAGAGGCATTCTACAACCTCGGAAGCCATTCAAGTGGGGATGCTAATGATGGCTAAGAAAATACTTTTAACACATTTCAGTCAACGTTATAAATCATTTGATAGCGCTTTTGAAGTTTATGAGAAGCTATCGGATCCAACAGGGTGTAGCCAAAATTGTCAGCATACAGTTAATATACAATCTTTGGAAAGCACTCCAGATGCTGAGCCTAATGTACTAACCCCATTCGGGAAATTATTACAGCAGGAGGACACATTGAAATTATTGGCAACGGCTGAATCGGATAATGCAGCTAAGCTAAGTAATTTACCAATATATCAAAGATCTGGTATATTTAAAACCAAATTGACACCAGCGATGATTAACAATGCCAAAGAAATAGAAATTGTTTTTGCATTTGATAACATGTTAATTGACTACGGGAAATTCCATTTACAACGTGAAGTGATTGAGAGCGCAGGTGATAAGTTCAATCAACTATTCAATGATGAAAATAAATTGGATGAACTGGAGGATGTTCAATTGGAGACAGTTGAAGAAACGGGGACGAAGAAGAACAAAAACAAGCAAAAAAACAGCAAAAAGAGGAAAATCGACACCTAATCTTAAAAACTTTAAGTTTAATTATTCTTATTTTATCCAAAACCTAATAATATTAATAGAATTTATAAACAAATATAATACAAACAATTAAAAAATATATAGCCAGTAAAATCATGTGTTAAAATAAATAAAAGAGCATATCAATGATGTCATTGATGGTAATAATAATAACTAACAGGGTTAATGAGAGACACAGAAAAAATGGAATTCACGCATCACATTCAACTCAATTCCTATTAGTCGTAACAAGTTGTAATTCATAGGAGGACCCTTTTATATTGCCACTCTTTGAGCCCTAGAATCTTCGGTGCTCACAAGTTACAACAACAGCAAGTGAGAAAATCATTATTCTTAAGTGATCTTTTTGTGAAGCTGTAGCTTGTATAGCTTATAAGGTAAATTTGGGTTGCTATAAGTAGTAAGGGAGTTTGGGAGTTTGGGAAATCGATGTCAAAGTTGGAAGTTAGCGGTCGATCTAGCTTATTTGACTCGATCGTCTTTGTTTTCTTTACAAGATTTACAAAAGTTGCGCGTTAAATAACAAATTGCATGTTTATGTCGCACACGGGGAAGAATTGGAAAAAGGAGCAGCCATTCCCATGCATGGACTGCCTCTTGGAGCTGAGTCTTAACTGTAGCTCCATGTTTCTTCTTTCTTCCCGGAAATACTTAAATCGAGAGCCATAAATCAGTGCAACCATCAACAATTTTTTATACTATTTGATGTCCGAGAAATCATGGGCACCAGGGGATGGGATGCGTACAGCGAATGAAAAGGCTTAAACCGAAACTCCGTGCCACAAAACTAGCAACTTGCAAGCGAAATTGCGTCGATTGGAGATCAGAGTGATCTGATTGTTGTCGTCTCTCCGCATTTATAGTGCGGCTATTGAAACTACAGGCACGATGTCGTCATTGGCGGGGGTGGAACAGCCGCTGTCAGTTGGCCAGCCTGCCACTGCTGCCGGGCTCAGCTGGGGGAGTGGCGGCTTGGCAGACTGGCAGACTGGCAGGCTGGCTGTCTTCCCTCTCCCTTCGAGCTGTCTGAAGCTGCAATAATCATTAGAAAGTCGCAAGTTGAAATTGAACCCTGCTTGTTAGCTCGTTAACTACTTTCAGCACTGAGCTGAGTCTAGCTGGACAGCTAGCTGTTCACTGCTAGTGCTGGCTCTCTCTGGAGACTGGCAGTCCTTTCCTTTTAAACTCTTTTAGCTCTTTTTGCTCTTTCTCTGAAACTCTATTAATTCTTGATTTTGCAGGTCTTTTTTGCTGTCAGGCGTTTCTTAACCTGAAACTCTTTCAACGATTCATCTATACTGAGTACTTGAATAATTGTTTGCCATCTCTTGTTTTATATATAAACTTTCTTTTTTTGTCCTTTCCCACTACATTTTTTCTCTTCTTTATCCCCCCACACCCATTCAGTGTGTTATTTTGCAGTTTTGATCCAACCTGTGACAAGAATATAGTATTATGGGAAATTCACTTTCCGAAGAAGCTCATATCGAGTTTACAAACAATTTCCAGTCACCTTGCAATTATTCTTCACCCTCAACTTTCTATCAGGAGGACAGAGACTCCGCCGGTGATACAGCTTACAACAATAGTTCGCAAGCGGCTAATACCTACAGATCAAACACAGAATCAGCCACTCCGAAAAAAACGCAAAATTACGATATTTCTCTACTTAGGCCACAACTCAAAAGAATACATATGATGAGTCAAGATGATGATAAACAAATGATGGAAAATATGAATATTCATAAAGATTCAGACGTTGAAATGCATGATTTTGATCCAAATATTCGAACTATTGATAATAATAGACATTATAGTTATAATAAATATGAGCATATAGTAAAATCTAACAATGGATCATCTCATATAACTAGTCATGTTTATGGATCATTAAATTCTGATCCTAATCATCCATTATCACAAGAAAATCCTACAAAACCTGTAGGATCTTTTACATTTATTGAAAATATTGGAACTGATATGATATCATCAGGTGATATATCTACAAAATCGTCATTTGCTTCAAGTTGTGAATCTTGCCGAAATTATTTACATGATGATGCGGGTCTTCATGAGGGTGAAAATGAACAACAAGATTCTAATAATAATAATAATAATAATAATCCAATGGAGACTTTTCATCGAAATATTAGTGCAGTTTTCTTTTCAGAGGATGCTAATGATAAAGATGTTGAAACAGCATATAATGAAGTTCCATTAACTGCAACATCTAGTGCTTCGTCTGGTTCAACTGAAGGTGAGTGTCATAGTTACTTTGGTTCTGACATTTGTCTTGATGGAGAGCAGCAACAGCAGCAACAACAACCACCGCCCCAACATCAGCATCAGCATCAGCATCAGCAACAGAAGCAACAGAATCAATTAAGTTCGGAGCATATGGATTACTTGGACATGTCCACCACATCACTTATGCAATATGAGACTCATGATGATGAATATAGACCTCCAAAAGAAGAATATACTACTGAAATTCCTGATTTTTATTTACCTGAAAAGCTTAATTATCCAATTGCATCACCTTATCAATATTCTGATTTTGAATTTGATAAGCTTAACCATTTTGATTTTTTAAAATCGTTGAATTTTCAAGAACCACCTTTATTACCACCTTACCTTAATTCAAATTTATTGAATGATTCTGCATCTCATAATTATAAAGCGTATCCATATCAATATCAAGATTTTAATCATATTTATATTAATGATCAATATCGTTATAATATAAATGATTTAAATTTGATGGATAAATATTCACGTCAACCACATTCTAAATCAATAAGAAAAGAGATAAAAAAGAAAGTTGGTGCTATATCACCTGGTTCTATTATGAAGCATGCTGATTATATTGAAAATGTAGAACATTATGATGTTCCGAATCATGTTATGTTAAATCATCTGATTACATGTAATGTGAAGATGGATGGTGTTATGACTGGGTCTTGTATTCATCGTTATTCTGGTAAATTCATTACTCAAATTGTTTACTTCCCTATGGATATGTGATGAAAGCATATCATATGATCAGTTTTTATTTTGGTATTGTATACTCATTGTTGGTTACTAGTATATATAAATGTGGATTGTTTTTACTATTTTACTTTTTTTTTGTTATGTTCTGTGAGGTTGTTTTTTTCTTTTTTGTTTTTTTTGTTTTTTTTTTTTACTTACGTATTTATTTTCCTTTGATGATTATTATTATGTGTATTTGTTATGTTGTTTATGTGTGTATGTTCTACAGGTGGATTATCACTTTTTTATTTGCCTTTTTTATGTGATTTAAAACTGTATGATTTATTTGATTTATTCAAATAATTGTTTTTACTAATTAATAAATTTTTTTTTTGTTTTTGTTGGGTATAAATTATTTCGTTAATTTGAAGGTCATGTGTATATATAAATTCTTTAAGGGTGAAAAAAAAATAAAAGGATTGAAAATGAAGAAGAAGTCATATAATAAAGAGTGAAAAAAAGAAAAGTGAGCACGTTGTAATAATATAAGATAAGCTAAGAGTTAATGTTCTAAAGGTTATGAAAAATGAAATGATTTGGATTCAGCTTTAATGATTGCATTTTTTGGTGGTGTTGATGAAGAGATGGTAGCCAATGGATATGAAAGGAAGTGACTAGAATTAGAATTAGAATTAGAATTTGATTGTTCCTTTGCACATTTTGGATCGATAGTTGTTAAATTGTTTTTAATGTTCAGTAATGGGGTAAATGGGGGTAATGGAGGCAACAATGAATTTGGCGGTTTAAATTGAATATTTAAATCAGTGATCTCAGGGTGTTGTTGTTGTTGTTGTTGTTTATGTCTGCTGATTACTTTTGGTGTGTATAATTTAGAAGAATATTTTTTGCCTGGTTTAGTAACTGTCATTTCAGTTATTGATTTATTAACATTTAAAACATAAAACATTTCAGTTAAGATTTCCATTTTTCTTGTTGATAATTGACCAGTTTTATTTAGTTTTGAAGTATTGTTAGATAATTCAATTTCACCTATAAGACTAGCAGATAAAATTAATTCAGAAGATCTTGATTTAAATAATTTAATTATATTAATTAATAAATTAATTCTTTCATTTTTTTTCAAATGATCAGGTTCTTTATGTCTGCAATTTTTGGGCCACCAATTTGGTTTTGATAAATTACCTAATTTATAAGGAAATTGACTTTGCTTTTTAGGTTCAATTAATTTAATCCATGATTTTGATAATAATTTACATTGAATTTGTTGAAATTCTTCAAAACATTGAAATAAATAATTTTCAATTTCATGTTTATCTTGTGGATTTATTTGAATACATCTATACGTTTGTTTCATTATTTCATTATCTGAATCTGTATCTAAATCTGATATTTGTTCGATTGTTTCATCATCATCATCATCATCATCATCAAGAATTTGAAGTTTTTCAACAGTTGATTCAAATGGATTCTGGTCTTGAGTTTTTTGAATTAAACCTGATAAATTATTATATTTATTTGTAGTTTGTGGATTCTTATTATTAAAATTTGTAATGATTAGATTCTCTTTATTGTTTTCAAATTGATCCAATATGTCATAATCAGATGAACGAAACGCAGTATCATTGTTATAGTTACCATCCATATCGTAAAATTGAATATGATATGATAATCCATAAGTGAAGTTAATTGTGTGTGCTAATGATTTGATTTTTTCGATCATATCTTGTAATGTGTTTGGTTTGTTTTCTGACATGTTTATTAATGATTATTTGTTTGTGTGGTTTTTATGTTTATGAATATGAGTTAACCAAAAAAACAAAATGAAGGAAAAAAAAAAAAAGAGAATACATCAGAAACAGGAAAATTGTACCATATTTATACATCAGAAAAATGAATAGAAGTGATTGATTTAATTTCAGAAATATGTTTATGATATGTATCAAATTAAAGTACATTTTTAAATCAATCATGACATGATACATGTATTGTATATAGACATGCATGAATCAAGAAAAAAAAAAAAAAAATTTAAACGTCATTTATTCAAATCTGGTACCTTACAGTCAACCCACATTTGAAAAGTGTACCTGAATTTAAAGTTTAAATGATGTAATGATGTATTTATAGATTAAAGGGTCTTTTAAAACGTTGATTGTTTCAAAAATGTTTCACGAATGAGTATTAAAAGAGGGGGGGGGATAAAAAAAAACTATAAAAATGGGTAAAAAAAAAATGTAGCAGAATCGATGAGTATGAAATAATTTACGTAACGTTAATTGAAATTAGCAGCTGGAGTGGACTGTGGAGGCGATGCTGTGGCGCCGGTGGCAATTCTAACTAAGCGAGGGGCAAACCTTGCTAGCGGGTATTTATTTTACTTGTTGGTGGTAGCCTGTGGCTATATATGTTGCTTTTAGTGTATTTTGATGGCATAATTGATAGACAGAAGCCAGTTAATCACACTGAAAACAGGAGGGTGAAAGTGTATTTATTGTAGATGATGATACACAGAACTATCTAATAAGTGAAAAGGGAAATATATATATATATAAGCATAGTAAATCCCTCTTTTTTTAACAATAAATATCTTAAATTGAACAAGATTTGTAATTGCAATATATATAAATCCACTTGTCGTTGTGGGAGGACCGCACGTACGTACCGATTATTGTAATTACTACATTTATTACGTACTGTTTTTTTTTTTTCGTAGATTCTCTCAACAGGCTTACCTGATTAGGAAGTCGGTTTTAAAGATAGCCAAAAATTAAGCTGTATATATAAATAATTTAGCGATCGATTATATATATTAAGTCTTCTTCTTTAATGTATGTATATATATGGTTGTCTTAATACCGAGATTGGATTGAATAAATTTAGTGAAATATAATAATATAACAACATGGCTACAGCAACAACGAATAGTAGTAAAGATTTAGAACTACTGGAGACAAATCTTCAACATCTTACATTACAAGCAATTCAAAATCATCCAACTAAAAGTAAAGAACAAATTGCATTAGAATTTTTTGAATTAGCAAGTAAGAAAGAAAATGCAGGATCATTAAATGAAGCAATAAATTATTATCGTAAAGCTTTTAAAATTGATGAAAAAGTTGATGTTAGATATAGAGAAAATTTAATTGCAAATCAACCTACAATTGAAGAAATACGTAAAAATGGATTATCAAATGTTAATTCACTTTTTTTAAAAAAATTAGATATAAGTCATATTAAAGTTAAACCATTATTATCATCATTTCATGATTCTATTATGTATCCAATTGATGAATCAAAACCAATTATATTAAATAAATTACCAAATGAAATATTATTAAGTATAATGGAAATTTTAATTAAAATTGATACACCATCATGGTTTCAATTTAGTATGAGTTGTAAAAAATTAGCATATTTAGGATTTCATGAAACTTCAAATTGGAGAATATTATGTAATTTAATTTATCCAAATCAAAAATATAATGAAGATGAAGTTAAATTAAATGATATAAGGAAAGATCAAAGTATTATGGTTGGAAGATTATGGGATAATGATTGGTTAAAGATGTTACAAACAAGACCTTTTATTAAATTTAATGGATTATATATTAGTGTTATTAATTATCAAAGAGAAGGTGGACGTGCAGAATTTAGTAATGCATGGAATTTACCATTTAGAATAATTACATATTATAGATATTTTAGATTTTATCCTGATGGTTCATGTTTAAAATTAATGACAATTATTGAACCAAGTGAAATTGTTCATAAATTTAATAAAGATTGGAAAAAAAATTTTGGTTCAAGTGAATGGGAAAAAGTTTATCAAGGTACATGGGAAATAACAATAGATGGTTTAATTAAATGTGAATCAAATGGTTCATTACCAAATTATAAATTTATTGATGAATTTAAAATAATTAATGGTGGTAAATTTGCAAAACATCATAAATTAGAATGGATTCAAATGGGGTATGAAAATTTAGATACTGGTGATGTTGGAACTTTTGGAATAGGTAATGAAAGAAGTTTTGCATTTAGTAGAGTTAAAACTTATGATCAACATTATCAAATTAATGGAGATGGTGAAAGATTAGGTAGTAATATAATACAACAGAATGTTGCTGATGATGAAAGCACCGATGAAGAGTAGGTTAAATCAAATATATAGATAGTGTGCTGTTGTTGTTCTCACTCTCATAATTGAACATTTTTTAATAATCATAGAGGATAATAATATGAATTTTAGTAAACTATTTAATAGTATAATATAAAAGATTTATAGAGGTTTCGATTACTATTTCCATTTAAAGGATGAAAAAATGAGTCAATGTATATGTATATTTTATAAGTTAGTTGGTTTGAAAGTAGGAAAGTCAAACATAGGTGACTGGTAGAAAGAAAAAAACTCAAGCTCAAGCTCAAGTTCCACCAGCTAGCATATATTATTTTACAATACACAATGAAAATCCAGCAAGATAAAGCATTAATGTACAGCTCATTTTCTGTACTACCTTTCAATTTATTCATGTTAATTTGTGTAAAACGGTCTAGTCTAGTCTGGTATTCTCAACTTTAGGTGTATCTTTATTTGTGTCTTATAGGAATCAATGTTATAATGATAGTTTTACAGTTTTGTATTCATAAAACAACAATAGCTGGGGAGTTGTGATAATTCCTTGTGTTTTTTTTTTTGTTCTTGTAGCCATCAACTAATTAGCTCCTTCACCCCTAGATTTTGTCTCATCCTGTTTCATTCAAAAAGAACTATATTTGAAATTATTATTACTATCATTCATGGCACCTCTGAAAAATAGAAGACTGGCTATATCAAAGTGAAAGTTCAATTAGCCTAATCTAAGGGATTACAACGGAAAATTAAGCATGGCAATGCTCCTCAACTAAGATCCATCTACAATATCTGGTGATCTCAGCAAGAAAAAACAGAAAACAGAAAACAGAAAACCACTGAAACTCTAATGCAACGTATATATAAATATAATCACGCTGACATAGCAGTACATATAAATAAATAAATAAATAAATAAATAAATATAAGACCATCCCATGAGGAATCATGAATCATCCCGAATACTATCCGACAACCATGATTCAAGAAGCGTTTCCCCGGGGCTGTCTAGAATTCCCTGCACGTGATACAAAATCTAAAGATGATAACGATGAGCGATCCGACGCACGGATTAACATCGGCTATCAGCGAGAAATCAGAAGGATAAACTGCTAATCGCTGCTTAATCGCCAGCGTTGCCAGCGTTGCCAGCTGCACCGAGCGAGGATCGAGGATCGAGAATTCTACTAGACTGACTGACAATACAATTCAATACAATTCAATACAATACAAATACAATAGATACACCACTGATTCCTGATTCCTGACTCCACGATCCCGCCCGCCGAGCAAGCGACGCGTAAAATAGTGTAATTTGAAACCTCCGTTTCAGCGCCCGGTCCGCCGGGAGGCCGCCTCCCCAGCGGTGTCTCAAAAGGTGAGACTGACTCTGACTCTGTCGCTGGAGTCATGGACTCATGGACTCGAGACAGCCTGGCACTGGCAGTACAGGAGGACCGCAGGGACGGCCTGGCCCCGGTGACCCCGGTGGCCCCGGTGGCTGCGATGGGCGATGAGCGGTGGACCACCACCACTGGCTGGCTGGGTGGGCATCCCACGCGTTTATCTCAGTGACAACGTCCAAATAGTAATCAAAATATGAGCACCGAGCAGGCCATCGGAGTGACATCCGAGAGCGGCGAGCGGCGCGGGAGGGAGAGATGGATGGAGGGACAGATCCATTCACCCTTTTATTATTTCCTGGCATGTGGTTTTGTTGTCTGGCTGTTTAGTTTCGATAGCTGATTGTCTTTTTTGACTTGGTCTTGCTAGAATACCGTTTGTGCTTGTATATATATAATATTATATATATATATATATATATATAGGTAGTTAGTCAGTTGGTGGGTGCAAATTGCAATTGATATATATAGGTTATCTGCTGCTGCTATTTTTATTACCCCTTCCTTCTCCCTTGGCTCCCCACAGTCTTTTTCTTTCTCTCTCTTTATCTGTAGTTAGTTATCCAAGTCTTTTACCCAATTTTTCACCCTTACTATTTTTTCTCTTGTCTTATCCTCTTACTAATCAACAATGGCTGAATTATACACAACTTCCCTTGATGGTGTTAAAATCTTGGGTGAAGTGTTCAACACTCCTCAATTATCAAAATCAACTCCTGCTGATATTTTAACTAAAGATGCTTTGAAATTTATTGTCTTGCTACATAGAGCTTTTAATTCAACAAGAAAGCAATTATTAGAAAATAGACAATTGGTTCAAAAATCTTTAGATTCTGGTGAAAAATTACATTTTTTAAAAGAAACTGAATATATTAGAAATGATCCAAATTGGAAATGTTTACCTGCTCATCCAAAATTACATTGTCGTAAAATTGAAATTACCGGTCCACCAGATGCAAAAATGATTGTTAATGCTTTTAATACTGATGTTTTCACTTATATGTCTGATTTTGAAGATTCTTGTTCTCCAACTTGGTCAAATATGGTTTATGGTCAAACAAATTTATATGATGCAATTAGAGATAATATTGATTTTACAAATGAAAAAACTGGTAAACGTTATAAGATTCAACGTGAAGGTCGTAGAGTTCCTGTTTTAATTGTTAGACCAAGAGGTTGGCATATGGTTGATTCTCATATTACAATTGATGGTGAACCAATTTCTGCATCAATTATGGATTTTGGTTTATTCTTTTTCCATAATGCAAAATATTTAATTGATCAAGGTTTAGGTCCATTCTTTTATTTACCAAAGATGGAACATTATAAAGAAGCTCAATTATGGAATGATATTTTTTGTGTTGCTCAAGATTGTTTTGAAATTCCTCGTGGTACAATTAAAGCAACTGTTTTAATTGAAACTTTACCAATTTCTTATCAATTAGATGAAGTTTTATATGCTTTAAGAGAACATTCTGCTGGTTTAAATTGTGGTAGATGGGATTATATGTTTTCAACAATTAAACGTTTAAGAAATCAAAAAGATCATATCTTACCTGATAGACAACAAGTTACAATGAAAGTTTCATTTATGACAAATTATGTTAAACAATTAATTAAAACATGTCATAAACGTGGTGTTCATGCAATGGGTGGTATGGCTGCAACAATTCCAATTAAAAATGATCCTGTTAAAAATGCAATTGCAATGGATGCTGTTAAACAAGATAAATTAAGAGAAGTTTTAGCTGGTCATGATGGTACTTGGATTGCACATCCTGGTTTATTAGAAACTGCATTAGATGTTTTTCAAACTAATATGCCAACTCCAAATCAATTACATATTCAAAAACCTGATACTTTTATAACTGAATCTGATTTAATTGATACTAAAATTGAAGGTGGTAAAATTACAATGAAAGGTTTAGATGCAAATATTTATATTGGTTTAAATTATATGGAAAGTTGGTTACGTGGTTTAGGTTGTGTTCCAATCAATAATTTAATGGAGGATGCAGCAACAGCTGAAGTTTCAAGATTACAATTATGGTCTTGGTGTAAACATTCTGTTAAAATGGATGATACTGGTGATATAATTACACCTGAATTAGTTTCAAAATTAATTGATGATGAAGTTGCTAAATCTGCTTCAAAACCAGGTAATAAATTCCAAGTTGCTGCTAATTGTTTGAAAAAAGAAATTAGTGGTGAAGTTGATGTCGCTGAATTCTTAACTACTTTATTATATGATGATATCGTTACTTTAGGTCCTGAAGTTGATTTATCTACATTAAAATAAGTTATTATTAATTAATTAACTTATTTTTTTAAACCCTTTTTTTGATTTTAGTTATATACATGCAAGTTTTTTTACCTCCTTTTTTTTTTTTTTATTTATATTTATTTATATATTTCTGTGAAATGTGTTTTTACTTTTTTTATTATTATTATCCATAGTACTATCTTTTTTTCATAACCCTGGCAAATAAATATTATTATATCTTATCCTATCCTATTCATTAAAATCTATTTAAAAAGAAATTTTTTTTTTTTTTTATTCACATTCTTCTAAAGTATCACATATCTTACCAAACATCCCATTCAAACATTTCTTTAAATTTTTAACATTATCTTTATTATAAACACGTAAATTACCAACAACTTTTAAATTAATTGACATTAAATCACCACCATATAAAACTTGATGTAATTGATCAGTGAATTCTTCAAGTATATCAATTGATTCACATAAAAATGACATTAATGAATCAATATTATAATAACGTATTGTAAACATAGTTAATATTCTCTTGATACAATTTGATAATTCAACAAATGTTAAATCATCAACTAATTCAAGTTTTAAAAGTTTATACATTTTATTGTCTGATGATGTCATTGCCTTTTCATTTTTGCCTAGTTTAATTTGAGCTGAATTTAATTCTGTTTTAATAGTTTCTATAGATGATGATAATTTAGAATTATTTGATTCTAATTTATTGATTAGATCTGTTTTGATTTTTAATTCATCATTCAGTTGTTTGCTTTGTTCTTCAAATTTATTACTTTGTAATTCTAAATTTGATTGACTTTCATTTAATTCTTTTTTCAATGAATTAATTTCTTTATTGTGTTTATCAGTTTCAACTTCTAATTCATCCATAACAGATCCTAAATCTTGATTGAATTGTTTCATAGTTTCTTTAGATTTTGATACAAATTTATCCATCTCTGAGATTTTATCATTAAGTGAACTTATCTTTTGCTTATAATTATTTTCAGATTCTTTTAAATTGACATTGACTTGATCCAATTCTATTTGTAAGTTTTTATTCTTTGTAATTTCTTTCTCTAGTGAATCATCCTTTTGAGAGATGATATCTTGATGATTTTGAAGTTCAATTGATAAATCCTTCATTTTTGTTTCTAAATTCTTATTCAATTCTTTTAATTCATCATTTGATAATTTAATTGTATTTAATGTTTCAGTATTGATCTCTAGATTCTTCTTTAATTCGGAATTCTCATTAGATCTTTCATTTATTTCAATTCTAAGATTGTTTAAATCATCTGTAGATTGTTCTAATTTCAATTTAGATTCTTCTCTTTCCAAATTTAAACTTTCTTTTAAGTTTTTGGTTTCAGTAATTAATAATTCATTATGTTTAGTTAAATGTTCAATAACATCTTTAAATTTTTGATTTTCTTTTAAATTTAAATTCAATTGATCTTCATAATTTTTAATAATCATTTCAAGTTCTTCAATTCTCTTGTTATTATTATCTTTTTCATTTGAAACGTGTTCTTGAATACTACCTAATTTAGAAATCACTGTGTTTTTTTGCTTCTTTTTCTGTTGTAAATATTCATGTTTCCTAATTGATGGACTGCTATCATCCATTTCATCATCATCATCATCATCATCATCATTATCCTCGATATCATTTCTAATCAGTGAATTACTATCTTCATCCACAACAATTCTAGCATTAGCTTGTTTGTGTGTTGTACTTTCATTACCATTATTATTGTTATTATTGTTATTGTAACTACCCGCAAGACTGTTGATTGTAGTAGTTTTATGACTAGATTCAAATTGTCTAGTTTTTCGTTTAACGTTACCTGAATCCAGTGAACTTAATTCAGCTGGTGTAGATGCTATAAAATGACCTTTAAAAGTAGATAATTCACCCATTTTTGGTTGTTGCTGCTGTAGTTGAGATTGTGATTGTGACAGAAATTTAGTAAATGGAGCTGGTGTTGTTGTATTAGTTACATTTTTCATAACTCTATAATTCGGAGAATCAACATTTTGTTGATCTTGTTGTTGAAGGGGATCAATATTTGGACTCTTACGTTCATCTGTTGATCCATTATTATTATTGTTATATTCATTAAGAAAATATTCTGTAGCTACAGTAAGACCAGCTTCTTCATTTGTAGTTGATTGATCATCATCATCATCATCAAATTCTAAATCTCTATCTGATTGAGTTAAATAATAATTATCTTGTGAATCATTTGAATCTATTGAATGATGATGGAAATGATTATAATTGTGATTCGACGATTTAAATCGCTGCATTTTATTCCTTTCTTTTCTTCTGTTTTGTTTTTTTGGTTATTTTATAACTAAAAATCCAACAGTAATAGCATAGATACTATATAATTGATACGTAATTATTAATTACCTCGAAGTGTAAATAAACAAAAGATTTTGACGCGATATATTCATTGATGGAAATTGGAACTGTGCACGCACTTGAAACTATGGATAACAGATTAGTCTGCGAGTCAACGACTACGACTCTCTGCTCCAATCTTCTGCGTCGATTTACTGATTATGTAATGAATTATCAATTATCTATCCTATCCATCCATCTTCCAGCCAGTCACAAGTTAGTTTATTGCTGGTCTGCCTTCTGAAGCGTGGAAAAGGAATTTGGGTATTGTGGGCAATAGCAATCAGTTGAACAAAACGAGCTTGACGGATGGATAGGTAAATGACAGTAAGCACCCAATAATACTGAATCAATCTATCTATGTCATGCTCCTCAACTAAACTCTCACCAAACTAATTTTAAAAATATGATGCTTGTTCTTTTTTTCCCAACACGCCTTAATATCATTCATCACCACCTCAAAGAGAAGCAGATACTTTTCTCCAGCTTCCAGCGATTCAGCGGTTCAGCGATCTCTTTTTTGTTGTCTCCCACCCAGCTTCTTCCAAGGGGCAATCACATACCCATATCCATATCCCCTTTTTCAAATATTACGTAAGAAATGAGATAAAAACAAAAAACTGAATTAATTAAATCGTTCGTTTCGAATTCGATCGCAGAGAAGCCATTAATTATTTATTATGAAGCACAATTCAATCGGGTAAAACCGCACCGCCGCGCCGGGGAGGATGAATCCTTTCCCTCGTGCCTCCACATCCATGCTCTTATCTCCTTCTTTTAAATGATTCAAGGGTGAATGGCGACTTCAGAAGAAGATTTAGGCTTTTTTAAAGTTATGGGTGTCGTCAAAAACTTCAGTTGTTTTATTTCATGATAAAATTAAAAAGACAGTTTACAATAATTTCAATGTAGAGGAACAGGATGATCAGATGGTAGCTACGCCCGAAGAAGATGAAGAGTGATGCATCGGATACAATTACATCCGATATTGAAATATTTAATTGAAGATGAGGAACAATTTCAAGTATTTCAAAACATTGAAAATATTTATCTCGCCAAAGATACTCAGTAGATTGAACCCTTTCTTGACTAACTACTTAGTAGCTACAAGGAATGCTGCGTGAGAATTATAGTGTTTGTACATTTATAAACTTTCTATCACAAGCTTGTGCATACTTCGGAGATTCTCTACAAAAGTGTTTAGTAACACAGTATCTGGCTCTCAAGATAAATTCTTAAGGATTACAAAAGAGAAAAGTGCTGAAAAAAGAAGAAGGGGTGCATTGCCCAGTTATGACATGCCCTGGATTGTTTCTATCAAATACACTTGAGGTAAGTGGTCTCCTTATGAGATTGTGATCTGTTTTCAAGAATTGCTCCGCTAGAATCAAAGAAGCAAAGAAGCAAAGAAGCAATTCAAATGAGGAGAGAACTTTTCATCTAGGTTTGGTGAGGGAAGCTAGTAGTTAACAGAAATGATTATACGATCTGTATAGAACTGTAAGTACCAGGGAAAACACACAAAACTTACCCTAGTTTTGTGGAGAAGTTGTTATGTTAAGCGAACCACTGTAACGTACCAGGCTGCTAGACTCTTTACAGGGTTTGAGCATGTGCAAAGTTAGATATATAAGTAAGTGTAATCATATCATGATGTCTCATCAATCAATTATAATGGACATGATGTTACTAAGTTCCTGGTATTACTTTATTTCAGTTACTAGTTTTTCTTTTTTAATATTAATTTACTCTATCTTTTTGTATATCGTAAAATAAATAAATATAATATTATTAGTAAAGTTCATCAAAGGACGTCATGGAAAAACGGTACAACAACTAAATTTAATATAGTGAATGTATGTTTTATAATATATAAATTTTGATATCGTTAAAAAAAGGAGAAAAATTGCTCATTACACCACCACTACATCCTCCTCTCACCCATTCATATCATATCATTTCACTTAATTCTAAATCTAATTCATCAACACCAACAAGTTTCATTAATTTTTTATTGATCTCAACCAACCTTGTAACTTCTTCAATAGCTTGATTCATAACGTTAAATTTAGACATTGATTTTCTTTTAGATTTTGAACCTGTACGCTTCAGTCGATCAGAATATAGAGGAGATGCTTCAATTTGATCACATAATTCATCAAATGCATTTTTAATTACAGCTCTTCTTTTTTGTTCCGATGATGTATGATTCAGTTTTTTCTCTTCTTCTGTTAGCATCTTTTTGGTATTATTTGTGTTTTCAATCTTACTTATTATTGAATCACGGGATGCTGTTGCTGCTGCTGCTGCTGCTGCTGCTGCTGTTGTTGTTGTTGCTGTATTAGCTTTACTTATTGACGCTTTCTTAGTTTTAGGTTTTGAAACTTTACTATTTGAAGTATTAATCTGTATATTATTATTATTATTATTATCATTTGATTCAATTTTAATTGATTGACGCCTTGTAAGTGGAGGTGATTCAAACTTGGTATCATCGTTAAGGAAATCTTCTTTTTTCAAAAGTGGGCCATCAGTTCTTGTATTAGGATTTGGTTTTGAAGAAGCTATTGGATCAATTGAATGCCAATGTTTTGATAAATTGGATAATGATTGATCATTTGCAATTGAATCAAGAAAAGTTTCTAAAGCAGAATATTCATTCATTGATAATAAATCTGAATTTTGATTTCTATTTGATAATGTTGCGGAATAGTTTAAAGTATTAAAAGTTGTTAATAAATTCCTTGTATTTGGTGACATTGGTGATCCAATTGAATTATTATTATTATTATCACCAAATAAACCGAGGTTTGAAGTTTTTGGAGATTGGTAAAATAATGAAGGTCTACTCAGTAATTCTAATCTTTGTTGTTCAAATAAAAATTTTGTATCATCTTGATCAACGTGATGAATTTCAGATTGAGGGACTTGTTGCTGCTGAAACTGAGATTGATTTTGTGTATTTGATATTTGGTATTGTTGTTGTTGCTGTTGTTGCTGTTGTTGATGATGATTATTATTGTTGTTGTTAAAAGAATTATGAATAGGACGTAATTGAGAAATTTGTTGATATTGTAATAAATCAGGAGTTGATGGTACTAGAATTTGTTCTGTATTATTGTTATTATTATTATTGTTATTATTATTATTATTACTGATGATGTTACTTTTTGGAGATGGGAAAATGGATCCATTAGGTATAATAGGTGATAGAATAGTTGGAGGAGTTTGGGGTATTATAGAGGAAGAGGAACCGAATGACATTATTGAATTTAAACCATTTGATGAACTTGAATTAGTAGTTGAAGGAAGTAAAGAACTGGAGGTATTATTAGAAAAATTATTGGTTTTAAAATTTGATGATGATATTGGTGCAGATGTACCTGTTGTTGTTGCTGTTGTTGTTGTGGGTAATAAAGAAGAAGTTTCATTTGTAATTAGCATATAAGCAGTATCAAAATCCATATCGGCTGAAAAATAATCTGTTATATCTTGTGTTTGTTGCAGTAAAGATGTTGGTGTATATTGAATTGGAACATGATCGGTTGTTAAAGGTGAGAATGGGGGGATACCGTCTTGGATAATCGGATTTGGGCTATCACTTTTCCCTATCGTCATAACGTTGTTGTTGTGAATATATTGTAGTGTATGAGTGTGTTCGTGTGTGTGCGTGAGTGTGTATATGTGTATGTGTATGTGTATGTGTAAGTTTATATAAGGATAAATAATTAATTAAAATATTTATAATTTCTATAATGGCACTTCAATATAATATAATATAATACGGATGTAATAGGAAAGTAACAAAAAGGCCGATCGATCAGAGAAACGCAGTGATCGAGGAGGAATCAAGTAACGTGGGGAAAATAAAGTTACATAAACGACAAGAAAAAAAAAATAAAATAAACGAACAGAACAGAACAAAAAAAAAATAGGAGTGAAAAGAGACGTTAACTTAAGTTGAAAATATCGAATTAAACACCTTTAATGAATAAATGAGTAAGTAAGGGAGGAAAAAAAAAAAAGATAAGATGAATAAACTAACCAAGCAAGCAAAACACAAGTAAAAGAGTGTGACAAGGGAGTTGTAGTTGTAGTTGTAGTTGCAGTTGAAGAGAGACACAAAGTGTGTGAAGCGATCCAGGTGGAGTCAAAGAGGCACAGAAGAAGTTAGAAGCTACAATTAGCTTTGACTGCGTTAGTTGCGTTAGTTGCGTCGCGCTGCTAATAATTTTCTATGACTGGTTTGGCTGTTTGGTGGAGGCCTGGAGAGTTCGCGACGGCGTCGACTTGGAAGATGGGGGGCCGCCCTCACCTTCTCGCTTCGAGGAGTCGACCCCCACCCTCCCCCAAGGGCACTTCTACTTCCGTCTTCTATAAACTAACTATAATGATCCTATTCTCGTCCTCGAGTCGCTGCTAGCGCCCTCTCTGCTTCTCGGGGTCTCAGCCTCACTTCTACGCGTCGGAGTGGAGCGACTAACTGGCTCGCTGGCTCGCGGGCTGACTGGCTGGCTGGCTGGCTATTCACTAGCTAGTAGCTAAAAGAGCCAGGCTAGTAGGTACCTGGCCGACAGTGGCTGGAGAATTGAGATTTGTGATAGTTTGGGAGATGTGGCTGATTGGCCAGTGACTCGGTCACATTCGCCACTCGGCATGCTGTCGGTACCGCCTTCGAGTTCGCGATCGGCTCCCGGGGTTTTCTTTCGTTTCAGGTGGGGAAGGGGGCTGGCTAGGTACTAGGTAGTAAGTAGTAAGGAATAGGGGCCTAGGGGGGATACACTATTCTAGATAGTGATCGACTACATCTTCAATAATCATGTCAGTCTATCACCGCTGTGGCGGTTGCTCATCCTTCGTCGAGACTCAAGTGGGCGTGTGTGACCTTGAATTCTAGAATCAAGTGGGAAGTTGAAAGTTGGCCTAGCCCGCCATCAAGTCAAGTCACTTGACACTATGCCATGTGCCATGTGGTACAAGCTCACACTGCCAGTGCCGATGTCTCCCTGTTTCAAGCCCTCTCTCATGGTGTTTTTGTCTCACCTTCTTATCTTTCTCTGCCTGCCCTTGTACATAACTTGGTCCTCTCGCATCTAGGAGGGGTGAACTTTTATACAGTTTTAAAAAAAAAAACGGAAGTGGAAGTTGAAGCAGGAGTAAATTTTTTTTATTATTATTACTGCTGGGCTCATGTATATTTTATATACATTATATAGATATTATATATTATATATATATATATAGGTGCTCCATATATTTGATAACGCTTCGGACAATAGAGCGGTGCTACGGTGGCTGTAGGTGACAGGCCCTTATATATATATAGTTTTCCTTTTCTTTTTCTTTTTCCATTTGTTTTGCCCGTGTCAAGTCTTTATAATCTAGATTGATCCTTAAACACAGAAAAGAAAAATATAGGAGCACACCCACGCAGGCAGAAAAAAAAACTGATACAAAGTTCTTGTTATACAAGTTGTATGGAAGGTGTGTGCGTTAAGTACATGTAGAAATATTAATCATGTATATTAATGTGGGTAGAATAATATAGTACATAATTCTTTAAATCTTGGATACAGTATAGCTGTAAGTTGTATCACACAAAAAAAAAGAAAAAAAATCAACGCTGTGTTTCCTGTCTTCTTTTTTACTTTTTTTAAACCTCTAGTTTTGCTAATTTGGTGTAGCAACAAGAGTTGTAAATGTAGAGATTATGGCCAACTTCCCTGTGCCCCATATATGTGAAAAAGCGCAAATGCTAAATATTGAAATCGGTGATGCAGATGCTTCGATTGCATCGATTTATATATCTATTTCATCAACTTTGATAACATTATATATAACAAATGGTGATATAAATAGTTGTAATGGTGTTTGGGGATTGAAAGAGAGAGATAACTTGACTAAGTAGGATCTTTGTAGGTAATGTCGGAAGTTTGAAAGCTTGAAATCAAGAAGGAAGAAAATTAAAGTTTGGAGCTTTGAATGGTCAGCTGAGTTCAATATTGTTTCCTCGTTAATATCATTCAAAGGATCATTTTTATTTATCCATTTGATTAAACTTATCTATCTATCTTTTGGATATACAATTTTTTGGACATTTTTGTACAGTTTCGACAACCTGTAGTTTGTAACTTTTAACCACCAACTCTTAATACAAGTTTTAAACAGTACCAATGAATTATTAGACGGATAATTAGATCCGTCACCTTTTACGAGATTTACGCGTACAAAAGTATCTATACAACGTATACTGGAGTCACTGACTTCACCGCCAACTGGCTTTTGATTGTCTTTGCTTTTGGGCAATCTTACTATAAAGAGCACTCTTAAGAGTTGGCAAATGTAATGTGCCTAAATAATAGTTACGAGACGCAGTAAGACAGGAGAGACTCTTTGATCTCAAATCTTTTTATATGGCGCACCAAAGATCGACGACGTAATCCGTTCGGAAGTTCAGCTTATATGTGGTGTTCTGGCCTATAAGCCGAAATATACAAGAGCAGATATTGAACGTATCTATAATTCTTATGAATAGCTAGTATATATGAAAATGTTAAGGGAAAAAAAAAACAAACTGAGGCGTTGCACCTTGGCAACTTGTTTTTACTGGCTGGCAAATGGTACGTTAAACCGGTCTTTGTTTCAAACCCGGTAACAACTATACTACCCTATACAATTAACAGATTGATATATAAGCAATTAAAAATAGATACAAAGAACGGATTTCAATTAATTTATAGGAACGTAAATTTTCTATATATAAATATAAATTTACATTCAAATATAGATATAAATTTAGATATCAATTGGCCTTCATGAAATTTCAAATAATACGTTAATAGGACACAATTTATTCACCTGCAGCTCTTTTTAAAAAAAAAAAGCAAAACAACAATAGCATACAATCAAGACAAACATATTTTAAGTAAATTGATTTTTAATATAATGAACTCTTCATGCAGAAGAATAATTCAACTTTCAATAGCACCTCCTCGGAATGTAATATCATTAAATTAATATTTTATAATTGATCTGTCTTATTGAGCAATATTACTTTTGAATTCAATATAGCCAGAGCCTAGTAAGTATATTAGGATAGGATAAGCTAATTTTCTTGACTGTATGATTCCATTTTTAGCGCGTACCAAATCAAACACATGATTAAGTAAAATTAATATATTTGATTCTTGACAACCTATAATATTATTTACTAAGCAATATATATATATACATCATATAAATAGGATAAATTTCCGTTTATAGCTTAGTGCGAAATTGTGTAAGATCATTATACCGGCTTCAATTAATCTATTATAGATCGATGTATCTATCCATAATTGAGCATTTTTCTTATTGAAGATTCGGAAATTTTATCATTTTCTACAAAAATGATTCAGAAACTTAGATTTAAAATCGAATTAGTCATGGAACAATAAAAGAACAAGTAGTAAGAAGAGCCAGTATCGCAAAAGAAAAGAAAAAGGAAAAAGAACCCAGGCAAAACAGGTACAGAAAGGTCCCCTATTATGGACTGTTCGTAAGGGTAAGGAACCTTAATAATTTTTCTTGACTGCTTTCATCGGAGTATTTTATACAAAGTTTAACTAGCAAAAAAAAGGAAGAGCCATTCGGTCCTCGGGTATTCACTTAGATGATCTTTTATTGCCTTTGTTCGCATTCCCCGTCTGGTATGAATTAGTATTGTAAAAGGGAAAATGCTAAGTGATATCTGACTCTGATGATCAATCTTCTGTTTTTGAGTGACCTAAATGAAAGTTTTCTTGTTCTTTTTGGTTGTTGTTTTGTTGTTGTTGTTATTACTGTATTTATAAATTTAAACATTGAAAGGAGTCTTTTTTTGTCGTAAATTTTAAGAGTACTTTCGTCGTATACGGGCTGGTTTAGTTAGAACTTGGGCGCCTGAAAAAAAGCCTTCAAATCAAATAAGATCGTAATCAAACCTAATGGGTTATTATATTCCCGATATACTTAGGTTTTTTTTCGCTCATATCAAATCCTGCCGACGGGACGTGATTATTGTTGCGTGTGAGGTTCGCGTTAATTAAGTGAAATCATGTAGCGCTATTATAATTTGAGAAATACTGGTAAATATTCAGATCATACATACGTACATATATCGATCATATATATCTTGGTAAAGCAGGTAAAATATAAGCAACATCATGGAATCATAAAAACATATTGTTTTGATGCTTGAGTGAGCAAAATGCATTATCCAAAGTCGGCAATAATTTTGGGTAAATCTTTAGGCTGGTTTTTAAATTTTAAATAATTAATCGCGTTATATAAGCTTCAGAAATCAAATTGGAAAAAAGATTGAGGAAGGAAGGTACAAGCAATGCTCATTGCTGCTCTGTCTGTGGGCAGGTTCATCGATCAGATTAGAATTTCGGACCTCATCGCCGCTTAGCTTCGTAAATTTTAATTAGGCATGAAACTAGACCAAACAAACGAGACAGGACAGACGGTTTGATTTCTCATTATTGTCGATCTTTTTCTTTCTATAGTATCTACTACACAAAAAAGCAAAAAGGAGTTAGATAATAGGTAGCGCCAGGGAAAGAAACAAAAAAAAACACTATTTTAATATATCTTCAATGTTATTCTTATATAATTTTAAAAAAATAAAAATAAGAATAGAAAAAGCACACGTACGTTGTCCAATGTCTACAATTGATTGTTATACGCGTCTATATAATCTCTTTGTGGGCGCGCACTGCGTCAGGCAGAGACAACAGTGGCTATTGTAATGACAGCACCACCACCGTATCTGGTTGCCAACAGCTGCCGGTGGCAGAAGGAATGTTTCACGAGCCAACATATGCTGATGCCCCATGTGATGTGGACATGCTGCAACGCGCGTGCGAAAACGGCAGCCGCTGAGTGCACGGGGTACTGGATTGACCGCCCCTCGGCGGCGATCCTCTATTCTCTTCGGTCTCGACAACGCTGCGTGGAAGACGATCTTGTCTGCAATGCCCCCCAGTGTTTGCCGCCTGCCCTGTCAGATGTGTAAGCGTGAGCTTTGTCTTGTCCGTCACTCTGCCCTGCTGCCACACACTATTCTGGCATGGCATGGCAGCATTGGCAGGCACTGGCAGCCCATTGAACTGGCACTGGCAGGATGGGTTGGTGGTGGTACGGTGCACAGTGAGTGCACGTACACTGTGCTCACACAGTCGATCGATCCTCCTCCAACAAACTCTATCTTCCTATCAAATCTAGTGAACCACCCACCACATTTTCAACCACTTTATATGTATTCTTATATATATCATCTGCTTCCTTATCCCGTTTGGGTTTTCAATCTCTTTTACATTAATACTGCTTGCTACCTTTGTGGATTCTTTGTCCTTGGCTACCTCCGTTTTTAGGAGTTTTTAAATCAACAGTAAGTTTACTCTGTTAATTCTTAATCAGGATCGATCCACCAGGTTCGAAGGTTTTTACCGCCTTCCCATTTTTTGAAACAAAAGCAAAAAAAGAAAAACAAACAAACAAATACTAAATACTTTCAAGGAAGTTTAACAAAGTTTCAAGGGCTTTCATTATTACCTGTGCATCCGACAATTAAAAGGGTATTTCGCATTTAGAGTTTAGAACTGCTCAAATTGGAAGCTCTTTAATTTGTGGTTTAGCCTTCTTTACCGAGTAGCCAAAGATTAAGAAAAACCTTTTCGTTTACTTTTCAAAAGCTTATTTTCCCTTTTACCGCAATCACTCCCCTTTGCACATTTGAAAGAGTTTTTTATCATCATCACTCTCTTGATTCTTTCTTTTGTTTTTCTCTTCTTTCCCTATAAATAATCCAACTAAAAAAACTTTTTAATTGTGAATACAAACATTACTCTCAATTCAATTCAATGTCTTCAACTGATCAAAATCAAGATCCATCTCTGAAGACAACTATGTCTTCTGGGCAGTATCCTCATTTGTATCAAGGTTATCCATATCAACTGTCTTCTGCTCCTTTAGCTCAAGTAACACCTTCAAGTTCGCTACCTATTCAATCTCAATCTCAACCTCAATCACAATCACAATCACAACAACAGGTTCAGACGCAGACACAAACACCATCAGCAACAATAAGTTCATCACAAATACCAGCACAAGGTCAGGTAGCATCGATGTCATATGGTTCAACTGGCATGAGATACGGTTATTCTACAGATTCAAATTATCAGTCAGCTACTACTGTTGATTATTCTACAGGTTTTTCAAACTCTTCTACTGCTAATTCTACTGCAAGTTCTAATCCAGCAACAACCTTTTCAAATGATTATCAATCAGATCAAACAGCTCAACAGTACTCTAGATATCTATACTCTCAGCCAGTGGGATATAATTCAATTCAGAATCAATACTCCCAATATGGTGTCAATCAGCAGCAACAGCAATTGCAACAACAACAACAACAACAACAACAACAGCAGCAGCAGCAGCAGCAACAGCAACAGCAACTACAACAAACCCAACAGCAGCAGCAACAACAACAACAACAACGACAATCACAACCACAACAACAGCAGCAGCCTCCACAACAACAACAACAACAGCAGCAGCAGCAGCCACCACCACCGCAACAACAAAAACAATATCAACAGCAAAAGCAACAACAAAAGCAACAGCAACAGCCAAAGCAACAGCAGCAAAGTATTCAACCAACTTCACAACAAAATATGCAACAGAATTCACAACAGAATTTGCCGCAAAATATGCCACAAAATTATCAATTACAACAGCAACAGCAGCAGCCTGTTCAACAGTCATCAGCTTTAGTCACTGATAATTCTACACAGTCCACATATGGAGCTGACTACTATTATCCATCTCAAAATCCTGCTTACTCTAGATATACACCTTACTCACAACCTGCGTATAATCAGCCTTCTTATACACCTGCTCCTTACTCTCAACCTACTTACCCTCAACCAGCCTACACACCTCCTTCATATATTTACACTGCACAATCAGGTCTCCCAGGTGTTCCAATTGCTTTAATGGGTCCTTCTTTAGTTCCTGCTGCACCAGCAAGAATGAGACCAAAAATCACAACTACTATGTGGGAAGATGAAAAAACTATTTGTTATCAAGTGGAAGCAAATGGTGTTACTGTTGTAAGAAGAGGAGATAATGATATGATTAATGGAACTAAACTACTGAACGTGGCTAAGATAACTAGAGGTCGTAGAGATGCTATTTTGAAGGCAGAACGTACCAGGCACGTTGTCAAAGTTGGTTCAATGAATTTGAAAGGTGTCTGGATTCCTTTCGAAAGGGCATTAGCTATCGCTCAACGGAAATCCATCGTTGATATTATGTACCCTCTTTTCGTTAAGGACATTAAAAAAATTATTCAACAAGGAACCCCAAGAACTCAGCTGCCTGGTGATAATGACAGTTTACATCCTGTTCAAGCTGCTTATTATCCACCTCCTCCTCAGCCAATTCCAATGATTGAAGCCCATCCAGCTTCAGTACAGAAACATAATATTGCTGATCCAAATAATGAGAAATCTAAAGGCTGAAAAGATTACTCATATTATTTGACGAAACGGTTCTGTATTTGTTTTTATTTTTTTTTTTTATTATTTGTTTCTTTGTGTTTTACCTTTTTGCTTTTTGACCTCTTGGGTTGTTCAACTATTTCTTTGGATTGAATAAAGCAGACGTTTTATTATGGTGGAATTCAAAAGACACGTTAAAAAAATCGTGTCTACCCCGATTTTTGATTTAAGTCTGGTGATCCCTAAATATTACATCAAGTTCTGCAGCATGACAATTTAATTTACTTCCAATATTTCTAGCTTACCTATCATAAGCTATTCTCAATTTTGTATTATCATTTGATTTTAATCTGTCTAGTCTTGTGGCGTTTAAAAGTTTGTTTTGGCTTTTATTTGATTTTCAGAGACTCGTGGCTGCCTGTCTGTTTTTCTTTCTATTGCGTGTTTGCCAGATTAAGATGGCTAGGTAGCAAGTAGATTATTCATCGCATTTTTGCCTTTTTTTCCAACTTTATGTATTTTTTAATTTGTTTTTCATTGGTTTTAAATCTGTTTTATTATGAGATCCAATTTCACAATTCTATCAAAACTTGAGAGAAGGAGCTATAGTTTTAATAAAAAACTGCTTCTCTTTCTTTCGGCTACCTTTTTTTCTAATTGTTTTTATTGCTTTTTATTTCCACTTTGTCTTTTCCCTATTTGTTAGCCCTATTGAAGTTATTCATTTGCTTTTCTCTTTTTGCTTTCCTTCTACTTTTCTATGTATTATTTAAAAGAAAGAGATCTGGTATTTCTTCACCGTACCGCACTGCCATTATAAAGTGGAGGTGTTTTGTGTAGCGTACTTGAGGAGTTTATAAAATATCATGGAATGCATACATTGAAGCCGCTGCGGCTCAATAGAGATTTGGAGAAGTTAGCGGCGGCAGCATGTAAGATGCTTGTTTCTGAGTGCGTGCACTACTAAAAATTTTTTTTTTTTTTTTGATAGATTAATTTGTACATATTTTTTAATCGAGTATATAGTTATACTGTTTGATACTAGTCTTTGCAAAGTGAGCATCTGATTCCATTCAATTATATATAATACGAAACAGAAAAAGAAATGTCCTTATTTGAAGTTGAAGGTTGGGATCTTGATAAGAAAGTCGTGAAGACTGGTCCCGTTGATTCTGCGAAGAAAGAAAAGAAGAAGGCTAAAAAAGAAGCCCATAAAAAGAACAAAGAGATTGAAAAATCAAAGACTCAGGGGAAGAGAAAGCGTGAAGAAGATGAAGAGACTAATGAAAATGAAGAAATAAGTACTTCGAAGACAGAAGATACAAAGCCTAACAAAAAGGAAAAGAAGGGAAAGGCAAAGTCACAACAACAGCAACAACAGCAATCTACAAAAACCAAGGAATCCGATAAGAAAGAAGCAATGCCAGCAATGATGATACCCTCCACTACAAAACTTACACCATTACAACAAAAGATGATGGCTAAACTTTCTGGGTCTCGTTTTAGATGGATTAATGAACAGTTGTATACTATTAAATCAGAAGAAGCATTGGCATTAATTAAAGATCAGCCAGAGTTATTCGATGAGTACCACAAGGGATTCCGTTCACAAGTGCAATCCTGGCCAGAAAATCCTGTTGACGTTTTTGTATCCCAGATACGTAATAGAGGTACTACGAGAAATGTTAATGCACCTGGTGGTTTACCTGGTATCGGGCCTGATAAGAAAGTTGTTATTGCTGATATGGGTTGTGGTGAAGCTCAGTTAGCATTTGATGTGGAAAAATTTTTGAAAGATATAAAAAGTGGTAAGAATAATAAAAGACAAAAATTTGGTAAGGGAAGAGATTTCAGTAATGCTAGATATGGTAAAAATTTGAAAATTGAAGTTCATTCTTTTGATTTAAAGAAAGCTAATTCCAAGATTACGGTTGCTGATATCAGAAACGTCCCTCTACCTAACGAATCATGTACTGTTGTTATTTTCTGTTTGGCATTAATGGGTACTAATTTCTTAGATTTCATTAAAGAAGCTTACAGATTGATAGCTCCAAGGGGTGAGTTATGGATTGCTGAAATTAAATCTAGATTGAGTGATGAGAAAGGTGATGAATTTATCAATGTGTTGAAAAAATTGGGCTTTTTCCACAAATTCACTGATGACTCTAATAAGATGTTTACACGTTTTGAATTTTTCAAACCTCCTACTGAAATTCTCGAGGAAAGAAAAGCAAAAGAAGAATCAAGAACTAAGTTTATCGAAGATGAAAAAGAGGCAGATAAATTGGAAAGAAAGAGAGAATCTAAGCCAGAAGGTGAGTGGTTATTAAAGCCATGTATTTATAAAAGAAGGTAGTTTTAAATAGGACAATAAAATACCGGAACTAGCAACAATCAAATGGCATTCCTGTTCCTTAAATGTAAAATGTCACGTACCACCGCATTGCCGATATACAAGCAAGCAGAAGCGAAGATGACGTCCGCTCGCGAGCTAGCCTTCTAAACGAAAAACATTGATGCACGCACGTACGTACGTTGTGAAGCGTCACACAAGTTTACCACCTTTCTCCAGTTAGGCATACGAAGGTTTTATCTGCCTTTGCTCTTGCATTACTTTTGTTTTACCAATCATACTACAAGTGGTGCTATTCAATTACTTATCATGTCCTTAAGAGTTGGGATTATTCCTGAACATTTTTCCACACCACTTCAATTTGCCTTGCAAAAAGGATTCTTTAAAGATCATGGTCTTGATGTCCAATTGATTCAATATCCATCAGGTTCAGGCCACTTAATTCAATCATTGAAAAACGACGAAATTGACATTGCTGTTGGTCTTACTGAAGCATTTGTGCGTGGTATATGTGATGGTGATTCAGCTTATCAAATCGCAGGTACCTATGTTGAGTCACCTTTGTGTTGGGCAATCTCTGGGGGTGCTAAAAGAGATGATTTAACTTCTAAGCAACAATTAGACGGAAAGAAGATCGGTGTTAGTAGAATTGGTTCTGGTTCATATGTTATGGCTTTTGTTCTAGCTTTGCAAGAAAATTTTAAGAATGATTCATCAGCTGGATACTATGAAGATTTCCCTATCTTGAACAATTTCAAAAACTTGAGAGATTCAGTTAACGGAGTTGAAGGTGTCGAATCAAGTGATGCATTTATGTGGGAATATTTCACAAGTAAGAAATATTATGATAACGGTGAAATCAAGCAAATTGGTGAAATTTACACTCCATGGTCTTCTTGGGTGATTGTTCCTCAATCTAAGACCAAGAAAGAAGATGTTGCTGAATTTTTGAAAGCCGTTCAAGAAGGTATTGATTATTACAATAAAAATGAGCCAGAAGCAGCTGAATACATTTCCACTAACTTAGATTACTCTTTAGAAGATGCTAAACAATGGCAAAAAACAGTCAAGTTTTCAAAAGATGTTTCTTACATTGATGTTGAAAAAAATATCTTGAATACCAAAAATATATTGAAAACTGCTGGTGTGATACAAAAGAATAATGAAACTGACGAACAAATATTAGACAGATTAAACTCTGGTGTTTTTAAAATTAATTAGTTTAAATTTTATATGAAAAATATATCAGTTATTGGATAACTGACATTCAGCAACTTCGATTTACAAGATTACATGCAATTGAATCGCTTTAGGAATGAGTTAATCTCACTAACCGGATATTCTATTTATCCCTTATGTAAATTAGCAACAGACTGTTTATCAAAAACCAAAAAAAAAACTAATAATTCCAATAACGATTCAAAAAATAGGCAACTAAAAAATAATGGACGAGACCGGAATCGAACCGGTGACCTCTTGCTTGCAAGGCAAGCGCGCTACCAACTACGCCACACGCCCAATTTTTGTTTTGTTTTCTAGTTTGAGGATCTTTGAGAATCAGTAAACATTGACAAAGATCTTTCTCCATTTTTCTCTTTTTTGTCCAGGTTTTGCTTTAGAAATTGCAACCAGTACTTATTGATTAATTTGTATACAATAAAAAAATACTAAATTTTATAATTCTTCTTTCTGGAATGTTTCAGACAAATTCAATCTTAAAAAATATAAGAAAAAGAGTGCAAAAATTGTTTTCAAATTCTCGCCAAAAAAGACATTTATTGCTTTTGTTGTCCTATAATATGGATTAAACTAACTAATTGGCTATCTATCTATATATCTATCTAACTTGTAATCAAGTTATAAAGTGCCCACTAGAATTCCAAGCGTTAATGCTCCGAATACTTTGATCCATAACTCTTAAAAACTGGACTACTACAGCTTGTAGCTTGAATAAGAACTAACCAACTAACTAAAAAGGGAAGTGTTAAATACCATGCGATATTCTATAGAGGATGATCTGTATTTACCTTGCTGGAAAAAGACAGAGATATACACGATTGAGAGAGTTAGCTATTATAATATTGTATGTCTCGATAGGAAATACACAGTTGAGCGTAGGGATGTATAATAAAAGAGAGCAACAACGGAGTACAAGATTAAGTTAATTTAAGTTAAAAGAAGTATTTTCTTGATTAACGTAGCATTAAAAGGCCCTTTATAAAATTCAATGTGGAGTAGAGGTTCAGAAAGAGTATACTACTTACCCAGTTCGATTTCTTTTCCAAATTCTTGCGGTTTATGGTAGCTCTGTATGTCTTTTTTTGCCTCGAAATCTTGTATCTTCCTTGATTTTCATCGAAGCCCCTATCAAGATCATTAAAAGTAAAGTAAACAGTAATAATATTTTGAAAATGACAAGATTTTAAACTATAGTTGAAAGCAACGATGTTTTTTTTAAAACAATTTTTTGTAAATCCTTTATTTTTACTTCGAGAATTAATATAAACAAAATTACAGAAAAAAAGCCAAACTTATAGTTATAAGTTTTTGGAATTAGGTTTTCCCTTGATTTGCTAGGCTAAACTTAGAAAAAATTCCCACGAGAAATGGGTTCAAATTCTTTACTCAATAAGCTACCAAAAACTGAAAAATACCCTACATCCATCAAGATTTCAGATGAAAGACTTTCATTCCATACAACAAATTCAATATATATATATGAAGAGCCATAAAATTGTTGCATCTCTGTGTCATTGTCCCGGAAGTGAATGTATACGTGGCTATCTCCTGAACCTTGTATAGCCAGTATACGTACTTGGTACAATCCGAATATGTATAATGTGAGAAACGAAGCATCGCTCCCCCTGCCCAGCGCCAGACATGCTAGAGCCCAGTAGCTGCAGCCTGCCAGCCCGCCAGCCTGCCAGTAGCCACGTCGAGCCTACGAATCTGCAAAGAATCAGATACGCGGCCAGTGTCAGCAAGCTGCCAAACTTCATCGCAGCCACTCGTCGACGCGTCGTAAAAGACTGGCCAGTGCACGTAAACAAAAATATGTGACCAGTTCCCAGTTCTCGAATCTCCAGCGAGCGCAGCTGAAAAAAAAAATATTTGGAAAATGCGGAACAAAGCACTACTCTGTTCTCGAGCTGATCGATCGGCCTCTTCGACATCCAAAATCGGACAACTAGGAAAGACTGCTGCTAGATACATAACTCTACGACCCTTGAAAATACTTTATGTGTTTCATAAAAATTAGATTTTACGATTCTGATCACCTGTTATAATTTTTTTTTCATTTATAAGCATCTCAACACTGTTTTCACTCTACAACTGTCATTGCATACTTTCAATAGCGGAGAAATTCAAAGACGCATCAAGAAAAAAGTTGACTATACGATTTTGAATACTACAAGCTCCAGAAAGATCTATAATATTAGCGAACAACATTAAAAACTTCAAGATGCCCACTACGCAACCACAAACTCCAAAATCTGGTGTGTATGTGGTGATTCAACTGTCAACAACAACCGATGACCAAAGCCAATTTGTGTCTAAAGACTTATCAGAAATTATTGAAATTGCTTGGGAAATGATTGATTCATCTACTTTAGCTGAAATTCATAGAGATTCTGTACTTGTCAGACCAATAAATACACCGGTGAGTCCTCTGTGTACATCCATAACTGGTTTAACGTGGGATAGTGTCAAAAATGCAAATTCTTTGAAAGATGCAGTGGCCGTCTTGGAAGAATCTATCAACACTCACATTATTCTCGAAGAAAAACCTTTCAACTTTATTACGTTCAAAAGTTGGGACTTAAGAATGAAACTACCGAAGGAGTCAAGGGAAAAGTCCATCCAACTACCTCGTTATTTAGAATATCCTAGGCATTTTGATCTAAAGAGAGAATTTATTAAGCTTCAAGAATCACTAAATTTTGAGACTGTCGATAACAGCCTATTAAATCAGATATCTCTAAATCAGATTGTTACAGCATTAGATGTTGACTTAAGAAATCTCAAGTCTTCAACAGAGGCTGGTAATGAAGTTAACTTATCAATACCAAGAAGAGCTGCAGACACTGTTCAAATAATGGCTGAGTGCTTGAAAGCTCTGATTAACCTTGCTCCAAATAGCAGCTCAATCTTAAAGAAGCCACACGATATGAATTTAGATTTAAATCAATTTTTTGCAGAGCAATCTCGAATCTTGTACATGACTAATTTACCTATTGATACTACTCAAAGCGAACTTGAATCATGGTTTACTCAATTTGGCGGGAGACCAATAGCTTTTTGGACTGTTAAATCACCTCCATCTATAGACTCAAGTAACTCCATTTCTTCTATAAACAGTTTATCTAACAGCAGCAATAATAGCCGTAGCAACAGTACAAATGGTTCATCTGACAGTGTCGGAAAACCAACGTGTTCAGGCTTTGCTATATTTGCTACCCATGAGGAAGCTATCGATTCATTGGCTATGAATGGAAGACCATTAAATGATAAAACTATAGAGGTTCAACCATCATCCGTTAGAGTGTTAGATAGAGCACAAGAGATCCTAACACCATTCCCTTCATCTAAAAATAGACCAAGACCAGGTGATTGGACTTGTCCCTCATGTGGATTTTCAAACTTCCAAAGAAGAACTGCCTGCTTCAGATGCTCTTTCCCAGCAGCATCTGCTGTTGCCATTCAGGAATCCATGTATGGTAACTCTATCAATAATACAAATAGCAATAATGGAAATGTTAGTGGCAATGTCAATAGTTCTAACAACTTAGGTAATAATCAACAACACCACCAACAACAACAGCACAATATGCAACATATCACTAATAATCACGTCTCTGATCATACTTCCAACTATCAAAATAACAATAACAATTTAAATGGTAACCTAAATGGCCATTTAAACAACCAAAACTACAACAACAATATGCATTCTCATAATAATAACAGACAGCAGAATCAATCACATAAACAAAATCAACTGAATAACAATAATAACAATTCTTCAAATGTTCCATTCAGAGCTGGTGATTGGAAATGTGTTAATGAAAGCTGTTCATATCATAACTTTGCCAAGAATATATGTTGTCTAAAATGTGGTGCCCCAAGAGTTCAGGCAGCTATTCTAAACGGTCATGCTCATAATGCTCATCATCATAATAACAACAACAACAACAACAATAACAACAATAACATTGGAGGTAATGGAAATGGTAATAACAATAACAACAATATGAAACATCATCACCAACATCACCATCAACATGACTTTGGAATGGGTTCACCTGCTTTCCAAGCTCAAAGAGCATCAAACTTGATTTCATTACAACAACAGCAACAACAACAACAGCAGCAGCAGCAGCAACAACAACAGCAACAACAGCAACAACAGCAGAATAACAACAATCAAAAAAATAACTTCAGATCTCAGTCCCAACCAGCTAGCGACTCACTAACTGGTTCCACTTCCTCTCTACAACAGCTTCATCATGGCTACCCATTACAGTATGATTTACATAAAACGGTGTCATTACCTTTATCACAACAGACATCCCTCCCAAATTCTAACACAAATACACCTGATTTCCAACCATTAATTCCACAATCAAATACTCCTAGCTTTTCTGGAGGTAGTCTTGATGACTTCAAAAGTCTAGCTAATAGAATTGGAGGCTTGAATTTAAATCAACCTATGCAACAAGTGTTTAACCAGAATGTGACTGGGCTATATGGGGGTTTGGGAAGTGGATCAATATCTAACTTAAACATTGGAGATTTACAGAAGGAATAAAGAATAAAGTGTTTATGTGTTATGTGAAGTACTTATTTGTTTTGGAGACTACTGCTTTGTTATTTTGTACTTTTCTTAGCTTGATTAATAGATTTTGATTTATTATATTGTTTTTTTTGTATTATTTTATGCTTTTGTTTATTACCTGTTTGTTTGTTTCTTTTCTCTTTTTGTATTTTTCTTTTTGGCTTCCATCATATTCATATTTGTGTTTTTTTTTCTTTTTCTTTTTTCTTTTTCTTTTTCTTATTTGTGGTTTTTTTGTTCAGCACCCTCAGAAAGCAGTTCTAATAATTCATTGAAGTACATAGTTTAGGCTAGATATGCGAAAAGTTAATAAATATATATGTGTGTTCTTTAAAAACGGTCGTTGGAGGTAGTCGTATAGTAGACACGTAAAAAAGGGGTGCTATGAAAAAAAGGGGTACGCCGGGTGGGTACTAAATAATGGCTGGGTGGGAGGACGAAACACGATCGCGGAGGGTGAAACAGAGACAATTTTTTTTAAGGCATGCGACACTCTCTGTGTTTATACTAAAAGTGAGATGCACTCCTGATTTGATTGCTGCTAAGAAACTTAAGAGTGTTCACTATTGAGTAAATACCGCCTCATATCGAACCCATTTTAAGCTGCTCTGTTAACTACTCACATATATACAGTTTGTATCCTTTTGAAAACAACAGAATCAAACCTGAAGAACCTTTAACCATTTAAGAAGCCGAATCATTTCCCGGCATAACTAAGCATACCATACGTATAATACATCACTTCAACACAATCCAAATATGGATGACATACTACCTGAAGGCAAAGCCGATGTTCTTTCACCAGGCTCGAGCTTCTTGCCTTCTGATCAAACACAAACAGTGTTCAAGGTTCAACTATGTGTCTGTACAGTTATGGGCGTAATAATTTTCCTCGTATTTTGCCTGACTAGATATAAATTCCCTCTGGTGTATTCAGTGAGACCATATAGAAACAAAATGATAAAACGATTACCAGACAATTTCTTTGGTTGGATGAAAGTTTTATATTCGATATCAAATGATGAACTTCTACAAGTGGCAGGCTTAGATGCGTACGTCTTTCTTTGTTTCTTTAGATTGGGTATCAAAATCTTTTGTTCAATGACCGTTATAGGTATAGTGATAATAACCCCGCTACGATATATATTCACGGGTGACTTTGAGAATGACGACCTTTCAAAGCCATATTTACTGAATATTTTCAAAAAAGGAGGTGGGGAGAAACATCCTGATGCAGATACAACTGCTTACCTATTTGTTTGTACCGTGTTCACATACATTTTTACTGCCATTATCTATTTCTTCTTATTTGGAGAGACAACGCATATAATAAAGACAAGACAAAGATGTTTAGGATCTCAAAGATCCATCACCGACAGAACGATTTCAATTTCTAACATTCCACCATATTTAGAGGATGAAAAAGCGTTGAAGAGCCATATTGAAACCTTAGGAATTGGTAAAGTGGAGAATATTGCCTTAGTTCATGATTACAGTGAGTTAGATAGACTCTTTACCGAAAGGAAGCATGTCATGAGACAGTTGGAGCAGCTTTATTCATCTTTTTATGGACTCGATATCAGAATATTATCCAAAAATCCTACAGCTTCAACGACTTTGAAAGTTTACAAATCACCCGAGGGAGTCCAACCCGGTGATATTATCTATTCTCCAAATTTAGAGGAGTATCAAGACCTGACTGATGAAACAACCCCATTATTGAAGGCACTGGATTCTAAGAAGAGACCTAAGAAGAGACCAACCCACAGATTAACTATGTTTGGCAAAGAAGTTGATTCGTTCGACTATTATTCAAAAAAATTGATTGTACTAGATAAACAAATACATAGACTCAGATCGAGAGGTGATTTTAAATCTATTCCTTATGCATTTGTAACAATGACCTCAATGACAGATGCTCAAATGGCTGCTCAGGCAGTGTTTTCGCCAAATGTTTTCCAATTGATTACCTGCTTAGCACCAGCTCCGCTTGATGTGAATTGGGAGAACCTATTATTAAGTGCAAAGGCAGTTTTGATTCGAAAAAACTTGTTGGAACTGATCATTATTGTTTTCAGTATTCTATTAATTATGCCATTGAGCTATATTTCATCTTTATTAAATATCAATGCAATTAAGAAAATGTGGCCTGAATTCGGAGAATATTTGATCAAACATGATATACTCAGAACAATTGTTACTGGTTTACTTCCAACTTATTTATACACGATAATTAATGTTATACTACCTTATGTAATTTCTTTTCTTTCCAATTTGCAAGGATTAGTTTCGAAAGGTGACGTTGAACTCTCAGTTATTAGAAAAAACTTTTTGTATATATTCTTCAACATGTTTCTAGTTTTCACATTATTTGGTACATTATCTAGTTATAAGGCACTATTAACAGACACCACAAAGATTGCACCTTTACTAGCTACATCTATGAAAGGCTTATCATTATTCTATGTTGATTTGATTTTGTTGCAAGGTTTAACAATGTTCCCTTTCAAGCTATTACAAATTGGTGATTTGGCATTTTTATTCTGGCAGTATGTTATGTGCTCATCTTGGCAGACACCAAGGGATTATAGGGATCTGTTTTATAAACCAGCAATATTTGAAGTTGGATTAATTTTGCCTCAACACATTTTAATATTTATTATCACCATTATTTATTCTGTTATTTCCACAAAGATACTAACTTCAGGACTTGTTTATTTTGTCTTAGGTTACTATGTTTATAAATATCAATTAGTTTATTCAATGATTCATCCTTATCACAGCACAGGTAAAGCTTGGCCTATTGTTTTCCGCAGAGTTTGTATCGGGGTTTTCTTTTTACAGTTACAAATGTTTGGTACTCTAGCTTTGGAACAGTCCTTCATTCTAGCAGGTTTTATAGTTCCATTGTTCCCTATCAACATTCTAGTGCTGATGTTTTTCAATAGAAACTATCTCCCTCTATTAAATTATATTGCGTTAGATGCTATCAAAACATCAGGGAAATCAGTGCAAGAAGATAACGATGACCTAGAGGCATTACTAAATAGTTCAAATATCACTGTGTCCTATAACGATGATGGCCCATTCCCAAGAACTCGTCGCCATTCGATGGCATTAAGAACACCTTCTCCATCACCACCTGAAAGCTTTACAACTCAAGGAGATGCCCATTCCTCTGAATCTAATCACCATAGTTTGAAGAAGAGAAAGAGTACAATTGATGAGGAAAGAGAAGCTACACAATCTTATATTTATCCTCATTTATTAGATACCCTTGAAGGACCATGGATTGGATTTGTTGGTGATAACATTGATTCAGTTTATTACCATGTTGTAACTGATGATGATCTCGATAACATTGAGGATGTGAGCGAGTTAGATGACGTCGATATTACCACAGTTATTGTCAGAAAACGAAACACCACTATTGAATTCGATTGATTTTTACCTATTTTACGACAACTTTTTCTTTTTATTCCTTTCTGTTATTTTTTGCACCTCCTCTTCCTCAACTCTCACTTTTTTATTCCTTTACTTTTGATTAATTTTTAATTTTTTACTCTCTACTTTCTT
Organism: Ogataea ovalis; assembly: GCA_030556425.1. NCBI lineage: Eukaryota > Fungi > Ascomycota > Pichiomycetes > Pichiales > Pichiaceae > Ogataea > Ogataea ovalis. Next base: position 533,112 of record JAKTTZ010000004.1, on the reverse strand, counting down.
TAATTACGATTCTCTTTCAACACATGCTTTTAATTAAAATGGCTTTTTTATTTCTTGTATTATAAATGATGGAAAATAAACACTATATTAATTATTCGTACGTAACTTCATAAACATCAGTAGCTATAAGAATAAGGAAAAGATTGGTCAAAGCAGAATAAAATATTTGTTTAAAAAAGGTATATAGTATAAATGTAGAAATCACAACATCACAACTCCAACACCACTTTTATTGACCAAATCATATTCTTTGTTTTTATCAACACCACCATTAATTGGGAACGCTTTGTAATTGAACAAATAAAAGTTTAGGAAACCATCACCAGGACCAAATTTCAAATCTTTTAAAAATAGAACGTTATCTTGTGAAGTAACAGCATTGAAGACATCAACTTTATAAGTCTTGGATAAAATCAAAGCATCATTAATTAAAGAATCCAATCTTTTCTGCAATTTGGAATCATCATTAAAACCTTCTTCCAACGCAACATCAGTAGCGTAGTAGAATAAATAAGCTATTCCTAATTTATCATGAGTAGGGTTGTTTAAAACACTGAATGGTAACATATAGAAAGAGAAGAAATCTGTTATCTTTCCAGTTGATTCATCCTCAACGACATAAGTAGCAATAACTTTTTCTTCTTCAGGTAGATCTTGTTGGGATTGACTTCCCATGAACCAATGTAAGCATTCTTCTCTGTTGAATACTTGAATCATATCAAATCTAGATTGATACTTAGTGTATAAATCTAACACTTGATCAACATCTTCAAGTTTCATTTTCCGTAGACCTGCAGTTTTAGTACTAGATGGTAATGTATACTTTGAGATCATTTGAGCTTTGGTCATATTTGGAGGTAATGAAGAAAATCCAACGTCATGTAATTTTTCCCAATTTAGTGGTCTATGGGTGTACCTGCAAGTTGCAACAGGACTTGGTAAGATGACACCAGCAGAATATAATGCTTGCCAAATATCACGCTTGTTAACTCTTCTTGTAATTTCTTTAATTAAAACAGGTGCTAATCTTTTATCTCTCAATTTTTTATGAATACATAAAAAGTTAATTTCCACACTTTTGATATCTTTAGATCTCACATTTAATAAAGTTGGAATACCACTGATAAAAGCAACTAGTTTACCAGTACTTTTAACACGAACACCAACGTGCCATTCTTTTCTCCAACCAGGAGATTTCAAAGCCCATTCAAAAAACTTAGCTGAATAATCAAATCTAAAAGTCTCATCTTGATCTTCAACGTAATGTTCATGTAATAATTTATAAACTTGATCCATCTCTTCAGGAACATCTAAATCCATAGTAACCCATTCAAAATCTTTTAATAAAGGTAATGGATCATCCGGAATATCATCAGGAGTTCTCGATTGATCAATTGGGCCTTCCTCTTTAAAAGTTTCATCAAATTTAGCCACAGGTTGAGTTTTCCAAAACTTGTATTCACTCATTTCTTTTTTCTGATTTTGAGATAGCTCTTCGCCCATAGCTAGCATCTTTAGCAGTTCTTCAATGCTTTTCTTATTTGGTTGTTTGTCAGCCATTTTATAATTGTTATTCGTAGGTACCTTTCTTCCTGCTCGATTGTTCAATTATACAAATGATAAGTTGTAGTAGTTTTTTGACCCAAGACCTTTTTTTTTCAGCCTCCAAAGTAGGGGTCTCCACCTGAAATGTCCATTGTCCACTGCAATCCATGATTCTGTGTTGGCTCGCAGACAGCTTTGTTTCCGCTGACATAATATCTTACTATTTTTTTTCTCGGTGTGAAAAAAAAAAAAAATATTTTTTAAAAAAATAAAAAAAAATTTTTAGGAGTGTTTGTAGGTAGGTTCTATATATTAAGAGAGTAGTGCATTGTTTCCCTTGTTTCACTTCAAGTAGAAGATAAAACAGAAAAGTACTAGTAATAATACTTACAATGATTTCTGCATCGTGCTGGGTTCCAAGAGGATTTGCCTCTGAATTTCCAGAGAAGTATGAATTAGATGAGGAGGAAATGGCTAGAATCGAAGAGATGGCCAAATTACAGATCTCTGGAGCAAAAGCTGATTTAGAAGAAGCCGAGGAAGAAGAAGAAGAGGATTCAACCAAGATAAATACAGGTAATATTAAAACAGAAATTGAAATAGATGACGATTTAAAAGAATACGATTTAGAAAACTATGACAATGATCCAGTTGATGAAAATGGTGAGCCAATTACAATGTTTCCAGGTTTGACTAACACAGGTGCTAAATATATTAAAAGATCAAATAATGGAGATGCTGAAGGCGAAGAAGACGAAGAAGATGAAGATTTAGAAGATGATGATCATTACATTTCCCTACCATCAGAAAAAGATATTGCTGAAGAAAAAGCTGAACTACAGGTTTATCCAACTGATAATATGATTTTAGCCACAAGAACAGAGGACGATATATCATATTTGGATGTGTATATCTATGATGATGGTGCAGGTGCACCAATGGGAGCTGAAGAAGAAGATGCTGATAAATTGGATGAAGATGTGGCTAAGGGTTTAATAAGAGAAAACAATCTATATATTCACCATGATTTGATGCTACCTAGCTTTCCATTATGTGTTGAATGGATGAGTTTCAAACCAAATGGAGCTAATGATGATTCTAATATTGGAAATTTTGCCGCTGTTGGTACTTTTGATCCAACTATTGAAATTTGGAATTTAGATTCTATTGATAAAGCATTCCCAGACGCTATATTGGGAGAAAATGACTTTGATGATTCCTTAAGCAAAAAGAAGAAGAAAGGTAAGAAGAAGGGTAAGAAGAATACACATGTTACTACACATCATACCGATGCTGTTTTATCATTATCACATAACAAAACTTTCAGAAATGTGTTGGCTTCAACGTCGGCTGATGCAACTGTTAAACTATGGGATTTGACTAGTTGTCAAGTTGCTAGATCTATGAACAAAATTCATCAAGGAAAACATGTTTCATCCTCTCAATGGTTCCAAGATGCTACTGGTGTCGATAATGGTAGTATCTTATTGACTGGTGGTTACGATTCATATTGTTGTGTGTCAGATGTTAGAATATCAGATGAAAATGAAATGTCTCAAAGATACAAAGTTGGAAATTCAGGTGAAGAAGTTGAATCTGTTAAATGGGCTTCAAATGGATCCAGTTTGTTTTATGCTGGTACAGATCAAGGTAATATTTACTGTTTTGATGCTAAGATGCAAGGTAAATCACTTTGGACTTTACATGCTCATGATTCAGGAATCTCCACTTTAGAATCAAATGCATTTTTGGATAATATACTTGTAACTGGTGCAATGGGTGAAAAAGCCATTAAATTATGGAAACTTGACAATGCACAAGGACCATCTATGGTCTTGAGCAGAGATTTTGGATGTGGTAATGTCTTATCTACAAGTTTTGCACCAGATATTGAAGTTGCAGGTAATTTAGTTGTTGGTGGTGCAAATTCTGGTTTAAAAATGTGGGATTGTTTCAGTAACAGATCAGTTAGATCATCATTTAAAGATCAATTAAGAAACTTGCAAGTGAAGGCTAGAGAAGATGCTAAAAAATTGGGTAGAGCTTCAAGAATTGCAAGAAAATACAATGAAAATTATTCTGAAACTGTTATGGAAGCCGAATTGGGAGATGCTGAAGAAGATGAAGAAGATGAAGATGAAGAACTTGAATAGATGGAGAAAGAATATTGAGTACACCGACGGTATATATCCTCCCTGTAACCAAATGCATATATATTAGATACATGTTTACTTTTTTCATTTTGTAATTAATTATAGCTTTTTGTTTTGTGTTTTTTTTTCGATAATTCGGATATTTTTAAACCGTGGTAACTGATATTTCAATATAATTACCAACTTCAAGTGCTACCCTACAATTTTTTTGAATTGTATGTTGCATTGGTGGAATAGGGTGGGGCATATATTGTAGATGTTTATTGATGCGACGCTACTCCGTTTATTATCACATTCCTCTAGATAAGGAAAATGGTTCCAAGATTGGCATTACCACTCAGGATGGCGACTACATGTTCACCCGTTTGCACTTTGGTCTCGCCACCAGTCCCGCTGTTTTCTCCAGTTTCATTCAGGATGCCCTATCTCGCCTAGTCTATGACCCACAAAGTGCTTATATCGGTAACTAAATTGACGATATCATCATTGCGACTCTTGACACTTCCTCCAAATGAAGATCTTCTATTCGAGGTATTCACCCTGTTGGACGAATTTGACCTCCATGTGAGTGGTTCCAAATTAAAGTTGCTAACTAATGAAGTGGTTTTTCTAGGCCAGCTGATCTAAGATAGTAAACGGCTCCCTGATCCTTCCAAAGTCTCTGTTCTTACCTCCTGGATCCTACCGGCCACCACAAAGAATTTCTTTCGCCACTTCATACCCGACTGCGCTGCCAATGTATCAACTTCATACTCAACTTGGGGCAGCGCAGAAGCAACCTATTCGGCGGGTGTGTGACTCCACTCCACTCCACTACAACACTATCTTAAAAGTATTAACAGACAATCGTCAGTGGCATTATTGGAATCATGTCTATTCTATCAAGAAAAATGCTGGCTAGCTCTATATGTTGAAGATATTCTTCTAGCAACAAAACATGAAAACACTACCACAAATTTAGGGCTTGTCCATATAAACCCCTTTGAAGTCCCCAGCACTCACTAGGTTTTATTCCAGATCCAGATGGAGCTCTGAAGTAAATTGGGTAGTGATATTGCCGCTGATAAAGGCATTCTTTCCATCAAATTGTGCTAGTTTCCGGTTATTTATAGATAATACAGATCTTAGGTTATGGCCATTGTCTGTTAATATTTTTTGAGATATTGTTGTACAACAAATTGGAGCTTTCTTTAGACCATATGCAGCTTGCGTTGGACCATGGTATATATGTGGTGGATTAATGAACCACTCTTCGGCAGAAAAATTCGGCATATTAATGATTAGCTAATATATATATATCATGCTCGATTATCTAATGTAACAGGGAGAGTATGTATTTGAAAACAACTTTTAAAAAGAGGAGCAAATGTAACGTAGGAAATCTATTAGATATATTTCACTTCGAGTTTTGAGTATAAAACATGAATATGTGGTAAAATGGAATTTATTATTGATTAAGGGTATAAAGGACGAGTTTCTTCAAAAATAGAAACAAATTGATATTTAAATCGACGCCCTGGTAGTTTTGTCCTACAGAAAGCTGAAAGAGGATAAATAATAAATGGAGAAGAAAACAGGGATTTCTTGAACAGGGAACGCAAGAGATGCACTGTGACTACCCTTGTTTCCAAGTTTTGTTAATGGTGTTTCTGTGAACGGATGTGTATAGCTCTTACCTCCTTTGTCTTCAATTCAGAATTTTTATCCATTTATAATATACCAGACTCTAAGTTTTAGTAAAGCTGAGTAGTATACGTAAAATAGAGGTTTTTTATTATATGTTCATTATAGTTACCACTTGCAAGCAGGGATTAAACAGATTAAACAGATTACATAACACATTATTTAACACAAAAGTTGTTTACGCATAATAAAATTGGCTCAATACTTAGGCGATTGAAATTGGCTATTTTTAATCGAGTTGAATAAATAATCGATCCAGCATATAATCGGAGATTACCGATGTGATCTGGTTTTGAATAACCCTGAAATTTGTTTAGGTGGAAAGTGAAGGGTTTGCGGGTGACAAAAAAAGTTCATGAACAGTTTTATAGGAAATCTAGTAGATACAACACAAATGATTTGAAAATTACAAATATAGATGCGATCGATCTTCCACAATAGCTAACAAATTGGAAAAATCAACATAGGAACTGCCTGTGTGACTCTGCAATAAAGGCAGAACGTACAATAAAAAAAGAGTCCGGGAAAAGAGACATCGAGATCAAACTTATATACCCACACTCGCACCACACACAAATACATATATGTAGTCAAAACGCAACTTTCAACTTTTCAACTTTCAATTTACGTCTTACAATTGAAGTGACGGCGTACAGCCCTGAATAGATATATGATCCACTGCGGTGCGTCAGTCACTCCGAGAGGGCAGCCCTCTCTTTTCTGAATTCTTGGGGGGTGATGGAAATGAATTAATTAATCATGCCAGTATAACTTCCAAGTGGAGGGGAGCCTAGGAAAGGTGGTGGAGATGAAGGGGGGCAGGCAACGAGGGGGCCGGGGGGTGGAAGGGAAAAATCGAATGACTGCAAAATCGACGTATCAAAACAAAAGTTGAAAACACTAAACAGAATCAAATCGTTGGCATTGGAAAACGGAAGAGTCAAGAGTCAAGGCAGAAGACGGCGACGGCGACGAGCGCTTGAAAGTTGAAATAACACCTGAATGCAAGGCGCGACTGCGATGATCGCCAGCAATTAGAAATCTGGCCGCTTCCATTGGTTGGAGATTCGAGGGAGCACCCGCCGGCAAAGGTCAGGGCGCAGAGCGATAAGCGGGCAGTCCACCCATTCCATGCACATTTACAATGCTCCGCAAACACGCCGCCACTGGGAGTGTGGAAGAAAGCAGCCTGGCTGCCCCCCATGACGTAAATTGGCTCGCCGGCGGGGTGCGAGATAACTAGTGGTAACTAGCATATTTACATTTATGCTAATTAAAAATATCAAATAACTTGTATCAAAGCTACCGTATTTACTATCAGGCTGCGTGAGCGAGCGAGCGATAATGTATTCTATGTAGCTGTAGAGGGGAGCCAGATAGACGATAACTGGAAAAATTTTCCAATCTGCATCCCACACCTACTCCAAACTTGTACTAATCGAGGTTGTCAAGTCTCTTTTGTTTTCCCACTTTATTTCAAAGCTCTTGCCTTGTCTTTTTTCTTTTGTTTTCTCTTTTCCTTTTCCTTTTCATTTCCACTTCCACTTCCACTTTCACCTTCTTTCACTTTTACACCCTTTGTAATTAACACTTGATTGAACTCTAATTGATTGAATCGCAATCTCAAGGCCAAGTTATTATACTGCTATAATTTTGAAGAATACTCAACTCAACTCAACTCAACTCTTCTTCAACAATTATTTCTATTCTTAACTCCTTTCTTTACTTAACGTAATATCTGTTCAATCTTGATTGTATATCATATTTTTCAGTCTATTTATTTATTTTTGTTTACTTATTTATTTATTTGCTATCCCATTTGCTCCCCTTATCATCTATTTGAGGTCACTCCAAATATCCGGCTATATTTTGATTTGATCCACTCTAACTTCAGAGAATTTTGAAAAGTATCGTTCCTTAATTACTTCCATACTTTATTTCTGTTTATTTATTCAATAAAAAACTTTTAAAAATGGTTGTCAAATCAGAGCAACATTTGGAATATGAACCTATCGAAGGTGAAAACTCGGAGTCTTACTCTGTTTACCAATATGACGAAACTTCCGAGAACAAAACATGGGCTTCAACAATTCCAACTCAAAAGGGTTTATACGATCCTCAATATGAAAAAGATAATTGTGGTGTTGGTAAGTAGTTTTATTTTCTGACTTTTACTATATCATTCCTTTCTGTCCCCCTGTCATAAGATGTACTAACTCTTTGTCTTTTTCTTTTATAGGTTTTGCATGCCACATCAAAGGCCAAGCTGCTCATAAAATTATCTCGGATGCCAGATATTTACTTTGTAATATGACTCACAGAGGTGCTGTCGGTTCCGATGCAAGAGATGGTGATGGTGCAGGTGTTATGACCTCCATTCCTCACAAGTTTATGGTTAGAGAATTTGAATATCACTGTTCAATTCAATTGCCAAAACTAGGCCAATATGCTGTTGGTAATGTTTTTTTCAAGAAGGATGAAGAAGTTTATCAAAAATCAAAATCTACTTTTGAAAATATTGCAAACTCTTTAGGCCTAAAAGTTTTAGGTTGGAGAAGTTTACCTGTTGATTCCTCAATTTTAGGTCCAGCTGCTTTATCAAGAGAACCTTTAATCATGCAACCAGTTGTTGTCATGGAAGAAGTTTTCTCAGGCTCCACTTTGAAAGACATCTCCGAGGAAGAATTTGAATCTAAATATGAAAAGGATTTTGAAAAAAAACTATACATCTTGAGAAAACAATCAACTCATACTATTGGTTTACACAACTGGTTTTATATTTGTTCTTTATCAAACAAGAACATTGTTTATAAGGGTCAATTAGTCCCTTCTCAAGTCTACTCATACTACCATGATTTAGTCAATGCCGACTACGAATGCCATTTTGCTTTGGTTCACTCGAGATTCTCTACTAATACCTTCCCATCATGGGATAGAGCTCAACCTTTGAGATGGGCAGCACACAATGGTGAAATTAATACTTTAAGAGGTAATAAGAATTGGATGAGAGCAAGAGAAGGTGTTATGCAATCTAAGTTATTTGGTGATGACTTGGATAAATTATACCCAATCATTGAAGAAGGTGGTTCCGATTCTGCAGCTTTAGATAATGTTTTGGAGTTATTGGTTATTAACGGCATCTTATCACTACCTGAAGCTGTTATGCTGTTAGTTCCAGAAGCTTGGCAAAATAACGAAAATATGGATCCAAAGAAGAAAGCATTCTATGAATGGGCTGCTTGCTTAATGGAACCATGGGATGGTCCTGCCTTATTCACTTTTGCTGATGGTAGATTCTGTGGTGCCAATTTGGATAGAAATGGTTTGAGACCATGTAGATACTATGTCACTGATGATGATAGAATGATCTGTGCCTCCGAGGTTGGGGTTATTCCAATCGAATCAAACAAAGTTATTGAAAAGGGTAGATTGCAACCAGGTCGTATGTTATTAGTTGATACGAAAGAGGGTAGAATTGTTGATGATAGAGAATTGAAAAAGCAAGTTGCTTCAAGATTTGATTTCAAAGCTTGGTTATTATCCAACATGATCACAATGCCGGAATTATTTGCCAAGCTAGAAAGTAAAGGCGTTGATATTTCTTCCAATATCGATTTGTCAATTAAGTTCCAAGAGGATCCTAGACTATTAACCTTTGGGTTCACTTTAGAACAAGTCGTTGCTTTATTGGCTCCAATGGGAAGTGGTGGTAAAGAAGCATTGGGTTCAATGGGTAACGACGCTGCCTTGGCTTGCTTAGCTGAGCAACCAAGATTGATGTATGATTATTTCAGACAATTGTTTGCCCAAGTTACAAATCCTCCAATTGATCCAATTAGAGAGAGAATTGTCATGTCTTTGGAATGTTACATTGGTCCTCAGGGTAACTTACTTGAAATGAATCCATCTCAATGTAACAGATTGTTAATGGCTTCTCCAGTGTTGTTGAACGATGAATTGGTTGCATTAAAAGAAATTCATAAAGTTTATCCAAAGTGGTCTGTTGCTAATATCGATATCACCTTCGATAAATCTGAAGGTTTAACTGGGTACACTGACGCTTTAGATAGAATTTGCCAAGAGGCTACTCAGGCCATCGTTGATGATCATCAAATCATTATTTTATCTGACAGAGCTACATCTGCTGATAAGGTTCCTGTCAGTGCTTTAATTGCATCTGGTGCTGTGCATCATCACCTTGTGAGACAAAAGCAACGTGCCAAGGTTGCTATTATCGTTGAAACTGCTGAAGCAAGAGAAGTTCATCACGTTTGTTGCTTGGTTGGCTATGGTGTGGATGCTGTCAATCCATATTTAGCCATGGAAACCTTGGTTAAGTTGAACAATGAAAAACTATTAGCTTCTCCTTATGGTGAATTGACTGGCAAACAGGTGTTAGATAATTATAAACATGCCATTGATGATGGCTTATTAAAAGTTATGTCGAAGATGGGTATTTCAACTTTGGCATCCTATAAAGGTGCCCAAATTTTTGAAGCTTTAGGTGTTGACAATTCTGTTATTGATAGATGTTTTGCTGGTACTGCTTCCAGAATCAAGGGTATTACTTTTGAATATATCTCTCAAGATGCATTCACTTTACATGAAAGAGGTTTCCCAACAAGATCGACAATCAAACCAAAAGGTTTACCAGAATCTGGTGAATATCATTGGAGGGATGGTGGTGATGCTCACGTTAATGATCCTTCTGCTATTGCTAACATTCAAGACGCTGTCAGAAATAAGAATGAAAAAGCTTATGATGCTTATTCCAAGAAAGAATATGATGCTATCAAGAGATGTACTTTAAGAGGTTTACTTGACTTTGATTTCTCCGCTTCAACTCCAGTTCCTATTGATCAAGTTGAACCATGGACAGAAATTGTTAGAAGATTCTGTACCGGTGCTATGTCATATGGTTCAATTTCTATGGAAGCACATTCCACCTTAGCTGTTGCTATGAACAGATTAGGTGGTAAGTCCAATACTGGTGAAGGTGGTGAAGATGTGGAAAGATCAAAGACTGCTGACAACGGCGACTCAATGAGATCTGCTATCAAACAAGTTGCTTCTGGTAGATTCGGTGTTACTTCCTATTATTTAGCAGATGCTGATGAGCTACAAATCAAGATGGCTCAAGGTGCTAAACCAGGTGAAGGTGGTGAATTACCAGGTTACAAAGTGTCTCAATCGATTGCCAAAACTAGACATTCAACAAAAGGCGTTGGTTTAATCTCACCACCTCCTCACCATGATATTTACTCCATTGAAGATTTGAAGCAATTAATTTACGATTTGAAATGTGCTAACCCAAGAGCTAGAGTTTCTGTTAAATTGGTTTCTGAAGTTGGTGTTGGTATCATTGCCTCTGGTGTTGCCAAAGCTAAAGCTGATCATATTTTGATCTCTGGTCACGATGGTGGTACTGGTGCTGCTAGATGGACTGGTATTAAGTATGCTGGTTTACCATGGGAGTTAGGTTTAGCTGAAACTCATCAAACTTTAGTCTTGAATGATTTGAGAGGTAGAGTTACGGTTCAAACTGACGGTCAATTGAAAACCGGTAGGGATGTTGCTATTGCTTGTTTACTTGGTGCCGAAGAATGGGGTTTCGCTACTGCTCCTTTGATTTCCATGGGTTGTGTCTATAACAGAAAGTGCCACACCAACACTTGTCCTGTCGGTATTGCTACTCAAGACCCTGTTTTGAGAGAACAATTCAAGGGTACTCCTGAACACGTCATTAACTTCTTCTATTATGTTTCTAACGAATTGAGAGGTATCATGGCAAAGCTTGGTTTCAGAACTATCGATGAGATGGTTGGTAGAGCTGAGAAGTTGATTGTTAGAGACGATTTAAGAACAACTAAAAATGCTAACTTGGATTTATCTCCAATCTTAACTCCAGCTCATACTATCAGACCAGGTGTTTCAACAAGATGTGTCAAGAAACAAGATCACAGATTACATGTCAGATTAGACAATAAGTTAATTGACGAAGCTGAAGTCACTCTAGATAAGGGCTTGCCAGTTACTATCGAGGCTGAAGCTATCAACACTGATAGATCAATTGGTACCACATTATCCTACAGATGCTCTAAGAAGTTTGGTCCTCAATCATTACCTCATGACACAATTCATGTCAATGTTAGAGGTTCTGCTGGTCAATCGTTTGGTGCTTTCTTGGCTTCTGGTATTACCCTAGAGCTAGAAGGTGACTGTAACGATTATGTTGGTAAAGGTTTATCTGGTGGTAGATTAATTGTTTATCCACCTAAGGACTCTGTTTTCAAAGCTGAAGAAAACATTATTATTGGTAATACCTGTTTGTACGGTGCAACTTCTGGTACTGCATTCTTCAGAGGTATTGCTGCCGAGAGATTTGCCGTCAGAAATTCTGGTGCAACCGCTGTTGTTGAAGGTACAGGTGATCACGGTTGTGAATATATGACAGGTGGTAGAGTTGTCGTTTTGGGTTCTGTGGGTCGTAACTTTGCCGCTGGTATGTCCGGTGGTATTGCTTATGTTTTAGATATGGCCCAAGACTTCGAAGATAAAGTTAACAAAGAATTAGTTGAACTAACATCTTTGAAAGATCCATCTGAAATTGCCTTCTTAAGAGGTCTTTTGGAAGACCATAGACATTACACTGGTTCAGAAATTGCTGATAGAATTTTAAATAACTTCAACAGATTTTTATCCAGATTTGTTAAGGTGTTCCCTTACGAATATAAGAAGGTTTTAGAAGCTGAAGCTGCTAAGCAAGCTGAACTGAAGAAGAAGGAAGCATCTTCTTACTTTAAGACCATTAAAGAGGATCCAGAAGCTGATGTTACTAATGGTGAATTTTCTAAGGCAAAGCCAAGAGGTGCTACATCTGCAGCTTCTGCTTCCAAGGAACCAAAAGTTATGGATCTAGAAGATACCATTATTGATATCAAGCATGAAGAAAAGAAGGCTGTCAAGCTTGACAAGCTTGGTGGTTTTGTCAAATATAAGAGAAGAAACGAACCATACAGACCTGCAAAGACTAGAACCAACGATTGGAAAGAGTTATCCTCAAGATTATCAAAGGAAGATTTACATTACCAAACTGCAAGATGTATTGATTGTGGTGTTCCATTCTGTCAATCTGATACTGGTTGTCCAATTTCTAACGTCATTCCAAAATGGAACGAATTAGTCTTCAAGGACAGATGGTATGATGCTTTACAAAGATTGTTAATGACCAACAACTTCCCTGAATTTACTTCAAAGATTTGTCCTGCTCCTTGTGAAGGTGCTTGTGTTGTTAATGTTTCTGGTAATGCTCCTGTTGGTATTAAGTCCATTGAAGCTGGTATTGTTGATCATGGTTTTGCTCAGGGTTGGATCAAACCAACCCCACCTGCAGTTAGAACAGGTAAAAAAGTCGCCGTTATTGGTTCTGGTCCTTCAGGTCTAGCTGCAGCTGATCAATTAAATAAGGCTGGTCACTGGGTTACAGTTTATGAAAGAGCTGATAGACCAGGTGGTTTACTTATGTACGGTATCCCAAATATGAAATTAGATAAGGGTATTGTTAAGAGAAGAACAGATTTGATGGCCGCTGAAGGTGTCACATTTGTTTGTAATACCACCATTGGTGAGGATGTCACTATTGCTGAATTAAGAGAGTCCAACGATGCTGTGTTATTATGTGTTGGTTCTACAATTCCAAGAGATTTGAGAATTCCAGGTAGAGAATTTAACAACATTGACTTTGCTATGACTCTATTGAAATCAAACACTAAGGCTTTATTAGAAGATGATTTGGAAACAATTAGAGCCAAGATTGAAGGTAAGAACGTTGTTGTTATTGGTGGTGGTGATACTGGTAACGATTGCTTAGGTACTTCTACCAGACATGGTGCTAAATCTGTTACTAACTTTGAGTTGCTACCACACCCAACCGATGATAGACAAAAGGATAATCCATGGCCACAATGGCCAAGAATCTTCAGAGTTGATTACGGTCACGTTGAAGTTAAAGAACATTATGGAAAAGATCCAAGAGAATATTGTATCTTATCCAAAGAGTTTGTTGGTGATGAAGATGGTAACGTTAAAGGTATTAAGACTGTCAGAGTGGAATGGAAGAGAGCAGATTCAGGTGCTTGGCAAATGGCTGAAGTTCCAGGTTCTGAAGAATTCTTCCCTGCAGAAGTTGTTTTGCTGTCTATGGGTTTCGTTGGTCCTGAATCAGACAACTTGGAAGTTCAAAAGACAAAGAGAGGTACCGTTTCTACCACTGATCCAAATGGTTACAGAGTCGATTCTAACGGTAACTTATTTACTGCCGGTGATTGTAGAAGAGGTCAATCATTAGTTGTGTGGGGTATTCAAGAAGGTAGACAATGTGCTAGAGAAGTTGATCTATATTTGATGGGCCAAACCAGATTACCAGGTAATGGTTCCATTGAGAAGAGAGACTATAAGTTACTAGAGGAACTTGCAGCTAAGGTTTAAATCCAATGGCAGATCTAATTTGTTGCGTAATAGTTGAGTTTTATGCGCATATTTGTTTTGCAATGATTTATAATTTTACTGTTTTTCTAGTTATCTATGCATGTTGTTGTTGTTGTTGTTGTTCTTGTACTGTGTGATTTTGTTAATAAAAGACTTTTATTTAAATTGTTTTGCTGTATCTATCTATTTATTTTTTTTTTGGTGTGTTCTTAATTTTTTTTATCTCTCCTTAGTTTACTGATAAGTGTTTTGAAAATTTATTCTATTTATCGTTTCTGTTTTATTTTTTTCAACTTTTTTTATTCTTCTTGGTTTTTCTTTCAGTTCTGAATTTTTCTAATTGTTTTACATCAGTTCCTTTCAGCTATGGTTGATCTATCTTTTGAGTTGAGGGATGAACCAAAAGCAGATGGGGACACAGAATGCGAAATAGAAAATGGAAAATGGCTCAATTGTGCTATCTATAAATAAATAAATGAATAAGTGTATCTAGTATATTACTAAAAAAGACAGAGAGGACACGCCGGCGGCCGGAAGTAAAAATGGTAAAATGAAAATGCACCATGCTGCACCGAACATGAGCCACACAGACAAACGGAAAGGGAAAATAAATAGCCACACTGCGCCACCGAGAATAAGGCAGAGCGTCTCTCTGTGAATCTGTGTGAAGGCAAGCAACACAGGCTCAGCTAGCAGAGTAGTGACTAGTTACTACATAGTTTGTAGAAATTAGCGACTATTGGCACCTGGCCGGCATATGTGTGCTTCACTTTGGGGTTACTTACAGGCGTATTGACGAATATTTCATACAGATCTGGGCATTGAGTGCTGATTCCTGCAATTACTCTTCCTTGAAATAGAGAAAGCCGAAAAGAACTATTTGATTGGAGCTTTATTCGATTTGACTAGAAACGGCACTCTGTAAGGGGGAATTTAGTACGATAACAGTGGCTCTGACTAGACATAATTTTATTTTCACATAAGCTAGGTTTTTTCATTTTTTTTGATATTTTTTGAAGGACAGTGATAAAATTGTAAAGACCTTGATAAGGCATTGAAGACTAGTGAAGCATAGCATTTATACATAGTTTTACGAAAACCGGAAGAAAAAGAAAAGAAAAAAAACTGGGAATCATTCTATTTTGTATTATTTAGTCATCATAATTATTGGATAGCTTAAATTATATAATATATTTACAAGAGAGATTCATTCATTATTTTTTTAAAAATTTTTAAGACATTTGAAAGTTTAAGGTATTATTCATCTTTTTAAAGACATTGTTGCATTTTAAATTGGGAATCATAATTTGGGAATGATTGCTCCAAGATTAATAGAGAAGGAAGGAGTTAAAATTCTTGCCGTTGCAGATGTGAGAGGTGAACTATCACTGTTTAACAAACTTGCTAAAGAATTTAAGGCCGATGTTATTATTCATACTGGTAATTTTGGATTCCTGGATGAAGGAAGTGTGGGACGAATTCATGAATCATATTTAAGACATATTGTAGAATTTTCACCACTGTTACCAGAGAAACTTATATCACAAATATCCGAATTATCAAAAGTTACTGGAGATTCAGTTGAGCATCTTTCTAATGAACATGAAAATTTGAAAGTATTATTAAAGAATCAAAATGTATCTGAATTGAGCAAATTTATAAGTGGAGAATTAAAATTAGAAGTTCCAGTTTATACAATTTATGGAATGTGTGAAGATTCTTTGGTTATTAATAAGTTTAGATATGGAGTTTATAAAGTTGATAATTTGAATATAGTTGATGATGGTAATATATTTATGATAACGACAAAGACAGGTCATAGTGTATTATTAGCAGGTATTGGAGGGTCATTATCTTATCATAAATTATTTCATCAAGGATCTTTATTAGATTTAAAAGAGATTCTAGATGATAATTTAGCATTTGATCAACTTGATAATTCAGATATTTTATTACCTATTAGTGGAGATCCAGGTAATATATGGATTACATTATTACAATTTGGGAAATTTATTTACACATTGACTGAATTCACTGAAAAGAATCCTGAATTGTATAATAAGGCAATTAAAATATTTATAACACATCAATCACCAGCTAGAGAACCACTGTTGGAACATTTATCGATTTTTTTCAAAATGGATTACACAATTTCAAATTCATTACATTTTAAATATATATCATCATATAATCAATTATCAATCAATCCAAGTTTTGAAAGTTTTAAATTAAAATTTAATGAATCTAGATCTAAAATTGCAGTTATTTGGAAGAATATTCAACAAAGATATGAAAAATTACTTTATAAAGTGAATGATCCAATGATGATAACATGTACAGAATTAGCATTAGAAGTTTTTGATAAGATTCCAATATCAACAAAAGGTATTGAGGATATACCATCATTACAATTATCACAATCATTAACTTCAAATAATGAAGAATTAGATTCATTTGGTTTACAGTCAAAACAAAGAGAAATTAATACATTAATAAGACAATTGAATGATCTTTATTATATTTCATTTCAAAATACATGGCATTTTAATCTTTGTGATCTAAGTTATGGTCATTTAGCCTTAAATTTGGCAAATGGTAAAGTTCATATGGAGAGTCAATCTAATGGATACGATTTTAATTATAGACTACTTGATGATCAAGATGATCATTCTAATAATAATAGTGAAATAAATGATAAACAATCAACTTTAACAAAGAATGCTAATAAAGCAGGAGGAGCGAAAGTTAAAGCATCTAGTGGAGCATCATCAACTACAATGACTTGGAGCAATAGTAATAGTAATGGCAATAATAATAATAGCAACAACAATAACAACAGCAATATTAATAACAATACTACTACTACTAATAATAATAAAGAATATTCATCAGGATCATCATCGCCATCTACGACAGATGAAAAAAATTCAGAGTCAGGGAATACTACTACAGGTGGTAGTGCCGGCTCAAGTAGAAAAACGTCATATAATAACATTTCAACCACTTATAATCATAGTTCAAGTTCAAGTACAGGTAATGGGAATGGATATAACAATAATGGTAATAGCATCAGAGGGGGAAGAAGTAGAGGTAGGGGTAGTATTAGAGGCGGCTTAAGAGGTAGAGGAAGCTACACTGGCAATAGAGACTAATAATAGTTAGTATAAGGTCTTCGCACTTGTTGAGTTAATAACACCAACGTGTGTAATAAATTACATCAGATATGATTATATATATATATTTATATAAAATGCAGAATGCTGAACGATAAGAAAAAAGGGAAAAAAAATCTCATATATAGTAGAAACTGGAGAGACTCACAAGTTACAACCTTCGGAAACAGCTGAGTAAAAAAAGGAAACGGAGAGAGATCTGTGGCACCTCCAATCTGTAACACCGAGTAAAAGCACAATCAGATCTGAGCAAGTACACCAGAGATCCATACAATACACAAACGGAAGCCAACCACCGAGTTCCAAGTTCCAAGCTCCAACCAACCAACCAACCACTCCACACGGCCCAACAGCACAACAGCGCAAAAACCGCACGGGAACAATGCCTGTTGAGACGAGACGAGACGGGACGACGCCGACGCCGACGGAGAACAGCGAGAAAAGCGAGAAAAGCGACGCAAATATTCAAAAATCACAAAAAAGTCGATCGACCAAAACAGCCAACAAATTGCAGCCACCAAATCCGGCTGACATCATCAATTACGCAAACACCAACAGAAAGCACATGTCTCGTATATTTCTGTTTTTGCGTCTTCTGTGCGCATCTTCGTTTCTCCAGGTTGTTTGTTTGTTTGGCTGTTTGGGTCCTGCCTTTTGTTTGCAATCGGTGCCTCCCTTTGCTTGTCTTCTTTTTGTCTGTTGCCCTCCTTTCTTTGCAGATAAGTACTTCCCTGTCTTCTGTCTGTTTCCATCTCTTGCAAGGGTCCCCCAGGCTGTCCTGCTTTTCAAGATCATCTGCTGCCACTCACACACAGAGAAAGACTCCTAAAGACTCGCTCCGCACTCATTCAATCATTTATACATATACATATAATAGTTGGGGTTATATATAGAGTTGGGATCACGGCACAATGAACTCCTTACAGTTCTTAGCTAGCCACGTTGACAAAGCTTTTAATCCTTCAGCTGTCACTGTTTCTGATTTATCTGATGATGTACTAGATCGTTCCAATGAAGTTGATAGTTTGATAAAACCCCATCATCATGGTCATGTATTAGTGGAGAATCAAATAATAGATCAACAGAATCAAATACAAAGTCGATCGGATACACCAGTGGAAATTAAACAAGGAGGGATCGATTTTATACCGATGAAACTACAAACAAATCAGAATATTAACGATACTAATGATAAATCAAGTAAATTATCATTTGATGATTCGGATATAGTCACTAGACAAGATGCACCTATTGAAACAGGAATTTTAGACCAAGAATCAGATTATGATGAATTTAATTCTGATCCAGATAAAACATTGTTCAAGATTATAATACATATAGTGTTTTTTTTACCTAATCATTTAATTATCAAACCAATTTCCTTTATTGTTTACATCATTGTTTATCCATTTATATATTTACATAAGGTATTGTTTGGTAAGATACAGACACTGGAAATTGAATCATCTGAAGTAACTGAAGAGAAACAAGATCTTGAAGATGTCAATGATTCCTCAACATTTATAAAGGAGTCGGAATCACCAATTTTGGAAAAGAAGAATAATTTAAAGAAAAAAGAAGAAACAGCTGCATCAACAACCACAACAACCACATCATCCAGCATTCCTACAATTATAGAAGAAGATATAGAATTTGAATTGGCTGATAAATTAGAAGATCAAATAAAGTCTCCAACAGGGGTTGTGGACTCTGAATTGCTGAAACCACAATCATCAGTTCAACATCAATTACAATTACAGCAACAACAATTAGATTCATCGTTACAATCTTCACAATTACAGGAACCTATTAGACTGACTAGAAAATCAAGATCACATTCAAGACAAAGGCAACAATGTGTTACTCCAACATCCGATAGAAAGATTCAACCAAATAGTAGGAAAAGAAAATTCATTTTTCCTAAATTATTATTCAATTTTGATATACAGAATCCTCCACCTATAGCACAGAAAACTCTAGTTTTAGATCTTGATGAAACTTTAATCCATTCTTTATCAAGACATAATTCTTCCATATTAAACAGAAATCAAGGAACTACAATTGAAATAAAAATTAATAATAATCAATTGGCTACTTTGTATCATGTTTATAAAAGACCATATGTTGATGAATTTTTACATATCGTTAAAAATTGGTACAATTTAGTTTGTTTTACTGCTTCAATCAAAGAATATGCTGATCCGGTAATTAATTACCTTGAACAAGAAGTTTTACTTAAAGATAAAACTCCAGGACATAAAAAACATTTATTTAGCCAAAGGTTTTACAGAGATAGCTGTATCTTTGTTGAGGGTAAAGGTTACGTTAAAGATTTAAGTGTACTTCAAGGTGGTGGACTTCTGGGACAACATCATTCTGGAAATTCAACTGATTCGTTAGTTAGGGATAGATCAGCTAGTAGGAATAGAGATTCAAGTACAACTAGATCTCAATTTGATTTAAGTAAAGTTGTTATTGTTGATAATTCACCAATTAGTTATAGTTTCCATAAAGATAATGGAATTGTAATTGAAGGTTGGATTAACGATCCTGATGATTTAGAATTGATGAATTTACTGCCATTGTTGAATAGTTTAAGATTTACTTCTGATGTTCGAAATATATTAAGTTTAAAAATGGGTCAAAGTTCATTTGAATGATAAGTGAACAAATTTACTTAATTTTTTTTTTGGTGTTTTTTAATGATTATGAAAAAAAAGAAAAAAGAGAAAAGAAAAGAAAAAAAAAAAGGAATTGTGATTTTTAACAAAAAGTACATACAATTGTATATATACATCCATGCATTCACTTATTCATCCACTCGGTTACTTCATGTAATATACACAAAATAATAATAATGACTTGATAATATTATTAACTTAGATGATTTATATATATTAATTACTTCTACATATCTGATTTTAAGTTTTATGAAATAAATAAAAAAAATTAATTATAAGAATATGACTATTTGTAAAAACCAGCTTCTTCGAGAACTTAGGATGCATTGTATCTATATGCAAGTTGATCCAGCTCCATTTATTACAGATTCTTTGAAACACAAAATAAAATTAAAATTAAAATTAAAAATATTAAACCACGTCGAAATAAAGAATAAAACAAAATAAAATAAAATAAAAAAAATAGTAAAAAATAATAAGAAAAAACACATAAAGCGTAAAATATAATTAATTAATCATCATCTTGACCTCCTCTCATGGGCTTCACAATCCGTAAATTCAATCCAATTCTGTTCTTCATTGACTTCTTCATTGAATTCAAATCATTTTCATCAACAGCTATATTCTCTTTCCCACCAGGACTATTACCTGTACTATCAGGTGAAGAATGTAGCATTTGACTTCCATTTACCATTTGTGATTTTTGAAGAATCTTTGCATTTGATAATCTTGTCTTCAATCCTGATAGTTTTCCTTCAAATAGTGATGAATTTTGTTGAACTAACTGATCTTGTTCTTTGATCTGTTGTTCTAATTCTTTAATCTTGGCACTCTTTATCTCACTAACACTTTGTAATGATTCTATATCTTTTCTGAGTTGCTTGTTTTGATTCTCAACTTGTTCTATGTGACTTGAAAACTGCGATAACGCTGTATGTAATGCATCCAGTTTAATTGATGCTTGTTCTGTTTTATTCAATTCCTCCTCTAATTCAGATATACGTACACATTTATTTTCCAATTCTTTAGCCATCATATTTTGAGTTGCAGTCATTTCCATAATTGATGCATCAACACTGGTACTATCAGTGGTATTCTGCAGTTTAACCATTTCTTTGTATTTTTGTAACTCTTCTCTAAGTTGTAGATTTTCCTCTTCTAAAGTTTGGTTTCTACTTGTTATTTTCTGAATCTTGATTTGATTCAGCTCATTCAGCTCCCTTTCTTCTAAATATCTTTTCTTCATTTCACTATTACTCAATTGACTATTAATATGAACAGTATTTTTAATCTTTTTAGCTCTGGATCCAAATCTTAAAGTTGATAATGTTTCTTGTTCATTGTATGATGATGGAGAACAATTTATAATTAATGTAGTTCTGGAGTTACCTCCTAAAGATTCTTGCAATATTCTGGTCAGTTTTGAATCCCTATACGGAATATGAGTCGATTCTCCATCCGTTAAAGAGTTAATAACATTACCTAAAGCTGATAAAGATGAATTAATCTTTTTGGCTTCTTCTAACACTTTACCTGAAGCTCCTGTTTTATCAATCTTTTCAGAACCAGCTAAATCAACTAAAAACAGGTTACCAATTTTGGTAATTCCAGTATCTTTATACATAGACGTTAATGTTATTTTCAAAATTGCATGTGATCTCGAACTCTGTTCATTCATATTTGTTGATCCAATGCTTCTATTTGTATTGCCTTTTTCTAAAATTTCATAAACATCTTTAAGTTCAGCAACGTACAACGTCTCTGAACCTTTCACTTGAACACCATCTTCTCTACTTTCACTTATGCTTAGTTTGTTGTTATTTGAGGGATTTAACAAATCTTGTAATATATCGTTATAAATTTCTAAATATGAGACACCCACAATATATTCAATGCGGTTTGAAGAATCTTGAATATATTGGAAAATTTGTTCAAAAATTCTTGGAATTAAACCTTTAAGATCATCATCTTCCAAGTCACCCATCATTGTATGAGATTTACCTGATCCTGTTTGACCATAACATAAAACTGTACCATTATACCCAAGGGCTAAATCATTTGTTGTTTGCTTTATAGAATAATTGAAAATATCTTGTTGAGTCGTTTCTTCACCAAATATACGATCAAATGTAAAATTGCTTCTATTATTTGTACTGCTTATAGAAACACTTCTGTTTCCATCATCGTACGTGACTATATTTGAAGAACTATTACTTCTCTCCAACTCATTCTCTGGTCTGAATCTAACTATAACTTTAATGTTGGTATTCTGAATAGGTTGAGGAAATGGTATGCCTGATTCTAATCCTAAACTATGCAAACTGTTTGAAGAACATTGTGATTTGATAGGTGATGAATTTTTGGCAGATCGCAGTGACTTTGTTGGTGAATTCAGTCTTGTTTGAGAAGACGATTTATTCAATCTTGAAGAGCTTGCAATTTTTGAAGGGGATGGATTTTTCTTCATTCTCGTAACTTCTTTAATTCTTCACTAACAACACAATCTCTCGGCAGTAGATCGAAGCACTCTTCAGACAAGACAGATAAGTGATAACACCCGGAAGGATAAATAAAGGAGCATCAATGGAAATGTCAAGAAAAGGTAAACAAAGCATCGCACACCACGCAAAAGTTGCAAATTAAAACAAAAAAAAACAAAAACAAAGACGCGGTTAGGCTGCGCCACATAATTAACTATGGACGCGGCGCGTGCGCTATATAAAACATGTGGCTGGTGTGGATATAGTCCTGATCGACGCAGATTTTTTCTTTGGTTCGCGTCGAATCTTGAAATGGGGACGTTTTCAGTTTGCTAGTTATTTCGGTTGGTCCTTCTGGGAGTGGCAAACGTTCTGATCTTTTCCTTTATTCAAGCTGGAAAGAACTCAAGAATGCCTCAAGTGTCAGTTAAATATCAGTTCAAGGCCTTTAGAGTTGAAGTGGCTCCAAACAGTCTCCTGCAAAAGGTTGTCGTTGACGCTTGTAAGCACTTCAATGTGAACTCGGATGCATATACTTTAAAGCATGGCAAACGTAATATGGATTTATCGTTGCCTTATAGATTGTCAGGTTTGCCACACGGTTGTACTTTAGAATTAGTATTACTACCAGCCGGTGCTAGAACAGCAGTGAGGAGCGGGAATGCCAAAGTTACAGTGAAATTACAGATCATATCTCCTGAAGGTGATGAATCTTTCAAAATGCCTTCGCCTTCCAGTTTAATCAAAGAGTTCAGTTCAGGTGATTCAATTGAAGAAATGTTGAGAGGTTTTGAAAACGCAACTGGATTGACTTTCATAAATAGAACTTGCGTTACTCAAAAGTGGGGTAAACGTACAGTCAACTTGTATCATCCAATTGTTCAGAGTTTTAGTACTGTATTGGAAACTAAAGAGCAACTTAATCAGCCATTGAGTGCATTGGGATTAACTGAAGGAAGTCATTCTATAAGACTAAGGTTCAAAAAGACTGTGACAGCTGAAGATAGTAAATCAAAGTTATCGAGTCAAACCACATCCGAGCCGAAGGAATTACCACCGACAAAGGCCACTGTAGAGACTGCCGCTGTCAAAGAACCAAAAACTATATTAAAAGAGACCGAAACAGATAATAAT
Source organism: Ogataea ovalis (assembly GCA_030556425.1). Classification (NCBI taxonomy): domain Eukaryota; kingdom Fungi; phylum Ascomycota; class Pichiomycetes; order Pichiales; family Pichiaceae; genus Ogataea; species Ogataea ovalis. Next base: position 509,776 of record JAKTTZ010000004.1, on the reverse strand, counting down.
CAAACCTCAACTTTAACAGAAGAAAAGCAAATTGAAACAAAAGAACCACAACAAAAACCTGATGAAATTGAGGTCTACAAACCTATTCTAACACAAGCTCTACCAACTGATACTGAAGATGAGACTATGTATGATTTATCAATTGATCAAGCTAGATTATATCAATCAATTCTTTCAAAACAGGCTGGAAGTAGCCAACAAATGATGTCGAAAAGACAACGTGAACTCTTGGAACAAAAGAAGAAAGTTGTATCTGTCAAAGAATGCCTTGTGAGAATCAAGTTCCCTGATCAAAATACTGTTCAATTCACAATCGAACCTACAAAAACATTGCATGATTTATATAACCTATTAATTGAAAAAGTGTTGGTTCTATCAAGTGCTCAAAAAGAGTCATTTGCTAAAAATGAGGATCCAGTCTTTGAATTACATACTCCTTATCCTTCAAAAGCCGTTTTGAAATCAGCATCGGATTTCAACAGACAATTAGTTGCTCATTGCGGATTTGGTCATAGAACTTTACTTGTTTATAAAGACAGTGGAGTTAAAAGATCACAATATATTCAAAATGAGTATTTAGAAAAGGCTAAGAATCTTGATGATTTGGATGAAGTTAAACTTGAGATTAGTCGAGCTAACATGAAGGATAATTCACAAGATGATAAAAACTCTGGTAGTCTGCTTGGATCATTCATTGGATCAGTGAGTGGTGGTGGTGGCTCGGATAAGAAGAAGAAGAGCGATGGTGATGGTAAGTCGTCTGGAGCAAAGGTTCCAAAATGGTTTAAAATTGGAAAATAAAAGGTGCCAAAATCCGAGACAAATAAAAGAGAAACGGAAATATTACATTCTAGATTTTGAACGGAGGATTAGAGGAGCCTCAAATTGCCGTTACTGGGAGCTGGGAGCTGGCTTTCGAAAAAATAAATAAATTTCTTAGATTTCTTAATAAATTGTATATTATATAAGTGCAATAAGAAAAAAAATGAGTGACACCAAATAAAAGCAAACAAAAGCAAATAAAACAGGATAAAGAAATGAGTAAAAATAAATGTATAGCATACTGATACAAATGTACCAATACAATAAATAAACAAGGAAACAAAACAGTGAATAACAAATTCATAATTCATATGTTACAAGACAAGTAAATTCATTCCTTTTTAGCGAAAAAGTCATCGAACAATTGATTCATATCTTCTAATTCTACACCGGAAGTTTCAGGATAAAACTTATAAACAACGTAACAACTAACAAAACAGAAACTTCCATATACCAAATACAACTTTGATCCAATAAGATCCAACATAAATGGACTTATTTCACCAACTACAAAGTTACTTAACCAATTAACGGCAGTTCCAAGAGATGCGCCAACAGATCTGGAATATGAATCTGCATAAACCTCACTTGCATACAACCATGCCAATGGCCCCCAACTGAAACCAAAAGCTGCATTATAAACAACAATTAAAACTGCAACTACCACAGCTGCCCAATACTCATCCACAGCTTCCAAGAAACCTGATAAGTACATGCAAATACCCATTATGCAACCTCCGATAATAAGTAGCTTTCTACGACCACCACCAGATTGTGGTTTATCAACTAATATCCATGCAATAAATGTAGAAAACCAATATATAATAGCGTTTATCCCAGTAATTAAAAATGCAGATTTGCCTTCAAACCCAACATTTTCAAATATCAATGGAGCATAATAACTAACCAAATTGATACCGTTAAATTGGGCAAAAAATAATGATGAAGATCCAATGAGTATAACCCTTCTATTCTTTTTAACAATTGATATCCAACTGGTTGGAGCATTAGCACTCTCAATTCTCTCTTGTTCAATGACGGATTTAATATTATAAAATTCAATTCTTGCTTTATCTCTATTTGGATCATCGTCATTGAATAGCTTTAACACCCTGAAACCTTCATTATCTAAATCATTAGCCAACAACCATCTAGGAGATTCAACAATGAAAAATCCACCAAAAAATAAAACAGAACCAAGCAAAACCTGGGTCAATAATGGAATCTTCCAAGAACTTGTTCCTGGCAAATATGAACATCCAAAATCCAACCAGATTGAAGTACAAAATCCCGAAATGTTACCAGTGAAAGCCAATGCAGCAATCATACCTCTTTGATCATTAGGTGAGCACTCTGATTGATATAGATTAATTATAGATGATAGAAATCCAATTCCGGCACCACTGATAACACGTCCAATCATCATCACCCATATCTTCTCATAAGGGGCTAACGCTTGGAACAATCCTCCGATACAAAATATTAGAGCTCCGGAGATTATCGTATACTTTCTTCCCTTATTATCAGAAACATAAGGGACTAGTAAGGATGAGACTAAAGCACTTAACTCTAGTAATGCAATTAATGTTCCAATTTCGAGACTGTTCGGAGAATCAAAGTATTTAAGGAACGAAGTTTCGGTAATAATCAATGACATGACACCTTGTTCAAAACCAAAGAGAAACACACCAATTGAACTGAATACAGAAGTGAAATAAAGTAGTTTTTTACCCCTTAACTTGTTATTCAATTTTACATTAAAATTCACGTGTGAGTATTTGAAATCGTGTACCGAATTGGGATCCGAATAGATTATATCATCTAAATCTTGAAAATCAACCAGATTTTCATCATCATCATCCTCATCATCTTCTGCTCCTATATGTAAGTCAGAACCAGAATCTGAATGGCTGTTGTTTTGATTTTCACGCTTATCAAAATGTTGCGTGGTGGGTTTGTTGTTAGAGCCTGTCCCATCTTGATTTAAATCATCTAGGTACACGTCCGAGTGTCTTGTGTGGTGGCCCAATTCAAAGATGGTTTCTGGGTTTTCGTCATCGAACTGCTGAAATGATCCACTACTGGATATCCTCTTGTAATGTTTTGACATTCTAAAAAGATTATTGCAATTGATTCAAACCATTGGCTTACCAAAACAAAAAAAACACAGAACTTCAAGAAGATAGAATACGCTATACATTTAGTTACCGTATTTAGAGAAGAAGACAACTAACATAAAGAGTTAGTAAAGCAAAAAGCAAACACGAAAAATATCATATGACGTCATATTAATTGGGCTTAGAAAAACTATAAAAATACGTTATGGTCATTACATAAGTATATGACTAATCGGATACATTATCTTTTTAGTGGGGGAAAAAATCGGAATTATTAGTATAAAAGGGTGTATAACTAACTGAAGAAAACGACAAGTACATTCTGGTGACTGTTGGAAAGAAATAGACTAATGTAGATGTCAACTGTAATGACAATAATAAGAATAAACTAAAGGTAAAAAATACTTGAAGTGGAGAGAAAAAAAAATAAACAAAAGATACAGAAGATAAAATGACAATAAAGAAATCTATGGTTAATACAACTCAACTTCATACATGACAAATGGTTCGTAATCTTGATCAACCAATGAAGCATACTCATGTAATTTACTATCTTTTGAAACTTTTCCTGATTTATCAGTGTCAAATGCAGCACCACCTAAGTATCCAAATCTATCAATTAATTCCGTTTTTGCCTTTTCGATAGCTTTTGAATTTGGTAATTTTAAGATGAAACAGTAGAATTGAGGAGGTAGACCGTATCTTAAAACTGATTCCACAAAAGTTCTTAATAATTTAATATGACACCAAGATGAAACAATCTCTGAATATGCGGATTTAGACAATCTAATCAAATCGTTTTTAAGACTAGATTCCTCTTTTGAAGCCAATTGAAATTCATTCTTCATTTGGGTTATGATAGATTCAGAATATTCAAAATCTCTTGGAATCCATTTAGCATCTCTTGCAGCAGACAAGAATTTAGAAACGTATTTTTTAAATAGTGTAACTGAATATAGATAGTATTCAGAATCTTCAGCGATTAATAAAGCACTTCTTGGAACAACAAATTCGGTTAATGATTCATATGAGTTTATAAAATTGTCTTTTAAAGATTTTGGAATAGCCAATAAAACTGTTTGTAAATGATCTGAATCTAAAACAAAGTGCTCAGCTTTAACTATATCATGTAAAGATTTAACTGATAAATCACCTGTCTGCTTTCTTTGAATAGCAGCAAGGTTGGATTTAGATTGGTTATAATTTGAATAATTCGATCTCAAATCGTTATCAACATTTAAAGCTTCGTTAGAAATCAACTTGATTAATTCTTCAATTGATTTATCTAATCTAAATCTCGAGCTGTTCCATGTGAAAGTTTCAAAGAATTGATCCACATATTTCCCATCAATTTTTTGCTTGGTTGAATCATTTTGATGTAAATTGCTAATTATATCTAAAACTTTACCTGTAGATGCTGTCAATTGTTGATCAATCTTACTCAATTCTTCACTTTGTAAAACAAGAGAATCTAACGTTCCAACTTTAAAGACCGGTAAGTTATATTCAGTAACTTCGACAGAACCACCATTAATACTCTTTTCTAGCCATCTAGACAAAGGAGGGTCTGACGAAGTAGATTTAGGCAAAGAGACTAATAAATAAGATGCAATTGGTTCCGACATTGTAGTTGGTTGAACTGATCGTTGATTGGCAAGCTAATCTGTATCAGGTAATGGCAATGGCTCTAATTTATCTATCTATCTAATGTTGTATCATTTACAAGGCTCGTTTACAGCCAGCAATTTTTGGACGTGGCTGCTTCGGGCTACGTTATCTGTTATGTAATCATAAACAGGCATGTACATATATTTGTAGTTGGTGCGGGTAATCTTCAAGCGGTATGGTTCGTAATTTTGCGACAGCAAATATGTGGCGATGTGATTAGTTCTTTAATATGCATTAATTTTGTTCTTATATACTACTTAGCTAGCTTACTCTTCTAAATCCATGTCGTCTTCTTCTGCGATATTTTCTACAGCCGGTTCAACTGGAGTAGCTGTTGCTGAAGGTGTCTCTGCAGGGGTTGGCGCTAAAGAGGACTGACGACTGGCATTATCATCTTTTGGAGTAGGTTCACGTTCTCTTTCATCCTCTCTTTCAGTATGTGCTCCAGGTTCCTCTTCTTGTTCTCTGTCATTTTTAGGATCATCTTCGTCTTGTATATTTGGTTGTTCTTGGTGTTCTGATTCGACCTCTTCATCTTCGGAAACGTTAACTAAACTCTCTAATTCATCCTCTTCATCCTCTTCATCTTCATCTTCATCCTCTAGTTCCATGACTTCCTGTTCTTCACGTTCTTTATTTAACTGCTCTTGAGTTTCAGACAAATTTTTCTTTAGTGCAACCGTGTCTTCTTTGACGAATTTTGATAAATCGTTGAGTTTCGTGTTCCATTTCATTTGTAGTTGTTGTAGCTGTGTTCTCTCACGTGAGTATAATCTATCATTCAACTGTGATAATCTGAATTTTCTAATGTCATCTTTTTTCAAAATAGATTCCACCTGAGAAACCTGAGTATCTGATATCTGATATGGTTCAAAGTCTAGTTTATGGTAATTCAGTTTAATCTCTAATGTATCTTTATTCAAAGATTTTAAGAAGTCTGCATCTTTCTTAATTTCAGAATCATTATTAAAATCGTTCATTGAAATATCCTCCCCTTCTTCATCATCAATAATCTTACCTAACTTCAAGTCAGGTATCTGGTTTAAAACTTTATTAAATTCATTAATGAGACCAATATTTTTCAAATGTTTGGCTTTAAAACTTTGAACCTTTGGGTTATTGTATTGTTGATAGCTTGAATTTGATTTACTTATTAATGAATCATTTAATTTGTTAAACTCTAATTTAAACTCATTTTTTGCTACAAGTAGTGGTACAGTATCTAGAGTGGATTTTCGGCTAATATCATTCAACTCATCTATACTACCTTGATTATTTTTCAATTTGATTATGATGTCTAGCAATTGTTTAGAATTATCAAAGGATTCATTCAATACCTTCTCATAGTTGGACAATTTGGAATCGTACGAGACGGATTCTACCATTGTTGTAATAAATATAAAATAGATAGCTATAAGCGACCACTGAAATCCACAAAGATGACCTCTTTGATTGAAAAACTAACGAACCTACCAACTAAATAAAACTTATTTCAAACAGGCTCAATGTATTTTTCCACCTTCAAAATCCTCTCGCACTGCAGCACCCAGGCGTCCGGCTGCCAGTGCTATGCCATACCCGTTAAATTTTAGTTGCCCCAACCAAGGCACCAGGAGACCGGTCACCGGCAGTCTTGCAGCCCGCAGGGAACAGGGAACAGGGCAGGTGCCACGGAGCGGGCGAGTCCTGAAATCTTATAAGAGAGGCTCCGGTCCTCCAATTCACCACTTTGCATCAATATAATTACAGGCGTTTCTGATTATCAAACACTAAACCATGAAGAAAGATCCACAGGAGACATCAGTGAAGTTTCCTAAAGCGGTTGTATTTGATCTTGACTTCACTTTATGGCGTAAGTTTTCCTACAACTCCTTGCAGTCAACCCCACAGTGACACTTATCCCATCTTGCCTTGCGGGTTAACTTGAATGCAACTATATTCTCCACTCGATAGGCGTATGCAGAGATATGAAAACTTTAAAACCAATAGATACTAACACTGTATATGTTTTATATTGAAATTATAGCCCTTTGGTGTGACACACATATCTCTAATCCGATCAAATTGCATTCCAATGATCCAATCACGCTCATTGATAAGCGTGGCTTCAAATTTGCGCTATTCCCCGATGTGAAACCAATTTTAGATCTGCTTAAGGAAAATAATGTTTTGATTTTCACAGCCTCTAGAACTTGTGATCCCCCTATGGCTAAAAAATTGATGAAACTTTTCAAATTGGTAGATTATGTAGATGATTCGGAGTGGGGTTACGGTACAAAGATCCAACATTTGACTTCGCTAGGGAAGCGAAACAATGTGCAATTCCATGAAATGTGCTTATTCGATGACGAATATAGAAATAAAGATGTGGAGAGGCTAGGTGTAAAATTTTGTCACTTACCTAATGAAGAATTGAATTGGAAGCTGTTTTGGGATGGTCTGAAAAGTTGGGAAAAGTCTCGATTGGAAGGAATTAATAACACCGAGGAAGATTATGATAGCTATTACTGAACTTATAGAAGATATCGTGTTTAAATAAGTATTAATATTAAATTTAATCGTGAATTACACAACAGAAGCAAATCAAAAGAAAAACAGAAAGCACATTCAGAAATCAATAAAGACTCAAAGATAGAATAACAAGTAAAAACACCAAATTAAAAATAGAAGATGAAAAAAATACCACTTTTTTCATGATAACCAATCGTAACAAGTTCATTAATAATAAATAAATAAAAGTTTCTTAAACATCTAGTTCATAATCCTATATACCGATTCTTTATTATGACTTTGAAGCTTGGTTACCACCGTGGCAAATTTGACTAGGAAATCAATTAGATTTAATCTGATTAACAAGGGCAACCAACTCATCAAAAGTAGAATTCTCAGGAACCGAAATTTCTTTCTAAAACGAAGGGAGAGTTTTTGTAGTTTGTTAGTATTTATATATATGAAATCGTTTTTTAAAAATAAAAACATTAAACCAAGTATTAAAAGACTTACCTCCTTGAGAAATGCCAATAGTTCATCTTCAGTCAATTGATTAGATTCTCTTCCATCAACAACGACAGTGGATTCACTTAGCAAATTTTCCTCTCCATCATCCGATTTCTCTTCCTTTTTGTCATCGGACTTCTTAAAAGATGTTTGAATTCTGGCAAGCAAGCTAGAAGTATCTGGTTTCAAATGTGGATATGTTTTGAAAAATAAACTAGAAGCAGATATTATTATAACCGTAGACACAGCAGCTATCGATAGATTACGACGGTTCTTAGATAAAGCCATTTTGCGAATGATAAGCTAATTATAATGTATGGACAGTAACAAATTATTCAAACTATGATACAAAATACCGGTAAATCTTCTCTGCTATTGAAAAGAATCTCCAAAAAAAAAAAAAATATATCAAACACTCAAAGGGTCATGAGAAAACACCAACTTCAACGGTTTCCTGCAATACCAGGAAACATAGACCATATTATATACGTGAGAGTCAGACCCGGGATGAGACCATTGTGGAGATAAACGCGCTTTTTCATGTGCTAAGCAGACTTTCGACGCGTCGACCGGTTAGTGGATATACTTTCCTGATTAAGACAAGGCGACTTTTCATTTATTGTTTTGCTATCTTTGCTTTTTTTATTCAATGATGTTTTTTTTTTCTTTTTATTGTTTTCAGTAAATATGGGCCAATAATCAATATATTAAATTTCGTAAACTATAAAAACTCGTCAAAAGAAAAGGAAGAGAACGGAAGGGGGAAAGAAAATAAATAAAAAAAAGAAAGGTAAAATCAATGACTGGATTAAACAATCATATCAGGAGGTTAGAAGTCAAATATGCTCAACAATAAAAAAATCAAACGAAAAAAACACAACCATATAAAATATCAATTAAAATAAAAGGAAAACAGAAAGTCAGAAAAGGAAGGAGAGAGCTATGAGGCTATTTTCAAATTTAAGCTTGGTTAACTAATTCAAAATATTCAGCTTCTGGATCTTCTTCAGCTGGTGGAGTCCACTTCTTCTTTTGATCCTTACCAAAGTGTTTCCAGTATTTCTTTTGGTCCTTACCATAGTGTTTCCAGTAGTCTGGATCTGGGATAACTTCATCATCACCATCAACAGCAAGTAATTCTAATTCTGGTTCATCATCATCAGCTGGAGGAGTCCACTTCTTCTTTTGATCTTTACCAAAGTGCTTCCAGTGCTTGCCGATTTTCTTCCATTTCTTGGCTGGATCTTCGACTGGGACAGTAACATCTGATTCAACTTCAAATAACTCTTCACCGTCTTCTGGTTCATCAGCAGCAGGTGGAGTCCACTTCTTCTTTTGATCTTTACCAAAGTGTTTCCAGTATTTCTTTTGGTCCTTACCGTAGTGTTTCCAGTAGTCTGGGTCAGCAACAACTTCATCATCACCTTCAACAGCAAGTAATTCTAATTCAGCTTCATCTTCTGGATCAGTTGGTAATTCTGGTTGATCTGGTGGAGCAGAACCTGGAGCATGTGATTTCCATTGCTTACCATAATGTTTCCAATCTTTACCGTAACGTTTCCAGTCAGCTGGGTCAGCAACTTCAGTTTCTTCTTCAGCAGCGAATAGTTCTAATTCTGGTTCATCATCATCAGTTGGAGGAGTCCACTTCTTCTTTTGATCTTTACCAAAGTGCTTCCAGTGCTTGCCGATTTTCTTCCATTTCTTGGCTGGATCTTCGACTGGGACAGTAACATCTGATTCAATTTCAAATAGTTCTTCATCGTCTTCTGGTTCATCAGCAGCAGGTGGAGTCCACTTCTTCTTTTGATCTTTACCAAAGTGTTTCCAGTATTTCTTTTGGTCCTTACCATAGTGTTTCCAGTAGTCTGGATCTGGGATAACTTCATCATCACCATCAACAGCAAGTAATTCTAATTCTGGTTCATCATCATCAGCTGGAGGAGTCCACTTCTTCTTTTGATCTTTACCAAAGTGCTTCCAGTGCTTGCCGATTTTCTTCCATTTCTTGGCTGGATCTTCGACTGGGACAGTAACATCTGATTCAACTTCAAATAACTCTTCACCGTCTTCTGGTTCATCAGCAGCAGGTGGAGTCCACTTCTTCTTTTGATCTTTACCAAAGTGTTTCCAGTATTTCTTTTGGTCCTTACCGTAGTGTTTCCAGTAGTCTGGGTCAGCAACAACTTCATCATCACCTTCAACAGCAAGTAATTCTAATTCAGCTTCATCTTCTGGATCAGTTGGTAATTCTGGTTGATCTGGTGGAGCAGAACCTGGAGCATGTGATTTCCATTGCTTACCGTAGTGCTTCCAATCTTTACCGTAACGTTTCCAGTCAGCTGGGTCAGCGACTTCAGCTTCTGAATCTGAATTTAATAAAGCGGTGACTGAATTTTTAACTGAAGATAACCATCCGTTACCTTGCTCGGTAACTTCGACTTCGTAGTTGACGATTTCAGCGTTTTGTGAAATTGGTAGCGATGAGGCGGTGGAAGCTAAAGCGATAACGATTGATGTTAGAACAGAAACTCTCATTGTGTATGTATGCGTATATATAATAATTGATAATAAACAGCTGATGATGTTTGCAATGAAGAAAAATAAATCATTTTGATAATTATTGGACTTGAAATCTTAAATCAAGAGAAACCAATGTATATTTATATAACATGAGCTGTTTTATGAAAAATGAAGAGGTGAAAAATACATGCAGCCAAGAATAATGCCCGAGTCTTCGGCTGCCCGTAATCGAATACGCGGCTTGCTGTGCTACTACTGCTACTGTGAGAGGTAGCTGTCAGATAAACAATTCTGGCATAGAAAAGGGACCACTCTTCGCGGGCTCATCTCCAGGCACACCGGTGCGGTCGGTCGATCGATACTATTGATACCAGATTGCCCGGCGCACCGGTACAAGAATCTTAACTGGCGCTCAATCGATCGTAGCAGCAGCAATAATTGCAACGCCAAGTGCCGGCCGCTGGCTCCTGGGCGCTGGCCACGTTGTGCTGCGAGCAGTGTGCCCTCACTGAGTCACTGACTCTGAAGCTTGAACTCACTGTGCCACTGTGCGGGGGCGGCTAACAATTTTTCAACTGCCATGGATATAAATTGTAATTAATTGCCAATTATGATTAAGTAACGGTTGCCGGGGAAGAAGGTTTTCCATAATTTATGATCTACATTATTTACTGTATCCGGTAAAACTAAAACATAACTTGATTCATTCAAACCTTTTTTTCACTTTTTTTTTGCTCAATATGATGTGAGTCAAAAAAAGTCTATACAAAACAAAAAAAAGAAAAAGAAACATAAAAACAGCAAATACAAAATACATAAAAACATGTACCGAAAGAAAACAAGATATTATAACCCGTTAAACCCATTACAAATATTGCATGAAAGCAAAGAAAGAACAATTATAATAATATAAAATGCAAAAATATAGAAAAATGAATCAATGACTATCAATTTGATTTAATCAGCTTATAATAAGAAAGCTAAACCGGCTAAACCAATGATACCAGCACCGGCTGTCTTAGCAAAACCAGCACCGTTATCATACTCTTCAACAGAGTATGAAGATGATGTTGAGTTGGAAGCTGAAGAACTAGCAACTTCTTCTTCAAGAGTAGCAGTCTTTGAGGTAGATGTAGTTGAACCGGATGAACCACTAACCTTTGAAGTGTAAGTGGAACAAGAACCGGCAGAGTTACATGCAGTAATGGTAACAGTTTCGTATTCGTATGTGGTGGAGTAAACATTTGAGGAGACAGTCACAGTTGGGGTAGTGGTAACATCAACATAGGAATCAGCTTCGGTTGATTTACATGAATCAGCGGTACAACTGGTGTACACGGTTTCCCATGTATCAGTGTTTGTAGAAGCTTGAATTTGACCATCAGAGATTTGTGTAACAACAGCAGCTTCAGTGGCGGTGGTTGAAGATGAAGTGGAAGAAGAAGCGGTTAATGGACAGTAAGTAGTGTAGACAGTGACAACACCGTTAACAGTAGAAGTAACTGTAGTTAAAGTAGTAGCTTCTTCAGCCTTAGTAGATGTAGCAGAGGTGGATGAGGTGGATGAGGTAGAGGTAGTGGCAGTAGATTGACAAGCAGCTTTGGTACATGTGGTCTTAGTGACGGTTGAGTAATCGGTTTCGGTATCGTAAACAACTGCAGTAGAGTCAGCAGCTTCAGTTGAAGTAGCAGATGTAGTGGTTTCGGCTTCAGTTGAAGTAGTGGCTTGAATTTGACCATCTGAGATTTGAGTAACAACTGCAGCTTCAGTAGAAGTTGAAGAAGATTTGGTGGTTGAAGTTTCAGCTTCAGTTTCAGTACCAGTAGTAGCTTGAACTTGACCGTCACCGATTTGAGAGACGACAGCTTGGGCAGAAACCAAAGAGGCAAAGATTGAAGCTAACACGATTTGTTTGAATTGCATTTCTAAAGTATTTGTAAAGTTATAGTTAGAGTTAAAATAATGAACGAGTGAATGATTGACTTGGCAAATATATCACTTGTAGAAATGGAAAAAATAATTGGATCTTATGAATTGATGAAAGAAGAAAAAAAGCAGTTGATCGATATTCAAAAAGCAAATCTTAGAAGGAATAGAGGGCCAATTTATATTTCAGAGAATCAAGAAATGAAATTTGGAGATGAACAAGGTCTGAGCGTGGCGGCAAAAAAAAAGATCGTGTTTGATTTATGATCGAACCAGTATATCCTTAAAGGAGGTGTCACAAAGCCTTATTAGGATGAGGTTGGTCCTATTGGAGGTAATAATCGTCAGACATGCACCAGGACAATCTGACAATAAGAAAATCTTATTGATGGTGCTCTCCAAGTGTCTTCAGCAGCTTGGAAACGAAAGGGGATACCGAGGATACGGGAATCGGGATGGGTGGGCCAGACCGTGTTGTAACTTGTGTACCTTGGCTACTATATTGTTTGCATGTTTAGTTCTAGAGATCTGAAGACAGGGAAATGGAAAAACATCAAGCAAAACCGTGTTGACATTGAAGCCGCACGACACGGTCTCGCTCAAAAAATCTGATTGTTCGCGCCGCCGCGTCTCGCTTCAACGAGGCTCGTGTCAGTCTCCCCAGGCTTTCCGTGTTTGTTTTGCTTCTTTATTGTTTTATTTTTTTGTTATTTTTTATTTATTTTTTTTCAGTTGCTGGCGCTGCAAGTTGCAGTCTTGCGGGTCACTCGACCGAGATGGTCTCCCAGTTTCTCAGTCTTCGGGGACCCAAGATCCAACAGCCTTGTTCGTTCTATTCGGGAATGTAGCTGCTATAGCACTGCAGTAATCGCTTACACAGTTCAATGTTCACCAATGTTCACCAATGCTCACGCTAACCTGTTTTATATTTAACTACTTGCTTAGTTTCTCTCATAAGCCATGGATTATGAGTCTTAGGTTGCATAAGCTAGCATGATAGGAGGAGCCTTTAAGTCTTTAACACGAACTTTTGAAATTCGATACCCCCTTATTTTTAGTCTCAAAAATTGAGTGGCCTGGACTCAGTTTAGTAGTATTTTGTAAATTGGGCGGGCTACGGTAATGCATGTGCGCATTAGATTTGATGCGCTTTTCTCAACTTGTAAGTTGTATCCCACTAGCAATTTGTTAGTGGTTTCTCCTTTTTTTTTTGCTCGTCATATGTTAGCTCTTTTTAAATGGTGTACAGACTACGCGAAGACAGGAGAGTTTTGAAGGAGCTTCTACATAACTGCAAATTATGGATACGGAATGCTAAGAAATTAGCTAGCTATCTACAAGCCTTGGTGTTATTAGGCTACAGTAATTAACACTACAGTATCGCAACCAAATGTAAAAATAGATTGTGAAATAAGCAATTGCTCTAGTATTACTCCTAAAAGTACCTTAAATTACTAATACTGACTTCTGATTCATGAATTCTAAATAGTTCCCCCACGCTCGAGATCTCCTTCCCGTGCCCACCACTGTCCAATGCCCACCGCGTGACTCGCGAAGTGCTCCACACAAAGCTCACTGAGACAAAGCCTTGCAGCGGCTGTTTGCTCAACTTGCAACTTTGCAAGATACGTTTATACGGTTACCATATGCACTGCCTGAAATTTGAATCTCGAACGACTACCGAATTTACCAATTCGTGTCCTAATCACTTATCTAATCATATGCGTGCCTCTCTGTGTGTGGTGCTTTGATCTTCAAATGGAGTCTATGCATCTTCTATAACTAAACGGGAACTATTTTTTCTTTCATGATTTGTATATTTTCATGTAATTTTGTTCAGTATGTAATCAAGTTAACAAGACCACAAAATCGCCTTTCTTGCTCTTTGTAGCCGTTTGCAACTCCCGAGCAGATCCCGGTTCTTGGTTTCTTTGACTATGAGGAGATTTTTGGGCAGTGCGAAAAAGGGCAGGGTCTTTGTTTTTTCGCAGGCCAGTCCCTCAAACTGGGGATCAGAATTAAGGGATAGACCGAATAAAAACTCACTTTGATCCACTTTATCTGATAAAGATATTATTTATGAATGATTTGAGTTTCTGTTCTTTTCTAATTTAGTTTTGTATTTGAATTAACAAAAAAATAATTGATTTAACACATAATGAAATCTTCTTTAATATTGCAGCTACTAATTGCTTCCTGTTTAACTTCAGCTATCGCACTTCCCAAAAAGTCAAATGGATCACATAGAAAATCAACACATAAAGTCTCTCATAAATCATCACATAAATCGGTTAAAGCGGCCAACTATGAACCAAAATATATAAAAGTTCCTGCTCAGAAAATGAAAAAGCACACATCATCACCTTCTCTTGGGAAAAGAAGTGAAACTAGTTGGGTGCAAGCACTTGACAACGATGATGATTCGATGTATATGGTCGAATTAGAAATTGGGTCTAACGACCAAAAAATTATTGCACAAATTGATACAGGTTCATCCGATTTTTGGGTCTTTGCGACAGGTAATGAAGATTGTGGTTACAATCCTAATGACTACCAAGGTATTGCAAATTGTTACGATTATGGTACTTTTGATCTGAAAACATCTGATACTTTTGATTTAAATTCTTCTTTTATCACTATATCATATGGTGATAGTACTATTGCAAAGGGATTGGTCGGAACAGATAATGTAAACTTTGAAGATTTTACAGTTACAAATTTGCTCTTTGGGGTTTGTGAAATTGCCAATTCAAGTAACCCTGTACTAGGCATCTCTTTTCCTGCATTGCAATCCGTTTATAACTACGATAGTTCACCTGTTAGTGTCCCTTATGAATCATTACCATATAAAATGGCATCTGAAGGTCTTATTAATACTCCTGCTTATTCTATTCAATTGTTACCTGGTAGGGATGAAGTTAATTCTTCCATGTTGTTTGGAGCGGTTGACCATTCGAAATATACAGGTGATTTATCATTGTTTCCAATTGCCTATTATCCAGGTGATGATGTTCCAAGTTATGTGGGTATTAAATTAAGTGGGATGAACTTAATTGCGGCTGATGGTACTAATACAACCATGGTTAAAGGCTCTGCTTATGCATATTTGGATACTGGATCTTCAGTATCATCTCTTCCAAGCTCCGTTTACGACTATATAATAGCTCAATATTTCACATATGATAGCGACTCAGGTTTTTATTACGCCGATTGTGATACAATTAATTCTGCCTCTATTGAGTTTGATTTCTTGGGTGTTTCGTACGTCTTGTCTTTGGGCTATTTTGCCAACAAGCATTCAAATGGGTACTGTTCCTTATCTTTCGGTTCAGCTAGTGATGTCATCTCTTTTGGAGATGATTTCTTAAGAGGTATTTACCTTGTTGTTGATTTAGATGCCGAGCAACTTGCCCTAGCATACACTTATGCTGATCTAAATGCTGAAGAAGATATTGAAGAGATTGTGAATTACATTCCAGGTGCTGTCAAAGCTCCTCGATACTCAGAAGGTAATAATGGCAGTTGGAAATTAGTATCATATACTGGAGATGGATACGGAACCAGCTCAAGTAGTGACACAGATGACAAAGATATTTCAACAGTTTATACTTTACAACAACAAGAAAAGAAAAAAAAGAAATCCAAAGGATCCAAAACTGGTGTGAAGTCTACTCAAAAGAGAAAAGGCCATAAACAATGAAAAAAATTAAAACAATCTGGTCAAGCTAATTGATCAATGTACCATAGAACCGCAAAAATGTTTGCTTTTTGTTGTTTGTTTACTTCTTTTGACTTTCTATATTTAGAAATATACATTGATTGTACTAAAAATATATCAATTAAAATATTAAAACTTAGTAATAAATAATAAGCATTTAAATAACTCTAAACTGCCCAAAAGCTCTCTAAGCAATTATCATGCTGCCATGCATGATCCACTCTGGCCTCGAATCACAGCTTCCCAGTGCTTCTTATGGATTATGCAACCATTTGAGTAAGCGCAAATGTTACTAGTTAAGCCGCTTCATCATATATAAAGAACAGTCTCATATGTGAGGCTCAAATTGAAAAATAAAATTATTTCATTTTAATTTATGCTTAAACAACTGTAATTTAATTATAGATTGTGTTCTAAGTTTTGATTATAATTTAAAACGAGGGCAAAATGGATGTGCTGGTAGATTCTAAAGTGTTGGAAAAATTGTTCACTGAATTTGAGATTCTTCATTTGGTGTATCACCGTAATGTGAGACAACACAGATCTTCTAAATGGTGGAAACATTTCAATATTTTACATAGAAAGATACGAACGATATTATCGATAGCTATTGACATAGATGAATTGAACGAACAAAAACAAATAAGTAGCCTAAAAGTCAACAAATTCAAGAAATTTGAATTCAAGAAGGTGAAATTTAATGGTAAAAGAAGCAAATCATTGATTGCCACTAAGAAAGATCAACTCATCAAAGTTGCTAGATTTGTTGTGAAAAAATTATTACCTGACTGCTACTATGGGTTCTATGCAGTTATTGAACTAGGACAGTTTATTACACTAGGGTTTACTTTAATTGGACTCATTTCGAGAATATATTCACTTCTAATTCAGTTTGATGGATTGAATATAAATACAAAGAAAATGAACGCAATTGAAAAGACTTTGATCAATGCTAATAATGATCAGCAGCGGTTGATTGACTTTTCTTCTAATGATAATGATGATATTGGTGAAATAATAGATGTGGGCAAAACCGAAATTGCTGAAATAACTACTCTAAAAACATTGGGAACTGATAAACTACCTACTACAAAGCCAGTGAAGAAACAAGATGCAACAGCGGATGGTAAATCTTCTGCAGCTGGTTACTGTAATGATAACAAGGGCATTGACGACAAAGGCAAGAACAAAAAGAAAAGATCTGTGTCTGTTATGGATGACATATTCGGTTCGGCTACAGGTGTCGTATCTTCCGATAAGAAAAAAAAGAAGAAAAAGACGAAAGCAAAGGCTGCTTCCGCCATGGACGAAATATTTGGATTCTAGAGATAAAGTCTTCCGGAATGTGTGTAATTTTAGCTTACTAATTTAAATGATATTTTAGATGACATATGAGATTAAAGAAGAAAAAAAAAACACTTAAAAACAAAAGGGGTAACCTTTTCTAAATTAAATAAGAAGCAAAGAATCTATTGTGATGATTTTGGTCCATTAATAATAGCGTCAGCCCAGTTAGGCAAGACATAACTGGCTTCATGGATTTCCTTATTGTAATATCTAAATAACTTACTCTCTTCCTCTGGAGACACAGTCCTAACTGGTTTCTTAACGTTAGTGTTTGGGTTCTTAGCCGAGCACATTAAAGCAATTTGACCGGATGTATAAGTTGGGATTGTGCAATACAAGCATTCGGAAACTGGGAAAACTTCCTTACAGATGTCTCTTAATTTACGAAGATTTTCCACTTTTAACCAGACATTTTCAGATGCCATTGAAATAACAATACCATTAGAATTCAAAGCGTTGTATAACAATTTGAAATAATCCACTTGAAAGAATGCCTCAGCAGGACCTTCAGGATCTGAAGAATCTGTGATAATAACATCATATTTTTCTGAGTCTTCCATCTCTGCTGCATCTTTCAAAAATTTGAATCCGTCTTGTAAGATAACCTTGACTTTTTCATGCTCCATGGATTTAGACATATTTGGTAAATACTTCTTAGAAAGTCTAATGACAGTCTCATCTATTTCCACTAGAGTAGCACTCTCAACACAGTCATGCTTAACGGCTTCTCTTAAAACACCACCATCTCCACCTCCAATAACTAATATTTTCTTTGGATTTGGGTGTGCAAACATTGGAACGTGAGTGATCATTTCTTGGTATGCAAATTCATCTCTTTCAGTCACTTGAATAACACCATCAAGGACTAATACGTTACCATAATCTGTTGATTTAAAGACTAAAACGTCTTGAAATTGGGATCTTTCATGATGAAGAATTTTCTCAACTCTTAACATCATAGCTTGTCCTGGGAAATATTCATCAGAAACTTCCTTAAACCATCCATCCTGAATTAGAGGGTGGGTTATCTCTTGGGGTGTTGTAGCAGACATTGTTAAAATAGGTTATCACGCGAGAGTTAAAATCAAAGTCCATATATGCACTATTCTATTTTGATGGCCAAAAAATAATAACGATTATGTGATACGCTAACAGTTGGATGGTGGTAAAGACCCTTGAATGAAATAAGGAGGTCTCACGATAAAGATATTAAGCAAAAAATATATTTGATACGGGAAATTCTTTTAAAGAAGGAGAAAATTTTTGCTGATGTCATAGCGGCTTTCTGAGCTTCATGAATGATTAAGTAATCTTGATCTCTCCTACTTTTTTTTTCAGCTATTTGAAAAATTTTAAACTTACATGAAAGTTATAGGTAGAGGTTGAAAGTCTGACAGTTTGATCTTGTTTCGTGATTCTTGAAATATAATCTGAAGGCATTGGTATTATTCTATAAATATATATAACATGAATCATCCATTTCAGAAAGTAGTTCTAAACAATGCAGGTGATTTGTTATTCGCCTCTTCTAAGAACAGTGTGTTCGTTTATAAACTAGTGCATACCCCAGCATTTCATGCCAAGTTAGTGGGCAGTTGGACAGACCCAGTTGACCCTCTTTACACATTGAAGAAACAGAGAGAAGCAAAAATCAAAGCTCTAGAAGAAAAGGCCAAAAAAGAGGAAGAAGAGCAAGCTTCAAATGGTGGTGAGCCAGCTGCAAAGAAGCAAAAGATTGAGGTCAAACTCCCAAAATTACCTACTCCTGGACCAGGTGCTCCTCCTCAACATACATACATTAGAGACATCTATTTAACTAGATCACAAGATACTTTACTCATATCAACTGACAATGATAAGGCCATTGTTGTGTTTAAAGTTAATTTGAATAATGAAGACAATGTGCTAGAATTTGTGAAACGTCAACCATTCCCAAAGAGACCATCTGCTATTTCCACATCAGTCTCTGATGATGATATTATCGTTGGAGATAAATTTGGTGATGTGTATAGTATTAAAATGACTGATGAACCTGTTGATGAAAAAAGTTTGGAGCCTATACTTGGTCATGTTTCCATGTTAACTGCAGTGTTTAACTTAAAGGACTCGGATGGATATGAATATACAATCTCCACTGATAGAGATGAGCACATTAAGATATCACATTATCCTAAGACATACTTGATCAAGAAGTTTTTATATGAACATGAAGAATTTGTTTCTTCTATTGTTTTACCAAGTTGGTGTGATGGTAAGATTCTAGTTAGTGCAGGTGGTGATAAGTTCATTTGCTCTTGGGATTGGCAAAGAGATTCGGATGAATTAGCAGACAAATATTCCATTGAAGAATATGTTTCTCCATATGCTACAGATGCTCATCTAGCTCCAGAAAAGTTACAAAGTAAAGAGGGTGATTTGAAAGAGTTGTCGGTTTCTCAAATAGTCGCCATTGATAAGTTGAAGAGCATTGTTTTGATTTTTGAGCAAGTGAAAGCATTCTTCATTTTATCATTATCATCAGAAGGTGAAATTAAATATGTTGACACTATTGAAACTAGTGGTAGTATAATATCTGCTACCGCTTCAGAAAACCAATTGATTCTCAGTGTCGAAGCAGAAACCAATAAGTTGGAGATTTACGATATCCAAAACGATGGAAAATTCCAACTTGTTGATAATCAAGATGTTTTGGATGATATCTACACTGCTAATACAGTGAAAGTGGATAGCAAAGAAGATATAATCCCTCTCTTTAATGTTGCCTCTTTAAGAAAAAGAAGAGAGCATTGAGAGAGATAAAACGATTTTTTACTCCATATAATTGTATACATAGCATATAATAATAATTAATAGATTCAAAATGATTTCTTCTTTTTGAAGGAATTACAAAAATCCTCTCCTTTTATTGTAATTCAGGTGATCTAATACACCATCCAGAACCACTGCATTCATCCATATTTTGGCATAACCGATGACAGACACAGTCCATTGAGATTTTAAAACTTTGATTTCAATAACATCACCAATTAGTTTAGTTTCTCCTCCATTATGTGTTTCATTATTCTCACCAAGGAATCCAGCCTGTGACAGATCGTTCAGGTCAGATACGTCATCAGACTGTGATGTGAAAAAGTTTTTATACCAATCCTTGGACATTTCTAATCCATTTATAGTTGTATAGCATTGCTTGATAGAAACAAGCATTGTCAACTTTGAAACTCTTACGTTATTTATCTCTAATTCTTCGTACATTAAATCCTTAGACACCGATGAAAGTAAGGAATACAGTTTTTTGGCTACACTACCAAGCATCAACAAACTTATAAACTTAGTTTTTTTGTTTATTAATAAACTAATTTCAGAGGAATCAATTTGTATAATCAAATTACGGGGAATCTTGTCAATAAAGGGTCTACTGTATTGTATGAGACCAGGTTCAGCTTCGGAGGTCTTATTTACCAGCTTTGCCTTCTTGATATCTTTCAAGTACACTGTGATTTCTTCCTCTTTTGTGAATGGGTTTAAACCGATCTTATGGCTAATCAATTGCTGCTCCAATGCAAAAAATCTATAATATCTACATTCAGCAAGTAAATCTTCCCTATGACTTTCATTCCTTATCACTATCTGGCCTCCATAAAGAGCATCTAGTAAATCTGAAAATAGGCTAGCAGATCTGTTAACAACGTATGGGCCCATTGGTGGTGGTCTAATAAGATCTTTCAACTCACTAACAGTAAATGGATTCCTCAAAGTTGCATTATACGCTACCGTAAAATAATTTGGGTAATTACCATCTCCAATAATTAGATCTTTGGGAATCTCAAAACATTTACCTCCAATGCTCACATGTATTCCCGATTTAAGTAATATCTCACGTAGTTTAGGTAAATCAAAGTAATTTGCATCCGCATACAAGTACATAAATTCATGTGAGCTTTCAATCTTGATACTATAACCTTGTAAATGTAAGTAAATCTTTTCAAACACCATAGGTGATCGATCAATAAACAGTACTTTGGATTGGTTCTCCTCTTTTGCAAAAAAATTGGTGAAGTACGATGGTCCATCATAGGATAGTGAAGCTCCACTTAATCTAAATAATTTGTCACCAACCTCGATGGAATACATCTTTTCATGTGGTAAAAGTTGAGGTATCCTGTGATCCACATGATATGTAGGTTGCTTAGGAGGGAATGGTAATGGCTGGGCTGGCATTGATTGGTAGCTGTCACTCTCCTTAGCACAGAGAAGTAGTTGTTTCTAAGACTTGGTTAGCTAAAAATAATATACAATATACTCTTTCCAGGGTTGCTATATTCTTTTTTAATGGCATTGCCAAGAGCCTTATTCAAATGTTTCCCTGTCAAGAGTTGCTATTGCCGACACAATAACACACTGCAGTGGTCGCTGGTGTATCTTCCAAACAAAGTTGCCGAAGCTGATGTAATGACGCATGTAATCTACAAATATTACTGTGCAAAGATGTTTTAGAATATTTTTAAATAACTAAGAGCTTACTTAATGCACAATCTTCCGATTTCCGATTCCCGAATGAGTCAGTTCAACTGGCATCGATGCCGGCTACTACAATAGTACAATGGATACGAAAGGTTACAGTTGCTACAAGTGTATGATTATTTTCCAAATAAGTAAAAACTAAAAGTAACATTAATAAAAAACTATAGAATAAAAGTATTATATAATTTCAAAAAAATTGAAAAATACAAGAGAAGGGAAAAACAAAAGCACTTTTCTTTAAATTGCCCTTGTTTGCCCATCCTTGTTGTAATTGCGAGGTTGAGTGGACACAATTTAGATTTGCTAAACAGTTGTAGATGATAAGATATGTCTTTTGGAACATAACAAGGTAAGAGGGGGAATAAAACTAGTAAAAACACATAATAAAAAACCATTAACAAAAATACCCGATTGTATTCTTCCCAATATATATGTATATTGTTTTTTTTTCTTTTAAATAAATATCTTGTAGTGATGTTGTTGCGAGTCTAGAACTTGATTAATTATCGACTTAAAACTTCATAGCATGTGGTTTGTCACCGCTCTTTAATGAGAAAGAGGTGGCAAGGTATTGCTTTAAGTATGGGGTCTTCTTTAATTCTGAAATCAAAGCTTTGTCGACAACCTTTTGGTCTTCAATTCTTTCAGCCTTGATTTCCTTCTTAGCGGCTTGTTCACCAAAGAATTCTTTTTCTGACTTGGATGACTTGGTGGATTTTTCCTTAGCAAAGTAAGAAACGTTGAATTTAGCTAAGTCTAAACCTTCTAATGAGACTGAAGTGGAAGTAGCAATGACGTATCTAGCGTTAACTCTTCTTAATGGAACACCGTTAACCTTGAATGGACCAGAAACCAACAAAGTGTTGTCTTCTAAGTTCTTTAAGTAGACAACTCTCTTACCTCTGAATCTACCAGCTAACAAAATTAGAACAGTACCTGGAACCAAAGAAGCTCTCAACTTTTGTGGTCTAGATGACTTTCTAGTTTGCTTTGCAACTGGAGCAGTTTCAGCTGCGTACCATTTTGGAGCTTGAGCAGACATTTTTAAGTTGGACTAGTGATGTGTAATCAAAGGTCTTTAACTAAACGGTAAAAGGGAACAGTATTTTTTAATATTATAACAGAGTTGATAATAAACGTAAAGGTTAACTTTTTTTTTCTCACTGTGTCTGTAGTTGAGGTTGAGGCTCTGAGTGCTGCGTGTGGGATTCGCTATAGCGCCAGGCCAAACCGAGGAGGCGGGCAGGCTGGGTTCAACAGTGCGCGCACCGGGGCGACAGGACGCGATTCGCACGGGGGGAATCGAAAATTTTTTCCAGCTCCACCAGAGAGTAAATTGATATCACGTGACATTCATGAGGGTTGAGGGTTTGCGCTATTCAGGCGGTGCAGTTTAGCCTAGTGCCTATTTTGGTTGCCCTATTGTGTATATATTTATTTACATATGGATGGCCAACACTTCAAACGAGTCTCTCATGCACCTTGTTCAACAAAGGCAAACTTGTATGGTTTTTCGCTAATATCAAATAGCTCGAGCACAGGGATAAACTCAAAGGAATCTGGATATGTTTCATCACCTGTTAAACTGGTTGGGTTACCGTAGATCTTGTAATGCACCCCTTCCTTGAAACTGTTAAAGCTGTTACCAAAAGTAACTGAAACCTTAATCTTACTGGCTTGCTTTGAGCTCTCACTTTCTTCCTTCCCTTCCTCATCTTCAGAATCATAGTAATCGTCGTCCACTATTTCTTTGTAACTCAATCCACCCCATTCAACTTTACAACCACGAGGTAATGCACGTACTTTGACTATAACGATGTTCTCTTGATGTTTTGAATCTTCTGAAGTATACTCTTTCCACGCTTTCACCACAGTATCTAACCAGCAAGTATCTGTAATAAAGCAGCATATGTATAGTTGTTTGTTGATACCTGTGACTTCTTTAACATTATTCAAATGTTGTAATGACAACAAAGAGGCTAACTTGATGTCATTGCAAGCTTCCATGTTTTTAGGTATCAAAGGAATTTGTCCACTTAAATGAGCAACTTGATCTCTTCTGTCTATAATTGTTTGAGAGTATGGTCCAATATTTGATGGCGCCCAATATGATCTACCTTGCACGTGTAACCCACTTTTGTAAGCAATATCATCAAGCACCACAACAGACAACTGAGCCAACGATGGGATTGGTAAATTAGTCTCAACACATATACGTGCAGGTGGTAAAGGCTCCGTGAAAAATGACTTATAAACTTCGTTGACTGTAGCAAAGTCAGACATCGATCTGATCAATAACGAAGATGATTGAACATTGGCAAAACTCAATTTATAGCCTTCAAGCACTTGTCTCAATTGGTTAAAAATATCTTCCACCTGTTGATAAACCGTACTCTTTGAGGAATTAATATTACAAACAAAGTACTTATTTCCAATCTTATTGCTATTGAAGTTACAGTGGCACGAAGAGGTTTGTTCTGTTTCAAGTATCTCATTTGAACTTTGGATGGTACTTTCAGGGAATAATTCAGATATTTCTCTAAACATTTGATTCAAGAGAGGAGGCTCAACAACATACTTAGTAACATCAAGATCAGACTTTTCGTTTTCTGGTTTCTTTTGAACTTCTACTTTCAATTTCAAATACCACACATCATCGTTAGTATGCTTAACAATCTCTTTATCGGTTATCACTAATCTACCTTTATCAAAGAATGGTGCATCTAACACCAATGTTTCAAATTCACCTCCCTCACCACAGACATGTACACCAAACTTATCATTCAATCTTAGAAGTATTGGATAGGCTTGTTGCAAAGTCATTCCTAAGTTTCTATCATTCAAGCCAATTGCTGCCACCTTAATCAAAATGGCTTCCATACCTGAGGAGCACATTTCTCCCATCAATTCGGCTTGATCTCTTTGCCAAAGATATGCAAGCGCAGTCAATCCTAATCTAGCACAAACATCTTCAACTCTGGTTCTTTGGTATGATGATAAAATAGCACCAACGCTTACACCTTCAACATCAGGGTGATTCTCCTTCACGGTCTTTAGCAATTCAAATAGATCCTCTGTCTCGTCTTCAGCAGTTATCTTATATTCTAAATTCTGATTTTTAGAATCACCAGTGATCATTTGTCTATACATTGGTTTACCAATGCACTGTTCATAATAAGACAAAATATCATGGCCCACAGTCTGGTACATGAATGAATCTAACTCATCTGAATCTGATGGTGGAGGATACAAGTTAGCCAAACAGCTCAATTCGTGACCATTTGCCAAACAATGTAAAATATTAAAACAGGAGTCTTTTCCTCCAGATACCAAGGCGACAAATTTCATGCTTTTTCAAAGAATTGATCGGAAGTCTCAGCTTAGAAACGTATCAGATTCCAGTATATTATATCCTTTAAGTTCATATTCCCTCCTGAGAAAAATTTCAGGCTAAACAATAAGCCCTCTATTAAGATTCAGGGCGGTGAAAGAAACGAAGATCCATCTAAGAGGAACTATTCGACGCGTCGTCCACATCCACATGGGTAATTCAGTTTACTCTAGACTTGGTAACTTGTGAGTATTGATGCCAACCGGTTCAAGACACATGCATTTGATGTTTTCACAAGGAGTTGCTCATCCGTCCTGAAAAAGCTTTGGATCCTGAAAGTATTACGGACGATCAAAGTTTTTTTAAGCACTCTCATATAGAAAAAAAAAAGTTATATTCATTTGGTGCAAGATATGTTACAAGATGAGTTTGACACAAATGCATCAAAAATAATCTCCTTGAGAAATAGACTGTTGATGAAGTCAGCTACCTCTACAGATGCCACGATAAGAGAAAGATATAAAAGATTACTTCTTGAAAAGAGACTTCGAGCTGAGTTGAAAGCGAAAGAAAAGGAAGATCATAACAGAAGCATTGGAAGAGTGGATCTTGTCAACTTTTCTGAAAACGAGATAAGGGTGATTTCAAAGTTGCCAGAAGGCTTCCAATCCATACGAGATAAACAGAAGAAATCCAAGAAGGCAAAGAATAATAAAACTCAAAATCCAAAGCCTATGCAGTTGCAAGAATTCTCTACACCACCTACTCTTGGTAACGGTACCTTCAAGACATTGGATTATAGGAGTATAAGTATGCCGAAGAAGAAAAAGCAAAAAGCATCCAGTAGTTTCAGCATGAAGAATCAAAACAGCTTGCCACCTAAATATATTCAAGATGCTCATCTATCTGGTTTTATGGAAGAGCAGAAAACTGAATTCATGCAAGAATCTTTTACTCCGCAGCCTGTGCTTCAATCCAATCCTGTGATACCTATGTTTGATTTTCCATCCAGCACAAGTTTAAAGCTGGAGGAAGTATCTAACCCTACAATTACAAACAGTCAAATATTATATCATATTCCAGATAAGTCTCATATGTCTGAAATGACACCAGAGCCTGTCAAAAGAGGAATTTTACCACCTAAAGATCGCAGCAGACAGAATAATGAGACACAATTTTGGACTTAATTGGATGATTCGAACGAATGGTTGGTTGCTATTCGAAATAACTGGCCCATAACTGTCTTCATACTACGAATTTGTAGATTGGGCTTTTGCATATTTCGTGTTACGAGATTTAAGATTTGCTAAGGCAGTGCTTTTGTTTCCAATTCATGCACTTTGTTAGCTAGATCAAGTGTTGATTCATCTTTTCGTGTTTTATAAGCACCAAGCTATGATCTGTATACCATAATCTTAATTCCTGTCCTGCAGAATCAAGATGTATGATTTTATAAAGTAGTTCTTCCGATGTGCTCTTGCGCTTTTATGGTATTACCTCCCTGTGATTCAGGTATTCCGACCAATGCTGGCGATACTTGCATTGTCCTTTGCTATATGAAACACTTTCCAATGAATATAATGTTTATGAGATATACCAGTTGTCAGCAAAATGAGAACTTCTGTATATATGGCATCAAGGTGACGAGGAGGCATAGCCATTGCTGGGCGAAGGATCAAGCAGTCGCGGAATCGTTTAGGGTCTGAATTTCCAAGAAAAGCTGGCGCTTTTTTATCATTTCTCTTTTTCATGGTTTACCCCAGACTTTTTTGATAAATACCATATTACCCCAGACTTTTTTGATAAATACCATATTCAATAGAATATATCATTTACTGTGTAGTGATTGATTGTTCTATTTTGGATTTTTTGCTTTTTCTGATTTTTTTGCTTAAATGACTGGTGAGTTTTATAAGAGGCTTTTTCCCTTTTTTACCCTTTTGTCTTATTCTACCATATAGAGGTATCATGATTCTAATATAATTCATTCCGAGAATTAAAGTTGCTGAAACTTCTGGATCCTTGTTTACTGCCATTTCCACTTCTGCACCATCATCAGTTTTTGATTCTAAGGCCAATTCAATCACCGTTCCTAGTAACGTCAGTGCAAGTGATGCGATTCAAACAAATAATTTTTGGGGGAACCTGACATTGGGTGACCAAGACTCATATGTATACACTCACCCGTATGTTGTCTGGTATACTACGACCACTGATTACCGTGGTTTGTCTGTGACGCATTCGACAGCTTCTCAAAGGGTGTATGGTGACACCGATGATGAAGGAGCTGCCTCCTACTTTTATATGCCAGCCGGTAATAGATCACTTATCCTTGGTTCTTCTGATTTTTCAACTGGTATATCATTGGAATTATCTAACTTAACTAAGTTTGCCATCGATGTTACTCTGAAATCAGAGAGTGCCGGCTCCATGGTGTGTACTTTGGTTCAAGGTATGGGCTTTGTTACTGCAGTTTATAATGATTTAATTCCTGAAATTCACACAGGATTGAGTTTTACATCAGTTACCGGAGATACTTCTCCAAGAAGTAGTACTGATAAATATAAGATTGTTTTAAGTGATGGTTCAACTTGGGTGATGTATGTTAACTTTACTGACTCCCAAACTTGTTCTTTTGCATTGAAAGACTCGAACCATATCATTGGTTCCAATTCAATTGATGGTTGTACCATTCAAATTGCATGTGGAGATTATGATTGTTACGATGATGCTGCAGGATGTTATCCTACTGCTGTCACATTGAAAGGTAGTATATCTAATTCTACTGGAAAATATTCATTGAATTATACTGTATCAGGTTCATCAAATGAGGGTACCACGGTTGTGTATGCACTTCCTCATCATGTTTCATCATTTACATCCACTACATCGGGAGCTGCAACGTCTTATACTCTCGATGATACAGTTCATGGAACTATGACTGCATATTTGACCGACACTTTTGAAATGTCCGAAAGTTTACCAACATCAATTGGTGTTGCTCCATGGACTTCTATTTCTGGTTGGTCCTCCCCATCTTACACAAGTGCTCAGAAAACGGCGATCACTAATGCTGCTGCTGACGAATACGATTACGATGTTTATAGTGCGACTGATTTGGATTCTATGTACACCAGTGGTAAGATTCTAGATAAATATGCCTATGTTTTATACGTGTTGTATTACGTTCTTGGTGATACCACAAAGACTAAAACTTTGCTTGCTAATATGAAGGAAGCTATTGAAAGGTTTAGTGACAATGATCAAACGTATCCATTGTGTTATGAGACCAATTGGGGAGGTATCTGTTCTACTGGAGGTATGGATGCTGGTGATTGGGGCATTGATTACGGTAATGCATTTTATAATGATCATCATTTCCATTATGGATATCATATTCATGCAGCTGCTATGGTTGCTAAAGTTGATGCAGCTTTGGGAGGTACTTGGTTAAGTTCTATTAAAGGTTGGGTTAATTCATTAGTTAGAGATGTTGCAAATCCAAATAGTGATGATACTTATTTCCCAGTTTTCAGAAATTTTGATTTTTTCATTGGTCATTCGATTGCACATGGATTGTCTGTTTATGCAGATGGTAAAGATGAAGAAAGTTCCAGTGAAGATTATAACTTTTCATATGCTATGAAAATTTGGGCACAAGTTATTGGCGATTCAAATATGGAAAATCGTGCCAATTTAATGCTTGCAATTTCTAAAAGATCTATGAATGATTATATGTATTATAAGAGCAGCAATACCGTTATGCCTAGTAAATTTATTGGTAACTATGTTAGTGGTATTAAATTTGAGAATAAGATTGATCATACCACATACTTTGGTACCAACATTGAATATATTCATGGTATTCATATGTTACCGATTACACCTGTTTCATCATTTTTAAGGGATCCAACATTTGTTGAAGAAGAATGGGAAAATGTTTTAGAAAGTGTAGTTGATTCGTTGACTAGTGGATGGAGAGGTATATTAATGTTAAATTGTGCATTATACGATCCTGAAACTTCGTATGATTTCTTCAGTGGGTCGAGTTATTCTGACTCATATTTGGATAATGGTATGTCTAAAACATGGTCATTGACGTACAGTGCAGCAACACAAACTTGACAAAAATACAAGAAAAACAAAAATAAAAAAAAATAAAAATAAAAAGCAGGGCAATCGTTGTTGTGTATATGAATGGGATCCGGGTTCATATTATCTAACGAAAACTCTCCAACTGATCTTTTTGTAGTGTCGATCCTCAGAGATCATTTGCGTAAAAGAAATTATATAGATATATTAAAGGCAAAACATATATTTATTATACATTGTTTGAGTAAACGATAATGTTTTCAAGCGTACTAGAAATTAGGAAGGTTATATAAATAATAGAAAAAAAAAAGGATTGAATAAGAGGATGCAAAAAAATGACACAAAGAAAAAGATATATTAATTAATTATTTAATATCTTTCTTTTAATCTAGAGGCAACAGTTCTCAAGTTACCGTAAACCTTACCTGGAGGACTACCTAAAATCAAACTCATAACAGCGACTCTAGCCATTCTTATATGACTGAAACCACCCAAGATATGAACTTTTGAATCAGCAAGCACTATTCTTGTTCTAGTTGCATTTTCAATTGCGAATTTAGTTTTACCATCTTTACCAGCTATACGACCAATAGCTCTTGATAAATGATCACCTTGTAAAGTTTTAACATCTTTAACTTCGAATGATTCGATATATAAATCATCCAATCTTAATAGAGCGATAGCATCATCGATATCGAAACCTAATGAGAAAGCTTTAATAAAATCAGCACCTTTTTGTAAAGCACCAGGATCATTTGTCTTTGGACAAGTTTTCAATTCAACATTTTTAGTTCTCAAATTCATACGAACTTGTAATTTTAAATGATCAACTAAAGGTGGATAGATTTTAGGCCATGAATTTTTTAATGGGGACATACGATGAGGTGGGATTGAAACTTTACGTGATTCAAGTTTCACTTTCATGTCTGATTTAGATTGAGATTGGAAACGTGGTTTACCTGATTCATCAATAACTAATGATGCTTGTGGTTTCTTTTTTTGATTCTTTGATTTTTCTTCATCTTCTTCTTCATCCATTGCATCTGGATCACCTGAAGCGTTAGCTGAGCCTGAAACGTCGATTAAAACTTCATCTTCCTTTTCAATTTGAGCAGGCTGTTTCTGTTGCTGTTGCTGTTGAGTTTTCTTTATCGATGTTGGAGCAGCCATGTTGTAATTAATTTGTGATCTTGTGGGATATTATTTAGGTTTAGGTTTAGGGGTATGAGATTCTGGTTTTTGAGTTCGAGTAAGGATGTTGATTATTGAAATGAACTAAGAATTAACTAATGTGCTTAGAATATTAGCAATATGGAATTATAGAAATTTATAATATTTTTTTGTGTTTAAAAAGTTGTAAAAAAAAAAAAAAGAAATGATAACAAAAAAATTTAATAAAAAAAAAAAAAAAAAAAAAAAAAAAAAAAAAAAAAAAAAAAATTCTGATAGTCGTGCGTATACCACAAAATAAAAAAAAAACAAAATATCAAATTTGAAAAGAATTATATAATGGCTTAGACAATACAATTGACTTTGTTGGTTAGGAGCAAATGGCAGAATCAGAATATTGCCCTATTAATGTGAATTCGATCTTGTTCCTTGCGTGTGTTTTCTCTAGAGGTGATATTATTTTAACTGACTGTTCAATCTGGTATTAATTCAATTAAATTAATAAAAAAAAGAAATGTCAAAGCCAAGGGCAAAAGGAAACGAGAATTCAACAGAGAGGAATATAAGGGATCAAATCGTAGAAAAACGCATAGGTAAGCAAAGCCTATGTTCCTTCCTCTTTCTTTAATCAAAATTCACCAGATATACAATGATTGTTTTGTTGATAACAGGGACGATAAAACTTCATATATATGCGCAGCCTAAATATATCCTATTATCTTAAACCTGTGTGATTTCGAAGACGATATTAAACGTAACAAGACAAAGAAACGTCAAAAAGCATGATTATCTAATAATCTTAGGTAATCACATATAATGATAGTAAAAATTACCGAAAAGTGGGGAAGGGTGAAAGATACGATATATACATGTATTTATGTAACTGGATAATTGATTTGCCGTTACACTTTTTGAAAAAAAAACAGGGATACTTCATATCTAGGAATTTTTATAGAGAAATGTCATTAATTAGATCGTGTTTTATATTAAGGCAGAATTTAAAATTATCATCATCATCATCACTTGGAATAAATAAATTTATAAGTGTAAGATTTCAATCTAATTTGAAAACATCAGATGCACTTCAATTAGAGAGATTTAAACGATTAGAATCGTTGATGAATGATAAGATATTAAATGATAGTAATGAAACTGTGGTGAATGGTGTTAAAAAAAATAATGAAAAATTGAAGCCAAGTCAAGTATTGTCTGCTTTAGAGACATGTAAAATTTTCCAAGATGAATTATATTCAACATCTGAAAAATTAAATATAAAAGAGAATGAATTAATTAAAGAATCTAATTTATTAATTGAAAAAATCATTCTTTCTAATAAAATTGAATTAAATATTGATATATTAAAATCATTTTTTAGAATGTATCCTGCTTTAGATACAGTTAAATTAACAATTAATGCATTTAATAATAAGAATCCAAAAGATATAGTTACAGCAGATACTGTAATGATACCATTTAGGAAATTAATATATGATGGAAATTTCCATGGTGCTTTAGATTTAGTTGAATTAACAACAGGTAGTGAAAAATTTCTTGAATTTCAACAAAAAAAATTATATACATGGGGTGGTATGTTTATTGGATCAATATTTGGATTTATTGGATTATTACATACTTCACTTTTATTATTTGCACCAAAAGTTATTGCTCAAGGTAAAGGAATATATGGTATTTATGGTATGATATTAACGTATTTTATAAATTGTGGATTTTTAGCAGGATTATCATTTTCAAGCAAAGGTTTAGAGAATGGTTCATTAAGATTTGAATCAGGTACGATGCCATATTCATGGTTTAAAAAAGTTTCATCACTTGAAATGTGTTCTTTAATAGTGGAAGCAGATGCATCAATTAATGGATTGGAAGGTTTTGCAACAAAGGAAATTATAGATCGTGTTAAAAATTTAGGATTTCAAGTTAATGAACCAGAACAAGAAGTTATGTTAAGACAATATTGGGTTAGTGGTGGTAAAGGATTTGTTTGGTGTGAACCTGATTTAGATCCTGCTGAATTATTATGGTGGAAACATTTAGATGATGTTGGAGTTAAAAAAGTTTGGGATGCTGGTTATACTGGTATTGGAGAAGGTGATAAACAAAATGGGAATGTTGATGAAGATGGGAAACAGGATGGAGGTGATGTTGAATTGAAATTAATTTAAATAGAGTACATATATATATATATAATACGAATAATATTTATTATAGATAGATAGATAGATAGATAGATAAACTGTGAATAGGGAGAGAAAAAGATATAAGTAAATAAGTAGATATGTAGATAAGTATATAAGTAGACTCTTTTTAAAATACTCTACACTTAGCTATAAGATGTAGTATGAAATAACTAAATAGAAACAAATCATATATATGGTATGACAAATCTGTATGATGAAGTATGCAAGGACAAAAAGATATCATCAATAAAATCAGATAATAAATAAGTAAATAATAATAATAAGAAATAAGTAATAAGTAATAATAGTAATAAAGTATTGAAATAAAAAATCAATCAACCGAACCAGATAATATTGAAAACTAGCACAATATTTAAAAAAGAAAAAAAGAAAAAGGTATAAATAATGAAGACAAGCTAAAGCAACCGAAAAACAAAAAAAACACATAAAGAACCACGTACAAAAAAAAACCAGATTTAATTATAAATCGATTTATCTAAAACAGATGGAAATCACTTATATTGGAGAAGCATTCGGAAGAGATCCAGAGGTCAATGCATCTTGTTGTTTTTTAGCTTTCAGTTTATTGAAGTTTTTCCCACTAATCCAAAATTCTAATACATAATTGAAGAAATAATCATCTTCTTTATCAAAAGCACGTAAAATCAATTCGATTGTCATTTTTAATTCAATATCATTTTTAGCAAGGTTATATAAAAGTTTTAAATATTTATCCACAGGGGAATTTCTAGATAGTGACAATGAACCGTTATTAAACATATGCAAACCAGGAATTTGAGAATTTGAGAGATCAAATAAAGTTGGAGAAGAGGAGGAATTTGTTGAAGAAGGAGGTGGTAACATTGGAAGGTTTGAATATTGATTAGTAACCAATTCCTCTAAGTTATTAAAATTGTATAAATTGGAGTAATCAACATTTATCTTTGAATTGTTAGACAAGAATTCTAAATTGTTTGCACTAATATTAAAGAAACCTTTCCTTTGTGAAAGTAAGTAAAGTTCATCTAATTTGTAAAAAATGTTTGAATCACTGTTAAACTTTTCTAATCTAGTTAACAGGTTGACTAATTTTGGATCATTAGGGGAGGAAATGAGGGAGGCGTACCTCTTGTGGGAGAGGTTCCAGAGTGATTTGGAATGAGAACAGCGATGGAATGGAGTTCTAAACATTGAGAGAAACGGGGAGTGGAGTGGAAAAAGAAGGTTGAATGAAGGAAAAGGGGAATATACTAAAGGGAGTGTATATATATAAGATATAAAAGTAAGTAGGCAGAAAAGCAAATATACCAACAAAACAAGCAAACAAACAAGTATATAAAACAGCAACAGATAAGATAAGAAAGACACAACGTGGGAAGGCGAAACGAAACAACTCCTCCTCCACAATTCACGTGATGACTCTTTTTTGATTATGTAATATTAATAGAGCAGCTGGGTTGTATGACAGTGCTATTGACTATAAATTGACTATAAATTAACTATAAATATAATATAGTAATAATTAGATACATAATTTTTGACAACTCTATATTCTTTCTAATTGAACATAATATAATACACTAAATATATATTTAGACAAACAACAGTTAAACCAAAACCATCAAAACGGCAGGAGGGAATAGAATAGAAGCAAATAAAATATTCATTATATAAGAAATCTCATAATATTTACTAAACAAACCGGCTGATTTTTGATTGTTAATTTGTTAGATAAGCATTAACGTTTTATTTTCTTTTTTTGTTTGTTTTTTTTGTTTGTTTGTGTCAGCTGTTCTGCAGGTGTTGTTATTATTTAGTGTTTGTGTCACTATCTATTTTTTTGTTAGTGTATTTGTTTTGTGCTATTATACTATATATTTGCATGGCATGTTTCTCTATTCCTTTCTTCCTTTTTTCCTTCCTTCCCTCTTCCTTCTTCTTTTCCTCCCTCTATATACCCTGACTATGCACAATGGCTGGTACTCTCATATTAATTAGACACGGTCAGTCTCTATGGAATAAAGATAACTTGTTCTGTGGTTGGGTAGATATCGAACTCAGCGACAAGGGGAAGCTTCAAGCTTTACATTCTGCCGAACTGATAAGAGATTCGGGTTTGAAACTCCCGGATATTTGTTTCACTTCAAGATTAACTAGAGCTGATCAAACAACTAATATTATATTAGAATTTTTAAAGATTCAATATATTGATGTTATTAAATCTTGGAGATTAAATGAAAGACATTATGGTAAATTACAAGGTCAATCAAAAAATACTGTATTAGATGAATATGGTGAAGAAAAATACATGTATTGGAGAAGAGCTTTTAAAGGTTGTCCACCATTGGTTACCCCTCAAGATAAATATTACTGCATAGATGATAAACATAGATATCAAGATATTTTAGAATCAGATTTACCAAGAGGTGAATCTTTAAGTATGGTTACTGATAGATTATTACCATTTTATCATAATTCAATTGAACCGGAACTTAAAAAGGGTAAAACAGTTTTAATCGTATCTCATGGTTCCGTTGTAAGAGCTTTAGCTAAATTTTTTTATAATATAGATGATGATAATATATCAAAATTAAATATACCAAATGGTATACCATTATCAATTCATTTTACTGATGATTTAAAAGTAATTGGTGATGAATTTGAATATTTGGATCCGGAAAAGGCTAAAATTGAAGCTGAAAAAGTTGCTAGACAAGGATTTGAGCATAAAGAGGACTGATAGATAGTTTATAGAAGTCTGCGATAAAGAACAATAATATAAAAATAATATAAAAATAATATAATATAATATAGAAGTAAGAATATATATAAAAATATATAGAAAGGAAAAGGGGTCGCTGTCATCCATCATTAGATGATCAGCATCGGCATTTAAATTATTATGTAATTCAGATTTATTAAGATCCGAGAGTTCGAAAGCAGCAAGGGGAGTCGCGTCGTTTAAGCGTGCCACGCGTCGCTGTTTATTCATGTCTTTTTGATGTTTACTTACAATTCATTTATACACCTCTTGTCTTGATCCCCTTTGTTTGCCCTCCTCCTCCCTTCCTTCCTTTGTCTTTATATTGCTTCCCTGTATTTCTTTACCTGTTTCTTATCGTTGCCCTTCTTCTTATTATTCAGCGATGCAGAATTCTATAGAGGAGGAGGAGGTGGTGGTGGAGGTGGAGGAACCATACATTGAAAAGGAGATTAATGTTGGTTGCACAGATCTTCAATTCGATGCCATCACTTCTGATTTATACACAAGACCTGAAACTCTCTTAAATATAGTTGCTGGTCCTGGATCTGGAAAGACAAGAACTTTATGTAATAGAATTGCTTATATGTTAAGTATTGATTCACCTGGAGATATAAAACCTGAAGAAATTTTAGTTTTAAGTATGACTAATAGATCAGTTAATGATTTGAAAGTTAAATTGAGTAGCTTACTAAATGATGATGATTCAAATAACCAACTTGTTGATTCTTTACAAGTTATGACATTCCATTCATTTGCTGGAAGTATTATAAATACTAAATTTAATGATTGGCAAATATTAGAAGATGAAGAAATTAAAAGATTAAATGAATTAATACCTTCTAATTCAAATACTAAAAAAACATCTTCCAATTTTAATGTTAAAACTTTTAAAGAAATTATTGAAAAGGCAAAATTTACTGATATTGATGATTATGAAAATAGTGAATTAAATAAATTTTATAAATTTGATAAAGAATCTTTTATTAAATTAAGAGAATTAATTGGTGGTTCATCTTGTTTATTTACTTATAATGATATATTACTTGAATGTAATAAAATATTAGATGAAGATCCACCTGATTTTATTAAAAAATATAAAGTTATAGTTATTGATGAATTTCAAGATATTTATCCAACTTTAACTTCAATGATAATTAAATTATTAAAAGGTAAACATTTAACAATTGCAGGCGATCCAAATCAATCAATTTATGGATTTTTAGGAGCAACAGTATCTAAAAATTGGGGTAAAATTTTACCAATTTATAAAAATGAAAATGATAAAGTAACTATAACTTTAGGTCATTCATTTAGATCAACACCTGAATTATTAGAATTATCATCTAGATTAATTGGTAAAAAATTAACTAATTTACATACTAGTGTTAAAACATCAAACATGTTAGCGCCTGTTAGAATGTCATTTAATTCACAAATTGAAGAATATGAATTCATTTATACAGAAGTTAAAAAATTAATTAGATTATCGTATGGACAAATTAAACTTTCAGATATTGCAATTTTATCTTATACAAATAAAGAAATTGATTTAGCTTATAATTATTTTAAACAAAAAGGTGATTTAGAATTAAATAGATTAAATTCAACACCTAGATGGTTAAAGACTCAATTATCTTTTATATTACAATATATGAAGATTTTAATTGATCCAAGACAAAATCTTCCATTATTATCATCATTAAGTTTATTACATGGTGTTGGATTAAGTTCTTTAAATTCAATCTATATTAATGCAATGAAGAGAGATTTATCTGTATGGGATTATTTAACTGATTCAACGATTAAGAAAACTTCAAAAGTTGAAAATAATACAAAAAATTTCTTGAAATATATTAATGATACAAGATCATCATTGGATCCAAATGATCCAAAATCAATAATGATGAGTTTGTTAAATATGGGTTCACAATTTGGACTTAAAAAAAAGATACATAACAATAAATTATCTAAACTTCAAATTGAAGAATATGAAAATTATCTTCAAACAATTTATAAATCATTATCAAAGACTCTTGAATTTAAACCAATTGATCAAACACTTTTAAAATTTTATCTTAATAATTATAATTCTGATTTACTTTTAAATCCAAATTCAAATTTTACTAAAATTTATAAAGATTCAGAACTTAATTTTTCAACTATACATACTTCAAAAGGTTTAGAGTTCCCTGTTGTATTTATCTTATCTGCCAATAATTATAATTTAAGTTCAAATTATGAAAGGAAAAAAGTTATGTATGTTGCAATGACTAGAGCTAGTTCACTCTTATATTTCAATAAATTGAATAATCAATTTGTTGCTAGTTTAGATGATCAATCACTGACACCTAAAAATTCATCATCAAAGACACCTGAATCAACATACAATTCACAAATATCATCAAAATTTTCAAAATCGCCAATTTCAAATCAAAATGAAAAATTAACAACTCCAATAATTAATACAAACCCACCTAATTTATTTAAATTCCCAAATTTATTACGATTACTTAATGATATGGGTAGAGATAGTACTTCTATTGTCAGTCATCCTCATTTATTAAATGAGATTAGATCTGTTGAAATGTTTGCTAGAAAGTTATCTCATCATTAGAATGCCCTATTTATTTATTCATTTATTTATTAACCTATATATATATATATATATTATTTATTAATGTACACATTTTAATATTATTTCACTTTTAAATCCTTCTTCTTTTTATTAAATCCTTGTTCAGTTAATAAAAATTTAACTGAATTAGCAAAACCATCAGATTTTAAAAAATCAGCACCATCAACATCATCAACGTTTGATTTTATAATATCACCTAAAGTTTTCCTTGAATTAAAATTTGATTCATTTTCCAATGAATCGAATAAACCTTTTGATAACGAAAGTATCGTTACTCTCGTCTTTGAATTCAAAGATTCTTGTAATAACTTTGATGAATTTCTAGGTAATTGAATTAATTTAACATTAGATAATACAGAAAGTGTTGGGAAATGAGTATACATTATTGGATTAGTTAAATCTAATTTACATATGAATACAACCATGATTGAATTTGGATCATTTTCATTGAATTGATTCAATTGAATTTGACGTGATTGATTTTCTAATTTTTGCATGACTGAATTAAAACCAATGTTTAAAAATTGATTTATTTTAGGTTGTTTGATATTCAATGATGTGCGTTCTAATTCCGTTAGGGAATTAAATTTACCAATTTCATTTAATGTTGATTGACATAATAAATTCAATAAATCTTTTGATAATTCTGGTGGTATTATTGGCCATGTTGTTGTTTGTTTGCTGTATGGATTAGTTAATATTGGTTTGAAGATTGTTTTCTTTTTTTGTTCAATTTGTTTTAATGAGGAGGTGGAAGTGGATGTGGATTGAGTGTTGTTGACTGATGTTTGTTTTTTAGGATTTATGTTTTGTTTCTTACTTTGAGGTTTTAGTTTCCTCGTAGTTTGTGAATTCTTAGATTGTTGTTTATTCATTTTTTTTTTCATATATATGTATGCATGTTCTATCCTGTTATGTTATATTGTCATTGGAGTAT
Organism: Ogataea ovalis; assembly: GCA_030556425.1. Lineage (NCBI taxonomy): Eukaryota > Fungi > Ascomycota > Pichiomycetes > Pichiales > Pichiaceae > Ogataea > Ogataea ovalis. The sequence continues at coordinate 471,013 of JAKTTZ010000004.1, read as the reverse complement.
AGAATAGAGTAGAGTAGAGTAAAAATAGTAATAATATCAAATATCTATCTATCGGCAATTTGAAAAAAAAAAAATTTTTTTATCGTATAATTAAAACTCGACTCAGATAACCTTAATTATTTATTTTATTATTTCCTTCTTTTTTTCTAAATTTAAACTTTTCTTTCTCCTTTTTATTTTTTTTTTTTTTTTTTTGTAGGAATTTTAAGGTTTTTTTGTGTGTTTTTTGTTTTTTGTTTTTTTCTTGGCTCTGCTAACCGGCCGGTGTTTGCTTATTGTAGGTTGTGCACGTGACTTTGGTTTATTATCTCTTTGATCTGTCGGCCCGTTCCTGTGAGTTTGTCCTGTTTGTCGATCTCTTTGATTTGGTCCGTTGGTTGGTTGGTGGATTGGTTTAGAAGAAGGAGTCGTTGTTATTGTAAATAGGCGTAGAGAGATGGGTGAATGCAAATGTAAGAAATTGTAAAAAAACTTTAAAAAAGCTTAAAAAAAAGTGACTATTAATAAAAGTATTGAATAAAAACAATTCTACTATGTCCTTCTCTATTGTTCGTCCTTTTTATCAAATGAGGGAAAATTAAATATAATGTATATATGTATGTATGTGAGCAGCTAGTTAGGTATACGATAAACGAATATTTTAATTAATTTCTTTTAGTGTCGTTACAAATTACATTATATCTGATTGTGTTTTGTTTTGTTTTTTTTAGCCGTTGCTTGGCTGTACAGGTGTAGTGCCTCTAGTAACTAACTATCTAGCTATAATACCTCTATCGTATTTATATATAATAAATATACATACATAATTGAAATTTCAAAGTTGAAAAAAAAGCTTGAGAATTTCTCTTGCGAGGCTTAAATCCGACAGGCAGGCGAGTAACTGTCGATAATTGAATAATTAAATATAGTAATTAATAGTTAGTACGAATATCATAATATTATTATAAGCAATCAAAAAAAAAAAAAGAAAAAAAGGTATGTTAGTAAAAAAAGGATAAACGTTGAACGAACGATACTATAGATAGCTATAAAATGATGAATTGAAACATAAAGAAAAAAAAAAGTAAAAACGAATCAGAAAGAGGGTAAAAAAAAAAAAGAAAAAAAAAATGTTAAACAGAATACAAAAATATCCAAGTATCGACCGACAAACTAAAAACAAAAAAACAAAGAGGAGAGGGGGAAAAGGAGGAAAAAAAACTGTATAATTTGAAAAGAGAAAAATAGAAAAAAAAAACTAAAATTAAAACATTAGTAAAAAGTAACATGAATAAACAAAAATTAATAAAAATTGTAATGATAGTTGTAATGAAGGGGATAAAATAAAGAAAAAATGATACATTGTTATCTATAATAATAATAATAAGTTAACGATAAATCATCAGCGAGGCAAAAGCAGCCAATTGAGAGGGAACAAAAAAAGGGGGTTAGAAGAAAAGAAATCGCCAGCATGGTATCAAACTATGCCCATAATAGTAAAGTAAAAGTAAAAGTGAAAAGTCTCTATTCAGATTTAGTTTAAAGATAAAAAAAAAAAAGATAAATTGAAAGTAAAAAGTGTTGGTGTTTTGTTTTCGTTTTCGTTTTCGTTTTAGTTTTAGTTTTAGTTTTAGTTTCTTGTATGACTCTGTGGTGGATCTTGAGGTGGAGAGTAAGCAGGTAAATCCGAATTATCAGGCTTTTGATGACCTGGTGGAGGTGCAGATGGACGAGTATAACCAGTACTCGATTGACCAGTTCCTTGTAAATCGAATGGATTAGAATTTGTAGTTCCCCCTGTTTGTTGAGTTGTAGCAGGCTGTTGTAATCCTTGTTGGCCTTGCACTTGTGGATTTTGCTGATTCTGCTGTTGTTGTTGTTGAGGATATGAGCCCGGATAATTATTTAATTCTGTACCTTGCTCAGCCTCTGGTTTATTATAAGGAATAAAAGTACCCGTTTGGTCATAATATCCAATATCTTGATTAGGGTTTGGTTGAGCAGTGTAAGTTGGTAATTGTTGTGCTTCAGCGTGACGTTGAGCTTGCATATATGATGGTGGTGCCAAGTAACCTGAAATCAGGGGAGCATTACCGGCTTTAATTCTTCTGACATTAACCATACAAGTGAAAATAACGAAAAAAACTATAACGATTGCCAAAAAGGCAAAGAATGCATATTTTGCACCATTTGAAGAGTAATCATCCCAATAACGTTTAACAAGTTCAAAAGATTGATTTGATGGAATCGCAGGCATGATATTAATAATAATATATTATATGGTATGAGTGATGTGTTTAATTGAGAGAGGAGGTAAAAAAAAAAGTGTGTAAAACGTTAAATTGATGTAAAAAAAAAAATAAAATAAAATAAAATAAAATAAAATTAATTTGGTATTGGGCGGAGAAGAGAGAGATGACTCGATCAAATAACCAATGGTATATGTATCACACAGTGAGATAAAGTGTCTGAACAAGTAAATGCAGACTTTATATATATATATATTCAAAAGTGTGGGAGAAAAAAAACCGTGAAAATATGAATATGTGGGTAACTTGACGATCAAAGTCTATCTCAAGCTGATCAAAGGTACACCATGCTAGTAAACTAATAACCCCTTCAAGCACCTCCCCAATGATCTGATTCGCTGCGGACGCTGGCAAAAAAAAAAATATAAAATAATTTATTACTTAAAAGCAATCATGACGTAATCTGCACGCACTGAAAAAAAGTGAGATTACCTCAGCCCTCGTATTGCTCAGCCTTCAAAGTTCGGAGCCTCACTAATCTGCACGCACTTAGTTAACTTAATACTAAATAGTTATCTATCAATATACATATATATTGGCACCGCCTTTATTTTCCAATTGCGGGTTTCATTAAAACTCCATCAATTCCTGGTCGGCTCGCTGGCTGGTAGGTAATGGGCATTATCATATAGAGAGAGAGAGAGGTCTTTCTTAACTGACTCCCAGATTCCTTCCTCCCATTTAGGAATACAGGCAAGTGGGAACTTAGAATTGGAAGGCGCTTGGTCTTGTAAATATTGAAGGCGGTGCCATGATTCATGGAGGCTGCGAATTTGAAGTTTAGCCGGTGGGGGCAAGTGGGTACTGGGCACTGAAGGGATTAGTAATTGTTGTTCGTGATACTGTCTTGTATATGAGCTAGTTTTGCTAGTTGAGGTGGGAGAGTGGGACTTTTTTTGTTTTTTTTTTTTCTGTTCCCTCTTTCACCTAATTGAACTTGAGGAAGTTTTAGTTGATTGTTTTTGCCTCTTTGTTTGTTTCAAGGGGGCTGAAGCGTCGTCATGTACACTTGTCAGTCAATAAGGGAGGTATCAATCTGGCCCGAGATCTTGTGTACTTCGTATGCCTACCCACTCTTCTCTGTCTATTTATTGTATTTGTCAGCTTGATTAATCCCGTGCAATATATACTAATTTTACGGCCCTTTTTCTTAATTTTGATGAGAGATAGATCCTCAATTAAAGATAGGATATTTGTTATTCTCATTTTAATTCAAAATGGAATTATTGAAGGTCAAATTATAAATCTCGTATTATGCAAATACAAAGCTGTCAAAAAGAGATCTCGTGACTGTTTTGCCGTTCGTCCAAATTTACATTTATCAAAGACTGAGATTCGATTTCCCACTCTTAAAAATCAAAGTAATAAAAAATTTGTAAGTTATTTAAAAATTATGCGGTTGTTGTATAATCAATTAGAATGTTATCCAGGAATGTATATTACAAAAAGACAAATTTATTATCAAGATGTAACACTTTTTGGTGATCAAAGGTATGTAGATGTTATAATTGATAATCTTTCAGAATGTCTTGGATGTCAACTTGAAGATATGGGAGTAGTTGCTAGTCAAAAGGGACTCATTTTCGGTAATTTAAAAGTATCATTTCATGGCCAAGATTGGCATTTTACAGAAACTAAAGGAGCCGAGCTAATTCCATTAATAAACCACCAACAAGGTGATCACATTAATGAATTATCATTTACTAATACTTCTGAAAATAATAATACAATCGTGGAAATTTTAGTTATCGAAAAAGAATCGGTATTTAAAAAGATTTGTGAAGTAGAAAGGGGTAAATGCAAACTGATTATTACGGGTAAAGGATTTGCGGATCGATTAACAAAGTTATTTTTATATCACTTAAGTAATCACTTTAAAGAAACTCCAGTCAAGATAATCGTTGATAGCGATGTGTATGGTCTGATGATATTTAAAGATTATAAGTACAATAAATGTATAAGGGCCAAGACCTACAATAGATCTCATAATGTGGTAAACAAGAACGAGAGCCAGATCGAGGTCGATAGCGAGGTCGAGGTCGAGAAACCGTCATGTTCTAGATTGATATTCAAAGGTATGTACCTCTTAGATAAATTCAATCCTCTGGGCCATTTAAATATTACAAAAATTGATTTTCAAAGGTTGAGATCTTTTTTAAAAGTACTTGTTGAGCTTGAGGGTAAACAAAGTGAGGAGCATGACCTGGAATTAACAAAAATTATCCGGGAGGCACAAATAGGGATGTATTTATATAAGAAGCGAGAAACGTTTGACGGGGGCGTGGCTGGTCAATAATAAAGGGTAGCCCCACTTGAGCGGAGCGCTCTGCCTGACTGCAATTATCACCACCACCAGGAAAAAGGAAAGGGATCGATCAATCGAGATTCGAGCAAGCTAGCTAAACTAGTCCGCCCGTGAGATCGATGAAATAAAAAGAAAAAAGGTAGCACCACCGCAGTCTGCAGTCTGCAGTCTACTGCTGGACGAGGTTTATCCGTCACCCGTTGTCGCCTAGTTTATCCGACAGGGCGCGCACGGCGTAACTGCTAATTGCTAACTGTCAGCAATTTTAGTTTAGAGTTTTTCTCAGGGAAGTGGAGTTCTGTGAGTTTTTGCTGGCGGTGCCACTGCTGACTCGCTGAGTCTTGACTGCACACCCACGGTGCCGCCTGTCAGTGCGTGGGCTGGCGCGTGGGCTGGCGCGTGCCACGGACTTGAGCCAGTACTATTCTTATAATATGGCATTGGGGCCTGGGTAGTGGGAGTTGCCCGAAGGATAAATCTCGTTGGGTGGGCGCCGCCGGAGTTGCACAGAGCCCCGAGGAGACATGTGTACAATGCGTGCTCTTCTGTTTTCTAGTTCCCCTCTTTGGGTTTCATCTTTCGGGTGTCTGTTATTCTTGTTTCTGTTTTAAACTCCAACTGGTTTTATATATATATCTTTGGCCCCCCTCCTTCGTGTTTGCTTTTGCTGTTTTTAAATGTTTGTTATCTTCTTCTTTCAAGTGTTTTACTTTTCTAATTTTTGGTCTAATCTACTTAATTACCATTAATATTACCATTATAGCTTATCATTCTTAACATATACATACACGACCTTTTTCATTTTTGAAACATGACTATACATCGTCACTCTCTATCTCCAACAGCATCATTCAGGAATCAAAGCACAAATTCCTTGAATTTACTTAATAACAGCGGACATACAACTAGATCACAATCAACAACATCAATAAATTCATCACTGTATTCAAACGTGACAACGCCCGAGTTTTCACCAAGTCTGATTCAGTTTGAAGTTGGTGATTTATTACAATTAACAGAATTTGAATTAAATGACAGCAATATAGTTGATGATCCAAGTTCAGATTCAAATGAAGATGAAGATGAAGATGATGGATCTGATTCTGATTCTGATTCAGCAGATGGTTTAACTTTATCATTTGATGATCAATCAACAAATATTGTTACTAAAAAGAAGTCTGAAAAATTTTTTATTTGTTTAATTGGTTTACCAGCATCAGGTAAATCAACAGTTGTTAAACATTTAATTCAGTTTATGTCAGAACTTAAAAAGACAAAATTACGTTGCAAATCATTTAACGCTGGTGATATTAGAAGAAAATATGAAAATTCTTCATTAAATGAAAAATTAGATTTTGATTTTTCAAAACAAAATAACAAATTATTAAGGGAACAATATGCTTTAGAAGCATTAAATGACCTTACATCTGCATTAGTCAATGATGACATTGATATTGGTGTCTTGGATGCAACAAATACTACAAAAAACCGTAGATCAACGGTATTTGAAAAAGTTAATAGAGTTGCAACTGAGGCAGGCATTAATATAATTCCAATTATTCTTGAAGTGAAGTGTACAAATGCATCTTTACGTAGATTTAATATAGATAAAAAGGCAAATAATCTGGATTATTCAACCATGCCAAAGGATACTGCATTATTGGATTTCTTTAAAAGAGTTGAAAAATATGAAAATTTTTATGAACCTGTTACAGCTCAAGAAATTCATCATTTGGGAGCAAAATATTTTTGCATTGCAAACGTTGGTGAAACTTATTATTATGAATGTGGTGTTAATCATAGTGATGATACACTGAATAAAGATCATTTACATAGACGTCATAGATCTAATTGTAAATTGTATCGTTCAACTGGTTTATCTGCAATTTATGAATTTTTAGCAACATATAGAACAAGATTTGCAGCACCTTATTTAAAGAAAGTTGAATCATTTTATACTTTAGGTGGATATAAACCAATTTTATCACGTCTGAATTCATTTAATTCTGTTTCAAGTTGTGGTAGCTTATTCGCTTTGAGTGCAACTAATACAAATGATCCATCAGTGGAACAATTAATGAAAGCTGTCTCTAAATTGAATTCTGTCGCTGATGGTGCTAATTCTACAGCTAATAATAACAATAATAATATTAACATTACTGTTAATAATGATAATACCACTGATAATTCTGATGTCATTCAAACTGAAGTTGTCGTTGGAACTTCATCAGAAGCTACAACCACGGTTGCTGCTGCAACTGCTACCTCCAAAGCTTAAAATAAAAAACTCTGGACATTTCATATTGGTTTTTTTATTTTTCCTTTTTCTAATTTTTAATACTTTTTCTTTTCTCTTTTTATAAATTTTTTTTAATTTTTGGCTTTTTATTTTATTAGATTGTTTTTTGGTGGTTTTCTGTGTTTTTTATTAGGTACTTAATTTCATAGTACTGTACTGGTTATATTTTTTTTGCTAATCTTATACTCTTTTACTCAATTTCCGGGTTTTTCATATAATTATTTATTCATTTTATACAGTTTATTATTTTTTTTTTTATATTTGGGTTAATTCAAAACTGAAGGCATTTGTGTTTTTTTCTCCTGTTTGTTAGTTTGTCGTTTGTTTTTTTGTTTCTTTTTTTTTTTTTTAATTTATCAATTGATTAATTCTTTAATTTATTAGATTATACATATAAAAATAAAAATAGCCTTATAAGTTATATAGCAGCTAGTTTCATGAATTTGCCTCTTTTTAAAAAAAGTCCATTGGACCCTCGAAGTTAGACCATTTCGCAGGCGGCGCGTGTTTAGTTTTTTTCTTTTTTTTTTGCTTTTTGTTAAGTGACGATTCGTTGGAGCCATTTGTGTAAGCACAGCCCGTGCACAGCCTGCTTGTGGATGGGCAGCTAATGGCTGCTAATGGCTGCTTTGTAAGCTATATAGCTTCTTATTAGTTAAGCAATTAATTACTATATACCCTTTTTAAGTGAATACATCTTTGAATGAGCATAATAAGTTCAGTTATAAATAACATAATTATATGGCTTTCTTATACTCCATGTGTATCGTTAAGATTCAACAACTGTCAAGCTATCCATGTAATTGTGATCTAAAGGTTTGCTTTTACTTTTGTAACATCGCCAACGTTCACATTTAATGAAAGTGATGCAGTTTCTGATACATAATTTACGTCTAGTCCTTGTGGAGATTGTGTAGGATCTGTAGAACGTCAAGGGAATACGGGTTTATGAATATAGACTATTGAGTCTGAATGTGAGACTTTTATGAAATATACATTAATTCTATTCAACATCAATAAATATTATTTTTAACTACCTAAACCTGGGATACCAGTAAAACCAGGTAATTTTGTACCACCCAAACCAGGTAAATTTGGAATATTTCTCTTTGCACCATCAACAGTTGAATTATTATCAACACCATTGGTTGTAGTTGAACCAATGAAATTAGATGATCCATTGCTACCGTTACTATTTGAAAGATCTAATTCTTTAACTGCTAATCCCTGTTGTCTTTCACTCCAACTTTCACCTGTATATGCACTATCTTTAAATCCATGTAAATCGTTTGGTCTAGCTCTACACCAAAATCTCATTGATTTATCAGCACCTGCAGTACATAAGACGTGACCTAATGGATGATATTCAATTGTATTAATTGCTTTATCATGAGCATGAGGTATCTTATGAATTGGTTCTATCGTTGGTATATGTTTTGTTGTATCGAAATTTGTATTAGATGATGTTGTTGAGTTGTTGCTGTTATTACCTAATATTAAATCACAATGAATATCTCTTGATAAATCATACGTTATTAATGAACCATCATATGATCCAATTGTAAGCGAACTTGAATGAATTGGATGCCATGTTAAAGCAGGCATATCAAAATCATTATTTGATTTAATGACATTTAAAGATTTCATTGTACGTATATCGAATATTCTTGTTGAATGATCTTTTGATGTTGCTGCTAATAATCTTTCACAACCAGTTTTTTGAAATTTTGTTGTTATTATAGTATGTTTAAAATCATGTATTGTTGTTATACATTTTGCATCTCTTGGATCCCAAAATTTTACTAAATTATCTTTTGAACCAGAAACAATTAAACCTAAAGTTGAATGCCAATCAGCGCATTTAACATCCCAATGATGGCCTTTTAATACACGTTCTTCATTTGCAGTTGCAAAATTCCAAATCTTTAAAGTTTGATCATCTGAACAAGAAACAAATTTAGAATCATTTGGTGAAAAAATTAAATCTTCAATTGCATTATCATGAGCTTTATTTAAAATATTAACATTATTAAAATTAGGTTGCCAAAATTTAATACAACCATTTTTATCTGAACTTATTAACCATTCACCATTATGACTATATTCTAATGAACAAATTGGAGCATCATGAGCTTGCATAATTGATTCAAAATTAAATGTTAAACCATTCCAAAGTGTAAATTCACCAGAATATGATGAAACAAGTACACGACGAGCATCAGGTGTCCATTTAATTGCATTAATTGCATGTTTTGATTTATTTGTTGAAACATGAACAAATTTTGTAGCTAAATCAAATACAAGTGGTTGTTCATTATTTGGTGGTAATAAATGAGTTAAAAATGACATTTCAGGTCTAATCTTACCTGTTGGTTGTCTCTTTCGACGATTATAAACAGTCTTTTCAATCATATATTTACCTAATGGTGTAAAATAATCAACCGTTCTACGATGTTGTGATTTCGTTCTATCTCCATCTTCTCCACCACCTTGTTGATCTTGATCTTGATTTTGATTTTGATATTGGTTTTGTTGACTTTGATTGTAATTTTGGCCATTACGATTCGGCAGACCTGATCGATTGTTATACCTTTGCTGTCGCTGATTTCCTCTATAATTATTATTATTATTATTTTGATTCATTGAGATAAGATTCTTATTATTATTAAGATATATAGATATATATATATATAGGTATAACAAATACTAATTAAGCATATACATGTATGCTGGGTTTAAACGATTCAATTTCAACTTTTTCTAAATGTGAAGAAAACGAACCTAAGATTTCATAATCTATTATATAAATGCAATTCAAATTATACATAATGTATTATCTAATACAATTATGATTATTTAAATGCTTATCTAACCAAAATAAACAAACAAAAAGAAAATGAGAATGAAAATGAAAATGACGTAATCGAAGGAGAGGATAGATAGCGTGTTTGCTGCCTTCTCTTTCTCTTTCCAGGCGTGGTTTCCTGGCTGGAGGCTGGCGGTCTCTTGACTCTTGCTTTCTTGCAAGTGGCTACAGCTACGGATCAGTTTTATATTTTATTTACTTCGTGCTTGGTGATCTTCGGAACGTGTTTTCGTTTCTGGTGTTTTTCCTTTAATTGTGGTTTTATCACTTATATTTAGTCTGGTAGCTTACTCGATCAAGCTCTTATTATTGCTGCTGCGCATTCTCCATATATTTTATCATTTCACATATTTATTATTACACTTATACTTATTTATATAAGTTTAACTTGCTATTTTCTTTTACTGCATCATGACTTCACTTAATAGAGAGCCATCCGCCCATTCGTTACAACAGTTAAACACTAATTCCAGAACACAGCTGCTGCCTAGACCTGGTCCCCCAGGAAATCATGATGCAGCTCCTACTGAAATATACGATGAAACTCCGGCTAATCGTGAACGTCGATTATCGAGGAACAGTATGAGAGATAATTCAAGACCAAGATCTACTCTTCTGCCTCACCATGATGTATCATTCTCTTATGTTAAGATTGTGTTTGTTGTGGTATTATTTTTCTTATCATTGTTCTCATTTGTGTGCCAAACGGAATTTACTGCTTATCTATATAGTGATTTGGGATTTGATGAACCATTCCTGTTACTTGCAATGACACATGGTATGTGGTGGATCTTATGGCCAATACAATGTACATCTGTGGCACTTATCAAAGCCACAAAAAAATATGTTAAATATAAGAAAGGTTACGAAGATCCAAATGGTAAAAAATGGAAAGGTCTCAGAAGGGCATTTGCCAGTTCTGTCAAGGCACAACATAAAAATATTTATCATAGTGCAGAATTAACAGCACAATTAAATATACCTGATTATCAAAATGAATTTGGAACACATTCTTTTAAAACGTATAGACAATTTTTCACATCAACAGCTATCAAATATATGTTTAAAAAATGTTTTCTATTATCTCTGATTTTAAATATCGCAGGATCAACTTGGTATGTGGCAATGGGATTATCAACAGGTTCTGATGTTACTGCTATTTATAATTCAAGTGCATTTACTGCTTACATTTTTGCGATTCCAATATTAGGTGATAAATTTTCATGGTTAAAGATGAGTTCAGTTATCACTGCTATATTAGGTGTTGTTGTTGTTGCATATTCAGGTAAAAATGAAAACACAGATGATTTCCCAAATAGATCCTTGGGTAATTTGATCATTTCTGTTGGTGCTATATTATATGGATTATATGAAGTTGTTTATAAAAAAGTTGCGTGCCCTCCTTCAAATGAAGTTAGCGCAAGAAGACAAGCAACATTTTCCAATTTTTCAATGTGTTTTATTGGAATTGGTAGTTTCTTTACATTATGTGTTCCAATGATATTAGTTCATGTCTTTCATGTCCATAGATTTAATATTCCAACTGATGGTATTGAGTGGTTTTACATGATTCTGTCTACTGTCTCTAATTTAATCTTCAGTGTCTCATTTTTAGCTTTAATGGCTTTAACATCACCTGTTTTCTCATCGGTTGCTTCTTTAGTTACCATTCTTATTGTTGGTGTCACTGAATGGTTACTATGGGGAATCCAAATAAGTTTAAAACAAATGTTGGGTTATGTTTTGGTGATGCTGGGTTTCGGATTGTTGACCTATGCATCATGGGCTGAAATTTCCGAGGAGGACAAAGACGATGAATTGATCGACACGGATAGCGAATCGGTGATGAGTTTCAGTTCAGGCAATGTCTAAAATATATATATATCATATATATATGTGTGTATAGCATGAATAATAGATTCCAAAAGTTTGTATTAAATACCGAAATTATGTGATATTTTATTATGTAATAATTATACGTTCGATTATGTAATGATTTTTCAACTTTTTTTTTAGTCATTTTTGGAGTTTTTGATGGTCGATTTGGTCGTTTTTTTCAGGATGCGGGCTGTTTTATGCATAGTCTATATCTATATCTATTTGTTTCAGAGTGTCTTGCACATTGGTAAATTTTAAACCTGCTAAGGCTCTATATTAATATCATATAACTAAATGACTGAAGAGGTTGAACAAAAGACAGCTGAATTGAAGCTTGAGACTGAACAAAAAGTCACTCCATGGGAAGTGGAAGGTGCCGTTGTGGACGGTGAAGCGATAGGCATTGACTATGAGAAATTAATCACTCAATTTGGTACTAAGAAAATCAGTGAAGAAACTTTAAAAAGATTTAAAGATGTTACAGGACATGATCCTCATCACTTTCTGAGAAAAGGTATGTTTTTCTCAGAAAGAGATTTCAATAAGATTCTAGATATGTATGAACATGGGGAACAATTTTTCTTGTATACTGGTAGAGGACCATCATCTGACTCAATGCATTTAGGTCATATGATTCCATTTATTTTCACAAAATGGTTACAAGAAGTTTTTGATGCACCATTAGTGGTTGAATTAACTGATGATGAAAAATTCTTATTCAAACCAAAGTTAACAATTGAAGATGTTAAAAAATTTGCTAAAGAAAATTGTAAAGATATTATATCTGTTGGATTTAACCCTGAAAATACATTTATTTTCTCAGATATAGAATATATGAATTCAGCATTTTATGAAAATGTCGTTAGAGTGGCTAGACAAATTACAACATCAACTGCTAAAGCTGTTTTCGGTTTCCAAGATTCAGATTGTATTGGTAAGATTCATTTTGCATCAATTCAAATTGCAACTGCATTCCCTTCATCTTTCCCTGATATTTTAGGTTTACCACCAAAGACTCCATGTTTAATTCCATGTGCTATTGATCAAGATCCTTACTTCAGAGTTTGTAGAGATGTGGCAGATAAATTGAAATTCAGTAAACCTGCTTTAATTCATTCTAGATTTTTCCCTGCATTACAAGGTTCAACTACAAAGATGTCTGCATCTGATGAAAATACTGCAATCTTTATGACTGATACACCAAAACAAATTCAAAAGAAGATCAATAAATACGCATTCAGTGGTGGACAAGTTACAGTGGAAGATCATAGAAAATACGGTGGTAACCCAGACGTTGACGTTGCATTCCAATATCTGTCATTCTTCTTAGATGATGATGAAAAATTAGATGCCGTTGCTGAACAATACAAAAAGGGTGAATTGTTGTCTGGTGAATTGAAGAAATTATGTATTGATACACTTCAAGAATTCGTGAAGGCATTCCAAGATAGAAGAGCTAAAGTTGATAATGAAGTTTTAGAATCTTTCATGAAACCACATAAATTGGTGTTTGGAACTAAAGAGAGATTGGTTCCTGCTAAAGTTAGAGAAAAGAAAGCTAAAAAATAAGAAGAATTGTTTACTGTTTTTTATATTTTTTTCTTTGCAAACATGTATGTATAATTGTGTTATATACAAATGATTAATTGACTTCTCTATATATTTATATTTATACTTATGTCATCTCGTTTTTTTTTTTTTGTTTCGTAAGCTAAATTTTTCTAAGCGAAGCTAATGATGAATCAAATGCTGTTTCAATCTTTTTAAAACAGCCATTGACAAATTGATCATCAATCTCATAAAGGGACCCAACACCGTCATCTTTAAACCACCCAGAAACCTCACCTTTTAATGATTGAATGTTTCTGTTTGAAATTTGTTTGAAGTCCAAAACATCAGATCTGAAAGCTCTAATTTGATTGTTTAAATCAGTTGACAATTTTCTCAATTTCTTTAATTTATCTTGAGTGAAAGCACCTTTCTTTGTATTTGACAAAATATACTTTAATTGTTTAGAAACGTCGATTAATGTGAAATAGTAGTGATTAAATTCAAAGCTCAAGGTTGACTTAGGTGGCGTCATTAAAGGTGATGCTTTAATAGTAGAAGTTGGATCAACCAATTCTGCGATTATGGAAAGGTTCCATTTCTCCATTGTAGTTAAATCATTATTCACTGTTGAATACAACTCCAAAAATTCAGTGATGTAAGAAGGATGATATCTAGAACTAGTATCATAGATGATTAATTCTTTGATAGTCATCAAACGAGTATATCCTTGAGTTAGTTCAGGGTTGACAGAGTTGAGTTTATCCGAGACAGAATCGATCTTCTCATGGATACCACAATCCCATAAGATTTTCAAGTCTCTATTATCACTAATTTGGAAAATCTTATCTGGGGAATCAGCGTTGATAACTTTATAATAATATTTCAACAATGGTTTGAGATCATCAACTATTGTTGTATTATCTTCCAATATTCTACTTGATTTGATGAGTTCCAAATTGTTCGTATATTTAGTGAACGAATTAGCTAATCTGATTTGAAATTCAATCAATGATTGTAGTTTGTTATAGGATTGTTCTCTAAAACAATGAGAAACCATAGTTGAAGGTTCAACATCTGCATTTTCAAGGTAGAAATTGAATAATTTGAATAAAGTTTCACTTTCAGTTGTCAATGTTGATAATCTTGTGTTTAGTATGTGTGATGTTATATCCTGTTGAATGAATTTAATCTTCAATGATTTAAATATTTCAGTCGCTTCAGAGATTAGATTCAATCTAGAGTATATTTGAATCAACCATAATTTTAAATGAAACTCATATGGGTTCTTAACTAATGCATGTTCAAGTATAACTGACAGTTTGATTAATAATTCTGTTGATAATTCATCAGATTGAGTAATTAATGATTGGATTGCCAAAATTATAAATTCAAATCCAGCAAAGTATTCAAACTTAACCAATTTTTCTAATAATTTCTTAGTTGATGAATAAAATAAACAACATTCTTTAATAAATTCGACTGAATTGAATAAAGATTGATCTAAATAAGCTTTAAACTTTAGATAGTTGACCATAAATACAAGATCTAGCTCAGTTGCAGTTCTGTTTTTATTCAAAACCTCATCAATTCCACGTCTCTTGAATTCTTTCTCCAGTATATCAGAAAGTGGTGAGTATGAAGGTTGAATGAAAATCTTCAAGTCCAAAAAACAACAAAGTTTATGCCCATATTTCTGAACATAATTCAAAATCGAATCATCTAATTTCACATTTGGATCATATTGAGACATTTCTAATAGAGCAAGTTGAGAATTTCTAGTTATTTGGTAATTTTTAATTGTCTCCATGCATTCTTCCAATTTATCTATTTGAGAACCAGCTTTTAAATATAATTTCCAAGTATCCCAATCATCTTCTTTTAAATCCACAAGATATTTTTGTAAAATTATCATCAATTCTTCCCAATTTTCCAATCTTTCTAAACAATCAAAATACATCAATTTCAATTCCAAATCATTCTCCTTTTGCAAGAATTCCTTCAAGCTTTTTGCATTATCTTCATCTCTTCCTGCTAATTGTAATAATCTGGAATAAACATACTGTTCATGTGCATTGGCAGGTTTGACTTGATCCATCATACGTAACCCCATCTGAGGATATAATTTAAGCAAAGGAGCTTTTAGAGTCTCTTCACAAACAAAGCAAACCATCATTAATGAAAAACTAGCCCATAGTTTCAACATCCTTTGATCTACTGAGGTTCCACTCATAATGGCTTTCGTCAACGCCATTGTGGATTTTTGAATACCTATTAAATCACAAGTATCAACAGAGTAAATAAATCTTGCATAAATTAAATTGAATGTTGGATATTTTTTACAAACTTTTTCAAAAACATCTTCAGGTGAATCATATTCACAAATATCAAAAACAGATATTAAAATTTTAAGAGTGTCTGGATCATTCGGAAATCTATCAAGTAAATCTTTAGCTTTCTTCAGTGCTATAGTTAAATCACCAGATAATGCCAGTATTTGAGATTCTAAAGCATAGAAATACGAACTGTTTGGATGTTGTCTGATCTTGTCTTGAGTCAATCTCAAGGCCAACTTGTAATTCCCGCTTCTTATGGCGGAATCAATTTTCAAATCTTTGCTTGACATCTTACTTTGTCTTAATGCAGTTAATTAAAAAGAAATGTACAATTACTGTTGATTCGCCTATTCGAATTTTCAGAACTTGGATTTCCAATCTATGTCGTCCATTCTTCTATAGTATCCTCTGAACTTCTCCATGAACTGAAAAAAAAAAGCTAGCAGAGGATTTTCGAGGCAGTGTGAAATTTTGAATCAACATGCAGGTAACCTGCTTTACTGAGTGTTCCTCTTTTCTATTTCTGTGCTTTTCCCATATAACGAAAACCTCAATCTTCAGGATACTATTGCCACTATAAAATAAATACCCAGTAAGAGTAGTGCACAAAAGAAGTTGTCAAAACGCATCGGTTTATTTACTGTACACTCAAATACTCGCTTACGGTGCTACGCTCTTAAAAGTCTAACAATAAAAATAGGTGTTTTAAAAAATTTATGAATTACAAAAGATGCCGTAGAAAAAACAAAAAAAAAATCAAGCAGCATCTTCTAAATAAAACGAACGAGGACGAAGACAAAAATTGAAATTAAATCAATACAATCTTAGGCAAATGTGTAATCACCATAAATCCATCTGTTAACCATATCCAATGAATTGGAAGGTTGATCAAATGGAACCATATGACCAGCATCAAAAACTCTTGCAAATGTGAATTGACCATTGGTCTTAACTGAACCTGCATGAGCTCCATCACTTAAACTATACCAAGGCTTGAATTCAGCAGCCTGGTATGAGGCTGCATCAACCCATTCTAAAGCTTGAGTCCATGCTAGATTACCTAGCCAATTACAAATATAATCCTTGTCCCCAGCATAAATTAGAACAGGTAAACCGGTATCCAAAACTTCAGCAACAAATTGTTGGAATGGTTTTGGTTCATCACCAGTGAAGAGGAAATTTCTGAAAACAGTATCATCACATCCAGTATATTTGTCAACTTCAGCTCCTAAAGTTGACATAACCTCTGGTAGATTCAAATATTGGTCAACAAAATCTAATTCAGAGTAACATAAGTCTGTTCCTGGATCACATTTTGTTCTGATATCATAGTAATTTAAGCCAGTTTTTTCAAATGGCTCCATAATCTTCTCACAGTAAACGGTAGCTGGTAAACAAGTAAGAGCGGATTGGGTAGCATAACAAGCTTTAATCAATCTCTTGCAACGTGAGTACATTATATCGATCTTATCACAATCTTCATCGGAAATCAATTGTTTGTAACCTGATAAGGTTCCATTACATGCCATTGGTCCGTACCAACCATATTGAATTAATGAATCAGTTAAACCATTTCCAATCATCAACGAAGTTAATTGGAAATTACGTTCTGGATGAGATAAAATTTGATTAGCAATACTTGGAATATAATGGCCAGCATACGATTCACCAGCAATAATAAAATCGTTCTTTGCAAATGAACTGAACTTGGTGAAGAATAATTCCAAAAATGCATAAACATCTTGAGCTGCCACTTTTGAGCTTGACACACTAGAAGACGAAGCATAAGAATAACCAACACCAACTGGTTGTTCCAAAAAGATAACCGATGCATTGGTGTTCCAGGAGTAAGGGTTGTAAACTGGTGTTAATGTAGTGCCATTAATTGAAGATGGACCCAATTCAAAAAATAGACCTGTCATAGAACTACAACCTGGACCACCATTCAACCACAAGATAACAGGGTCATTCTTTGGATCATTTCTACTTTCAAAGAACCAATAGAACAAATGCTTATCTTCCTCATTTATATCAAAGTAACCTGCTGATTGGGCAACAGTGTCGACGTCTAGTAAGGATGGATTATTTTTCGGATGCGAATTGATTCTTAATTCATAGTTTGGTAAGCTCTGCATCTTCACTGACTCATATTGAACATCTTTAGTTTTCGAATTAAAGATTGATTGCATAAAACTAGAAGCCTTTGGGAAACATTGGCCAGATAGATAGTCATCGACGGCATTCTCAACAACTTTCTTGTCCACTGAGCTTTCCATTGTCTTCCAAGATTCATAGACATCTTCAGAAATATCCTTTCTATTGAATAAACCTGTATTCAACATTTCTTGTAACATATGAGGAACATCAGAATCAGATATGCCCAAAATTTGTTGCAAGTCGGGCAATGGCTGAGGAGCTGCCGAAACAGTCTTTGCTGAGAGAAGAGCAGTGGTTAACGAGACTAGAATTCCAAACTTCATGGCGGCAAACTAATTATTTGTTCCTTTGCACGCAAAATACCTGTTTTTGTAGTCTTCAAAAATGATTGAGTAAAAAGGAGGGCAAGAGGAATGAAGGAAAGCTCAAATGTCAGTCTGAAGACAAGACAAGACAAGACAAATGTGCTAACTAAGTGACAGAACCGAGTCCCGCACTTTCCAAATTAGGGGTGGCTGATTAGATAAGATAGCACCCTGCAGGCTAGAGGCTGGGGGTGGCGAGGCTGGCTGGCTGGCTGGAGTTTTACGAGAGAGTAAGCTAGGTGTGGTTTATTGAAGAATCAGCACAAGATTACTAAGTTTTAAATGTAACGATATATAAATCAAAAGGTAATATATGTATTAATGCTATACAAAATATTTTTTTTATTTGTCTAGAGGGCCACGGTAGATGTGGAATGGAGAAGCTTGGTTGTTACCAAAGACTAAAGTTTCAGCGATGACAGTATTAACTTTTCTAGTAACGGTAAACACAATCAATTCAGCAATATCTTCACCATACAATGGTTCAGTATCCTTGTAGACGGAAGCAGCTTTGGATGCATCACCTTTGAATCTGACCAAAGAGAATTCTTCAGTGGCAACGTTACCTGGTTCAATTTCGATAACTCTGATCTTTGTGTTAATAAGTTCTTTTCTCATAGCTGTAGTAAAAGATCTTAAAGCGGATTTAGTAGCACAGTAGATACCACCACCTGGGTAAGCTTCTCTACCTGCAACAGATCCTAATTGAACAATGTCACCAGAGTTTCTTTCCTTCATTTGTCTCAAAACAAGTTGAGTCATTTGAATCATACCTAAAACGTTGGTTTGGAACATTTCAACGACATCTTCTTCAGCAATAGAGCCAACAGGGTCTAAACCTAAAGCTTTTCCAGCATTGTTAACTAAGACATCAATTTGAGAAAATTCAGAAGGTAATTCTTTTAAGAATGGAGCAATAGTTTCGGTTTTAGAGACATCTAAGGCACTAGTGAAGACTTGAATTGATGGATAAGCCTTGATTAATTCTTCTTTCAAAGCAGTTAACTTGTCAACTCTTCTAGCGGTTAAGACTAACTTGATGTTACCTGCACCAGCTTCAGCAAAGTATTTGGCAGTATGATAACCAATACCAGTAGAAGCACCTGTGATCAAGATATTCTTGCCAGCTAATCTTTCAGCAATCTTTCCGAACATTGTAGTAAATTATATAGTTGTTTTTCCAAGGAAGAGTCTCGTAGAAACGGTAGCCTAACCTGCAACAAAAGAGATCAAATTAACTCGACAAGAAGAAGTAAAAGAATAAGAAAGTGGCATCTTCAAGTCAACGAAATCTCTTCAGCAATCTGCAAGCTTCAACCACCAATAAATCACCGACTCCCACCTGACTCCAGCAGGAAACCCCGACTGGCACGCTCTCCGGCGGCTCTTTTACCTGCTTGTTCGAAGGGAAGCCAATTCCATCCCCGGGTTCAACGCGATTGGGTTCCCGCGGTGCCACACTGCACAGTCTCCATAAGTCCTGCATTTTATTCCCGGACACACAAAGGCAGTAAACTATAAATAGGGTAAGTACACAGGATTACTGTTCATAGTACTATATATACAGATCTATTCATCAGAGATGACAGCAGTAAACGATAATCTTAAAACTATTGCCATATAGAAATAATATTCAATATTGTGGTGTCTCATTTGGGGGTTGACTAACCTACTTCCTTGATACAAAGGATATTAATGTCATGCCTGGGCTAATTGATATATGATCAAGCTTATTTGAAATCTTATTCTAAAGGAAATCAATAAATACTCTATTCTCTCATGAATTTTGTAAACGTCAAATTAAAATCTTGCAGGAGCACCCTACCACGTCAGACCCAGAGTGGCTCAAAGGATTATAATCCCTCTTGAGATCAAGGTCAACTTGATAGGAGCAAATGTGCCACCCTCCGTTTTTAAATGGTTTTACTTTTCTGGATAAAATCATGCTTACGTCTGCATGAATCAGAACCTTAGATAGATGGATTTGAGGAATAAACAAATTAAAATGTAGTAATAAACTAGACATCTTTTGAAATTGAAACTGTGAAGATATGTAACAGTTTTCCTGACTCCTAGCATAGTTTACTTCAATAATAGTAGCAATTCTTACTATATATGTTAATAAAAAGTTTGTATGCTTTACCTGAATCATTATTATCTATCTAGCTATAGTTGGATAATAATGATAGGTTACAGAGTTGAAAAAAGTAAAAAAAGAAACCAAAAAAGTAGAAAAAAGAGATATTTTTAAATTATCCAATTTCTTAGTTTTTTTACATTTCAAGCCTATTAAATGGTCATCTAGCTATTTTATATAAGTATAATTACTTGTATTAAATATTCAATTAAAACTGTGGCCGAAAATTGGTTATTTTCTTGAACAAAGACACATTTACTGAAAAAAAGAAATATTTTCTAAATTTATCCTAAATAAAAAACCGCTATGTAAAGTTTTAAGTTATTAGACTGTGAAACAAAAGGGGAAATTTCTAGTGAACTTATAAGAACTGAATAATCTGCATTGGTTCTTATTAAATTCAGTGTTTGTCGCGAAAATCGTCGAAAATTATTACCGAATGACTCAAACGGCAACGATTTTAAGAACTGAAATTGTGAGTTTGGCCGAGTGGTTAAGGCGTCACGTTTAGGCCGTGATATCTTCGGATGCAAGAGTTCGAACCTCTTAGCTCACATACTTTTTGTGTGCTATTTTTTTATATTCTGTCCATTCACAAGACCTGAATTCATTGACAGTCATAATTAGTAAGACATTATTTTTTTACTGTTTTTATTGTGGTTAAATGTTTTTGTTAGAGCTCTACTGGGGAATCAGTCCCTCCAAATTTGTTATTATAGAGGATACCTTCAACCTCTCTTTATATTCAGGGCCAACTCTACTGTCAGCAAAGACATATGGATAGACGATAAATAAGACCACTTTAGACGATCGTCGTTGGTGAACAGGGATCCGATATCCTTGATACCGATTATCTGAATTAATCAAAACATTGGTTTAATGGATAGCAGACTAGGAGTCCCGTCTGATGAAAATAAGGAACACAAAACATCTTTTTTTGGAACTCGTTGAGTTTCAACGAAACACATGCTGATTGACAATATGTGAACTAGAAAAAGACAACAAATAGGGGTTTGGTTTTATTTGATTTTATTGTCAATTACATCATAGATAAGTAAACATAAGTATCAATCAAAGCCCAATAATGATAGTTCCTGCCGCATCGTAGATAATATAACTAGCTAACCAGTGTCGAAATTTGAAATTTGGGGCTACAAAGATTGTGCACCTACGGGCCCTACAGGCTACCACCGAGGACATATTTCACTTTGAAATAACTAGGCTTACCGGTTTTCAAATTTACCGAGTGAGATTTATAAGAAAATCAAAATCAAATGTAAACAGAGTGATTGGTTACGTAGCCTACCTTTTTTCTCTGTTTACGAGATTCACAAGGTGGTAGATTATCAGACCGGGTTCATTTTCCTCGTACGACTTTCAAAAAAGAGTTCACTGTTGACAATAATAAAACAGATAAGGAAAATGAGTTACATTTTCTATTTTCCTGAACACTTGCGGCGAAGTAAAATACAGGAAAAAGAAAGTTATGGAAGAAAGCTTCAAGAAGCTTTTTTTTGCTTCTTGAGAGGATCTATTCCTGGAATGATTAGCATGAACGAAATACTTATGAAATTCAATATATATATATATATATATATATGTCTGTAATTTAAATCAAATCTGATTGAATTACATCTTTAAATATACCGCACTACCGCAAGTAAGGAGGACACCACCACCATCTGAGATCATCTAAACGACAAGCCAAAACGTGATTGAAATCTTGAGCGTATCAGAGAATCGAGTGAAAAATTTTTGAAATTCCAATTGATATATGCATAGTGGGATCGAGGATCCATGTCGGAGAAGAATTGGATAAAGATGCATATTAGAAAATATAGCTATAACTGCTACATATACGTTTCATCCATCAAATCAGTAACAAATTATTTAAGACAAAGTACGCTGAGCATTGATTAACCCCTTATTCAAAAAATTACCGCATGGGGCAAATTCTCGATGCATATTTCACGGTGCCCACTCGGAGGCCCGATTTTCGAGCGTTGCGAGGTAATAAATATACATTGTAGGAGATACTAATATACAATAAGGAAACGTATTTATTTTCCTCTTTGTTTTCGATATTATCTGGTCTCTCATTTGTGCCCGTTCGTAGACAATTTCAGAAAAAGGAAACTAATATACCATTTTTTATTATGCTGAAAAAACACGCAGAGTTGAACGAGCTAGAGGTTAAAAAGCAAAACGTGATACAAAAGGTTAATCTCATATCAAGTTTCGCCTAAACAAAATATATTTTTTGAAGAGTCGTAAAGCGCAATATCGTCATGCATGTTGAGTAGTATCTGGCGTAAAAATCAGTCCAAAAAATACAAGATCAACGTCCACGGACAAAAGTAATACCGCACGGCCACTGTATGTAGGGGAAAGGATCCCACGAGGAGTAGATGTCATTTGACCTGTATCCTTAAACATCAAATATTTTTATAGCAATCAAGCAATCAAGCAAATATGCGAGCAAGTTAGGTATGAAGCAAGAACAAATACATAATTGCAAAGAAAAACATGTAACGACCAAAATGAACACTATTGGTTGCAGCATCTCATCGGGATGCCATATAAATTGATTATCACATTGGACAACTACAACACTTAGCCCTCTCTGAGCGGCCATTAGCAGGCTGGCAGGCTGGCAGGCGAGCAGCTGCCTGCCCGTAGGTTCTAGCCTGTAATCCGACTCCCGAGGCAGGCTGGCAGCGAGGCAGCTAGCTACGTAGTAGCCTGTACGGTGTAGGGATCGCAAGGCGAACGGCGCGTCGGAGCCTGGAGGGACACGTCAAAAAGACACTAGGGAAGAAATGAGCCGCAACGGCGAAGCCCGAAGAGAGTAGGCGCACGATAAGTGTCTACGCAACGGTTGTGGTAATTTTTCTGGACTGAAACTGGGAAAACCATCGATAAATCCTGCCCTGCCGGGCGGACAGGGCAAAGAAGAGAAGAAGAATTTCGAAGCAGGAGGAGGAAGCATTGTTATCAGAATAGAATTGCTGCAGCAGGCAGATATGCTTATAGGTTCTGAGAGTTTAGCCAGGTTTCCCGACGTTCGAAGGCAATGTAGCCCGTGTTTGGGGCTATACGACTGATAAGTGGAACCACCGTAAATTTTCCAGCTTATAACTTATTTGTAATTGTAATTCATAATTCTAAGGAGTACGGTAGATCGATTGATTGCAATCTCAGTAACAACAATAATTCAATAATAATAATAATAATAATAATAACAATAATAATAAAACTATTAATCGATTGCGAGTCTCGTGGACGCAACAACCGGCGCTCCAGCAGGGAGCCGCATAGATCACCAATAACTATATACTGGAAATTTGGTTATATCATATATGCTGCTATATTGAATTTCGATAATGGCCCGTTTCTTGTCTTGCTTGTTGATTGTTTATTTGTTTGTACCGTTTTAAGTGCTGTTACTGATTTTCTTTCTGTTGGTTTCTCGTTTGATTTTTATTGTCCATTATAAATAGTGTCGCATTTCCCATCTAACTTATTTCATTGACATTTTCACTTTTTTATATTAGTCTTTATTTTCTATCATTCATTAATTATCTAATTATTTAACTATCTTAATATATTCACACATTAATATTCACTTTTATCAAAAATGGCAATCTTAGAATCATCAACTTACGGTAAGGACAACGTTAAGTTCTTAAAGGTCAAGAAAGACAAGAAGAACCCAAAGGTTCATGAAGTTATGGAAGCTACAGTTCGTGTCTTACTTCTAGGTGATTTCGATATTTCTTATACTGAAGCTGATAACTCCCCAATCGTTCCAACTGATACTGTTAAAAACACAATTTTATTAGAAGCAAAGAAATTCGATGTTTTCCCAATTGAAAGATTTGCGGCTCACTTAGGTCAACACTTTGTTAAGAAATATTCTCACGTTTCTGGCGTTGATATTCAAATTACCCAACACAGATGGACTAAATTCGAAGTTGACGGTAAATTACATGACCACTCTTTCTTAAAAGATGGTGAAGAAGTTAGAGTTACCAACCTTAAATATAAGAGAGGTGGTGAATTTGTTTTGACCTCTGGTTTGAAAGGTTTAACTGTTTTAAAATCAACTGGTTCTATGTTCTACGGTTTTAACAAATGTGACTACACAACTTTACAACCAACCACTGATAGAATCTTATCAACTGATGTTGATGCCACTTGGAAATGGGATAATAAAAAACTTGGCTCAATTCAAAGTGTTTATAAATTAGCTGAAGCTGGCGTTTTTGATTCTGCTTTCACTAGTGCTAGAACAATCACTTTGAAATTATTTGCACTTGAAAATTCTGCTTCTGTTCAAGCAACTATGTATCATATGGCTGAAGCTATCTTAAAATCTGTTCCAGATGTTGAAACCGTTTCTTATGCTTTACCAAACAAGCATTACTTCCTCATTGATTTCAGCTGGAAAGGTGAATCAAATGATAATGAATTATTCTACCCATCACCACATCCAAATGGTTTAATTAAATGTACCGTTGGTAGAGACGCCAAATCTAAATTATAATCAATTTTCATTCAATTTTTTTAGTTTAATTATAATTTAGACAAAGGCTGGTACTTTTACTAATTAATTTTATTTATTGCTTGTTATTTAATAAATCTCTTTTTATTTTTGGTTTTTTTTGTTTGTACTGTTTATTTTACTGTGATACGATGATGCTATTATTATGTGTTTTTATTATCAAATGCTGCTGCTAGACTTAAAAATCAATGCTTCTTATCAGTGAGTTGTGTTTTCCATTTTTTTCTTCTTTGCATGTCGCTGCAGGCACTCATTCCCTCTCTGTGACCCACCGCGTCTTTTTATGATTCTTTCTATATAGTTTATATATATATGATTATTACAATATATATATATGTATATATTTTCAATTATTATATCATTTAATGATCTGTAAGTAATGATGATTCTGCTATAGAATACGAAGTTATAAATTGTCGAACCGCATCTATGGCTCGCACGCACCAAAACGCATCTCATCGTGTGGTCCGCAGATTGCTACTTCCTCGCATGCCCCCGCTTCCCGGATGTCACCGGCAGTCGCCTGAACACTCCCGTTGTAGACTTGTAGTCATGGGGCGTGAACCATGTGGATTATTGGCCGTGGACCGTGGAATGCGGTGGTGTCTCGCGTGGGGCGCAGCGTGGCCACCGGGAACTCAATGGGTTCAACCCACCCCGGTCGACAAAACTTGACAAGTAACAATTAAGTTGCAAACTTAGTGAACGCTTTTTATTATCGTCGCGTCATCGACCTTTCCTCACAGTTTGAAAAGCCTCAGGAGCAAAATAGATTAATTCAAGGGAGATGGCAAGTTGAATGACATTCCAATAAAAGAGTGTATGTTTGCCATTTTTAAGTAACTTGAACAATTCGCTGAAGACAGTTATAGCAAATAGAAAAAAGAAAATAGATTGCTTTCAACTGTTAATTGTTTATTATTTAGATTTTTTTTTTGTTTCTTTTAAGTTTCGTTTCACAGACATACATCGGAATTCACAGTCTTACTTTTTTTTGTTTTATTATACAGTTGTTAACTCCACTCCAATTCAAATCTCATCACAGCAATGTTCCCATTAAGAGCTATAAGATTAGGAGCCACTAAAACGAATCCAATAGTTTTTGGATCTACAAAAAATGCAACAAATTCTGCCCGTCAATTCTCATTTTTCATCAATAGAATACAAACAATAAACTCAAAATCTTTGTTTGAGAATATTATAGCTAGAGCTAAACGTTTCAATTCTACAGCAAAAGCATCACCTACTGCAACACCACCACCAAAGAAACCAACAGGTATTAAACTGTTAATGCAAGAGTATGGTTATAGTGCACTAGGTATATATTTAGGTCTTTCATGTATTGATTTACCAATATGTTTCCTTCTGGTTCATTCAGCAGGTGAAGAAAAAATACGAGAATTACAAGATAATGCATTAGAATGGATTGGATTAGGTAAATATAGTTCAAGAAATGCAAAGCCTGAAGATGGTGATGATGATAAAAAAAGTAAAAAATCATCAACTTTATGGACTGAATTTGCAGTTGCCTACGCAATTCATAAATCTTTGATATTTATTAGATTACCAATAACTGCTGCTATTACACCAACAGTTGTCAATAAATTACGTTCACTGGGTTTCAACGTCGGTAAATTGGCCAGTGCTGCTAAACAAAGTGTTGGACAAGATGGTATTAGAGGTACTTTGACTAAAGATGGCATGAAGGGTTTAGCTAAGAATATGGCTCACCCAAAACCTACAAATACAGCTGCTGCAGCTGCTACAACTACTGCTACTAGTAGTACTGCTAAAACAACAACTACACCTCCTCAGTTTGGTAGACCAGCAAGTAAGGTTAATAGATGGTTCTTCTTTTAAAATACTGGAGTGACTTAAAATTGGATAGAAAGAAAAAAAAAGAAAAAAAAAAGAATAAATGAAAGCCATGAGCGATAAAAAGAACCATCACACACTGATCTTTTAAAAAGTTAAAAAAAAAGTATTACTCTTGTATATATATTTTAATTCATTGGATATTTATTTATTTGTTTTTGGCTATTTGAATTATCTTAACTATCTAAATTTCGAATAGTACCGTTCTTCAGCAAATCTTTGCTCAATCAACTTCAACACTTCTTCGCTGTAAACATCTGTTAAACTTTCACCCCCTTTTAATATTCTATCTTCATGAATTTTCTGTTCTTCTTTGGTCATAATAACGACATTTTGTAAAGAGATAGGCTTAGATGGATCCCATTGAGATAATGCCATTCTAGTTGAAAATCCAGATATTGGAGATTTACCTCTAAACACTTCTTCTAAAAGGTATTGAACGTCAGACATGGCAATTTCAACTCTTTGATCATTAGTCTTGCTAATACGACTTCTTTGACCTGCTAAACTTTGTAATATACCATCATACACTTTATATCTATTTTTTCCCTCAATTGGTTCAACAGGGTATCCAGCCACTGTGGTAACTATATAAGTAGCAATAGTTAAACCAAACATGGCTGGCATACTACCTAACACTGGTAAAATTCTCACTCTGAAGTTTTGTAACGCACTTAATTGATCAACTTGACCTTGTTGAAACTCTTCCTCTGGTAATGGTAACAAAGCTGCCTTCTTTGGATCTGGTTTTTCAGTGGAGAATACACTAGGTATACCCATAGTTATTCCTCTTTTCTTTAATCTTCTTCTGACTGATCTAGCTAATGGATCTTCATCAGATGTAGAAATATCACCAATGTTAACTCTAGTTGAATCAGATTTACATGCAGCTCCCATAGATGATATCACAGGTAATTTATTTTCATAACAAAAAGTTAAAAGATCAACTTTTGTATCTATGTTATCTATGCAATCAACAATATATGTTGGATTACCTGTTAATAATAATCTTTCCGCATGTTCTAAAGTCCATAATTCATTAATGGTTTCTATTTCACACCAAGGAGCAATTTGTAATAAGTGAGTCTTTAAGCATTCAACTTTTGAAACGCCTACATCCTTAAGACTAGCCACTGCATGTCTGTTTAATGATGATAAAGTGATTTGATCAAAATCTATTATTCTTATTTTGGAAATACCAGATCTAACTAATGATGTAACACAATTTGATCCAACACCTCCAGCACCGACAACAACTACAAATTGATTTCTCACTTTTTCAACTCCATCTTCACCTAAAAATGCATAGTTACGTGCAAGTTGTTCTCTAATTAATTCTTCAGGATAGTCATGGATCGTTTCTGTAATCTCTTTAGATTTCGAAGTTGATTTGATAGTCGTAGTAGAATTCAACTCTTTTTTATTATTAATGTATGCATGAACCGCTTCTATTGCGGCTGTTGTTAGGACAACAGTGGCTAATGTCCATAATCCCAATCTCGAGTTGGATGACATGGTTGTATGCATACTAATCAGTTCAAGAATTAGATGGGAGTACCAGAGAGTTTAAAACTAGTTATTCGAATATGCTTTCTAAAATATTTTTCAAATCTAAACTCGCATAAAATTTTTTTTCGCTTCTCCTTATTATTTTCAAATGTTAGGGAGTTCTTAGCATTCGCTCACACCTACGAGACAGAGATCTACATGACATGTAGACTCGATGGGAAGATGGAATCACATGTTTATCAGGAAATTAATAAAGTATGCAATCGGTCCTTAAATAATGGACCCACTGAAAATACATTTACTATCCAATCGCCGGTTAATTTGAAGCCGAAACCGAAGAGATGCCTTGTGGCATGCGGCCCCCACTCTCAATTTCTCAAACATGAGGCTTCTGGGAGCGCACACGATTCACGATTCACGAATCGAACAAACAAATTTGGGCTCTGCGGAAACGTCGATCGATGGCTTAAACTGTTTAATTCAGCCGTCCCAAATGGGTAATTTTGTGATTTGAGTTGAGGATCTTGAATCTTGCGATCCATCTGAGAGTTATAATCGTAGCAAAAATATTTTACTCTGTGTAGTGCTGATGTTTCATGATTGAACCATGAAGAGATATATAAATTCATGAATGCCGTTTGATGAGATGTATCACTTTGACCATCATGACATGCTTTTTTGTTCATCAAAAGTGGTTATTCTGCTCCTTATTCTGTTATTTATTTATTCCCTAGTTTTTTATTAATTAGTTTTTTGAAATGTTATTCAACCGTTCAAAATTATTTAACTATTCATGCAGAACTATGAACTGTTTCTCTTTGATTCTATTTACGTTGGTAATTGGATGTCAATGTGAAGGTAAGTCAAAACTATTAATAGGCTACATTTTCATCTCAATAATACTGTTTGAATCCCCAAGCTATGTGGATATAAATCTTACTAGAAATTCATTTTATCAAACAAGATAACGTGTCTAAAATTGATTTTGTCTTCCAAATTCATCATTTTTATTGTCTTTTGTTTTGATTTTCTTTTCAAGACTACTAACATTTATCTTCTTTTTATCTTGTTACAAAAGAAGTTTCTAATAATTTTATATACTCTGTATCAACAATTACATTCACATCAATCTGGAACGTTACAGAATACTCCAGAATCACTCCATCTTCATGTTATCCCGCCGTTTCGTATTATTCTGATTCATCAGATGGGCTTAAACATACCATTTTTAACACGTGTGCCTCTGGTTGGAACGATTATTACTACGAAATTACTGAAACAGTTAAGAGTACTACAACTGTTGCATCAACAACTACAGAAGTTGCCTGGGCAGATTAAAAATTGTGATTTGGTAGATTTTTGTTTTTCAATTAGATTTTTTTCATTGCTATTTTATCCTTTTTATCAGTGAAATGTCAAGAAAATATTTAATGTTTTTAAATACCACAAAACTTTGACTTTTGAAATTATGTATCAACGTTGTAATTTTTAAAAATAAATAGATTTGAGTTAGAAATGTACAATTTAAAATTTGAGAAAAATGGGAATAAGCGGCAAAATCGCAAGGTTGGAGCAGAGAAAAAATATTTCTTTCCTTGAACAATGTGAGTTTGGCCGAGTGGTTAAGGCGTCACGTTTAGGCCGTGATATCTTCGGATGCAAGAGTTCGAACCTCTTAGCTCACATTTCCTAATCTTTTCTTTTTTTATTATTTACATCTTCTTAACTTTTTATTTTTTTATTGTTTGTAAGTTAAAAGGATTGTTTTAAGATTAACAATTAGTACTTATAGTTTCCCCACTAAAAGAATTAGTTCGAAGATTAAATAAATACCCTGACTACTAATCAAATAAGAAGAACTACATAAGAGTTTTATTGATCAATTCAGTTTTGAACTCGAAAATAATAATAAATAACAGAAAACTAAGAATCTAACTATTCGAAATCGAAACGGTTGTATTTTAAAATCTTGTAAGGTAGTTTTAGCGGCAGCATTTCACAACTTCATAACCCGATCATAAAACTCAAACGAAGAGATTAAACTACTAATCATCAAAAGTGTAATATTCTAGAGTTTATAATTAGGTTTAAACCCTAAAATTTGATAGATTTTGAAGAGGAGATGACTAGATTAAACTTGAGTTATGATAAAAATTATAACGAGCAACCCCTTTTTGAAGAAAAAAATGAGACAGGGTGCATATACAAGATTGACGGTTGCTGATCCGGGATAAATATGACGCTGTGTTCCTGAACCAGTTATTGTAATTGCAGTGCTATCAACTTTCAAGTTCTGAAGATGTTGCAGTTTTCTTATAAATCAATTCAAAAAATCATATTATAAAAAATGCTAGTGTTTGCTGCGGATGAAGGTGGATACGCTCCACGCTAACTGCAGGTTCAGTGGATTTAACCTAGAGGGAGATGACGGCACATAAATCATAATGCACAAGGTGTATTAATGAATTAATAAGCGAAATCGATTTCCGTACACGTAAACGTACGCGTGAACATACACATACACGTACTCCTCTGTATATATATGTAAGATTTATTTATAAACGTGAAAAGATATCAGTAAAGTCAGATACGTATATACATGAATTGTGGGATTTAATAGGATATATATAGGTGTAATATTCCGTTATCTTATTTTAAGTCACAAAATTTTTTCTGAGATAAAAAGTGCTAAAGTTTCATGTCTCTGCGATTAACCCGAAAAAAAAACACAGGCTGATAGTATTATATATATAGATAGATTTGCATAAACTTATTATAAGGTGATTATCTTAAAATTATTAATCTTTTTTTTTTCTGAATTGTTGGAAAAGAAAGTTATCAAGAGAGTCGGAAATGCCAAGCAACGCCCATTTTGATTAAACTGTAAAAGCCCTGTATCTTCATCAAAAGGATTGCGATAATTGTCTGACGGTAACAGAAAAAATTATTATAGGGGTTGCACTTTCTGTCACTTTATTATTTACTTTGACTAAATTTCAGATACGTTATGCTGGTACTTCCCATGACCATTATAAAGTTAATAGACACTAGATTCCAGAGGGGGTTGGGTTCGTAACTTAAACATCCTACAATAATGTAAATGGGTATAAATACCCGAGAGGGAAGGGAGTTTGTTCTAGAGCGCCGCCATGCATCCGTGGTAGAAGTCACGGTCAGTCATGGCGCAATTTGGAAATCGTTTGGGAAAGTTTAGTTCGAATTTTCATTAAATTTTCAATTTCAAAACTTAGAGTGAAACAACTGGACAAAAAATATGAAAACGACAGTTTTGATATGAGCAAAAAAAGAGAATCCTGTCGTTCAAAGTGACCCCTTTGACCTGTGGCCCGTGGGGAGGGGGGAACAAAACAAAAAAAAAAAACAGACCTGACCCACAGAGCAAGAGAAAGTGAGAAAGAATTCTTGCTGAAGCTTGACATCAACTAAGTCATCGATTAACAGTGCCTATATATATATTCAGATATATTAATTGTTGTTATTACTTCGAGAGTTTGTAAGATACAATGTCATGAAGGGAAAGTCCAAACGCTAAATACAGTGTCAAAGGTTAAAGCTTAAACACTGCAGTCTGCCACGGCCTCGCCGCCACGTCCGCGTCGAAGTCCAAACTTCCAAAGACCAAGGCATCTGCGCCATCACCCATAATTAATCTTGATCATCATTATTAGCTTAGGAAAGAAAAAAAAATTAAAAAAAACCAGTATTAAGGTAATTACAATTAACTGAGCACGCTATAGCTAGTGGAATGCACATGGCGCGGCGGCGGTCCTGCCCAGTTATACACCCGTGCCCCGGGTTCCTCGGCCGCCTGGTGAAGAATTCTCAAGTAAAACTCTGACGCGCGTGTCCGCCAGGCTCCCACGAGGCTCGAGCACCGCACCGCACGTACGTGCCCTCTGCCACCGATACGGCGACTCTGGTCAGCACTAACTCACTGAGCAGAGCAGTGGTTCTCACAGCTTGCCCTCCCCTCGCGAGTCGTAGACTTGCAGTCGACGATCGTGAAGGCGCGAAGTTCTAACTGGAAACTAGCTATGATTCATGAAAGTAAAAGACTTCCGCCGCCGCCAAATTTTCGAGAAGCGACGCAGGCAAAGAGAGAAATTTTGAACTCACCATTTTCGTTTGCTTAATTGCCAACCATTTCTAAACAAGGACTTTTTTTCTTTGTTTCCCACTATTTGTATCCAATTGAATAAGACAATTTCTAACAGCTCTTAGTTGTCTATTATATTCGTATAACTATATATATCTATGTATATATGTATACATATACATAAATATACATTGTATCACAAATAGTTTATCAACCTGGTGTTCCTTTTTTAAATACAGGAAACTTACCGGCAAGGCACAAAGAGGCTGTCAACTGGAGTCAATTTGCAATTTGATTACCACCCAATTACTCATTCCTTTCATTCGATATAACTGTTTGATTGTATATTGCAATTGAATATATTTTGATACCCATCAAGTTCAAATTCAAATTTAATTCGTATAACTCTTCTGCTTCATTCCTTACTCTTACTCATTTTAAGCAACGTGACTTCAAAAGTTTACACAGTTTTCACTTTCCCATATTTATAATTTTAATTTATCAATTTTTACTAAAAAAAACAAATTTTATCTTATAATTTACATTGCGTTTCTGAAACATGAATTTCTCAGGTCAAGGGCAAGGTCAGGGGCAAGGACAAAACCAGGACCATCAATTCCTTACCCCACCAGGGTTGAACGTTCATCCTAACCAACCACAACAGTCAACTACAATTAGAACGACTGGAAACAAGCCAAAGACAATTCACGTTGCCCATAGAAGATCTCCAAGTGAGTTTACTACCTTGATGTGTAAGTATTATTCTCCTCTCATTTTTTTACCTCCCTTTGACGTGTGACCATACACTGCCATTATAGACTACTGCTTCAGCCGATATCGTTCAACGCTCATATATGTAGTTCTGAATCACACCCAGAGTAATTACAAACGGATTTTTCATTCAATTTAGACTGTTTTCACCTTTTTCAAAATTTACCGAAATAATATAATGTCAATGTACATTTGTTCTAATAATAGCAACAAGGAACTGAGGCTTTAGGAAGATGACGTCAAAGGTACCCTCACTTTTTTTCTCCTCTCATAATAATTTACTAACATTGAGTGATCTGATCATCACATAATATAGTGGAACAATTTAATTTACAACGTCAGTTAGAGATTGTTCAAGCTCAACAGCAACAAATCTTACAACAACAACAACAATTGACTCAACACGCCGGTTATGTTCCTACTCAAAATTACGGTAGTGGGGGCTTCAATTTCCAAAGTGTTTCAATGCCACCTCCAATTCAGTCATCTTCAAGAGGTCATCACAGAAGGTCATCAAGCAATGTTTCAAATAATGATAGTGATTCTTCTTATAACAACAATGGAAGTAACCAAAATAATGGAAACTCCAGAGGTCATAGAAGAGTTCAATCATCTGCCTCTTCTGGAAATTATCAATCTTTTAATAAATCAGATGCAAGACAACAGAATTTAACTTTAGGACACAATAGAAGACATTCGTTAGGCATATCTGAAGCTAAGAAGGCTGCTGCTGAAGCTCAAGCACAAAGATCTGTGAATTCACCTTCAAAATTATCTGTCAATGCCAATACATCCGACGCGTCGTCTCCATCACCAGTCGGAATATCTAGTCCACCAACGTTTAAGTTCCCACCTTCTCCAAATTTGGAATCAGAGGATGATTCTAGAGCAGGTTTTGGTCATGCAACTTCACAATTGGCTAACACTGAAAGATCGCCTCAAAGATCTTTCCAATTCCCTCCAAGAGAAAACCAAACGTTGGCTCCTCCAAATCCAGGATTTGCCAGTCATGAAAGAAGACAATCAGGAAATTATGGACATAAATCTTCTGGCTCTGACATTAACGGCAATTGGAGAAAACAGCAACAATCACAACAATCGCTTACTCAACAACAATCGTCATTTGAGAGTTCCTCGTTCACACCAGGCCACAGAGTTAGACCTTCATACGGCGGCTCCATCTCATCAATTTCTCAACTTGGAGGTCAAAATGGTCAAAGAAAATCATTATTTGCTCCATATTTACCACAGAGTTCTTTGCCAGAATTAATAAACGAGGGTAAACTTGTTACTGGTATCCTACGTGTTAACAAAAAAAACAGATCAGATGCATATGTTTCAACTGATGGCTTATTAGATGCTGACATTTTCATTTGCGGTTCCAAAGATCGTAATAGAGCTTTGGAAGGTGATTTAGTTGCAATTGAGCTTCTAGCTGTTGACGAAGTTTGGGATTCTAAAAGAGAAAAAGAAGAAAAGAAAAGAAGAAAGGATAACCCATCAAATAAAACCAACTCTGATATCAATGACGATTTCCACAATGATGCAAGCACTAACTACACTTCTTCTTCATCAGGTGTCTTGGATACTGCTTCAGGTTCATCAGATGCTTCTCCAACAACCCAGTCTTCAGGATCCGCGAATAATACTGGTGCAGGTTCGTTGAATAGAAGAGGTTCTTTAAAACAGAGACCAACCCAGAAGAAGAACGATGACGTGGAAGTTGAAGGCCAGTCATTGCTACTAGTTGAAGAGGAGGAGATCAGTGATGATTGTAAGCCTTTATATGCTGGTCATGTTGTTGCTGTTGTTGATCGTATCCCTGGCCAATTGTTCTCCGGTACCTTAGGGTTATTGAGACCTTCGCAGGCAGCCAAAGAAAAGGACAATAAGAACAAGGATGATAACAAATCAAATAATTACAGACCAAAGATTGTTTGGTTTAAACCAACCGATAAGAAAGTTCCATTAATTGCAATTCCTACAGAACAAGTTCCAAAGGATTTCATTCAAAATCATGAAAAGTATTTGGATCAGGTTTTTATTGCTTCCATTAAGAGATGGCCAATCACTTCATTGCATCCATTTGGTACCTTGGTCTCTCAATTAGGAACTATGAATGACCCTGAGATTGAAGTTGATTCCATTTTAAGGGATAATAACTTTTTATGTGATGAATATCCAGATTCTGATGATAAATACTTGAGTGATATTCCAGATATTGCACCTGAATTAGAGGAAGGTAATAGAAGAAAGTTCACAGATGAATACGTGATTGCTTTCTCTCAGACGGGAAGCTTCTCTGACCATGCATTACATATTAAGATTATTTCAGAAACAAAGATTGAACTTGGTGTTCATATTGCTGATGTTTCTTACTTTGTTAAGCAAGGATCCAGCTTAGATAAAAGATCCAAGAAGAGATCACATTCTGTTTTCTTACCTCAAAAAGCTGTTCATTTGTTCCCAAATAAGGTTAATGATTTGATTTCTTTTAAGGAAGGTAAAGTAAGTCTTGCAGTGTCTCTCTGCTTTGAGATAGATTCTTCCACTTTCGAAATTGATGATGTCTGGATGGGTGAATCTATCATTTCTCCTAAACAAAGGGTCGACTACTCCACTGTTGATTCTATTATTAAAGATACCAACTCCAGATCCACATCTGTCGACAATGCTACTCACGGATACATTACCACCTTGTCTTTAATATCCAGGGGTTTAAGAAGAAAGAGATTAGATAATCCAAATCTTGAAAATGAACCTACTCTACCATTACTTGATCAACTAGACGATGAAAGGGTTAAGCTATCTTTGAATATCTTTGATAGCATTCCATCCACGTCAATGATTGATGAGATTTTCCATAGCGTCAATGCTGCTGTTGCTCAGAAGGTTCATGCTGCTTTGGGCGACAGGGCACTTCTAAGAAAATATCCAATTCCAACTTTGACCAAATTTGAAAATTACAATAAGAAAGCTGCAAATTTGGGTGTGAACTTGGATACTTCCAACGCTGCCACTTTCCAAAACTCATTGTTGGAGATTAAAGATCCTTTAAAAAGAAAAGCGATAGAAGCAATTTTGATAAAGTCGATGCCAAGAGGAAAATATGTGGTGGCTGGTAAAACTGATCCAGATAGCTTAAATCATTATTTATTTAATTTATTGAATTACACTCACTTCACCACTCCTTTAAGAAGGTATGCTGATATCATTGTCCATAGACAGCTTAAGGCAGTTATCAATAATGATATTGAAAATTATCAAGAGGACATTGATTCGTTGAAGATGAATTGTGACTACTGCAATTTTAAGAAGGATTGTGCGAAAGCTGCACAGGAGCAAGCTATCCACTTGCTATTATGCCAAACCATCAATGAGATGAGTGAGTCAACTGGGCAAATCTTAACTATGGGTACAGTTATTCAAGTTTATGAATCTTCGTTCGATGTCTTATTACCAGAATTTGGTATTGAAAAGCGAGTTCATGGTGATCAATTGCCATTACGCAAGGCTGAATTTGATAAGCATGAAAGAGTTCTAGAATTGTATTGGGAGCCTGGTGTCGATTCTGCTACATATATTCCAGATGATGAGAACGAGCCACTTTCTTATAGGGCTTCCATTAAGAACAAGTTTAGATCACCTGCTACAACTGCTGCCAAGGTTCAAAGCAAATCTGCTTTAGAGAATACCAACTTAATTAGTGACGAACTAACAGACAAGTTGGCAAGATTACATTTGAAACCCCCAAAGGTTCAAATTCCTTTATGCGATGAGCCAGCACTCGAAAGACCAGCTCCAGCAACCATAAAGAGCATGCCAGAGACAAGCCAACGTCCAGCAATTGGAAAAAGTAAATCAGAAGCAAAGACTCTATCGCATCTGTCCACACCTACTGGAGCTTCGAGCTCAATTACCTATGATGCGGTTCTTTCACCTTACTTGAAGCATTGTTTAACCAGAATTGATAGTGGTGATAATTATATTCAAGAGATTAGAGAAATGAAACAAGTTCCTATCTTACTAAGATCCGAAGTTGGTATGGCACTTCCTTGTTTGACTGTCCGTACATTAAACCCCTTTTCCAGTGTTAAGAAGAATTAAAGAATTTTTGTTTGATTTTTGAGTCTTTTTTCTTAGTAAAATTTTTTTATTTAATATTGCGTTTTGCTTTTGTTTTTATCCTGCATTCTGACTATTTTTATTTTTTTTTTCAAATTTTAACCTTGCAATTTATCACATCCAACTAATTTACATTCGTTTTATGAGTTCCCTAATGACAGTCCCCTTTTTTTTATTTTAGCTAACACTTTTAGTTTTGATCGAGTTTCGATGCCGAGCTTGTGTTTGAGATTGATTTTTTTTGTTTATTCTTATTTTTATTTTTATTATTTTTTCCTTTTGTTTATGTTATTGTGTTTCGTTTTTCTTTTCACCATAAAATTACAATTGAATATACCAACAAGTGCTTTTTTACATTTTACTTTTTGTTTCTCTATTATGAATTCGAGCTGAAATTTCTACCTTAAGATGCAATTACTGAGCTCTTACTTTAATGTGAATGATTTACCGAAGTTGCTTCTGAGGCTTCTTTTCCTATTTTGCATTTTTGTTTATTCCGGGTATACTTTTTATTTCGTTACCCTCTTTTTTTCATTTTAACTTTTTTTGAACATTGCCTTTAATAAATATTTTATATATTTTGCTTATACCCTCAATTTATCCATAAATAAGAGATCTACATTCAATTTTGAACAAGTTTCAGTGTGTAGAGATAAGAATAAAATATTAGAAGTGTTATCAAATGAAATACATAGGCTTAAAAATAAATATATACGAGTAAATTATAAAATTAAAATAAAACAATAGAGTAAAACAAAACAAGAACAAAAATAAAAAGTGAAAAAAAATGTAAACAGATAGATGATGGATTGACAACTATGAGCTTTCATGTCGATTGTGTGTGGTAATTATTGATGTCAAAAAGCTACGTGATGTGTGACTTCTTGGGATGCTTGGAGTTGAAGTTGCTCTTTTTGCAGCTGGAGCAGAAGGAGTAGGGGTTGTGGTGGTAGCGGCAGCATTCATCATAAGCATACTTTTTCTTGGGCGACTATGACGGAATGACTGCGATCTGTCAATCTCAGCTCTCTCCCGTTCATCAACATCAAATGTTTCATTATATTGATTCTCATCATCGCCGTCGTCAACCAAATCGTCAGTACTTCTTTCAATTAAAAATCTCAAAGAATTGAACCAAATGTTATGACGTTGTCTCGTTGGACAGGTTATCTTAACAGACTTTTCATTGGAGTGGATAATGATGCTCTTGTGGAATAATCCTGGTGGTAGAGGGTTATTATCTTCAACCGATTCAACACCCACAATAGCTAGAGCTCTAATTTTATTTTCTGATGGGTCACCAAGGATAGGATTACTTGTTGACCAGTACAGAGTTAAACTGTATGGATGAATCCAGAAATATCTCTCATGCCTGCTTTCAGATAAAGCCGAGAATGGCCCCAATCTTCTGTAGTACTTGAAGAGATACTCACCAATGATAGTCTGGGTGATAGCTGCCAGCATTTCACGATTTGATAGTATATACGTATTGACAGTATATAGAGAAGGAGCATGAGTCTGATGTCTAGCTAAATCATTCAAAGAGAAGGTAGCTGAACCCTGTGAGGCTGGAGAATCATGGCGATGAGGTGGTTTGAAGTGATGAACCGATCCACCAGACAAGCTCAATAAATCGGTATCAGGAGCTGGAGCTTCAGGAGTCAGTGGAACTGAAGGAGAGGCATCAATAATATCTTTCTTCGACTTATACCATTCATGACTTCTCATTAATTTGTTGTAGTAAGTAGAAGGCAAGACAACCACATGAGGGATATCAGGCTTTTTGGAAACAGTTGTAGCAATATACTGTGCTCTTGGGATACACAGCAGATTTCTTGACTTTGCTTGAGCTTCAAATTCACCATCAGTCAAGGTGCCCTGAGATTTCAATTCAGTTATCTCGTTTTGAGTGAGTAATTGAAGATTGAATTCCGCAGCCTTTGCTGCAAGCTCTTGAGCAGTAACATTACGTTTCTTTAATTTTTCAATATCAGACTTAGACAAGACAGCCAAGCCTAACTTCGAAGCTTCCTCTTGAAGTGATTGTTGTGTTACAACGACAGATGGAAGCTCAACAGCAGGTTCATCACCAGAAGTTGCCTGGACATCGACAACAGTAAAACCCATTGAAGAAGCAATCTCTCTTAACTTGGTTGCATCAATAGTTTGATCAGCCTTCAACTTTTCCAGTTCCGCAACTGGAACAACCTCCAAGCCAAGAACCTTTGCCTTCACTTTCAATTGTTCTGGATCGAAAGTGTTGTTACCAGCATCAGCATTACCTTCATAGGTTGCTGCAACATGTGCTCTATCAGCTGCAGTAATCTCTGCAGTTTCAATGGATGTCAAATCATCTACAATATCATCTAATGGAACAAGTGCATATCCCAATTCAGCAGCCTTCTGTTTCAAACTCTCTTCAATACGATCATTGTCCTCAAATATGTCACCATGATCATCTTCTTCATTGTCTGTGTCCGACTGGTGGCTGACAGCATCAACGTACATGGAGTCTCTTGTACTTGACATCGTAGAGTCCTTAGCAGTTGAAATCACAGATTCTCTAGATTTTGGAGCATCTCTTAGGGGGACGTATCCTAAGGCTGAGAGCTTTTCAAAGATGTAAATCTTAGTTGGGTTTTCAATGAAATGAGAGAGTTCCTTGATTTTTTCTTCTTTAGTGATTGATTCCTTCTGTAACTCACCTAGTTGAGAGCTAGAAACAAGATCCACAGTTTCAGATTTACTTTCCAAGTCAGTGATCTTTTCTGTAGCAGCTAACAGGCCTCCCTCCAGATCCTGAATGGCAGAATCTTTAGTTGATAAAGACGCCTCCAGAGAACTTAGCTTGCTTGTCCAAGCGTTATAATCAGCGTTTGAAACAGCAATTAAGTCATTGGCAGCAAGAATTGATTTGCAGATGTCTAAATCAGGAGATTTACTTAATTCTGTTAGTCTACTGACGTCTTCCTTGGTTAAAATCTCTAGTCCAAGATTTGACGCCTTTTCTTGAATAAACTCCTTGCTAGGGGAA
This sequence comes from Ogataea ovalis, assembly GCA_030556425.1. Classification (NCBI taxonomy): domain Eukaryota; kingdom Fungi; phylum Ascomycota; class Pichiomycetes; order Pichiales; family Pichiaceae; genus Ogataea; species Ogataea ovalis. The sequence goes on along the minus strand of JAKTTZ010000004.1, from coordinate 430,839 downwards.
GTTAATTCAGCCATATTCTTTTCATGATCTACAATTGGGAGTGCAACGAGACCAACAGCCTTTGCTTTTTCAATCAAGTAGTTGATGTCTGGTGATTCTATCCGTGACTTCAAGTCCTTCATTTCTGAGTCCATTCTGGAGTTATTGCCTTCCAAAGTTTCATAGTGGTCTGACTTCACCGGAACCATTCCAAATGATTTAACCTTCTCGCTAATGAAGTCAGGATCTTTCAACTTTGACTCATGCTCTTCAATTGTTGCACGCTGTTGATTAATGGAATTTTGCAATTCTTCATGTTCTTCAACCGAAAGAGGAACAATCGCATGTGTCTTCGCAAATTCGACCACCTTTTCTTTGCTTGGATTGTGAAGATCATGAAGTAGTTCATCATATTCACTCTGAGAAACAGTCACAACTCCAGCCGAATGCAAAACAGATCTAGATAAATCTAATGATGGCGTTGCTGCACTTACTTTTAATGTTTCATATTCTTCAGATGGGATAACAGTCATATTATGAGATGAAGCCTTGTCTTTAATGTAATCAACATCTGGAGAATCGAGTAATTCTTTCATCTTATTCACCTCTTCTTCTTTAGATTCTAGTAGCTCTTCAATTTCGGTCAACTTACTCAATTTTTCCTCCAGGTTCTTCTGCAAGACTTCTGCTTGTTCAGATTTCTCTTTTATGTCACTTAACAGGGATTCATGATGGTCCGAGTTGAGTACGACCAGACCATGAGACGTAGCCTTGCCCTTAACATATTCAACATCCGGTGTATCGAGTTTCTTCTTCATTGATCCCAATTCCTCCTGGTGCTCATCAATCTGTGATTTAAATTTCTCTAATTCCATTTGCATAGCTAGAAGCTCAGACATTTTGGCGCTCAACTCTTTTTCTTTGAGATCGACAGTGCTCTTGAGTGATTGATAGCTGTCATTTGAAATGGTCACCAGTCCATGAATCTCTGACTTCTCTTTGATGTAATCCGAATCAGGTTGCTCTAGCTTCTTTTTCAAAGCTTCAATTTCCTCAGTTTTCTCGGACAATGATATATTCAACGAAGAATGCTCCTCCATTGGGACGGCAGTCAAACCGTGAATTTCAGACTTGTTCTTAATATAATCTATATCTGGATTTTCAAGTTTTTCTGCTAGAGCATTCAATTGCTGAGTAGCTGTATCAAGTTCAGACTTCAACTTTTCAACCGCAAGAGTAGTTTCGCCCAACTCTTTGGATTTAACCTCTAGTTCATTACGATGCGTGTCTAACTCTTTTGTAATACTTTCGTGATGCTCAATCGGAATAGCGACCAATCCATGTAATTTTGCCTTTTCCTTGACAACATGAGCTTCTGGATTCTCAGCACCTGATTTAGTATTCTCTAACTCTTGTTGGAGAGTCGCTAGTTGTGCCTTTAGATCTGTCAACTCCAATTCTTTATGTTGTAAACTCTTTGACTTGTCATCGATTTCGGACTTTATTTGTGAGTATTCTTCAGTTAAAACTGTTTGAAGACCATGCAATGTAGCCTTTGATTGAACGTAGTGAATATCAGGGAATTCAAATGAAGCTCTAAGCTCCTCCAGCTCTGAACGCTTTTGATCCAATTCAGTCTTCAAAGAATCTAAATCAGTTACTTTATTTTCCATTTCTTTCTTTAATGAATCTAACTCTAATTCCTTTGAAGACAATTGATCTTCCTTAGATTTCAAGGATTCATTAGCGGTTGCAAGTGATTGATTCAATGAGTCATGTTCAGTCATAGGAACGGCAACTAAGCCGAGAGCACCTGATTTGGATTTCAAATACTCCTCATTTGGCTCATCAAGTTGAGATTTCAAGGAAGCAATGTCATGCATTTTAGTCTTCAATTGCTCTTTGATTTCATTCAATTCCTGTAATGCTGAAGTGTGTTCCAATTTGATATCATCAATTTCCTTTTGGTTGTCAGAAAGAGTTTCCTGTAGCTTGTTATGTTCATCAGACGAAATAACAACATGACCATGATTAAGCGCTTTATCCTTAACAAAAGTTAATTCAGGTGCATCTAACTGTTGCTTCAAAGTGTTCAATTCTATATGGTTGGTGTTCAACTCTGCCTCAACTTCTTGTAATTTGGTCTTGTCTTTGATTAATGATTGATATTCGGCATCTTCAACTGGAACATAATTATAGCCTTTAGCCAAACCAATTACAGTCTCCTTAGGAGGATTCTCTAAAATGCTTAATTGATTTTTTGTCAGAACAATCAGATCAATCATTGTTGATAGCTCAGTGACAAATTCACTTGTAGGATGGGCAACCTTATCTTCAATATTTTTCAATTCATCCAAGTTTTGTTTAGAGATGACAGCCAATCCTTCTTTTTCTAAAACTAATTTTGATTGCTCGACAGTTGGATCAACAACAACCTTCAGGTCTGAATATTCTTTGATAGTTAACGCTTTCATGCCTAGCTCCTCGACTTTAGCAAAAACATATTCTTTCGAAGGGTTATCATAAGATGAAGCTTGCTTGACTTGTTGATCAATTAAAGACCGTAGCTCAGTAACGCATGATTTGAAATCAGTGGTACCTGGGTTGGTTAGTTTAGAAGTAACAGCTTGGAACTGAGATCCTTGGGAGCTGATTAGATCCAGTAGTTGTTTATAACGAGTCTTTGAAATTGCGTACATTCCTGCCTTTTCAATTCTTTCAATTAATTCAACAGTAGTCAAAGATCTTTTAGATGACACGATCAAGCTGTCATACGAAGATTTGGACAACGCAACTAAACCTAAATCTGAACACTTCTTCTTCAGACGTTCAGGGGTATCCATCGAATCAAAGTTCAACTTCTTAGGAGAAGAGGTAGGCGATTTTCTTGAAGAGCCAATAGCAGAGGCAGCGACACCAGCCGCAGCAGTGATAGCACCAGTAGTAACAGCTAAAGCTGCAGTACCTGCTGACGTCGTTGCAGAACCGGCAAAGGAAGTTGCTCCAGCCAAAGCACTTGAACCTGCAGAAGAGGTACCCGAAACCAAAGAGCTGTAATCAGCTTCTGAGACAGCTTTGTAACCCAAGCCGTCCAAATTCGATGTTAAATAATCAAGAGAAGGTTTTTCAATTGTTTCTTTCATTGAGTCATACGTAGATGCAGCAACAGCAATCAAACCTAGTGATGATGCAGCTGTAACGATGGCTTCCTTTGATGGCGATTTTAGTTTATTCAATTCATCAGTTGGTATCAATGATAGGCGGAGATCCGCAGCTTTCGCAGCTAAGTAGTCTGTAGATGGATTGGCTAATTGAGAGTTCAAATCTAACATCATGGACGACTTATTTTCAACTTCTTTAGACTTTGAAGCTATATCTGAAGTCATTTTATGATATTCATCTGCACTAACAGGAATCAGGTTATGAGCTTTCGACTTAACCAATATATATTCTTTGTCAGGGGATTCGAGTTGGAGATTCAACTGGCGAACTTCATCAGTCTTGGAGCTCAACTCAGATTGCAGTGAGCCATATTCTTGAGATGACACTGCAATCATATCATGAGAAACAGCTTTATTTTTGATATATTCTGGGTCAGGAGATTCTAATGCTTTGTTGAGCGAGTCTATTTCATTATGCTTGGTACTTAAAGTTTGCTCTAACGATTTTATTTCTGTCAATTTTGCATCCAGTTCACTCTTCAATGTATTAATTTCTTTAGACATAGAATCAGTATCGGCAATAAGAGAATTATGGTGATCGGATTCTAACACAACCAAACCATGAGAGGATGCCTTTTGCTTTAGGAACTCTGGGCTTGGTGACTCTAATTCAGATTTGGTAACATTTAATTCAGTATGCTTATCATCTAAGTCTTTCTTCAATGTGGTCATTTCGTCTATCTTAGCAGATAATGAAAGCTGAAGTTTCTCCAACTCAGCATTTTTAACAGAGATTTCGCTGGATATATTGGTTAAAGATTCATTCTTTTCGTCCAAAGACTTCTTCAAAGAATCGTAATGTTCAATTGGGACAGCAATTAGTCCCAATGAATCTGCTTTGGATTTAATGTGATCAACATCAGGTGAATCCAACTTCATCTTAGCAGCTTCCAATTCCCTGTTTGTGGCTTCCAAAGATTCTTTCCAGGAATTATGCTCAGTCATAGGAACAGCTATCAAACCATGAATTTCAGATTTGCTCTTGATATATTCAATATCAGGACTTTCAAATTTCTCAGAAATATGAACAAGTTCGTTAGTCTTTGCTGACAATTCAGCTTCGGTAGACTCTAAAGCGGTTACCAAAGAATCTAACTTATCCTTCACCTCTTTCATTTCAGTTTCCATTACCATCATATTAGATCTAGTTGATTCCAATTCTGAGTTCAGGACAGACAGTTCCATCTTAGAAGTTTCCAAATCAACGCTCTTTGAGTCTAAACCTGAATTAGCAAGTTTCAGTTCTTGAATACTTGATTCCAAGTCAGCTTTCGTTTCTTCAAGTTGAAGCATGACCGACTCTAGCTTTTCATTCTTTGAACCGAGCATGTCCTTGATAGTTTCCAATTCAGAAATCTTAGACTCTAATTCAGTATGCTTAGATTCCAATTCTAAATGCTTAACATCCAAAGATTTCTTCAACTGTTCATGATCATCCGATGGTAAGACCACCAAGCCGTGATCACCTGCTTTTGAGTGGATATAATCTGCGCTTGGATTCTTTAACGAGTGTTCAATTTCAGACAATTCAGTTTCCTTGATTATGAGTTCCTCCTTCATGGTTTCTAATTCTTTGATCTTTTCAGATAAGTCAGTCTCAAAGTTAGCCAGCTTCGTGTCCTTGTCAGTTACAGACTGATGTAACTGACCATGCTCATCATTGTGTAATAGGACGTGGCCGTGAATACTTGCTTTTTCTCTGATATAATCCAAGTCAGGGGAGTTCATCTTTTCTTTAATGGCCTGTAACTCTTCAATATTACGAGTTAATTCGGACTCTAAAGTTGATAGTTTTCCTGAAGTTGTTTTCAACTCATCTGCCTTCGATTGTAATTCAGCAACCATTGAACCATGCTCTTCCATTGGTAAGGCGACCAAACCAAGACCTTCTGACTTTGACTTTATATAATCAATATGAGGGGAATCAATCTGGGATTGAGTAGATTTCAATTCTTCGTGCTTGCTCTCTAATAGACTCTCAAGATCCCGGATCTTCTTAACAGTTGAATCTAATTCTGATTGAGCAGCCTCCAATTCTTTATGTTTGGAGTCGAGATCGGACTTGATAGAATCATGTTCACTCATTGGGATGGCAACAAAACCATGAGTTTCAGCTTTCGATTTCACATAATTGATATCAGGAGAGTCAATTTGAGATTGTAGATTTTCTAATTGGTTAACCTTTTCGGACAAATCTTTCTTTATTGATTCCAAAGACAATAGCTGCTCATTCAGCTTATTTTCTTGTTCAAGTAAGGTCTGCTTATGAGCCTCGTGTGGTATAGTTATCAAGCCATGAGATTCGGCAGCTTTCTTGACGAATTCCACATCGGGGTTTTCAAGATGTTCTTTTGTGGCTTTAAAGTCTTGCTCCAGGGCCTCAAATTTCTTAACATGTTCAAGCAAATTCTGTTGTTTTGATTCTAATGCAGAAATTACAGTCTCAAGTTCCTGTTGTTTGGTATCCAAAATCACTTTCAACTTATTATGTTCATCGATTGGCAACACAATTAAATTGAACGATTCGGCTTTCGATTGGTAATAAACAGGGTCTTCCCAGTCTTGGATTATTCTATCCTGAGAGGAAACCTTAACACTTAGCTCCTCAAATTCCGTTAGTGGTAACAATTTCAAGCCAAACTGATCCACTTTATTAATCAATATGGACTCATCAATCTCATCATAGTTAGCCTTTCTAAGTAATGATTCGTAAGTGGAGATATCGACAGGCACAACGTTGAACTCTTCACATTTTGCCTTCAATTGATCAAACGAATTATGCACATTGGTGGAATCATTAGGCAAAGCAACCAAACCAAATGATGTAGAAGCCTCAATGATTGATTTGTCTTGTTGAGATTCAGACGGTATCATACATGTAAGAGTTTGGTATTCATCCATTGGAATGATCTTCAAGTTGTTTTTGGCTGCATACAATTCAAGTTGCTTCTGTGTTATTTCACTTTTTGATTCTTGAATCAGACTAATCTCCTCAGATAATTCTCCCAATTCATCAGCCAAGACGTTGCCCAGAGATGGACCAGATGGTTCTTCCTCGCCATCCGAAGAATCTTCATCATCTGATTTAATTAACTTTGGAATATTTGACAGTTTAGAATCAGTACCCGATTCTTTTGTTGCATCAAAGTTTTCCCAGTCGTTATCTTCAGTGTTCTCCAAATCTTCATAGTATGAGAATACTTTACTATTTCTATGTGATGGAGAAAATCCGCTAGTATTCGGAGATCTATGATCGAATTTTGATCCTTTCTTTCCAGCTCTAGTGGAAACTTTACCAATTGATGTATTACCAATCGAAACATTTGAGTTTGATGAATTGGCTAGTGTTTTTGCCAAATCCTCTTTCTCAATTTTAACTTTCAGTAAGGATTGTCTCAATTTGACTATTGTTTGATGAGCATGATGTAAATTAGCTTGTAAAGTTTCCTTTTCTAATGCATCATTAGTTTCACCAACCTGCTTCGTTGGAGATTCAGAAGGTTCATGTAAAAAGGAATCATCAAACGTTTCTATCTGAGCATCGTCTTCTTTGAACGGATTCAAATCGGGTATCATTGTTAAGCCTTTCTTTGAGGTTTCTTCTAACTGAGAAGTGAGTTTTTCCACTTTTTGATGCAATGAATCATTTTCATCGTTCAAGTATGAATTACTCTCCTTTAAATCTTTCAAATCAATAGTCAATTGATTTATCTTAGAGATAGACTCTTTTTCAAATTCCATTTTTTGTAAATTGGTAGTTTCAAAATCTGACTTCAATTCAGTGAGCTCGAAACTTGTAGTTTGATTCTCCTTGGAAATCTTAGATAATTCTTGTTTAGTCTGATTTAATGATTCAAGCAAGCTGCCATTTTCAGTTTCTAATTCCCAAATCTTATCATTTGAAAATTCTTCTTTGTCACTTAGTTTTTTATTAATCACAGTGAGATTACTTATCTGTTTATTAAACGCTTCTTTTTCAACTTCCAATTCTTTTAATCTCTTCTGAAGTTTACTATTTTCATGATTTAATCTTCTTGATTCAACTAATAATCCATCACTCAAATCACTTAAAAAGTCTACATTAGCATTAGGGCTTGGCTGTGGTGCAGCTTGAGCCAATTGAGAAGATGGCTTTCTTCTAACCGTCATAATTGGCATACTCTCTCTCTATTTGATATGTGTAAAAGTTAGTATATGTTAAAATTTAATTAAAAACATTTTTTATATATATACTTACCCTAGATTGCCTTGCTTCTCTAGATTCTCTAGCTTCATCTATAGTTGAAGAAATAATTGGAGGTAAGTGAATTTCAGGTTGATGATGACTTCTCTTACTTTCAGCATGTGCAACATTTGTAGTATCTCTTATGACTCCGGCACTGGTGACACCAGGACCTGATGGGGATCCAGCATTATGAGATCCAGACTTTCTGTTGTTGAACTTTTGTTGAAGATCCAACAACTGACTTTTTAGATCATTGGTTGATAGCCTATTACGTAGAGGATCTCTCTTTCTTGGAGCTTCATTTTGATCGGACGACATGATGTAGGCTCAAAAATCAAAAAAAAAACAATTTTTGAAACTAGGTGGTGATCAATGATTCGATGCCAAAGTCACGCTATTTTATTTGATCTGTCGTTCTAAGTACACTGGCAATGAAATTAACGGAGGTACTAAAGTAATGATTCAAGTCGATCAACAGGCTGATATAAATGATGAAGGGTCTGTATATAATTACAAGTTGGAAGGTGATAAGGAGCAGAGCAGGATAATTGGATAATGTTTGTTTACCCTTTTGTTCCTCTTGAACGGACGCCTGCAAGAACAATTCCACAGAGTTCTTCCCCATGTCCTCAAGATCGCGCAACGCTCGATCTCTTTGTTTACTTTATAATTCTCTGCGGCATGACATCTGCGTGAGCTCACCGCGCGCGCGATCACGCCGTAAACATCTTTACATTGGGCATACTCGAGCTTTTTCGGATCATATATATATATCGAATGGATCAGCTCATCTACAAAGGATATTTAGCTTTGAAGAGGGATCCAACTCAGAGCTATGCTTAAAAGTTTCATTTATATGATAGAAAAGGAGCAGATATGCTGTTTAACGATTCAATTAACCGTATAACCCGCTAAAACTGAGTATATATAGACAACTGCGCGTCTGCCAGAATAAAAGGTGGGCGCATATCGGCTCTTAGGAGCTCTGATAATTCTATAACTGCTAACAACTCTAACACTTTTTTTTACGCTGTCGTCTGTAGAGCACCACTCGCCACACTGATTTGGCTTTCGGTTTTTATAGCGTGCAATATATACAGTGCACTGGACAATTTGTGAGATCTTCTTCGTACAAGTAATCAAACACTAGCATACTCTAGTAGCGTTATCTATAGACATACTCAAACTAATTATAAAACTAATTTTCCTTATTCGCTTAAAATAAAAACATATATATATAATTACAAGATGGTAAGTGAACTTTTATATGCGTTATGATTCTGTTAAACAAGAAATTTTCACTAACATCATGCAATTAAAATAAGAGCAGTTGAGACTCAAACAAATGCAAAAGGAAAGAGCTGCAAATCAAACCTCTTCCTCTTCATCATCATCTTCAACTACTCCAACTACTTCAACACTATCAGTGGCGTTTTTGAGAGCTAAAAAAGATTTACAAGATTATGAAGAAATTCCAGACATAAAGATTGAATATCAACAGTCCAACCCTATGAATATCAATTTAGAGATTCAACCATCCGAAGGTTATTATAAAAATGGTACCTTTAAGTTTACATGTCAAATACCTGAAGATTATCCTAATGCTGCCCCTGAATTTAAATGTTTATCAAAAATATACCATCCAAATATAGATTTAGAAGGACATGTTTGTTTAAATATTTTAAGAAATGATTGGAAACCTTCTTTATCTTTACAATTGGTATTTGCCGGAATTTTACATCTTTTCTTGCAGCCTAACCCGAATGATCCGTTAAATAAAGATGCTGCTAATGATTTAGCCAAATATCCACAAGATTTTAGAAGAAATGTTGAAAAATCAATGATGGGTGGATATGTTAAGGATGAAAAATTTGACCAGGTTCTGAAGGGAAATTTTGGTGGTTATCAATCAAGGTATTACCATTAAATAATTATATATATTACTTTTTACTAAAGTCTTTTAAATAATAAAGAATAATGTATTTCATATTTTATTTATTTTATGTAACCCAGTGAAGTTGATCTACAACTTCTTTCTTACCACATATAATGATGTATATATAAGTAAAAATGCGCATAGCGAATAAGAAGATAAAAGGAACCGTGATAGAACAAAACTAACAAATTAACAAGTTAAAAAAACACAATCATAAAAACGTCATAATTAATTTTGGTTTTTTTTTAAAAATTAGACCTTGTTGTGTCCTTCACCACTCACGTAACCATCTGTAGAGACGGTTGGTTCAAAGTTTGATTTACCATAGGACAGAGAACCATTAGTATTTTTTATGTAAGTCATTGAAGCTTGTTCAACATCACCAGAACCACCGTTGTTGCTCACCAAAAGCTTTGAAGCATCAGAAGATTCGTTGTATAGTTTTTGGATTGGGTGTTCAGCATTGTACATATCATAATATGAAAGTAATGGTTTGTTATAAGATGTGAAATTTTTTCTTATGGTTGGAATGGTAGTTGTAGTTGGCTTAGATAGCTTCACGAAGCATCTTGAAGTTAAGTTTAAAGTGTGAATAGATCTTGGAGTCATTTTTAAGTGTATAGTTGTGTGTATATAGATAGATTGATTCTTGTTTATAGATTGGAATGAATAAAGATTGAAGATAAAAAAGATAAAAAAGATCAAGATGGAAGCAGATGTAGGGATATATATATAGGGAAAATATGGAATGGCGAAATCAAATGCAGAGCAGCAGGATATATGGGCGATCGGCCCAGGGCGCCGCCGGCAACGTGGAAGCTTACAGTGTATACAACGTGGGCGCCACAAACCAGGGGGAAATGGAAGCTGATAAAATTGGCAACACCGCAGAGTGAATCATCCTGCCGGTGAGACAATCGACCCCGGACAGGTGGATGTGGGGGCGTGCGGCTGCTTTTGTTTGTTTCCCGTTTTCTGACTCATCCAGCTTCGGAGGTGAGCTCCGTTTGCAATTCTTGTAATTGGCGGATTTCGACTATCCATTCATCTCAATTGTAATTAATGATTCGATATTGCTACTAGTATATTACCTGAGTTTACTATCTCAATAGATATCTGTTACGATTAACGAGACTACAAAAAAAGGTGGTTCGCACCCTAATCACGGATCAACGGGTTCAGCATGATTCACTAAACACTAGGCTAAACAGCAGCAGAAGGGCTCAAAAAAAAAAAAAAAAAAAAAAAACTTGCAATTTTTTTTTTCTTATTTTTGATTCGATCTTTGACAGAGGAAGACCAACCGAAAATCGGCAAATTCTCACGCCACGAAATACTATGAGCTGGGAGTATGGGACTCTGATTACTGGGTGCTGAGAGACTGGGGCAGGCTGGCAGTCGACTCAGGCGACCACCAGAAGACTGCCCGTTGGCCCTGCCGCCTCTGCGGGAAAGCTTCTTGAACGGGCAGTTGGCGTCTGGTCCCGTTTCCCCAGACCAGAACTTAGAAGCCTATCTGCTTCCTGTAACCATTGCGTCATCATTTGTAAAGCTTTTTGTTTATTTGTTTCCAGTTTGTTAGTTAGTTAGTAAGTTTGATTGACACGATTTATCATATAGTTTACAGTACTTTTATTCATGTTTTCTTTGAATGCCAGCGTTACTATGGTGTTGATTGACTTTCACATGCGTGCTGACTATTAATTCATATGACGTAAATATTTACAACTCCGTTGACTTAGAACGAGAAGCAGCAACAGTCATCAACTAGCAATGACTTTGAATCTTGAAAAGCAATCAACTTGGTTCAGCTAAACAGCAAAACGTACGATCATCAACTGCCGAAGAATCACAGAGAATCATAGAGAAGGAAAAAATTTTCCAAATTTCAGAGAATGCAAAGAGCAGAAAAATATTAATTAAGAGAAACAAAGCCCGTCAGTAATAAAACAGCTGTCTGCAGACCAGAGACTCAGAGGGTGAGAAAAATACTAAAGAATTATTACATATAGCAGTGCAAATAACACCGGGCCAAGCCAAGCAGCACAGGCTGCACAGCATGGGTGGCGGGCGTATTTCGATTTCCCCGTCAGCCGGGACAACATAGACACTTTCTGATAATGTTACCCGGTTTAAGAAACTATGATTCCAGTGATTCACACGCTACCACTGCTTCGCGCCCCGGTGAATCATCTATCCATTTCGGGCAGCTGCCACATTCACACCCTCCCTACCGGCTTCTTGGCTATATAGGGAATAGACACTAATGAACACCTCCATTTATCCTCAAATCTATTTGTATTGCTGCGTATTAACAGTCTCCTTATTTGACGTATTCAAGCCCTCTTTTGCCGGTTGTTTACTCAACTGATTAAGTAGCGAATAGTAATCAATGGGATAAAACATTCGATTTTCTACCATGTTTCAAGTTTACTTAAAGCAATCATAAAATTACACGATTAATTAAAATATATAACTATTATACAACACATAATATGAGAGAACAATTTGCTGTCATATGTAATTTAGACTATTTCCATTGGCAAATTCATATGCTGTCCCATTCTTTTATTCGAATTCCACTTGAAAGACGTCAACAAACTCACCGTCCATATCCCTTGCCCGTCTCACAACCACTGGATTATCCACAAAATAAGATTTCTTCCATTCGTTCATAGTAAAAGAATCAAATGGTCCGTATATATCGGTTTCTGGATCGTCATTTCCTTCATTCGTAGCCCACTTGTATTCCCATTGAATGGAGTTAGCATGCTCCTCATATGCTCCGATCTCCTTAACCCCTTTATTATTAGTTTCTTCAAATTCATCTCTATTCCGTTTTGAACCCCGGTTCCCTTCGTTCTCTCTTTCAATGAATTTTCCTCCTGTAAGTCTTGAATATTCTCTTAATAATTCCTCTCTTTCTAATTGGTACGCGGAGTAACGTCTCTCGTTTAGCATTTCGATATCATCCATAATCTCCTTGATTAATTTCTTCAGTTCAACTACTCTGTCTTGTTGTTTAGATTTTTTAAATTGTTTCACGTCAGCATTCAACCGCTGCAACAATTCTGTTAAACTTTCAACTGGTTTCAAATGAATTACCAATCTTTTTATTATATCTTCAGTTGGAATGCTCAAAAGCTTTGAACGTTTAGATTTTAAGGCATTTCTTTGTTTTTCTATCCGGTTTTCTTCAGCTCTTTTAGCTTTTTCAATATCAGATTTTGTAATATTATTCAACCACAAGTCTTTATTATCTGTTTTCTTATCGTCATCGTCATCGTCTTCGCCGGCATCATCATCATTCTCTTCATCTTCGTCTGAGTCCAATTGCTTTCTGTGATAATTCCCAAATTCATCAAAAGTACCCTCCCTATTCTCTTTCCTCAAATTAAACGCTTCAATTTTTGGACCACTAGCTTTTTTAATCTTTTCCCTCTCATCTTGTGCTAAATCATCAAAATCTTCTTGATTATTGTAATATCTTTGAAGCGTCTCTTTGCTAACGACTGGTACGTTTCTATCACTTTCAGCATCAGCAAGAGGCATATCTTCATCTTCGTGCTCTATTGTAGGAAGTTGAACTTCATCATCTTCGTATAATTCTCTTTCAAATTGATCCATGTCTAACAGTTTTAAACTTTTCTGTTTCTTATTTTTCAGCTTTACTTCGTCGCTTTTCTTCTTATCATCATCATCATCATCATCATTCTCAGATGCAAACATATCGTCGTCATCACCATTATCATTAACCTTACCAGTAGGATTTTCAATCCCTTCATCCTCTTCGTGACTCTTTCTCCTCGTACCTGTTTTTAAGTCATCATCCGATTCATCATCGTCGTTTTCAGATGAATCAGAATTGTAGACACCCACGTCTACTCTATTTCGGTTACCTTTTTTTCTATCTATATCCTGAAGTAGAAGAGATTCGCCATCATGCTTCTCTCGAACGCTCACCATTTTCCTCGCCTAATTAGTATGATAATTACCGTGTGAGTTTGTGTATAAAGGATAGACAGAAATGCTGATCTGTCATGTTGAAAAATCATATTCAAGGCTAAAAAAATAAACCTATATCCTGAATACGGCTCAAAAAGAGTATTTTTTTTCCGTCCGCTAATCGACTCGTCGACCATGTATAGCTGAGATTAAACATAGTCCTGGCGTCGCCGCGTCCTATTCAATATAGCATCTTCAATACTCATACTTACTAATTATCTTCATGTCAGATAAGTGAACAGACCATCAACATGGTAATTAAACAAGTTGTAAGTAATGCCGATGGAATCTAAACATGCTGATTCAGGATCTGACTCCAATTTTGACTTTGACGTAGTACTTAACCTTGAAGACCAATACTACCGTGAGGGTTTTATGGAGGGTCAACTTGAAGGATCGATGAAGCAATTTCACGAAGGAAAAGAGTTGGGCATTCAAACAGGATATCAACGATTATTGATTATCGGACAGTTTAAGACGTTGGTTAATTTCTGGGTTGGTAAAGTTGACCAGATGATTGAATCTAAGAATAAAAACGGCAAAGCGATGAACGATGAGATTGTCCCCGTCCTGCCCAATGAGGAACAAGTCACAGCTACTCTAAAGAAACCGAAGAGGGATCTGAGCAAACTTAAAAAGACCCTACTAGATTTGCAAATGGTTCTTGATAGTCTATATGAAAATGGAAAGTTACGGTTAACTAATAGCGATCAAGATGTGTATAAGTATGAAGCAATTTTAAAGAAGACAAGAGCAAAGATTCGGTCGTTGAGTACCGTGTTGGACGATGAGGAGTTATATGCTTCTATTGAAAACTTATCTCAGCAAGTGGGTGGAACAGTACCTACATCAGGTATAGCAGGTAATGACCAAGATATGTGGTGATTGCCGCTTTTTCTGACTATTTTTACGAATTTTACAATTAATTATGATAACGCTAGCTCTATTTTAAATTATAATAAATTAAATGACATTATATTATGTTATATTATACTATATTACACTACACTAAATTATATACCTTTATCTCTTTACTAATCAGCTAAATATTCACTAATTTCAAATCCAACATCATCGGAAAATTTCTTAACCACATCCCAACTGATATTGCATCTCCACTTTGTAGTTCCACCAATGGTGTCACCAATCTTTAATTTATCGATTGATTTCAAGGACGATAGAGTAGCTAATTCATTCATTAGCTCTACATCGTTCATTAACAGTTCGTCTTCTTGATATTCGTCGTATATTGCCCTTAAGATAGCCAACAATCTCTCTAATACAAACGGTTGCGGGATCATTTTCGTACTCTCTTTCTTACTGGAACCTGTTGTTTTTCTTCTTTTTGTCCAGGTAACTTTTCTGTTCAATCTCACCTCTTTCTCCTTGGAGTATAAGACATAATCATGATTTGGATTACCAAACGAAGCTAAATATGATGCAATTAAAATGTACTTCGTCTTATTCGGTAAATCATAATTACCTTTTCTTCTTTCACTGGTTGATTCAAAATCATTAGTTAGATCTTCCACTAATCCATAGTCACTTTGTAAAAGCTTTTTGTTTGCGTTATAAGTTGCTAAAACATCATTCACCAAAGGCTCAATCCTACCTAGTTTAATTAGCGGTTGATAAAAGATAGGCCAAAGCTTACTCAATACAGACATCGCAAAACTTAAATCCCCACCAAGGAATGATGAATAAGTATCGAACATTAGTTCCACGTAATGAATCACAAAATTTTTCAATTGGGAAATGGTGATCGTTGTGTTTTTTATCTCACGGTTTATAATCTTTAACCACTCTTCATCAAGCATACTATTTACGAGTATATCTTTAGCTTGCTCAGGTGTATAAGATTCAAATTCAACACTGGGGATTGAAAATGTTGACAAATTTAAAAAATCGCTTCTATGAACAACAAAAATGAAACAAATATTATTCAACATTGAACTCTGTTCGTGCAACCTCGATAATGCAGCACACAATTCGTTTGGGTTTTCAGATGCGAGCAATTTGTCAATTCTATCCATGACGAAAACAACAGGCTTTTCAAACTTAGCCCCTTTATTCTCTTTCGACTTACTGAATTCAATGATTCGTTTGAATACTTCAACAAAATTATATAAACTCTCACAGCCAGTGACTATATCATTCAAAGCGTCAAGATCCATATCGAGCAATGCTACAAGGTTCTTCAAAATCCTCTGCAAGACTGATCTCCTAGATAATAAAAACTCACATGGCACTTCGGTGTGTAATATTCCATGATTATCATGAAGCCATTCCAAGTATTTGTTCAAAACATAGGTTTTTCCAGATGGTGAAACCCCTTCAACTATGAGGGAGGTTGAGAGTGCCTCTTCATTCGGTTGTATATAAGCAGATAATAGCTTCACTTGACGCTGTCTATGATTACAATTTTTGATCACTTTCTCAAATTCATCTGCCATTTCTACTTCGATCATAGGACTAAACTATTATGATCAAGCTCACCATAGTTTCTTAGTTGAATTGAATATTTCACTCCGAGGTGAATCGCTTCATTTTGAGAGAACAAGTATTATGTAATGGATTATGTGCAATCTTTTGGACCCTATCTCTCGTCATACGCTATAGCTATATCCTTCTTTTCTATTAACCCTGATCAATCCTTTTGTCAAAGTTCTTCGAACTATTAATACTATACGTAGGAATTACCAGTATCACGGTCGATTATAAATTTAGGTTTCCAGTTGACCAGCTTTGATAAACATTGCTAGCCACGATACAACAAAGAAAGCATTTGTCGTTTGTTCAGTTACATTTTACGTTGATCTTCAACAATTATTGGACAATCATTCTAAGATATAGATAACCCACGATCCCTGACTAGGATACTTTATATTTGTTGAATTTGCAACAATACTACTTATTCTATATATGATTTATTAACTCAGCAATGTGTAAAAATGAAAAATAAAAAAAAAAACAGAACCAATGTTCGGTCATTTAACAACACCTTCGGAAACGATATATTTGTCAGTTGAAATAAAGCTCGACTGTCTGGAGCTCAAATTATTTCTTAATTTTTCCATCAGAGACCCAGAACTGGTGGGCTTGTTACTTCTAGAACCCAATTTAGGGGCTACAGCTGCTCCTGTCTTTGAAAGCTTTTCAGTACGATACCTTTCGTAATAAACGCTATGAGTGGTCTCTTTCATGTCATGAATAGAGGCACCCAATAAGCATGTTCTTAACGCAGAGAAATCACTATGAGATGGATCATCAATTCTAACAATTCCATGTGGAAGTTTCCGAACCTTGTATTCCACTTGATCTATAATCTTTCTATCGGTTCCCGAAACTATAGCAAATGGAACTAATTCCTGGACACCTCCAAGCGTCGAAACATCATCGTCCTCCTCATGTAAATCAGAGAAACAAGTCGAAAAGTCGTATATTTCGATATCTTCGGATTGAATATCTCTTATGATTAACTTTTTGTTCAACTCAAGCTCTTCCTCTGTTAACAAGTCAGCTTTCGAAATAACGGGAATGACATTGCATCTTTTACTTAGCTCTTTCAAGCATTCAACATCCAGTTCACGTAAACCTTTACCTGTAGGTCTAATAAAGTAGATAATAGCATGGACACGAGTATCCTTATTAGTTGGATTTCTCTGAATTCTGCACTCTTCATTTAAAACATTTTCAAACTGTGCCTCAATATATTCAACGACAGTCTTTGTTGAGTTTCTATTGTCGATGAAATCACCGTAGCCAGGAACCATAACGATATCTAAGTTAATTTGAGTACCTCCTTCGTAAATTTTTGCGGTATGGTTCTCAATCGTTAGGTCAGCAGGAGCTGGGCGGTTATTGGTAAGAATGTCTTCATCACATAAGCTGTTAACAAAAGTCGATTTCCCAGTACCGGTTTGTCCTAGAATCATGATAGTCAAAGAAAGACCACGCTTTAGGAACTTCTTCTGACGGATTTCCTCAGCAGTTAACTATTTTAAAAGAATCACTTTGTTAGTAATTTGCACAGAAGAAGTATGGGCTTGAACTTCGTATATCTTACAGAATTGATCTTAGCCTTTGCACTCATATTATTATCAAATTTATAAAAATGAAAGTTGGAATTAATTAATCTTTGTTCCCAAGTTATTTATTAAAGAAGGAAAAAACAAACGTTAAAAGTAGTAAAATCAAATAAAACAAAATGGGAGAAAAAGAAGGAGGAGCAAAACAAAGGGCATTTGCATGCTTTTTTGGCGCGATCGCAAGCGGGTAATTCTTCTTTCTCTTCAATATTTTATACAGTCTTTATAATTTTTTTATATCTATTCGCTGATATTTGAAATTCTAGTAAAGTCATCAAGGTTCATTTTTGGAACATGAGGAAGAACCTGAATGTTGGGATCTGAGTGAGACAATTCCCTTGCTAAAGTCACCAAGTCTTGATAGCACTTCCAAACCTCCTCAATAGTGGTTCGGAGTTCAGAGTTGAAGAAGCCCTTTGGCATCACAATATTCTCTCTTCTACAACCAACAACAAGCCCCACAGCTGCAATGACATTTGTCTCATGTAGAACCACTATCGGTAGTCTATATGCACATTCAAAAAACTGGGTGCTTGACATATATATGGATCGAGATTTAGCAAGCCATTCCGATTTCTGATTTGGACGTTCATCTTCCAGCTTCAGCGCATTCAATGAATATTTATATGCATTATCTATAGTGACTTCAAAGCACATGGTTTCCAATATCACTTCTTCTAAATAGGTCAACAAATCTTTCCATTTCCAGTAAATTTTTGAATTCTCATCAATAGCCTCATTTATCTTACCACGTAATGCTATTCTTGCACAAACTTTGACGACATCTGCAAGTCGTCTCCTACATTCTTCTGCTTTACAAGCAACGAATAATGAAGCAGCGGCTATTTCAAAATAATGATGGCTTATAAGATCTTTTCTCATATAAAATCGATGGAAATAGTAAGCTGCAGTCATTGCAACAGATCTTGAAAGTCTTAAAGCTTGGCAGCATCCAAACATATACATGATACCTTTTGCTCTTTTCTCTATTTCTTCTGTGAAGGTCATATGTCTGATCTGATTTGAGCTTTTTCTAGATGGGGTTTCATATATGAGCTGATCCATCGTAAAGATCCAATCCGAAGATTGTACGTTCACCAAACCATCCCAATAGTCTTGAGGATTATATTCTGCCAGTACGTGTACAGGTGTGGATGGTGTTATTGGAGTCTTTGGTGTTTTGGGAGTTGTAGGACCATACAAACGTTTTTCTCTATCTCTGTATGACGTTGAGTGACCCGATCGCGATGGACTTTTATCTCGTGTATTTATGGGCATCATAACAATGTAAGTAAGAAGATACACTCAGGCAGAATTCTGCAAGATCGGTAAGCGAAGGGTGTACAACACTACTGAATACCAATATCATGGGCCCTTATTGGTGAAATAATGAAGGGAATGCTCACATTGCGTTTGAGCCTTGAGCACCGATGCCGCAAATCGCTGTTTGAGGAAACTCCGTCCTATAGTATCGTAAGCAATTGCGTAATATATTATACAGGGCTGTGCCACTGCCTCTTGTCGATGTATACGTAATTATCGCTGAAGGCCAAGCTTCAGGGCTCTGATGTACGAATAGATGCAATTCAGTAGATCTCTATTTCAATCATAAAATTTTATACACAAATATTATTAAAAGTTACAAATTAATTAGCGAGCTCATCCATCTTTTTAACCGCGTAGTCCAAAATGAAACTTTGTTCTACAAGGTCGTCTATCCTAGAATAATGACGCTCACTATATGGAATGATAGAATCGATATAGTTCATAACACCATGGATTTGGTAAAGCGAATCAAGATCACAGTTTATCAAAATAACTTTGATTAATTTTTGAGCAACTTCAAATAACTTCGCATTGGTATTCCAATCTCTGATTCTTTTGAACAATAAGAGGATTTTTTCATCTTCTAAAGTACCTATACTCTGCTCCAATTTCGTTGACCCCAAAATTGAATTTCTATCCTCATTTGCAGCCATACAAGCTTTGACCACGTTGTATAATCTCATTGGATGATTTAATTCAAGAGCTAATAAAAATGCATTAAACCAATCTCCTCTACTAATATAGTTTTGTAATTCTTGTTCTTGTTCAACCTTCACCTTTCTAGTTTCTTCTTCAATTGCCTGTGCTTCTTCGGTATTATCTTTCCATATGGTAATTGATCCATCAGCATCAGCCGAGATGAATTCTTCACCGTCATTTTTAACGCACAATGCCCAGATTCTATTGTCATGATTGTCCAAAGTTTGAACACAATCTCCACTATTGACTTCCCAGACCTTGATTAAACCATCTGCACCTGCACCAACGATAAATTGGTTTTTGGATAAAAATGAAACCCTTTGAATGGCATTTGTTTGACCCTGGAAAGTTTTGACACAAGTGAAGTCCTCTAAAGACCAGATTTTAGCTGTTTGATCACCAGAACCAGTCACCACCAATCTGTCATACACGCAGAAACTAATATCATAAACAGGTCTTTTATGACCTTTCAAGACACCAACAGTTTCTCCACCTTGTAAATCCCAAATCTTGGCCAACTTATCATGGCTTGCAGTAGCCAAGAAGTCATCGTTAGGACTTATATCAATAGCATGGATCATCTTATCATGGGCACGTCTCGTGTAATCAGAACTCTTGATAACTTTAACTTCATTGGAACCATCTGGCTTGGGAACTGTCCATTTCTTAATAGTTAAATCTTCAGATGCTGTGATAATGAATTTTGGATATGAGTTTACTATAGGCGTTCTCGGTAGACCAACTGCTGTCACTGATGACATATGCCCTTCAAAAACAGCATAACATTCAAATTTCTCAGTGTCTTCGTCGTATCTCCATAATCTAGCGGTATTATCTTTAGCTGCTGTTGCAATCCATAAACCATCCACAGTAGCATCGAGCATATTCAACAAATCGGTATGGCCTTCACATAGTTCCATATCCAAAGATTTGTTATCCAAATCGACAATACGAAGCGATGGTGAGTTCGTAGCTAGTGCCAACTTGTCCATATTTGGCCCAACATATCTTAAATCTGCTATAGTACCATGATTACCGGCCATCGTTCTTATGGTAGGTAATATACTATTTGTTTCTTCCAAGTCTATAGAAATATCAACATCCACAATGGTTTGATCTGAATATACAACAACTATACGATCGTCAATTTCAGGTAATTTTATCACCTCCATAACTGATAATTCTTCTGTTGATTTCAAGAAAGGTTTCGTAGTAGCAAATAAAGTTTCGTTCACAGTATCCCAAACTTTAACAATTCCACCCTCTCCAGCACTGTATAAATATTCTGCTCCGTCTAGTCTAATGAACCCTGTACTTTCCACTGACTGTTGAACAGGAATGGTTTTAATCTCTTTCCAAGTTTTTGTATTCCATAAAGAAACAATACTGTCTCTTGCACCACTTGCAAATAATTCTCCAGTTGAGTTGAAGCCAACACCTCTAACGGCACTACTGTGTTCAGACATAGTGGAGATACATTTTCTCTTCACTAAGTCCCAGATTTTCACAACACCCATTATATCACCACTAGCTAATTTCCAGTTCTTGGAATTAAGTTCACCAAAGAATGATAATGCAGACAAGGTTGAACCATGACCTTTGAAATTATGTGTAATAAATGATCCCTCGATATCCCACACAATAACACTACCGTCTGTTAACCCAAATGAAAATAGAGATGAAGTTGGATCGACTGCAGATATGTATGAAGCAGCAGATAACTTAAAAGTCTTAATGATGCTGGAGGTTTCCAAGTTGAATACTTTCAATTGTTGAGATTGAGACACAAATGCAACATATTTACCATCTGGTGAAATCTGTAAAGTGGTTATTATGTCACCATCACCTTCAAGTCTGTGAATTATTTCATCTGTATCCCTGTTTACCACAACAACATCTTCTAGAACTGCAGTGACTAGTATAGATCCATCTCCCGATAGAGAAGCATTTGCTGATCCGATATAGAATGGCTCTACGTCAATTTTTTTATAACTCCTCTTCAAGCCTAATTCCATTTTGAAAAATCTTAGTCGTATATCAAAAACTTTGCTAAAAAAATACAGTAACAGGAGCAAAGAGTTCTAGTCAAATGTACCTTAGGTGAAAAATATACTATAAAGTCAGATTTCAAAAAAAAAAAAAAAATTTTTTGAGAATGCAGAGATGTAGCAAAAAGCCGCACAGCCCACAATTAAATCCTGCTAGCATATACGTTAAAACAGATGTAATGCTGCTGAGTGCAAGAAACGCGACGCACAGCCCGCTGCACACAAAGAACAGTAACACATCTTCCCATATGAATAGCTTTTACCAGCACAGGTTTACTCTTTTACTATGATTGTTGAATTAAAAAGAACTTATAGATATTGAATGATATACCTCAATTTAATTTATTAGTTAATGGTACTGCCTGATAAAGTACTGGCCATTAATTAGGAAAATACGATAACTACGTTATTAGTTTATTAGTTCATATATTAAAAGTAATTCGGTAGGTATAATTCCGTTAAAGAATCAATTAGCACCACAACATATTCTTTAATTTTTAACTATAATTTATGCGAATAAGTGAATCATTTCCTCGATTTCAAAAAGAAAAAAATAGCAAGAAAATTATAATAAATATATAAGATACAAAATAAAAACAAATAGATACATTCTAGTTTTTTTGGCAACCATTCACAAGACTGTTTTTAGGGAATGTGTAGCCAGCAGATTCCCATGTAGTCAGGTTTTGGTTCATGTAAGCATTTAGATGATCATTGATATAATCTGCAGTGGGATAATCATCAGGATCGCATGTCATAGAAATGGCACCCTTTGGCTGATAAATTCTAACATAATCAATTTCAAAATAAGCGGGAAGCTCCAGGGAATCCAAATCAATAGTCGACCAGGAATCAGATAAACCAAGATTGATGATTAATGATAACGGCTCCTTAGGAATTCTTCTCCATCCAATATTTCCCTCAGGGTGTAAGGCTCCCTCCGTAATTCTGAAGGACGACTTACCACCAACAAAGTAATTAATGTAATTGTTCAAATGATCAGTTTGATCATTTCTATATTCCATGCCAAATAAGTGGAAGCGTGTAGGTGAGCTGCGATTTTTAGCCTCAATTTCAAACCAATCATACCCTGATGTTGTTACAGCAGAAATAGACTCTTGAAAAGTAGTACCTAGAAAAGGATTCATGGCTGTAATCGAGCTGTTATCAATAGAAATAAAATCGTAATCCGGAATTCTCCATATATCAAATGGCGCAATATTGAAGGACTGTGCAATAGAATTATGTAAACCTTCCATAATATCAATTTCTGGAGCACCTCTTGCAGTCCCCAAGTTTGGATGATCCTCACCTTCACAAGTGCAAGAACTTAATCTCTGTCCTGGCAAGAAAGATAAACCGTCAGCTGATGATTGATTTGGGGTTATTCCATAGTCACAAGAGTCATACGAATAAGGCCAAACCCCATCAGTTGTAGCCATGTAACCTGCTCTACCCAAGTTACCCAGAGCCCAAAAGGCGGGCCACAATCCTTCGGTATCGTACGATCCTGGTAGCCTAATTGAAGCTTCTATATACGCTTGAGTAAAGCATAGTTTATTCCAGCTTTGTAGCATACCAGATGTAAAACTCAAGTCGTGTTGTTTTCTTTTGTCCATCTTAATTCTTAAACAGCCAGCACTTGTGGTAGCATAATCGGCATCATAATACTCTAAATCGCCTGTGGCAGCGTAATGCAAGTCAACAGCCTCCCAAAATTGATCATTTCCCTTATGAAAAGTTCTTCCTTCCATATTGAATTCATCACTGAAGACCAGGTCCCATTCTTCACCATCAGATCCAATCCTGTGATAATATTTTTGAGGGGTGTCTGGGTCTATTAATTCTGTTCTGATGGCAAAAAGAGGTCCGTAATATTGATTAGTTAACGATGCCTTACCTTCCCTTGTTCTCAAGCCTCTAGCTGCTTCTACAGTGCTATAAATAACAGCACCAAAAATTCCAAAAACAATTAGGCCTATTCCAATAAGTTTTGCCCACTGTAAATTCTTAATAAACTGCCAGCTCCACTTCGCATAAGCTCGTTTTCCATTATCATTCTCTTCCTCCTGGGATTCTAAATCAGATTCTCGTTTTATCAGAACAGTAGATGTAATCCCACAACTTTGGTGGTTCATCTTATCACTTGATTCATAATAGCTTGAATCTTCATAGTTATTGGTGATAGTACCTAACTCCGTGTTAAGGCTATTACAGCTGTTTTGAATTGGAGCGGTTGCTGGAGGTGGAAGTATTGCGATATTGATACCCTCGTAAATACCAAATTTTGAACTGGCCAATAATTCAGGGGATATGGATGGAAAAACCTCAGTTGATGATGATGATGATCTTGTAAAGGATGTTTCACCAACATTAAAGTATCGTAATGGTGGGTGACTAGAAGAATCAGTGAGTGGACGTCCACCAGATAATGATGTGGTTATAACTGCAGAATTTGAAGAAGTCTTTAATTCTTTTTTTGCCTTTATCTTCTCATGGAAGTTCATGTCAGAGATGCAACTAAAATTGACGCAGTTTATTGGATCTCAAAAGTTTGAAAAAGAATTAAGAGTACAAGATCGGTGATTAATGGAGATGAGATAGAGAAAAGTTGCTTTAGTACTGTGTCCTTCAATTAAAATAAAATAAAAAAGAGAATTCTAAGCAGGAAAGATAAAATTGAGGATCAATATATTTTTGAAATAATCGATCAGAAAAGAAACATAAAGCAGAAATCAACAGAAGAGTCAAAAAGGGATAATCTTATTTCCTACATGCCCTTTTCATTAAAAATTACCCGGTTCAAATCAGAAAAAGTTTCAAACTTAGAATTTGAAAGCACACGACTCTTTTGAATTTTTCAAAATTTTTTTTTCTTCCTTTCATCTTCACACTAATAAAGAAGCGAGCAAACGATGCAGGTTTCGAAAATCTGAGGCAATTGGCTTGGATCATGTCAATAACAGTACAATATCAGATAATAAACGAAGATTACTCTGTAATCATTACTTAAATAAATTAAATTAATTGGGAGTTTTTTTTAAACTGATAAGTTTTTCATTTACTTAATTATGTCTGATCCAGTTTTACATATTGTTAAACCAAACGTTGCGGCCCCACTTGGTTCAGCACCTCAATCACCAATCAATGTTTCTATACACTCACCAATACTTCTACAGCTTATTGAATCCATCTATTACGATGATGAAAATGATTCTAATAAGACAAGAACTATAGGAACGTTACTAGGTACTAGATCAGATGATGGATCTGAATTAGAAATCAAAGAATGTTATATTGTTCCACATAAGGAAAAAGACGAAGAGTTAACCATTGAAGAAGCTCATCATATTTCTTCCTATCAATTATACAAAAGAGTGAATCCAGAATTACAAATAGTTGGTTGGTTTTCAACCACACCTGTTTTGGATGCATTCACTGGTTTAGTCCATGAATTTTATTCTAAAGGTTCTTGTTATCCAAACCAACCAATTCATTTAACTTTGCAATCAAAATCCGAATCTGGTACAGTTATCACCCCAATCATAAAGACATACATCTCATCCCCTATTGGCTTACCTTCTACTTCAAATTTAACATATCAATTAGGTTTAGAAAAAGTGGGAACTTTTGCATTTACACCAATTCCAAACTCTGTCATTGTCTCCAAGAGTGAATTAACAACTTTGAAATTTTTAAATAATGCTTCTAAAGAAGAATCAAGAACTGTTGAAATTACACGTTACGATGAATTAAAACAATTATCTACATCTGTCAATCAAATTTCTAGATTGTTAGAAAGTGTGAAATCTTATGTTGATAAGGTGATTAGCGGTGAAATTGAAGGTGATGCTGAAATTGCTAAAACATTAATCAGTAGCTTAACTGTTAAACCAAACTCTATTGATTTAGATACACTAACAGCTATGTTCGAAAACCATGTTAATGATACTCTGCTTGTGGAATATTTGGCTTCTTGTGTTAAACAACAGCTGGACTTGAGTTCTAAATTATCCACTTTTGTTTCCCCTGAGGAAGCTGCCAATTAGAAGCATGTATGTTTTTTTTGTACAATTATTTGTTCGTTTATAAATAGGGTGAATGTTGTTTAGATTTAATGTATGTTTCATATTCGCTTTTTAATTACTTTTTAAATAAAACTTTCTGATTTCGTTACTTGCTTTCCTGTTTGTCTGCTTTACCTATATGTTTTGCAGATCTGCCTGTGTAAATTACAACCGCTTTTTTTTTGAAAAGATAATATAATAAATATTCAACACAGCTGTCACTATATATAAAGTAAAATATGTATGTTTTTTAGTTCCATTGTGTACTTCTTGCAGAACTTCATAAAGAAAATCAGTGATTATTAACTAAACTCGTAATTCTAACGATCATCATCGAAAGATCCGTTCAGCTATTAAATTGGGCACAAAAAAAGTGCGGAGAAAAACGAGAAATAAAGATAAAACAAAAACAAATCAAAAGTAGTAAAAAATTCAAACCAAAAACCAGGCCAAATAGAAAAACAAAAATTGGGTGAGGGGGAGAAAATAGCGCTAAAATACAAAGAACCAGGGATATAAAAACACAAAGAAAAGCAAAACAGGTAAAAAAAAATGAAAGTATAATTGAACATAAAAAACAATAAAGGTGAAAAACAAAAAAAAAATGATGGAGTCATAAATGGATTGCATCGTCTCGTTTATATTTTCAATCGCCAAACAAGAATCCTAAATCATCGTTTGTTCCGATATCAACTAGCAAGGTTTCCACTTCATTCAATGCTTCTTCGCTGAACAGACCACTCTTTGTTGCTCTCAAGCCCTCTGCGTGGGCTTCAACAACACTTTGTCTTCTCAGCCTTGACTTCCTGTTGGATGTTTTGTAACTCTTAGAAGAACGAATAACAATTCCGTCTCCCAGATTAAATAACTCCTTCTTTGAATGCTTACTTTTCGCAGACTTGCTGGATTTGGTCTTTTCCTTCCTTGTGACATTCTGATTGGTTTGATGTAAACTTTTACGTCTGTGGTTATCTGAGAAGGAGTATTTTCGTGTAGCTTCGGGATGATTATTATAAGAGTTGTGAATAATACCTTTATTTCTAAAAGCAGATAATGGAATTCTCTTTTCGTTAAATGAATCCCAATCAAAGGTGATTGCATCATCATCGTTCTCTTCGTCTTCGAATTCACTGATATTTAGTAATTCGTCAAGTGCCAAAGGAGTTTGAACTGGTTGTTGTTGCTGTGGTTGCTGTTGTTGTTGACTACCCTTACGGTTCTTCAACTGATAGTTAACGATACGGGCGCCTTTCAAAACAGAAGTTCTATTGTCCTTCGAAGGATACAAAAATCTAGTTGAAAATCCATCGATGATGCCAAAAGGTTTCTTGTTTTTAGATGTAATAAAGGTACCCAACACAGGAGCTCTGAAGTTATTTCTGGAGGATGATAACACTTCTTTAGCACTCTTGCTTCCAATTCTTCTTGTAACTTTTGTTGGTAATGAAGTATCTTCATCCGTTTCGTCTCCACTGTCCTCCTTTTCAGTTGCGCCATCCTTAGCATTGCCATCAGCATTCTTAGTGTCATCGTGAGAAGTTTCTGAATCACTGTTTTCGTCGCCTGAAAAGAAATACTGCACTAAATGAGAGTCATCTTCTTCACCTTCGTCATTTTGATCATCGCTACCTTCTTCATTCAGGACACCATCGGCATCTGAATCATCATCTGAAGCGATTGCATTAGCAGAAACAATACTGGCACCACGTCTTGAAGGAAATCTATGATAATCATTAGCAAAAATATCATCATATCCAAGCATATCAAGATCTTGATTTATATCTTCATCTTCACTATCCTCATCGCTATCTTCTGGTGCTGGTAAGTATCTAACTCGTGGTTCTTCTTTGATTTTCACGTGCTTTTCATTTTGACTTGTCATTGTAGTGTTTGCATCGTTGTCACTTTTAATATTGGTCATTTCCATTCCTTCAACAATAGAATGTCTTGGAGTTGCATTTGATGATGAATAATCATAATCATCAACCAATGCTGCTGTTTCCTGTTTGAGTAGATAGTTATCATCTTTGAAAAATGGATCGTCATTAGGTAGTAAGAAATCGTAATCATCATCACTGTTTCCAAAAGTTTGTATCTCTAAATCGTCATTATCGTTTTGTAATGTTTGGATCAAATCGTTTTGGTCAAATTCATAATCCGCGTCAGAATCTAAATCCTTGTCATCAAATTTAGGGACATCCATAGTGACTTGTTCATTAGCCACTTTAGTGTCATTAGGTATCAAACCTATATCAACTTCTTCACCAATATCTTCATCATCCAGTATAACGGGTGCAATTGGTTTTTCACCAGCCTTGACAACATGAAACTCTTCATTCCCATCTTTATCAAAATCAAATCTGAAATCGATATCTTCATCCTCGTTATTCTGAGAAGTAGAATCGGGCGTTTCTTCATCATCTGAGTAATCTGGCTCAGAATCCGATGTATCACTATCCAATTTGTTTTCTTCATCTTGAAGAATAGCATCGACAACATCATCGTCTAGCTCTTCAACATCATCAGGAATTAAATTTGACTCGTCATCATCGCTATCTTCACTTTCACTACTGCTGTTGACATTACTACTGTTACTTCTATTTTTCTTCGTTGTTGTTGTTGTCGATGATTGTTTCGTGTTCTTCGTACTCTTTCTTGGTTTCTTCAATGCTTTAGCTGCTTTCATTGCTTTAGCTCTTCTTTCCTTTGTCAATTGAACAAAATCAACTCCTTCGTCATCAGAGGATGAACTATTCACATCATCTTCAGAACCACTTGATATTATTGCATCCATTTCTCTCTTAGCTGAATGAAGTAATCTTCTATTTTTATATATTTCATCATCATAATCTTCAGAATTTGAACTGCTGTCATCATCAGAAGAATCGTCAGAGTTATTATCATCACTGTTACTGTTGTTTTCTTCTTCTTCTTCGTCGTCATCTTCTTCGACTTCATCATCGTCCTCTTCATCCTCTGAGCTACTTACAGCTATACTAAATCTTCTATTTCTTTTCATGTCTCGCATATCTGTTATCTGTTTTATTTGTGTACTTGATATCGTTTTCTTCATAGGGTTTTGCTTTGTATTGCTATTCCCATTAGATACTCTTTTGCCCTGCTTGGCACCTTTTCTTGGACTCTTTGCCATTTTTTATTTTCATAAATTGGTCTATTAAATCGAATAAAAGGTTCGCTGGTAATCAACTTGAAATTGTGGCTGCTGCCAATTATTTTTTTATGTGTTGAGGGAAATAATAAAAAAATGGTTTATTAATAAAAGTGTGTGTATTGTATTGAATAGATGTTGATTATTATCGATATTTAATCCCAAATAGCTGTGAAGTAAATTTTGTAAAGCCACAATTATAAGATTAAATTGATTGATAATAATGGGATATAAGGTAAGTAACCTTCCAATAATCCTTTGGCAATCGGTGTAGTTGTCTCTCTATACGAGAAGGGGTATTTAAAATTCCTGTTATGGTCTCTGTAGAAACTGCGCGCAGATAAAAAGCTCTATTCGTCAGATTGTCAAATTCTGCGGGAGCTTAATAGATAAATTAATTGGTTTGAAATAGGAGATGATATATATAAAGGTGCAGCGATCCTTGTTTAAAAATTCTCCTTTGTCTTTAATTGCTTGTAGCACAAAATTCCTGAATAATTGATTGAACCAGATCGGGTAGGCACTTGGAAATAAAAAATAAAACAAAAATAAATTTTAAAATTTTCATTTCCGCACGGAATTTCTTTTTTCTTTTGTTTTATTTTGCTGTGCTTACGATTCTGAAGATGATGTCATTGATGAGATAATCACGTGCTAATTGTCAATTTTTCACTCACCGTCTCGTCTTGTCTCGAGTCTCCCTGCCTCCATTTCATTTTCTTAGCCTCATTCTGTGGTGCCCGGCTCTGTCCCTCCTTTTTCTTGCCGGCCTACATATATGCTATAGAATTATATGTATGCAGTTGTGTATATATATAGTTATGTAGTTGTATAAAATTCACGAATTAGTAGAGGCACAGCCTGGGAAATATAGGAACGACACGAGCACACAGCATCCATCTATTATCCATTATCCAATTGCCGACGTCATCCAAGCACAGGGTACCTACTAATACTACTCACTACCGGGCAGTAACCACTAGAACTACGTACTAACATCTACGTACGGTAGCTAGCTAGCTAGCTAGATAGCTAGGTGTATATCTGCTGGTCTGCCGCCTGCACACGGGGACGATCCATATCAGGCTATCAAGCCCGGGGAGGCAGGCGGTGTTTAAATCTAATTAATTGGTTTCGAATCTTCGATCGGGTTTGATCCCGACGCGACGCCCGCCGCTGGGCCAGATGGGCTTCTTTGCTACTTAGTTCTTAGAACGTACCTACCCTTAATAGAACGCAGACTTTTGTCAATTTCACTTTTCATCCTATTCTTTGGGTTCTGCTTTTTGAATGTGGCATAGACATAAGGTAATATACACCTATAAAAGATTAAAGATAACCTTATGCTGCGTTTAAATACTGCCAGACTCATTTGGAGTCATCCGGTCAAATCTTTAAGGATGCAGTCATGTTCTTCATCCGTGCGCCTAACTCAACAGGCTGCATTTAAATTTATCCGCTTCCAGTCATCATCAGCTCCCAAAACCGATAAAGATACTCAGAAGGACAAAATAAAGGAAACTGCTGTCAAAGTTGATAAAACTGTTAAAAGAAAGAAAAGGCTCCCTATTTTCAAAGTTTTATTTGCGTTATTAGGAGCCGGGTATTGTTATGATACTTTCCTTGGTAGCGGTATAGCAAATCGTACCGGGCATTCATTGGGTGTTTTAATTTTAATATCACTTGATTATAAGATTAATTTTAATGAAGATTATGATTTAGAAAAATTGCATGAACGGAATGCTACAAGATTATATGATTTGTTAGTTGCAAACAAAGGTTTGTATATCAAATTAGGTCAAATGATTGCCATTCAAGGTATGATGTTCCCAAAACAATATCAGACTAAGTTTTCTCAACTATTTGATAAGGCACCTGAAGATCCATGGAAAATTTGTGACAAGATTTTAAAGAAAGAGTTGGGTGCTGATTATAGATCTACTTTGTTTGAATGGATCGATGAAACCCCTGTTGCAAGTGCTTCCATTGCACAAGTTCATAAAGCTAAATTAATTAATGGTGATGAAGTTGCCGTCAAGGTTCAGCATGATTCCATTGCAAGACAACATTGGATTGATTTGGCTACTTATAAGATGGTGATGAAATTTTATGCATGGTTATTTGAAATGCCTTTAGCTCCTACTGTTAATTATATTTGTAAGAAAATGAATGAAGAGGTTGATTTTAGCATTGAATTTGCCAACGGTAATGAAATTAGAGATATGATCGACTCTGAAAAAGAATTTAGAGGTTCAGTTTATATTCCACAGTATTACCCGGAGCTTTCAACAAAAAGAGTTTTAACTGCTGAATGGATTGATGCAGATCAAGTCTCTGAATATATGGGTTTACAAGCTAAAGGCTATGATATAAAGAGTTTAATGGATACCATTATTAAAGTTTATTCAAGACAGGTGTTCAGTTGGGGTGTGGTTCATTGTGATCTCCATCCAGGTAACTTACTTGTTAGAAAATTGCCAAACAACAAGCAGCAATTAGTCATTTTGGATCATGGGTTATATGAACATTTTGGTGATAAATTTAGAAAAGAATATGCAGAATTTTGGAAATATACCATGGATATAGATGTAGACAAAATTAGAACATTATTGTTAAGTTGGGGTATCAAAGCTGATGATATTTTAATTGGATTATCATCGATGAATCCAAGAAATAATGCTGCTTTAGTTGCTCATATCAATGAAATGAAATCAAAGAGTTATTATGAAAGACAGCTCATATTACGACAAAAAATGAAAGAGTTTTTCGAAAATACTGATAAATTCCCAATGACTTTAACTTTTATTATGAGAAGTATGAGAATAGTTCAAGGTGTTAATAGAAACTTTGGATCACAATGTAACAGAGTTGAAATCTTAGCTGCAGAGGCAAGAAGAACAGTTACATTGTTCGAATTAGATAAAGACGATTCTAGACTTAAATTGTTTAAGAGATTCTTATTTTACAACACCTTCAGATTGTATACTTTCTTAGACTTCAACTACAACAAGTTTATGAACTTTGTCAAAGCACATATTACTTGGTTCACGCGTAAGGCGTTGAAGATGTATGATGTGGAAGAGTACTACGAAGAGCAGTTGATGCAGGTCAGTAAAGGTATGGGATTCGAAGATGTTCCATCCACAAGTGACCTCATGAAATAGAGTCAAAAAAAACATTATTGTATATAGTTAGACAACCAAGAGTAATAAGTAATAATATTAGTATAAATCATGTATTTACAAGCACCCTGAAAAAAATATAATAAAATAAAAATAAAATAAAAAAAACTTAATACCCCGTGCTATCTTATCACGATTCACACACACCGCGCAGAGGAATAAGCAGTTGGCGGCACATGCGCAGCGCCGCACGATTCTATACTGCCGTAGGCGCGGTGCTTCCAAGGAGATTGCGCGGTGCTCACGGTGGCCGCTGGCCGCTGGCGGTGGTGAAGAGAAGGAGGAGGAGCTTTGTTGGAGTTGACTGTGCAGGTGGAGCTGGGTGGATTGCTGACTGGGGTTGTGCCTGTGAGGGTAAGTGTGAGTGTGAGTGTGATTAGCTATACGGTTGATGGATGGGTGGATGGTCACAGAGATGCTGGGCGTTGTTGAAGATGAATGTTGGTCCAGCTGTTTTACCAACATTACTCTACAAGTATATAAATACACAGATACATTTATCTTCATATTAATTCAACTCAGAATTTGTTTCCAGTTCACATCTTTTCCGATTAGTTAGTTGTTCAACTGTGTAGTTATTTTTCAGCCATATAACTGAAATATTTCATATATAAATATAGTGAAGAGTTTTTTCTTTTCCATTTGTGTCCATCGATCTCTATCATTTGGGATACAAGCACCCTATAACTTTTTATATTTGCTTGAATAATAAAATCATTCCCTTGAAATTCCGAAATTTATCCACTGTGATCTGCTTGTCACTTACTGACAAAAGTAGGCTTTCGGCATTTTAATAATACATACTACTATAGTCACATGCATACACCTGAATCTCTCCTTCAAGAATATCATTTAAAACAAGTTTGTTGACATCAATAAACTATCAAACCAAAAGAGGTTTAGCACCTATTTATATTTATTTATTAATATATAACATCAGAATCATTTACAGATCGGCAGATAGCTTGCTCAAGCGGCCAAGAAACATTCTTGTGTGTTCTTGGTTGAACATTTACCCCAATTTTTGCTAGCTGAAAGTTAAGACGGAAAGTAAGAAAAAAAGAATAAGAGAAACAGAAGAAAAAGAAGATTAAAGAATATAATACATTACCCAAAAAGCATGAATTTCATATCTTTGCCTCACAATGTTCATACTGAGATTGTCAAACATTTACCTATACAGGATAAATTCAATTTGTCTTTCACTTCGAAGTTGATGTTCCATACAATAATACCACAAATTTATTCAACTGTTATATATTTACCATTTGAAACTCAAAAAGTGGCAGCTAAAAATTATGATTCCGTTGAATTGAATTCAGACAATTACACAGTTATTTATCCATCTCAAGTTCATTCATTTTTCAAGGCATTACAATTTGATAGCTTTTTAGGATTCAATTATGCTAATTTATTACAAGAACTTTACATTGAAGATTTAGATGACATAAGGATCTTTGATATTAATCTATGGAGACAAAATACTCCCATTTTTAATAACTTAAAAGCTTATCAATTTCCAACAACTATCGAGATTGAACCTCTGACTTTTAATGAAGCACCTAATTTACAATCATTGAACATAGATAACAATTTTTGTTTAAAAGTAGAATCCACAAATGGTCTTATAAATTTTATAAATCCTTCACAAATTAAATGTTTACATTTCAATGGTAAATTGGGACGAAATGAAGATATGGTTATATTTAAACTTTTAACAACTTACCCTCATATGATACGTAATTTAACTGAATTGCATTTCCATGTCGACGATAAAGAAACCCATGATAGAGTTTATAGAAGACTGGTTGGGTTCCTTGCCATATTAAGAAAGATGGGATTGGTTCTTCATAACTTAACTAAACTTTCAATACCCCTCACAAATCATTCAACTGCTGTCATTGTCGGATTGATCAGCAAACATGTTCATTTTGAGCATTTATCTAGTTTAGAATTATATATTGAAGATGATGGTGGAGTCTTGAATCTAGTTAGTTCTACACAACAGTTAAGTACCATCATTAAAGGTAAAGGGTTCAACGTTAAGGAACTTTCCATCAATTATAAACTAAATAAAGAAGATAACGAAAAGAATCATTTGAGATCGATGTTGTTACTTAGGTTAGCTGAACCTTTTAAGAATCTTCATAAATTAGGGTTGAATCTAGCTATTGAAGGTATGAATCTTTCCAATCTATTGATGATTTTAGGAACTCCAATATCAAATAATATATCAAAATTACGTGACATTCGAATAAATATTGATCATCCGTCAGAGAATTTGATTGGTAATCTATTGCCAACATTAGATGACGTTCAACTACTTTTCCCACATTTAAACTACCTTCATAATTGTCGATGTTCTATCTGTGTTGGTATATTAAACACAGATCGATTTTTAAATCAAGATGATGAAATAAAGCAAGAATCAGTTCGTATATCCACGTTGATGATCATTGGACATGAATTAGATAAAGTTCAACAGCAATTCAACTACAATAAATTTTATCAAAGTTTTAGAAACCATATGAGATTTTATAAATCAAATTTAAATCCACAAGGTTATTTATTTGATCACTTGATAAATGATCAATTAAATAAATCTATTACACTATTACCAGACTTGAAAATATTTGAAATATGTGGACTTGTTTATCATAAGATAGATTTCGGAAACAATACTACTCCACTGTTTAAATTACTGTTTGGTGAACATTTCAAGGGTATAGATGAGGAATCGATCGGTGCGATGGCTGATATGGGCAATGTGTTCTCAGGTGGATATTGAGTTATATAAATAATAAATGAAGTCTTTGTTACTTTACTTACCTCCCTCTGTTTTTTTTTTCTACCATTTTTCATGTATGTACTTCTTCTTCTGTATATTTTTGTTTTATATAATGCATCTTTTAAAAAATACCTATTTTTGTTGTTTATTTGATATATCCTCTAAAAAATTGCCAATCGGTATATCTAAAAAGGGGGCAAAATTTGACCAACACTATATGAAGTCCATGTGGGATCTTGATTGCACGCGTGATTACCCTAAGATTGTAATCCATTCTGGAAGCGTATAAGCTAATACAATTAGCAGAAGGCAATCATCCGATAAAAAGTTTAAATTTCAAAGAGTATAAATTAAAATCAAAAGAATCTTAATATGTATACACTAATGAAAAGTCACAAAGGAATCGTTGATGATTTGGTATTTAGGGTTGGCAGCCTGTCTCTGTGATTATGTAATATACCGTTTTGAAGGCTTATGGCCATCATGAATAGATTGAAGGGGAAAAAAAAAAAGCTAGACAAAAAAAAAACAGAAATGAACAAAAACTACTATTTAATATCCAATTAATTAAAACTTCAACGTTTGTTTGGGAATTTCTATTCAAAATATGTTTAAAAAAGATCCTGGTCTGAAATCTCTTTCCAACGTTAAGTCGTCAGAGAAAAGACGGCTATTTCACACGATCTGTGACGTTTACAAGTTACCTCAATCCAAACTTTCATCAGAGCTCAACAATTTAATCTTACCGAACAACATTAAACAAACAACATTTAAATCAGCATCTGGTATACAAGGAACCATCTACACCAATGAAAAAAATGTCCCTATATGGTTCAAGACAAGAGACTCTGAAATGTTACCCACTGTTTTCACTTTATGGAAATGTCCCTTCATTCTACCGATTATCTATACTCACGATTATGTCATTGAAAGGTTATTAAACGGTTCGAATTTAATGATACCTGGTACACTTCCACCATTCGATAAACGTTTGAAAAAGGGGCAATTTGTTGCAGTGGCAAATATAAGTAATCCAAAAGTTGTCATTGCTGTAGGATATTGTCAAGTTGACATGTATAAGTTGGATGAAGTGGCTGGCGTTCATGGTGTAGCTATTGAAATTGTTCACATTGTCGATGATGCCTTGTATAAAATGATAAAAGGTAATGTTAAAATACCTCTCAATAATGATATTGAATTGGAAACAACATTAGAATTTGCTGATGATAAGGATAATAAAGAAGGAGAAGAGGCTGTTGAAAATGAACAAAAGGAAGAGGAGATTGTTGAAGGACAAGAAGGGAGTGATGAAGTTGTTTCTGTTAAAGATTCTGAAGAAGAAGCGGGTCACAACAGTGACGTTGATGAAAAAGAAGATGTGATAGAAGATCAGCCTCTAGAGAGCAATGATACTGAAGTACTACTTGAAGACGATCATGTAAAAGGATTGGTGGAATCAGATACTAATGAGCTTGAAGAGACTGATTTAGCAGATGATATTTATAAGTTAACAGTTGAGGATGTTGACGATTTCTTCATTCGTTCATTGCTCTATTCAATCACTCAAGATAGAATCGAAGTTCCAGTTACATCCTCTAATTTTATGTCAAATCATATATTGAAAAATCTGCCTCCAGTTGATAATAACCTAGTTAACATGAAGAAGACTTCTTGGAAAAAAACTGCAAAATTCTTAAAAGCAATGGAGAAATCTCAATTGATAAAACTTAAAGGTAAAGGTGATGATTTGACTATTGTGAGTCTCGCTGATAAATCAAATGAACAAGTCTCTAAATTTGAACCATATAGAATCAAAAAACAGGCAGGACTTAAATCATCATCTAATTCCACCTCTCAAAATAACGATTCTCATGACAGTAAATTGATCTTACTGGAATTATACAAGCCAAAATCATCCAGTATAATGTTTTTTAATAACATGGATCTAAAATATGAAGCATATTACACACAAAAGGAACTAAAAGATTTGATTCTTCAATACATCCAAAAGGAAAAGTTAGGAGACGCCAAGAATCCAAAGCATATACGGCCAGATGAAGCTATGAGACTATTACTTAAGTCTAATACTCCTACAATAGAGAGATCCAAAGTGTTAGACACGGCTTTTAAAACCAGTTTTGCGAAGTTTTGGAAGATTTTAAAAACAATGGACGATTATAATAAAGTCAAACCTAGAAAAGGAGACATTCCAAAAGTTAGAGTTATTGAAGAATTAAAATTAGGTAGAAAAGTTGTCACTAGGGTGATAGGAATGGAAGAATTTTGGGTTGACCCTGATGAATTGAGCGGAGTATTGAGAGTGAAATGTTCAGGATCAACGACAGTTACAAAAAATATACAAAATCCAAGTCAAATGGAAGTAATGGTTCAAGGACCTCATTATAAATTGGTTCAAGATCTGTTAGTGAGTCAGTACGGTTTGAAAGCAACTTGGATTGACTATGAGAATAAAGTTAAGAAAAAGAGTAGGAAGCCAAATCCAACTCCTTGAGTTTTACAATGAAGCACATTTATATAAGCATACGTACAACTAATAAACGGAAAAAAAATATAAATTCCACTATAGAATAAGTTACATAGTTCTGAAAAATAATGTAGTAAAACTAGAAGCCAAAAAGAGCAAAATAAAACGCAGACCACAAACAAGAGTACGTTGTTAAATAAAAACTAAACACCAAAAAAACCGATTGAAAGAAGGAGTATATAGAAAAAACCGAATGACAATATTTGTAGAAAAAAAGTCAATGAGTTAAAAAAAAATACAAGTGTGGACTTCTTGAAAAGTCCAGTTATCAATTACAGGTAATTATAACAGTAGCAAATTTATTGAGATTTAGTTGGTTCATCGACCTGTGTGATCAAAGTGAATCTTTTAGAATATGTTTTTAAGGCAGACTTGAAATCAATCCAGTATTTCTTGGCAGCTGGAGGGATTGAAGTTGATGAAAATAATCCATCTAGCTTGACTTCTAAGCTCTTAAAACAAGTTCTTGTAACAATAGATTTTTCGGATCTTAATTTAATGAATAGTCCGTACAAGATAAAGCCGATCCAAGAACCTTTGGACCACACTAGAGCTTTTAAGCAAATGTATATGAATGTAGCAATTTCAAAATTGGCAGCATAGACGATAACACTGTTGTGGTAATTCTTAGCAAAATATGAAATCTTAGAGGAGATTGCATCGGTATTAACAGGAATAATTGGTAAGATGTGAGATGAAATGTAAGATAGAGTGTGGAAAGTAGAATACAATGCAAAAGGAATCAAAGCAATTGTAATTTGTGGCAACAAAAACAATAGAGCTGAAGCAATTGCAATATAATGAACGTTATCATCCGAAAGCAAAGCATTGAAATCGTTTGCCTTCAAAACTTTGCATTTGATCGATTGATACAATATGTTACCGAATGATGCGATAACTGAAACATAAACCAACTTGTATGAATAATAATGGACCAAACCGTTTTTTGATCCACGAGATGTCAAAAGATATAAAAAGGTAAAGAATAAAGTCATCGCATGACCAGCAAACAAGCCAAATTGAGCAGTCTTGACTAGCTCTAATAGTTGCTCTTTAATAGGTTTGGCGGATGCAGTTGAAGATGGCGTCGTTCCGGCCGAAGAAGAAGAAGACATTGTTTTATGAACTAATGGACTAACAGGAAGTAACAATTATCAAAATGGATTAAAATTAACTTCAATTTTAACTGTCACAAGACCAATTATATAGAGTTAACCGAAGCAGCCAAAGGAGACAGAGGAGACGACTTAAGTAAAGGAACAAAGGGGAACAAAGAGCAAGGCCAAAAAGATTCGGTGACTGAAATCTCTAGAAAAATATTTATAAATTATGAGTCGCCGTCCATTTGACGAATCTTAATTGGTCTATCGACGCGTCTATTTGCTTATCTTTTTTTCTCCTGGTGGCACGTGATTCCTGTTCTTTTTTTTTTTTTTTTTTTAGTTTTGAAAAATTTTGGGGTTCTCTCTTATATATGTAGTTTTATGCTATTTCATTGATTTTGCTGGTTTTCAGAATTTAAATAATATAAGTTATATCATATCAGAATGAAGCAAAAGAGAGCTAAGTCATACAGAAAGCAGATGCATGTCTATACACAGACGTTCAAATTCAAAACGCCGATTCAAACTATAGCTGATTCAGAAGTAGTTTTGCATGCTGAAAAATCTAGTTTTGATTTAATAAAAGGTGTTAATAGAACGATTCAATTGGAGCCAAAGATGATGATTACTCAATGTTGTATCAATCATCTTTATGAAACGAAAAATCAACCTGCTATTGAAATTGCCAAATTGATGGAAAAGAGAAGATGTGGTCATAAAGAAACTCTTTCAGCTCGTGAATGTATTAAGTCTATTGTTAGTATTAATGGTGAAAATAAGCACAGATATTGTGTGGTGACGCAAGATGAAGATTTGAGACGTGACTTGAGAAAAATCCCTGGTGTTCCATTAATTTACATGAATAGATCTGTCATGATCATGGAACCTTTATCAAATGCTTCTAGTAAAGTGCTACAGATGGTGGAAGCAAGAAAACTAACTGGTGGTTTGAATGATCCGAAATATGCTGGTAGACAGAACCTAGAAGAGAGCACAACTACTGAAGAGAATGAAGAGGATAACAAGTCAGCGCCAAAGAAAAGAAAAGGTGTCAAAGGACCAAACCCATTAAGTATGAAAAAGAGAAAAACAAAGAACGAATCGAATGGCAATGCCAATAATCCCGAACAAACATCTGCATCTGAACCTGCTAAGAAGAAAAGAAAGAGATCTCATAAAAAGAAGACAGATGATAACGACGAAGAGGTTAAAGAGGAGAATAGTATGGATAATTCACAGCCTTCTTCTAACGAAAATGATGCAGAGTAGAACTTGATAGTTTGAAGATTTTTAGATTAATTGTGTACGGATACTGTTTTTTGTAGAGCAACATTAAATTATATGTAATACTATCATTATACAAGGAAAAAAAAAGTAGAAATACTAAAAGAGGAAAGTGATTTGCGCATGATTCTCTCAGGTCAACATTCATATTATACAACAAAACTTTAGCACGGGATTAGAATCTAAAAGACGTTAAATTAAATGAATTCGCAGAGTAATCTATATCAGTTGAAGCAGGTAAACATAAAAATTCTGAAGGTGATAATAACAGAAGGGCCAGTTAATCTTGGGAGATGTATAACACATTATTTCCCCTCAAAAACACTTCAGCATACGTTCTAATTTCGGTTTTATTGACTATTTCTTTAGAGTTTTCTAGCACAACATTCATATAACCATCGATAGATGAAAGTATGCCGACATATTCCAAACCATTCGTAAGTTTGACTATGACTTGGGATTTCGTTATTTCAGACAAGAAATTGGAAGTGGATGAGGTGGTTGATGCTGCTTCCGCTGTTGTGGTGGCGGTCGATGCTTCGGACATTATAATATGGGTTTTCTTTCCTATGTTGGATGATGTAGTCAGGTTGGCTAAAACAGAGCTTAACTCAAAGAAGTAGCAAACGGATACACGTTCGAGTTGTATCTCAAGTCTCAAGTCTCAACACTATGCTTTTTTTTTACTGCGAGAGACGAGAAACGTCGGCGAGGGTGCGCTTTTGCCTTGGATCGAAGGTGGAACTTGGCCGGGGCCATTTGAAGTTTGGGCAATGAGGGCCACACCGGCGGCCACTACCTTGTAAGCTGTACGTGCGATGGACATAGCACACTGCTCCACTTTTAGCAAGGCTACGGTGTAGACTATAGAGTTGATTTTCTTTCAAAGAAGCGAACGGTAAGACAAGAAGCAAATTAGTTGTGTTATAAGTTGTCATGTTCAGGAATCAGCTACATAGATCTCTTACCACAGGTGTAAGATACCAGTCGACAGGCATCCCCAAACATCAGCAGGCTCCTCCAAAGAATTTGAAAAGTATCAATCATGACTTGAAGCCATCGGCTAAGCAGTTGAATGATAAGTTAAAAAAGGAGCAGGATCTACGGAAAGAACGTAACAAATTGGCTAAAGCTTCATTATCTGATATTTGGGCAATTTTTTCACCTGGTGGTGGATACGATGATTCAGACTTGGATCTTTCCAACTTTGATACGAAACCCATATATGCCAATCCGCTATTGTATAACGAATTACCATTTCATAAGCAACAGTACATTAAAGATGAAATTCAAGAAAAGTTCAAAAAGAAATGGGTGAAAACTGATAAAGATATGAAGAGATTTTTGTACTGGTTAAGTTATGGTTCCCATGGACCAAGGGAAGGTTTTGATGATTTGTATGACTATTATTCAACTCCGGAATCTTTAAAGTCTAAGGAATATAATTCGGTCAGTAAACCTCAAAAAAATAGTTCTGACTTATTGGGTCAATTTATATCAAGTGTGGATGGTAAAGTTGAGGAAAAGAAGAGTTCATTTAGGGGTCCACCACCCCCAATTGACCTACCCTTTAAATTACCTTCGATACTTAAGACTACGCATCCTTTACCGGGTACTATCATCACAAAACAGCCAGATTTAGACCCAAGATCTTTTGGAGAAAAGAGAATAGAACAATATAGACAGGATAGAAGAATGAATCCAGTGAATAGAGTCATTATAATCTGTGTTATTTTCTTGACTGTTTTAAACTTTAAGAAGGATCGGAAAGTTAACTTAACTGGTAAAGTTCCAGAGTATGAGTGGGATATCATGAAAGATGATGAAACCGAGCCAGTCGCTATCACTAACACCGCTGATGTTGCTGTCAAGGACGAAAAGCCTGCCGATGAAAAGAAAAAGAAGAAATGGTATTACTTGTGGTTGAAATAGACCCTCGCACTTACTTATCACGCATAAAGATGTATATGTACATAAAGTTAACGTTTCAAACTTCCATTAAACCATGTTAATAATTTACACCTCAATGAAATATTCGAATTACTATTTTAAAATTAAGCTATTTAAAAATTATCGTAAGAGCAAATCTCTTATTTTTGTTCGTATATATGTGAAGAAGAAAAAAAAATAACATCAAAAACGGCCCACTAAATCATGAATAAAACAAACAGTATGTAATTAAAGTCAATGAAAAATAAAAGTAAATTATATGCTTACTTTTCTTCTTCCTCATCTTCATCTTCATCCTCATCCTCATCGTCGTCATCATCGTCATTATCGTTTTCGTCGCCTTCTACATCTAGCATATCCTCTGTCCAACTCTTTTCAACGGTATTCCAAACTCTTTTTATGTATTGAGATCTATGGTCTTTATATAAGTTAGCAGCTTCGACATTAGCAGGTGAGTTGATATTAGGATCGTTCAACAACGATTGGATAGAAGTTAAAATAGAAGCGACATCATAAGTTGGTGACCATCTATTCTGTAATATATCTAAACATAATTCACCAGATGCATAAACGTTAGGATGGAACATTTCGGATGTGAATTTTACTTGAGGAGGTTTGTTTGGATATTGTTCATCAAATGTTAGCCTTAATCTGAATGTACCATCTTCAAATGGAGTATCCTGTGGGCCGATTATTATTCCGTTCCAAATCATGACGTTGTCGGCCAATGGAGATGCTGACACACCACCTGCTGAATCCTGTTGAATTCTTTTGAAATCACGCATCAATCTTCTTCTTGCGGGAGTAGACATTATAAGTTTGTTGTGATTATTATATTATGTTGTTTTGAAAACTTGTGTAGATAAAAATTTAATAAAATAAGTGTTAAAATAAAAGATAAAAATAGATATTGTTAATTATCTTGTAAGAAAGATACGAGAGGAAGTTGAAATTATTCTATGAGACTAGAAATTTATAGTTATATTAGACGTATCAATATTTTAGCACAGATAAAGTGGATATCACGATAAAATTTAAAAAAAAATTTCTAATAATTAGTGGCAAAAAAAACTAATCAAAATGGTATCCTCTGGAACCGTCAGGAACAAATCTGCAACTTGAGAGACATCC
This sequence comes from Ogataea ovalis, assembly GCA_030556425.1. Classification (NCBI taxonomy): domain Eukaryota; kingdom Fungi; phylum Ascomycota; class Pichiomycetes; order Pichiales; family Pichiaceae; genus Ogataea; species Ogataea ovalis. The sequence goes on along the minus strand of JAKTTZ010000004.1, from coordinate 388,093 downwards.
AGCATTGGCTTTTTTCAGAGGCTGTTGAAACTTGACGATGCGTATTCGCTCTGCTTACGTTATAATAAACGCGGTCGTGCGCATGGGATTAGGTAATTTTCGGGCGGGGCAATAGTAAATACATGAGTTTCATGTACATGCAACGATAATAGATATCCGTCTCGGTTTTAGAATAATGGGAAGTCATCAATTTCTACAATCTGGAAAGATTCCACATGATGGGAGATGTAAGAGTCAGATTCCTTTCCGGTAACATTTGCGTGTAATAATTTATCATTCGGAGTAGTTTCTATTGGCATTGTTAGGCACTCCAGTCTTTTGAAAAATCTAGCTTTGTAGCGATCATCTTCATAAATAAATGGAATATTATGGGCGTTACTCAGCATGACCTGGTCTCGATTGAACATTCCAAAGTCTTCGATCTCAATTACAGCATATCTCAAAATGTAATTAAATTCATCAGATTCTGATTCAAGCTCAAGTATGGAAGGATTTTTATTAAATATTTTATCATTGTTTGATGAGGAACCATTCAATAATTTTAATCCATTAAATCTTTCAAGTATTTGATAATCGTTGGCAAATCGTACCTTAAATTTGAAGATTATTAGTTCTGTATTGAGTAAATTCATGCTAACACGGCGTCTCTCAATTGACTCGAATTTGGATATTGCATCCGGTGTTAAAACTGCAAGTATCTTATAACATGAATCACAAAGAGACAATGCCAACTCTTGATTGGCTCTCAATCTTTTGTGATTAAATAATCTTAAAACTTTGAGAACCTTTCCGTCTTTATAATTGTAAAAGTGCTTTATACGATAGTTAGAAGAATCAGAAGAATCATGACAGAGAATCTTTGATAGCCAGTCTTTGAGGAAGATATTTGAAGAGACTCTAGATTTTTCTTTCAAAGACTTTGGCATTTATGAGGGAAAAAAAAAGAATGGGTCATAAATGAATCGAATCAGAAGATAAAGCAAAAAATAAAGCTCGTCGTTAGATATATAAAATAGCCATGCAGATAAACTAAATCAAGCATTGAATCAATTATGAATCGATTATCATGAATCAAAACAATGCAAGTCGATCGACCAGTCTACAGGGTCCAGCAAAAGCGACGCGACGACGCCACATTTGAAACCCATAGCGTCGGAGAGGCAGCCTCAGACAGGAGGCCCGATCGAATTTTCTAGAAACCACCAAAGTCGTGCCGGAAGTGAAAAATTGCTTCGTTGACAAATTGCAAAGCTCGCCGGTGCTGAGATCTCTTATAAACTCTCCCTTCGACGTTCATTTCAGTTTTATCTTGCAATTGTTATTCCTTTCTTTGAGGAAATCCCCTTTTTTTTCGTTTTCGATTAAATTAACATACATATAATCGATAATACACTATGTCTAAGGCCGTCGGTATTGATTTAGGTACTACCTACTCCTGTGTTGCCCACTTCTCTAATGATAGAGTTGACATTATTGCCAATGATCAAGGTAACAGAACTACACCATCTTTCGTTGCTTTCACTGACTCTGAAAGATTGATTGGTGATGCTGCTAAGAATCAAGCTGCTATGAACCCAGCTAACACCGTTTTCGATGCTAAGAGATTGATCGGTAGAAACTTCAACGACCCAGAAGTTCAAGGTGATATGAAACACTTCCCATTCAAGGTTATTGACAAAGCTGGTAAACCACAAATTGAAGTTGAATACAAGGGTGAAACTAAGGTGTTTTCACCAGAAGAAGTTTCATCTATGATCTTGACTAAGATGAAGGAAACTGCTGAAGCCTTCTTAGGTACTAAAGTTAACGATGCTGTTATCACTGTTCCTGCTTACTTCAACGATTCTCAAAGACAAGCTACCAAGGATGCTGGTTTAATTGCTGGTTTGAACGTTTTAAGAATCATTAACGAACCAACCGCTGCTGCCATTGCTTACGGTTTAGATAAGAAGGATGAAGGTGAAAAGAACGTCTTAATCTTCGATTTAGGTGGAGGAACTTTCGATGTTTCTTTGTTATCCATTGAAGACGGTATCTTTGAAGTTAAGTCTACTGCTGGTGATACTCACTTAGGTGGTGAAGATTTCGATAACAGATTAGTTACCCACTTCATCAATGAATTCAAGAGAAAGAACAAGAAGGATCTATCTTCAAACCAAAGAGCTTTAAGAAGATTAAGAACTGCTTGTGAAAGAGCCAAGAGAACTTTATCCTCATCTGCTCAAACTTCTATTGAAATTGATTCCTTATACGAAGGTATTGACTTCTATACTTCCATCACCAGAGCTAGATTTGAAGAATTATGTCAAGATTTATTCAGATCTACCATTGACCCTGTTGAAAAGGTTTTGGTTGATGCTAAATTAGACAAATCTCAAGTTGATGAAATTGTTTTAGTTGGTGGTTCTACCAGAATTCCAAAGGTCCAAAAATTAGTCTCTGACTTCTTCAACGGTAAAGAACCAAACAAGTCTATCAACCCTGATGAAGCTGTTGCTTACGGTGCTGCTGTTCAAGCTGCTATTTTGACTGGTGATACCTCATCAAAGACTCAAGATCTATTGTTATTGGATGTTGCTCCATTATCTTTAGGTATTGAAACTGCTGGTGGTGTTATGACCAAGTTGATTCCAAGAAACTCTACTATCCCAACCAAGAAATCTGAAACTTTCTCTACTTACTCTGATAACCAACCAGGTGTTTTGATTCAAGTCTTTGAAGGTGAAAGAGCTAGAACTAAGGACAACAACTTATTAGGTAAGTTCGAATTATCCGGTATTCCACCAGCTCCAAGAGGTGTCCCACAAGTTGAAGTTACTTTCGATATCGATGCTAACGGTATTTTGAATGTTTCTGCTCTTGAAAAGGGTACTGGTAAGACTCAAAAGATTACCATCACCAACGATAAAGGTAGATTATCCAAGGAAGATATCGAAAGAATGGTTTCAGAAGCTGAAAAGTTCAAGGAAGAAGATGAAAAAGAAGCTACCAGAATTCAAGCCAAGAACGGTTTAGAATCATACGCTTACTCTTTAAAGACTACTGCTGGTGAAAAATCATTCGAAGAAAAGGTTGAAGCCTCCAAGAAGGAAGCTTTATTAAAGGCTTGTGATGAAACCATTGCTTGGTTAGATGAAAACCAAACCGCTACCGCTGAAGAATTCGATGAAAAGAGAAAGGAATTGGAACAAGTTGGTAACGAAGTTATGAAGGAATTATACGGTGAAGGTGCTGCTCCAGGTGGTTTCCCAGGTGCTGCTCCATCTACTGAAGAAACTCAAGGTCCAACCGTTGAAGAAGTTGATTAGATATTAGATTAGAGAATTTGTTTTGTATATTTTCTGTTTTCTGTTATAGATATAGATATTTTTTCTGTATGATCACTAATGTTTGATTCATTTGCAATTAATAATAATCTTATTTGGTATTTATAGAATTTTTTAGTAATTTGTTGTATGAGCTCCCCAATTTAATGGTTAGCCTCATTATAGGCTCAACGTTATGTCATACGGTACATCATATGTAATGGGGGAAATCTATCCTCAAGGCTAGAGAGTGATTGTGCACCTAGATCCAAGATCCAAAAAAGAAAAGAACCACCACTCATTCCTATTGTGAAACTTCATCATGCCTTCTTTCACCAATTTTTGTCTGCTTGTCATAGCCCATTATTAATTACGACTGTAAGGCAGGTTTTCTAACTATACATGCATATTGGCAAAAAATCTATATCTGAGTGCAAAGTGGACAAAATGATAATTGACAGCTTGTAGTCACATTAGAGCTCACTGCTGAGGTGTACGGTATAGGCATCATATACAGTAGAAAAAAAAATTTTGAATCGTTTGTTTCAATTCAATTATGAATTAGCACAAAAAGAATAATAAGTTAGAATCATTTGAGTACAAAAGGTAGAATAAAAAAAGACTAAAAAATAAACGTCAGCTACAGGATTCGAACCTGTGCGGGCATAGCCCAAAAGATTTCAAGTCTTTCTCCTTAACCGCTCGGACAAACTGACAACTTACGTGTCGTTTTGAAAATAATTCTTCCACATGGGACGCAACATTTCTGCAAATTATTCCTTTTTCACATTTAGTCAATCTTTTTTGATGCTTATAGGGTAGTTAAAAGACTTTTAAAAGGTTTTAGGCCTTTATTTTCTTTTAATATTTTATTTGAAATTGTTTTCAAAAGTATATCTTAACTATTTCTTTATGAAAAGGGATTTGTTGAGGTTCATCGGAATAAATATTTATTTAAATGATTATAAACGGATGGATATTGCTTTAATCAACTTTTCAATTGATTCGTTTGATTATTTGGGTAAAATTACATATGCTTATTATCTTTAACAAGTATTTTAACATGGATAAAAGCAGAGTAAATCATTTATGATTCAAAATCTCTAAGATGCGGGACCCCTGCGTCGCGTAGATTGCCGAATTTGCATTATAGGGGTACATAAGTATGTTCCATAATTGGTACACTGGTTTAAAACCAGAGTTAAGCTATTAATCTTTTAGATCTATTGATTATAAAAGCATATGAAATCATACAGTAAAAAATAGCAAGTTTGGTGGCTACATTTACCATACTTTTAGAAATATGAAAAATAACAGAATTTTTAAACAAGCAAGAAAAATGGCATTTTTCATATGACAGCCGCAGTATTAGTTTACCAAGAAAATAGAACAATCAAAAATTGCTGTGTAAGAAAGGGAGATAAACCCCCTCTCCGACGTTGCTAAATACCTAAAAACAATTCATTAGGAGATAAGAGGTAAAATCCAGGATCTGAAACGTAAAGCGGTTCACCCACAATGGTATTGCAAGTGCTCAAATAGGAATGGATTGCGACCTGCAAGTAGGCAACTACGTAAGCTTGTTTAAAGACGGAAAAAAAAGGACAAGCCATAAAAGAGATTTTGAGATTCCCGTACTTCCGGAGTAACCCAAAGAGGATAGCGCGTAATAACGTAACTGACAGGCCCTGATTAACCGAGCTAATTCAAATATGTTCAACATCCCCCATCAAAATTTAAAGAAAGAACATCAACATCTAGTGTATATTCATCTCAGCTATAATTTCAGTTTGGACAGCTGAGCTCTAGCTGGAAAACCAATGAAGATAAATCTAGCGCCACCACTGGCACCGACTCCCGAGCGAGCGGCCGACAGCCATCGCAGGACACAAAGGTGATTAGTCGTGTGGAGAGACGGACACGGAGAAGAAGCCGAGCGAACTATCGAGAGTAACGGTGAGCACAGCGCAGGGAGCAGGCACAGCAGCAGGGAGCAGCAGGTCGCACGAAAAGAGGACAAAAAAAAGGAACACTTAGAAAGGCCTGCTTTGTTGATTTCGCAGACTCGTAAGTGCCGGCTTAAAGATAATTTCACAATATTTCTTTGCAATTTTGGAATCCAAGTAGTGCCAATAAAGTTATCGGAAATGGTTAAGGCAAAGTTAGATGAACATGGGTTGACTGTGGTTGGTCAATATCTACATTTAGACGATTCATCCACTTGCCGTATAGGAGCGTGTTGCACACCCTTCTCTACAAACACGTCTGATTTTAGTGCCATTCCAAATTCACAAACCATACCTTATAAGAATATATTATGGGTTGAACCCATTGGTGAAGTAAGTAATGAAGTTGAAGTTACATTCGCTCAATATTTAGATGATAAACTTGTTCCAATTTCACAAATTTTTCAAATTGAAAATCCAAGTTCTGCGCCAAATCATCAGTATTCAGAAGCGGAGTTAACTACAATTCTGATGTCAAAGGCTTATTCAGATTCACAACCTCAAAAATCAGCTATGGTTGTTATGAATCCTCATAGTGGACAAGGTAGAGCAGAGAAATATTATCATGGTCAAGTTGAACCAATTCTTATAGCTGCAAGATATAAGATTGATTTGGTCAAGACACGGCACCACGAACACGCTATTGAAATTGCTTACGATCTGGACATTGATAAGTATGATATTATAATTTGTGCGTCTGGTGATGGTACACCTCATGAAATAATCAATGGATTATATCGTAGAGAGGATAAAGCTGCAGCTTTTAATAAATTAACAATTTGTCAAACACCTTCAGGTTCAGGTAATGCAATGTCATTATCGTGTCTTGGTACGTTAGTTCCATCAGTTGCAACACTGGAGATTATAAAAGGTCATGTTGTTAAGACAGATTTAATGGCTGTTTGTATGAAGAATAAACCTGTCAAATTATCATTTTTAAGTCAAACTTATGGTATTATAGCTGAAGCCGATATTGGTACCGAATGGATGAGATTTGTTGGTCAATCAAGATTTGAACTTGGAGTTGTTGCAAAAGTTTTAGGACGTGTTAAATATCCATGTTCAATTGCTGTTAAATATATTACTAGAACAAAAGAAGAATTAAGTGAATTTTACAAAAATGCTAGTAATAATGCAAAACCACTTTTTAAAGATCTAACAGATGATGATTTTAAACTTAAATATTTTTCAGGTACTGAATCATTAGCAGATCCAGATGAAATTGATTTACAAGATGGTTGGGAATGGCTGGATCAAAAATCATGTGATAATTTAGGAATTTTTTATTCTGGTAAGATGCCATATATTTCAAAAGATACAAATTTTTTCCCTGCAGCTTTACCGAACGATGGTTCAATTGATATTGTGTTTTTAGATGCTAGACTGAATATAATTAAAACAGCAGATGCTTTACTTTCATTAGATAAAGGATTACATGTTTGGAAACATGATATAGGACATTATAAAGTAGAAGCATTTAGATTGATTCCTAAATTAGGCTACGGTAAAACTTCATATATTTCAGTTGATGGTGAGAATTTTTCATTTGAACCATTCCAAACTGAAGTTTTAAGAGGTGTTATGAAGACAATTATGCGAGATGGTAGCTTTAAAGAGACTGGTTTTCTCGATAATATTTAGAATCGTGTAATACTATATAATATATATATTGTATTCAACATAAAAAAAAATATGAGTGTATAGATATAACATAAAGCTATAAGAACGATTGAAAAAAAAAAAAAAAAAAAAAAAAAGGAACATTAAAGGACACACAAGAAGCAAAAATCATCAAATGAATGAGAAGGGGGAGGGGAGGGGAGGGGGAAATTACGAAGTAAAATACAAAAAAAAACAGACTTTCTTTCTTTTTTCTTTTCTCTTCTTCACATCAACTTATTCATTAATTATTTTTTTATTATATCTTACTTATTTTTATTTCTTTTCTTTAGATGGAGAAGTTGTTGTTGAATCTTCTTCATCTTCACTATCATCAACTAAAAATGTATCGTCATTAACAGGTTCATTTGGAACACTAGTTAAAGGTTCCCATTTCCCTTTAGAATCTGAATTATTTTTCTCGGTAGTAATTTCGGCATCAGCAGCAGCAGTGGCGGCAGTTATTGGAGTAACTACAGAATCTTCAGGAGTTTCAGGAAGATTTTTCTTTCTATCAAATGATTCTCTCTTTGGAGTTCCATAAATATCTTGAACTGTTTCATCATGCAGTTTAATACCTCCAATGCCACCACCAGCAGATAATTGATCTGATCCAGAACCTGAATGTTCAGTTTCATAACTTTGACGACGATTGAAATTAGGGAAGAAAGTTCCTTGACTTTGAGAAGATCTCTTTTCAGTACTAGTATTATTAGTTCCAAAAGCGCTAAATAATTGACCTTGTTGTTGATTACTATTAACTTCAGATTGAATCTTTTTAGCAATATTACCAAACCAACCACCAATTTTATTACCTGCATCTTCAACGGTTTTACCAATTGTTTCCACAAAATCTTCAGCATCGCTATCATCATCAACAGCCCATTTTGGTTTTCTATTTGGTCTTGGAGGTGGTTGCTTTTGTTGACGAACTGAACCGCCTTGTTGATTAGAAGAAGAAGAAGCAGATGAAGCAGATGCTTTTCTTTCATATTCTCTTGCTAACCTTTTAGCTAAAGCTTCATCTGATTCTAATTGTTTTCTTCTAGCAGCAGAATCTCTAGATGGCAGTTTTGGTTTAATTTCAGGTTTTGGAATAGGAATTTCAGAAGTTGGATCAGATAAGAATAATAATGCATTAAAAGCTGGATCTAATTTACCTTCAGATGCAATTAATGCCATTTTAATATACTTATCTTCCACAGTTGGGAAAGCATCTTTTAAATTTTTAATTGCTGATGAAACAGGAGATAATGGTCTTTGAGGTCTCTTTGGAGGTTCAGGTTCTTCAGCATTAATAGCCGATGTAGGAGTAGTTGTTGTAGCTATAGGTGTTGTTGGAGATGAAGTTGATTCAACAACAGCAGGTTCTGATTTAACAGTTTCCTCTTCAGTAACTTTATCTTTAAGTTCTTCTGTACTCATTGTAATTGAAAGTTGATCAATTGATCTATTTGTAAGATGATTTATAACTAGTTAATTGAGTATATGTTACTTATACAGAACAGCCAGTCGACTAACAATGTATATAGTTAACATACGTACGTTCGCCAACTATAGCTGGCGAGCAATTTGATAAGCGTGTGTGAGCGCCTGCCACCAGCCATATGATCACGATTCGCACACAGGCACCGGCCGGGCAATGGAGCACTGGAGCGCTGGAACTTGAAAGGGAGAGGAGGATGATTCGATCCCGCCTTATTGCCTGCTACAGTTGACTAGCACAGCCTCATTAGTAAAACTACTAACTACTAACTACTAACTAAGTGAACTAACTCTCTCTGTCTCTCTTTACGAGTTGGCGAGCGTTCGTGGCGTAGGTGCCATCTCTCGCGCCACATTTACTTTTACATCCGCCACTCTTACAAACATCTTTGCACCCATTCCCATTTTCAACTAGCACTGCCAATTAATCGATGGGTGGGTGGATGTGCACCTATTAAAGATTCTAGCTTTGCTTCTCTTAGAGAATTGAATTCTTCTCTGGATCGAATTTCCTTCCCTAGCTTATTACCAAAAACATCTGCCTATGGTTCTTTTCTTTTTACAGAAGCAACAATTGATTAAAGTTGTCTATCTGTCTTTGAATAAAAGGTTGATGAATTAGCTAAAATTTTGAGTGTAAATAATCACCAGATCATGTTAAATTTCGGCTGAAAAGGACAAGAAAGAGAACAAATCTATTTAAAAGAACTAAAAAAAAGCCTACGCTGTAAAAAAAGTCAAATTTACATTATCACAACTTGCATGATCTGCTATTTAGCTAAGAAATATTTCTTATTTCCAGGGCAAAGTAGTTTAATAAATATATGTTTGCATATATAGTATATATATATATATATATTTATATTAGATTTAATAAAGGTTAAGTAGTTACTACCATTTTGAGTTTGGTTCCTTTCGGCTCCGATGGTTGATCTGGTAAAAGTGGGTAACTTTCCGGGAGGGATAAATATACGTTTTTATATGAGTTTGAGATTTACTTATGCTTTATTTACACACATTAAACTTCACGAATCTACAGCGTGCACCTGACCTTTTAACAACAAAGCAACAAAGCGATTAATTAGATTCTTATATATAATATCGATCAACGTGTATATACATATTATAAATTTTTATATATTAAATAATTAAAAGTACTAGGAATAGATATAACGAGAACGTGTTTTGGGAAATTGGCAGCTTCTTTTGAGAATTGATAAGTGAGAGAAGATCTTTTTTACGGTTGCTGTTATTCTCTCTGGGCATCTATCATGATTCGTGCGTAGATAAGGAAGGAAACTCAAATGAGGCCCCCTCGAAAAACAAATGTATTGTATAGAACATTTATTACTAATATTTATATATGTATCTATCTATCTAGTTAGTAATTTACATTGCCGACGTATATTAATTCTTTTCCTAAATACTGCATAATTTAAATTTGAATTCAGGTATAGTAAATATCAAAAAAACAAACATAAAGAGAAAAATTGAGTTAACTTTTGTTATTATTATTCTGCAGATTTCGAGACGTGCCAAATTGAAGTTTAAAACAAAAGATCAATCAGTATTGATCAGTACGCACACATACACACATACACACACATATATATATATAAATATATAGTGTAATTTGTAAAGGGATCGGAATTTTGGAAATCGGGATGAATTGTACAATAAAGGGCATACTTTATTTCTTAATATAGATCTGGTTACTACTCTAATGAATGCACATTATGGAAGGATAAAGTTTATAATTATTTACATGATGATTCGAAGTTTCAGAAATAAATGATAATATAGCGATTGACAATCATGTTAAAGCATGAAATTGCATGTAAAATGGCATGTCTAGATAAAGAAGAATCTGTAACAAAGAATTGTAATAATGAAAGGGGAAAAACAAAAAAGAAAAGCAACGTAAAAGCGAAATAAAGGGATTTGCGATATGATCCAAAGATAGATAAAATGGTTTGCCAGAGAGAATCTAAGATATAAGTTAAAAAACTTGGTAGAAAGATAACGAGAACAATAAATGAGTAAATAAGTAAATAAGTAAATAAGTAAAATAAATAAATAAATAAAGCCGGATTTAGTAGATGAGATAGCAAAGGATGTAAAATGGAAATTGGGAATTGGATAATTGTTAAATAATTAAAAGATGGCTGCCAATTTCGGATATAAAAAAGAAAAAGCAATCAATCAATCAAAAATCATATAACATTATCAATTAGTTTTGAGTTTGACTTTTTCTGTCATCTTCCTTATTATTGATCTAATCATTATTGAAACAGATTCAAAGAATAAACGACAAATGAATAGTAGTACATCTGACACTACTAATACTATGAATGGAGTTATAATAATCAGCGATATTACATACTATAAGTAAAAGAAAAAAGTGAAAATATATGTTAGTGATATCGATTTTAATATTCGGTAAAGTTAGCTAATTGAAAAAGGTAGTACTTACATTGAAGTAGATGAAAGTATCTTTAAGCTGTTTTAACAACATCAAAACAGTGTTGTAATCAATAATCATATTGTCTTCTGTAACTAACATTGGGAAAAGTGTTTTATATTTAGCTAATTCTGAGTAAAGTAATCGATGGATAATAGAACAAGAGAGGTGGAATAAAGGACAGTTGCAAAGATCAGGGATGAATGCAAATTGTTTGATGATAAGAGGAAGAAAAAAAGAATATAAGAATAAGTATAAGAATACGAAGGAGAGAAATATATAATGCAATATATATATATCAAAGAAAAAATAAAGGCAACACCGATCAGATCGAGTCTTAAGTGTTCACACCACAACCACCACCAATAAATACAAGTTGCAAAAACTATAGTCGGTATAAATCGTGCAGCGGATGATAGCAAAAAGGAATAGAAAAAGAAAAAAAAAAAGAAAATACACACAAAACAACCTGTTTATCTCCTGCCAAATCCGAATAGCCATGATTTGCTTACTATTAAGCTTCTTCTCTCGATTCTTCTGACCTCCTGATCACCGCGTGCAGTCGCAGTCGCCGTCGCGGACTCGTGGTCCTTGAGAACTCTGGTCGCTGCCTCGCTCTTTCCCGCTGGCTGAGCCCGTCTCTCTCCGTGTCTCGCTGTTCCTCGCTGTGCCTCGTGGCAGGCAACAGGGCAACAGGGCAACAGGACTGCTGTCAGCTGAGCCTGGCAGGCTGCAGTGACTGACAGGGAGCGCTGATATTTTTTAGTTACGAGCTTTTTATAAGCTTTGCAATTATCACATGCCGCGTGCCCTCTGGCATCTGCCCGTGTCCACCGCCACTGCCCGGCTGCCCGCCTTCTTTCTTCCCTTCTTTCTTTCCGGCCCGGCGGCCGGCTGTTGCTTTTTTAAAAAAATTCTTATTTTTATTTTTTATTATTTTTTGTTTTTTAAGATTTTCGCGGATTTTGACTCAAATCTCCAGGTGCAGAGGTTCATGTTTCCGATTTCGATCGATTCCAGATCCAGAGCGATACCGCTCACAGCTAGCTACACTAATACATAGTGCTGAAAATTTTATATGCGCATATACATCTCTATTTAACTAAATTATCTATGTATCAGTAGTATAGTATATATATATATATATTTTTTGATAACCACCCAATACCCAAGATGAGCAGGTTAGAATTATACTCCCCAGAGGGGATAAGAGTTGATGGTCGTCGATTCAATGAATTGAGACAATTTTCAGCGCAGTTAAATACACATTCAAATTCAGCAGATGGATCATCATATATTCAACAAGGTAATTCTAAAGTGATATGCTTAATTCAAGGTCCAATGGAATCATTACCTGGTTCATTAAGTTCCACAAAAGTAGATTTAAATGGTCCTGTACTTTCAATCAATATAAATCATCCACCATTTGCGACAAATGTTAGAAAGAAGAGAGTGAGGAATGATAAAAGATTACAAGAATTATGCATTATTTTGAAAAGATGTTTTATGAAAACTATAGTTTTGAAGAATTATGCTCGTACTTTTATTGATATTAATTTAACTATATTATCATTAGATGGAGGGTTATTGTCTTGTTGTTGTAATGCAGTTACTTTAGCATTGATCGATGCAGGTATATCTTTATACGATTATGTTAGTTCTGTTAGTATTGGATTATATGATAAGATTCCTTTATTAGATATAAATACATTAGAAGAAAATGATTTAAGTTCAATTACAATAGGTGTAGTTGGTGATTCTGATAAATTGAATTTAATATTATGTGAAGATAAATTACCTTTGGATCATCTAGAAAAATTGATTAGTTTAGGTATTGAAGGTTGTCATAGAATTAGACAGTTAATGGATCAACAGGTTAGATTGGTAGGTAATGATTCCTTGGCAAAGAAGCAGTAGATGTCTTATATATGTATGTGTGTGCATTTGTGTGTATTTTTATAAATTGGCAATAGTTTAAATTTTAATTAATAATTTGTTTATATAATTAATAGGAAATAAAACTCAATTAAAAACTAGGTAGAAGTAAAACAAAAGAGGAAAATCAATAAAAAAACAGGGATATATAGCAATCGTGGCAATTAAAAAGATAAAACAAAACAAAAAAATACAAAAGAAAAAAACGCCTTAACAAAAAATCAAACAACAGAACTTAATAGAATGAAACAAAATTAAAAAAAAACTAAAAAAAAAAAACAATTTATGATTTACGATGCATCTTCTTATCAAGGAAACTTAATAACCTTGCAGTAGAACCTTTCATTATATTGTTTGTCAAATCAACTGTTGAATGTGGAGCAGGATGTGAAACGGCAGTTCTATAAGCATTAGTAACATTAGGACCTAATTGAGATTCTGTACTACTGAATGACACTGATCCAGTTTGAATCGTATACTTCAAATATGTAGTTAATCCAGTATCAAATAAAAGTAATTCCTCTCGATGCTTTCTCAATTCGTTTAATCTTTGTTCTGATGTTGGTAATAACAGCACCCTATTGATATCTATAACTGGTAATTTTGGTAACTTCAGCTTACTGTTGGCAATAAGTATAGATGATGAAGTTGAAGCATTGGATGCTTTTCTTTCTGATGGACTTGGAATTTGACCCACTGGAGAAGTGTTTGGTAGATCAAATTCTCTCATTTCTTCGTTCTCGTTAAGGTTTTCCAACTTTTTCGTTGGAGTTTCAACATCCAACATTGACTTTACTCTATAATTAGAATTTCTCTGTTCATATGGATTACTATAGACAGTTTGATGTCTAGAATTATAAAGTGGATTATTAGAAATATCAGAGTAATATGAAGAATCACTACCATATGCAGTTGACGATGATGTCAGTGTCGTTCTTATTGTATCTCTAGTGTTCTTTCTTATAAATTCATCTCTGTTTTCTTCTCCATATGGCACTTCATTAATAGTTTCATCGTCTGGTCTCAATGAAGGAGGGTAAGCTCCCGTAGACAATGAACCAGTTGAACCTCTTTTTCTTCTGAATGTAGATAACTCATCGTTAGCCATAAATGAATATTCATCGTCATCTGATCTAATAGAATAATCATCATAATGATTACCCGATATTGAGTTCGATACACTGCCACTGCGGAATGATGTTGACTTTGGACCATCTTTCATTGATAATGGAGCTAATTTATACTCTTGGTTAGTTTCAACTTCCGCCTCTGGTTCATGATCATATTCAGAAGGTTTCCATCTGTCATCTTGTTCGTCGTCATCTTCTTCTTCTTCGTTTGCTGCATAAACATTAACAGCCGGATTCCCATTCCACTTACTTTCATTGTCTTCATATTTATCAGTCACTTTTGAATCCAGATCTGATGCATTCCAACTACGTCTGTTCTTAGTAGTATTTGAGTTATTGTCATTTCCTGGATCCAGTGAGCGATTCGATGAAAATTGGCTATTAACATCGCCAGCTTTTTTATTTGAAGAGGATGTAGAGGCATTAGAGTAATTATCAGGATTGACTTCAGTTTCCATGTTTATTTCCCTTTTACCGTTGGAATCAGCACCATTACCATCGGATTCAGACATATAAGTATTTCTATTTTCAGATGCTTGGAAAACAGAGTTCCTAAAACTTTGAGACGGAATACTCAAAGATGGGCTTTTATTTTGTGATCCGGTTTCAAATCCGTTTTCATCATCGGAATCATCATCTTCGTGTGGGTTCCACACACCTCCTGCGGCATCATCATCATCGTCATCATCATCGTCATTGTCAGCATCGTGGTCATGATGATCATCATTAACATGTTCATCCACCAGCATCTCTTGACTTGACTCATGGCGCCAATTCTCACTGCTAGAAGCTAAACTTGGAGATGCAGCTTGAGAATTCCCTGTCGTATTGAATGAACGGGTGCTATGACTTTCAGGTATTAAATTCACACTGCTACGTGAATTACGTGACTTATTTGACATGAGAGAAGTATCTGGATGCAAAGCTGATTTAGATTCCAAGTCTTGCTCATCATTATCTTCATCTGAGCTATGCGGATTCCAGCCACCTTCGTCATCAGAATCAGAATCATTTTCATATCCCTGATAAGAATGATAGCCACTGTCATCTTCGTATGCTTGATCTTTATAATCATTTCCCTCATCTTCGTTGTCCGAGTCAAATTTAATACTGTTATTAGATTTTGGAGACAGAGTAGGTGAAGGAACTCTTATACTTGAAGCTGAGGATCTTGAATTGTAATTTGCTGTATTCACCATTAGATGATTAGTGTGTGCTGCATCCACGGTAATATTTGGGGGACGGCCAGATATTCTCTTGTCTTCAGCATCTGGAGTCCATGATTGTCTAATATTGTCCGATTCTGTGTATCCTGTTCTCCACATGTCATTTCTTGAATTTGCCGATCTGAGTGAGCCACTGAAAGATTGAGAGTCTCCAGCTAGTGGTTCATACGTTGTGTCTTCAGCCGAGTGATTTGATGATCCTTGAGAATGAGAGTCTATATCTTTATCATCAATTCGACTATTTCTGTTGGAATTTGAAGCACTAAAGCTATCAACTTGACGAATTAAATCTTGCAATGAACCGCTTTCTACTTTGTTGTCTACCTGTATGGACTTGGAATTTCTAGAACTGTCTAGCGAAAGTCTGTTTCCGAACAGAGCAGGGGTGCTATCTTCATCCTCCTGATCTGCATCTTCATAATCAGGTAAATAGTTCTCTGTAGTGTCTATACGTTCATCATCTGAGTTCGGTGCAATTGAGCTGGAAGGGCGAGATAACACGTTATCATCGTCATCTTCATCATCATCGTCGTCATATGAAAATCCTCTCAAAAAGTATGCGTGGCCTTTAGTTGACATTGTATACTTTCACTTTATTAGGAAAAAGAATTATGAATTGAAATGCTAAAGGAGAGAAACTAGATTGGAATTTAGCTGAACCCAAGCCCTGTTTAGTTTATATATCGTGTGGTGTATATGATATAGTGCAAGAGAGCGTGTTCCTTAAGAAAAACTTGTGCAAAGGAAACGGTTAACAGTAACAACAAGCTCTTACTTGTATGTGGCCGTAGATATCTGAACTAATTCAAAGGAAAGAAGAGGCAAATCTATTGACTGGTGAATGGGAGTAAGGCACAGCTGTTTTAATGTGGGACTGCTTACAAGAGTGCCCCGTCTCTGTATTTATTACTCTATTGATTCTAAATTCTAAGTTCTAAGTCTTGTGTCCTCCCGGCCTGGATAGCGGATACCAGCTGGGCATTGCTCGGTGCGCGCCCGTTGCAACTTGCAAGTTGCACTGCCATCAGCCCCGGTGCTGTAAGGCGGTGGAAGGTGGCCGTGGGGCAGTGAACGAGCAGCTGGTAAGGCTGGAGGAGCCCAGTCTCGAAAACTGAAATCGAGTCGACTGACGGGCTCGACTCAATGCTCAATTAAGTTCTCAGGTCTGTGAGACAGTGAGACTCCGGTGAAAATTTTCTCCGTCTGTCTTCTTTCACACTGCGCTACTACTCTTTTGTTCACATACGTAAATTTCTCTTCATGAATCTAACCTCCTAGGTTATCATACTATTCATGGTTTAATAATATTAATGTTTCGTGCTTGACAACTTAGAGTTTCTTCCATCTCTCAGCTTTGGTCCCTATGGGGATTGAAGTGGGAGCGGGAGTAGGAATAGAAAGGTAACAATCCAATCAGTAGATTGGTCTTCTCTTTATGTTTCCTCTCTCTGGACTCAGTCCCATGAATCTGTCGTAGACCACTTGGACTGTTATAGAATTGATAACTGTTGGCAATAAGAATAATAGAAAACATCCACTTTTATTATTAGATGCATATTTATAGTGATGAATTACTTTTAAACCTTATCTACATTATCTGAATATTTCGATTGATAGAGAAGCAAGTTATTTTCTGATTTATATGCCTTGATGGGTGATTTCTGTTATCTATTTTGCCTATGTTAGCCTCACGATTCGTAACTATCATTAGTTCAACTAACCCAATGTTGATTTTTTCTTATATTTAAACGATAAAGCAAAGTCAACTGTTCGGAAGAACGACTTACCAAAATTATTTGTATATAGATACATTGGAGTGCGCCTGGTCTTCAAGTTAACCGTGTTCTACTGGAATTCTCTAATTTTCAAAACCCGTATTCTCTTCACTCTGATCCCAAGAGAATCATTCTCTTCTAAAGCGTAGCTCAAAAAGGTTGCTTTACCACCATCGGGTAACTGAATAACATCACCTAACAATATATCATATTTCTGATCTACCGATCTGTTCTCTGCAATTGGAGTTGTATAAACCAATTTTTGAGACGACTCTTTTAAAAGTATTTCTGAGATTTGTCCTCCCTTAAGTTTTTGCTTGCAAAGTTTCTCAGAGACAGCACACAGTTCTCTCTTTAAAAATTAATTAGATAGGCACACTCCATCCCACTCCACTCCATAATAGTCTACAAATCCAACCAAGCGTAGTAGACCATTCCGTTAAAAAAATATCAATTAAAAACAAACTATTGTTCTGAAATGAGTGAATACCGAACTTGAGGAATGGAGAGGCAATTGGCGAATACTAAATATAATTGGGCGACCAAGTAAGGATTTAATTGATACAACAGAGAGGACAGGAATTCTAAGATAAAATCAGTTACTTTAGGACTTTTTTTTGTTTGTTTGTTTGTTGAGTTAATTTGCTAACATGATGGTTCAGCCCGTTTATGAGAAAAAGACCGTTACAGTTAGTTAGTTAGTTAAATCCATATTCTCAGCATTTTTATCCCATTTATCAGGGAGTATAGAATCTATAAAATATAGATTTTAATAATATATTATCGTTTCTAAAGCCATACAGATAGATAGTTAGTTTCTTGTTTACGTCCCATTACGTCCTGGGGAGGGGATTATCCGAATGTTCAGGAATGTGTTGAGATCAGGCACAACACCTAACTTTCCGCAGCTCGTCCCAGTGTCCGAGTGGTTAAGGAGCCGCCCTGCTAAGGCGGTGTGCTCTGCATGCGCAGGTTCGAATCCTGTCTGTGACGGTTATTTTTGCTATAAGTAAACTTCATGGTTTTCTTAAAGCTTTAGTATTTACTGCTAGAATACTAACATTCATGAGAAACGAAGTATGAAACATTTTTTTGAATTACTTCAAAAGATTCTGTTCGGGTTTACTTTTTAGAAGGTCCAAATATTACAGATTGTGATGTGATATATAAGACAATTTCATTTACACTGCATATGCTACCGCCAAGAATAAAGCAAAATATCAAATATCATAATTAACCAATTAGAAAGGACTCTGATCAACAGCTAAAAATTTTGATCGACTAACCTTTTAACCAATTTCCAATCATTTTTTTCACTGTAATCTAAGACAATGATACCACTACCTCTTCCGTATGATTCATCTATGCCTGCAGAGATTAAACCTGTTGAAACATTGTCTGGCCAGCAATTGTGGTCAAAGAAGTTTGAACCGGAACAAAAATTAACGAATAATTTCGGATCTGAGTTGGTACTATTGTACTGTTTGGCAGTGTCAATCAATTGCTTGACGTATGCTGCTTTTTTTGGGATGTCTTCTTCTGTAGAGATTTCACAGAAATCTTGGACCCTGAACAAACCTCTGTCCTCGTCAATAGCGTTGTACGACCATGATGAAGCTGGGAGACCAAACTGATTCTGGTGCTCTTGGTTTTGAACACCAAATCTTCTGAATAGAACCACCTTTCCTCTACAATCACGTAACTTTGGAATAGCACTGTCTAGATACCATCTGTGTTCGTTACCATTTAGGAATCTCTCCTTGATGACCCTTGGAAACTCATCATTGTTGTTATCCCACTCACCAGTACCTTCCTGTTTTAAAGAAACAATGACAGTTTCTGAAGAATGCTGCTCAAGGTATTTATAAACATCCTCCAAAAAATCTCTGAACTTCTCCGAACCAACAAGTTTAACTGGGAACTTACCGTGAATGATTATTAAATCATTCTTAACCAACTCATCATCTCCCATTGTCAGGAAGTTTCTGGATAACCGGATGTCCAAAAATCTGACACCATGTTTTAATTGCTCAGTAACTGATTTACCTTGACACTGCACCGAAGGAAGAGCCATGTGACAAGCTGCTGAGTTGTGAGTGCCTGGTAAAGACAATTTTGATATGTAGACGTCGTCATTAATTTCTCTAAGCCACGAAGAATAGTCAACCATTATGATTTTGAAGCAATGAGCGTTATTTTTACAGAATTTTAATTTGTAAAGAAGCACTTCAAGAATCAGTTCCCTATTTATAGAATCTCCTGCTTGCTCTACTAAGATATTCAAAGGATGAAATTAGCCCCTGCAGGGATTGCTCTTAGTCTTTCCCCCGCGAATTGCGATGACTCTCGAAGTCGCGACTGCTGTCCAGTGCCGACACCGCCCCTCGAATCCTCGATCTGACTATGATCAAAGCTCTATGCTCTAATCAAATAAATTTAGTGATAGGACCAACCACTGGCAGACCTGGCAGCTGATAGTGTGGCTATTGAATCCTCTATTTTATTGGTTTACTTAGGGATGTTAAAAAATTTGTAACTAATCCATAAATACAAAATCATTAAATGGTTCTAGGTTTTGATGTGGGGAGGTATGCATAAAAAATAAGACCGAATCTATATCGTAACGTATTGAATAAAATGACTTATTCGTTCAACATATATCTACTCCACTCATAGCCTCAAAATTTCGAATATATTAGTTATGATTAAGTATGACGAATATCTTTTTAATTTAATAAATATCTTATCTATAATCTGTAAATAGTACATTAAACTAAAAAAAAGATTGTACAGCAGAAGTCTCGTTGGTAAACTTCTATCGGTCTTATGAAGCGATTTGTGGGAACTGCATACCTTGTGGTGGCATTGGAGGAGCTTTAAGCTTATTAATAAGATCCTTTTTAAACAAAACTACATTTTCATTTCCTTTTGTCAATTCCAAACCCTTGTATAATTCATCGTTAAGATCTTCTTCTATATAGCCTCTTGAAGGAATGAATTCGTATAACCATTCGTCAGCAACCTTGTCGATCAATATGAATCCAAAATTCAAATGTCTAGTATCTTTACCCAATTTTTCAATAAAATCGATGGCTTGATTCTCCACATCATAGTTATGTCTGTAGTTTTTCAAAACTGAAAGTAATTCAATCACTAAACCGACTGGTGAGTTAGCTTTCGTTGCTTGTAATGGCCTGGCAACAACAACGCCCACTGGGACTTCATTGAAGTATATATATTGAGCCAAATCTCCTGATGCTTTGCATTCCTCGATATATGATTGTGGATACTCTCTTGGTGCTGTGAGGACATTGAATATTCCCAAATTGTTGACAGTCAAGTCGTCTAATGCTATTTTAACGTTAGCCATGATATTAAATTAATGATAATATTAAAAAAAGGATCTAAGTAAGCTATGAAACTTTGTTTGGTTGTTTTTTTCGAGAAACTGACAAAAGTTTGGGTTTGGAGACAAGGTGAAAAAACACCCCGGTTGAAAATTACAAGACTATCCTATTCGTTCATGATAGCCGGCATCTGTAGATTTTTCAACGCGTTGGCGCGCAGTGGGCAGTTTGTCAGTTACCTTGTAAGCTGTGGCTATTGGGCTCATCCTCTCAGCTCCGGCCCCTAGCCTCCAGGCAAAGGCTCCCCACAAACACAGTGCTCAGTGCGACACACCCGCTTGACTATCTGTTTATCTGTACAGCTCTTAGGAAAAATGTACTCCAAACTTCAAAAATAAACTAACTACGCGATAGGAAATAGACACGACAAATTGATCGTCTCCTGAAACCTGATCTTTAGAAACTAGAGGATCGTCAATTTACAAATACAGTCACAAATTCAAATATAAATATACTATATTGGCATATCTGACCAAATAAATAACTTTGCATCTCATCAGGATCCTTGAGCTTAAAGCTCCCAAATGCTGAGTTTACTATATATAAGTAGAAAAATGATCTTGGTTTACCAAACCCTAAGATAACGGACAATATTATTCAACATTCGTAAAGAGAAATGCTCATCCTTTTGAATGATTGGAACATTATCTATATTATTTTGGTTGCTATCTCAGTTTCGGATTTATTCTTTCTCGCTATTGTTAACTAAAGTTCCCACTACAGGATACTTGGACTTGAACATTTCTTCCCAACCATCTAATGACTTGATATCAGAGGCATCTAAGTCTTCCAATGTGTCAATATCTTCACCAAAAGGTTTAACCATCTCTAAAATACAATTAATGCATAACGTTAGTATCTAAGTAAACAACAAAAAATAGGAAGAAGTCATTTAATACTTACCAGGCTCAAAAGAATTTTTAGCTAGACCTCTTGAAGCGTCATGTCCTGCAAAAACATTGTATGGACCAGAAGGGCCGTAGAATTGCCTCGATTTAGAAACATCATACACATTACCCCTGACAGCTATGTATATCTGTTCGAGATCAAATCCATTGTATTTGTACAAAGTCTTAGGAGTGAAAACCTGCACCACCGTTGCATCTTTATGCTCACTTGGTTCTTCTGCATCTATGTCAATTGTAGATATCGATGAAAACAAGAAATTTTTCAATAGGACAGCTCCTAAAATAACTAGGACAGCAATTAGTACGATATTGCTCATTGCGACTTATTTCTGAACAAATGCCTTTTATAAAGTCGGGATTGAAGGCGTAGTGGAGTGAATTCAGCAGATCAGCTGAATATACAAGGAATAGCAACAAGGAAAGGAAGGTAACTAAGATTCCAGATATATTGATAGAGGCACAACAAGAGGATAAACGATGTGTATACGAATAATCTCATGACCCTCAGTCTTCAGTCGCAAACCGCTGGAGTGAGAGTCTGGCGGCTGGAGTCATGTCCGACCCCTATTGTAACTATTTAAAAACACAGTGAAGTTTCAGGCCCCAGCCGCTACCACAGGATTTTCTTTGTTATGGTATTATTCAGCACTGCGAAGATGCCTTATTACATAGAGCTTTAAATGTCTAACTGATCTATCACACCGATCCAGTCTGCTCCCCTGTCGTCCGCTTGACCAAGCTGTCTTGTTATTTATTTTTCGCACCACTGTTTTGTTTTAAGACTTTGTATTAGGTTGTAATTGGGTACTGTACAAGAAGGCCATTTACATATATTGAAGAACTGTTTTATATTATTAGAACTTACGTAACATTAAATCAACAGTTATGTACCATTGCACTAGTTGACGCGCCGTGGTTAACCTCCCTCGCGATTCACCCAGGGTAAGTTTCCAAAGTCCAGGACCAAGTCCTACTCTAGAATTGAAAATCCCAGCTTTCAGGAATCAGATGACTAGGACTAGGAATCAGGCTTAATATTTGCTCAATTCTGCTGCGGTTGAATCGGTGATGCGACTTGTTTATAAATATGTAGGTATCAGTTTATATCCGCAGGCGGGTGGGACATTTTTTGTAGAACTTGCAATAGCGGAACATAATAAAAAACTGCTGGAGCATAAACGGTTGAGTTGTCGTTAGTCTAACCGTACGAATAGCCAGGACAAAACTGCATGCAAGTCAGAATCGCTTCCTCACATTTGTATCAGGGAGAGCTCTCTAGTATTTACCTTTTTTTACGTTACTTTATTGTACATTTAACATTTAACACTTTCAAGTGTAAGGTTTTAATAATTACAATTGTTGCCATTGGTATTTCAAACACATAGCAGAATCGCACTCAAATTTAAACCTTTAGTTTGCTATAGCCCATTACACAGAAGAACACTTAATTTTGAAACAGAAGTATCAAAACAAACTCAACTGGCAGCCAGCTCAAGATCATCTTACTGAGAATAGAAGACCGAGCGAGGAACAGGGCAATATGAATAATTTCAGTAATAACAATGTCATCACGGAAAGAAAATCATACAAGGATCATCTTTTAAATACTAAATCTTGGTAAAATAGTTCATCATAAATATACTCATTAAACTTCCTAATCTAAATGAACATCCTCATTCTTGTAGTTATCCAAAACAATACGGTAAATGAAATTTGGAGAGAAACCTCCAATATTTGTTATGTAGATATCAATCAGTTCAGGCACAACATAATCGAATAATGGATTAGTAACTTCACATTTACCGACTAGATCACTATCTTCGTAAGGCAACACTTTACCTGAATTACCGACCTCAATCAATGAATCCCTATCAAATGGATATGTTGGGGAAAATTTATATAAACCAGCAACTGCAAAAACAGGAGTTCTATGTTCTTTTGCACATTCACAAACAGTAGCAACACCAGCCGCCGTAACACAACCACCGTTGGCAAAGACAGATCTAGCGCCGATAAGAACTTTTCCAACTCTTGACATCACAGCGAAAACAGTAGAGTCAGGTATAATAACAGTCTCGATGTTGGCCTCCGCCAAAGTCTTCGCAAACTTATGACATTCTTTAATATCGTTTGGATACGATTCTGTTATCAAGACTGTAAACTTTCTCTTCAAGCTAGCTTTCAATAAGAAATTTAAAACAGTCTGAGATCCAGGTGTCGGCGTTAATAATATTTCATTATCGTGAATCAAATCAACGGTCATCAATTCTATATTTTCGTGCACTGATGCAATTTCATCAATCAATTCTCGAATACCTTGAATAACAACTGATCTTAAATCTTGATTTTGAGCCTTAGTGGTTTCTTTTGTCGAAGTCTTTGCCACTGTATTTGTAGATAACAATTGAAACATAGAGGTATTAACCGGTGCACTATTATACATGGTGACAGAAGAGGAGGATGATGATGTGTCATTCACCTCATCTCTGATTATGGCAAGCACTCTTCTTACTATATTCCCCGTTGCGAATTCTCTTGGTTGGGCTTCAATTAGTTTTTTACCGACACCTCGTATAAGACTAATAAATTCATCAGTATTAGACCATCTAGAATTGGATATGACTCTCATCAATAGCTGACAAGTTTCGGTAGCGACAAGGAATGATCCCGTAACCTGTCTTCTTTTCAGCTTGGAAACGAATGAGTCAACCAAAATCTCATACTTTTGTGCAGATGCAGACATTTTTATTTGTAAGATGCTATATGATTTCTCTATCGGCTTAATGATATCAAATTCTCTATCGACTGAATGATTCCCAGACCTAAGCTTTAAAGTAGATGCCAAGTCTTGTAATCGACGGTTCCTACCTTCACATCACCTCCCAAACACCAAGATTGCACGCACAGCGATGTATAGGCCTGAAAATTTTTTTGCTTTTTTTGGGTTTTTGGAAAGGGCTAACTAGATAGACGCGTCTATCGACTGATGATATAAGCCCTATTTCGAAGTCACGAAGGTTTAGGCCAAAGGGTAAATTAGGGAATCAAATATAGTTGTTCCATATATATATCTTATTACAGCGTTATCTGAACTGTTATGCTATGTATCTATCAGCTCAATGATACAATCAAATGTAACTAAGTTTTAGAAGTAATCAAAAATTCGTATGTAAACTACTTTTTGTTTTGTGGTACTGTTATGCCATGGTTTAGGACGAGAGTGTTTTGTATAGGGAGCCTAGGGACCAGAATTCAAATCCTGATGCCTCAGGGACTTTTTAGTTTCCTTTCTAAGTTTTCTTAATCTCAAACATGCATTTACAATAAATCTATAGTTTACACTACCATTTGTATCATCAAAGTACGTTCCGTTAGTCTTATAGAGGGAAAACTATAAATTATCATTCACTGTCACTCTCAAAGAAAGAGTCCAACCTTGAATTTTTCTGTACAGCTTTGGACTTATTGAAGCTTTCAGTCTCTTTTGTTGAAGCGTCTCCATTCCTCTCTTTGGTTGGTTGAACATCATAATCGGAACTCAAATCTTCTTGCTCTGATGGAGATTCTGATTCTGATTCTGATTCTGACTCAGTTTCCATTGCCACAGCCACTGATTTATGTATTGCTTCTATAGCATTATTCAGATGTTCCAAATGCTGGTTATCATCGTATTTAGTATCCCTCTTTGTAATGGCTTCAATATCTGTCTCTAAGATCTTCAGTAGCTTGTCTTTCTTCTCATTTATGAGTCTTCTCTTGTTATTATTCAAGTCTTTTGAAAGTCTCTCTAGCTTCTCCAATTTCTTCAAATATTTCAATTTGTACCCATCCAATGTTTTATAGTTTTCCTTATTTTCGGTTTTGGAACTTTTGCTTTTCTGTTTTTTAAGCGAAGTTAATCCTCCTTTTCCTCCACATATCGGAATCCTTATATATAAGTTCAAATATCCTCCAGTATCGTATTGATTCAACATCTCTTCAATAATATTAAAATTCATTATTGAAGTACCGTTGGTGAGAGATATTATAGACCTAGAGGCCACGCATGGAGGCAGTAATGCTCTCAATTTTGTGTTTAGTTCTTCCACCGGTAAATTACTTGGAACAGTAACATTGATATCTTGCAAGCCACTGATTGTTTTTAAAAATACCTGGACCATTTTTTAAATTACTTTACTTTAGTTCTTACTATTCTGTAACACGTAACTGATGTAATTCAGAGTCATGGTGCCAAAGCTTGCCTCCCTCTAATGAGCAGATCGCCCTAGATAACAATTGAGAAACCAACACAGCTAGTACTAACTGCACCTCGCTCCAGCACTGCCAACCTCCAGAGTCCAGGCTCTCGCGAACTCCACCATTTGATGCCGGCACAGATAGAAAGCAAGGAGGAGTCTTAACATTCCTGACATACTTAATAACTCTATTATGGTATCGCCATTTCCTAGTGCTTAATTGCCATATTTCACATACTCAAAGTGTGAGTGTACTACAGCCAAAACGATTTGAATCAGTGATCCAAAATGCCATTTAATGTAGGAATCCTCATCCTATCAGATACATGCTTCAAGGACAAATCCCTTGATAAGACAACGGCGGCAGTTGAAGAGACAATCAACAGATTTAACATAGACAATCAGACATCAACTTACATTGTCTCAAGAAAATCCATTATACCTGATAGAATTGATGAAATACAGCTCAAAATTGGCCAATGGAGTAAAGATGAGGACTTAAGATTAATTCTCACATGTGGAGGGACCGGATTCACAAGTAATGACGTTACTCCGGAGGCAATAAAACCATTGTTGGAAAAGGAAGCACCAGGAATTGTACATGCAATGCTTTCTGAATCACTCAAAATTACTCCATTTGCAATGATGTCTAGACCAATTGCTGGCATAAAGAATAAGTCTCTCATTATTACTTTACCAGGATCTCCAAAAGGATCCAAAGAGAATTTGCAGTCCATAATTAAAGTTTTAGCCCATGCTCTCATCCAGATTGAGAATACTGATTCCAGAGCCTTGCACAAGAAGATGGATCGCACCTTAAACGATGCCTTGCCTAATGCTGGAGTTTCACATATGAACCCACCTCTTTCACATGATCACCAGGATCATCAACATACTCATAACCACACCCATGATGTTCAAACCGATAAGGTTACAGGCCGAATAGGATGCGGAATTGCTAGACACACTCTACAGTCTAATGATCCTGATGCTCCGGTCACTCAAAGATCAAGAGAATCTCCGTACCCTATTATTGAAGTTTCAGAATCGTTCCGACTCATACGTGACTTTACACCTTCCAGTTTAGTAACAGAAATTGATATTACTGATGAAACATTTACTGGGTGTGTCATTGCAGAGGATATTTATTCACCTCTCGATGTGCCAAGCTTCCCTGCAAGCATTGTAGATGGATATGCTGTTGTATCCACGGATGGTCCTGGTACATATCCAGTCGTTTCTATATCTCATGCTTCTGCCAACAATGAACAAAGGGTTTTAAAACCTGGTCAAATTTCAAGAGTGACAACTGGTGCACCTATTCCAGAAGGCGCCGATGCAATTGTTATGGTTGAAGAAACTCAATTGGTTTCTCAAACTGATGATGGCTTAGAAGAAAAAGAAGTCAGGATCTTGGCTACGGCAGTTGCAAAAAATGACAATGTACGAGAAATAGGCTCAGATCTCAGACAAGGAGCTCTGATTTTATCCAAAGGTTCAAGAGTTTCACCTAATGGTGGAGAGGTTGGATTGCTAGCAAGTGTAGGTATAAACAGAGTAAAAGTATTCAGGAAGCCGATTATTGGTGTACTTTCTACGGGCGATGAGTTGAAAGATATTAGTGTGAAAGGTGACCTTCGTTATGGTGAAATATATGATAGTAATAGACCAGCATTAATATCATTGATCAAAAATACTGGCTATGATGCAATCGATCTAGGGATTGTTTCTGATTCAAAGGATTCACTAGCCTCTCTAATTACTGAAGCCTTCATAGGTAGTAATGTGGATTATTTAATCACAACCGGAGGAGTGTCAATGGGGGAGCTAGATCTTTTGAAGCCTACCATTGAAAGAACATTAGGAGGTCAAATTCACTTTGGTAGAGTGAGAATGAAACCAGGTAAACCTACAACTTTTGCAACTATCACATTTAAAGGCAGAACACGAGTTATTTTTGCGTTGCCAGGTAATCCAGCCTCTGCCTCTGTTTGCTACAATGTTTTTGTACTTCCCTCGCTTTTAAAGTTCCAAGGGGTTTTAGCGAAGACAGGAAGTATACTTCCCTCCCTTCCTGTCATATCAGTAAAGTTACATGGTGATTTTAAACTTGATCCGAAGAGACAAGAATATCAAAGGGCTTATATTTACCAAAAAGACGATATGGAATTGCTTGCAGAATCGACGGGGTTTCAAAGAAGTAGTAGAATAGGATCTTTCAAAGGTGCCAACGGTCTATTATGCTTACCTTCTGCGGAGGAATACGGTTCCAAAGTTGCCAGGTCTGGAAACAAAATCAAAGCTTTAATGATTGGACCACTAGATAGTTCATGAGTTTTAAAACAGGGAGATCTTTATAAATAAGAGTACATTCGTAAATTTTTTTCAGTCCGAGTGAGTTATACATTCCGTAATCGACGCGACGGTAGTTGGAATCTGGATTGGACTTCATCAGTCTTGGAAGCTGATTTAAACTACTCAGAATTTAGAGCTCTAACCTCTAGGCTCTGGGTCCTTAGACAGTCGTGGAGTCCTGCACTAGGAGACTTTTACAAATCTGACGGTAGTTATAGACTAGTGTGTTCCTGTGTGCACAGTGCCGCTGGGGTCTGAAAGGGGGCAGGCCGACATGTAGTTGAAGTCGATTTTGATTTGTACTTGTATATTTTCATGAAACATGAAGATTTCACCGCTCGACGCGCGCGTCTGCTCTCTTTTGTGGTCGGAGAATCAGACATCAGAGATTATAAAAATATATCTATATACAAGTACAAATGGCACCCTTACAAATAATGATGCAAAATTCTACATTCTAATATTCCAATCATCAAAGTTAAACATCATATAATACAGAACTCATATATATCTGGCGTTTTGTCAGCATCAATTAGTTTTAAACAAGGAAAATATAGTGCATCGGCTTAAATCAGAAGGTTGTGTTCTCTATATTTTTTTTTTTTTGGAGACTAACCATTCAAACATAATAGAATTTATCGTAAAAGATGACAAACCTAAGGCCGATGTCTACAGAAGAATTTAATGTAAGTACATAATCATAGCTACTTTTTTTAATAAACGTGAAGCTAACACCGGTTTTTTTTTTAAAACATAGGAAACGGTTGATATTCTGGGAACTCTAAGAGTGAGTGAGCTTAAGATTGCCTGTAAGGCTATGGGACTATCTGTCGGTGGTCGCAAATCAGAACTACTCAATAGAATTGAAAACTATCTTGTCAGTGGGAAAAACAGAAAAGACTATGCTAGATTGTATGCTATAAAACAGACACTGACTTTGGCTGGAGATGGCGATAAATCACCTCCATTCACCGCTATCTATCAAAGTTACAGCTCAGGATCTTTTACTCAAACAACAACAGCCAATAGTATGACCACTAGACTTTCTCCTGCACCGACAAGTCGACTTATAAGGAGGGATAAAATGGTAAAATGGATTCATTTCAAACCCTCAGAGTTCTATGTTTTAAAACGATTAATACAAACTGAAGGGAATCAAAACCCAAAACTTGCTAAAAGAGAACAAATCAGGGGCACAATAGGGATAAGCTTCAGGTTAACAGAGAGTGAAATTGAGCTACTGAAGTCTGCTGAAGATATGAAACTATATCTTTTGTCAGGAAAGATCGACGATGAAAAGCCCTCCGAGGATAAAGATCTTGAATTTCCATTGCCTAATGCAATTACATTGAACGGTAAAAAACTACCTGATTATGTGAAAGGTATAAAAGGTGCAAAAGGCTCTGTCAAGCCAGCAGATTTAACACCATACCTTGATTTCAAAAGTACAAACTTCCTAGATATCGCATATGCTGGTACAGAAAGCGATTTTCTCATATACATATATATTGTACAAACCGTTAGCCCTGATACGTTGGTTCAGAATATCCTAGATAGACCACGTATACCCAAACAGAATACCATTGATTTTGTCGAAAAGCAGCACCAGGGCGAAGATGACCTTTTAACTTCGGGCGAAGTTGTTAGCTTAAGTTGCCCGGTCTCGATGGTTAGAATGCACAATCCTTGCAAGTCTAGATATTGTGAGCATCTTCAATGTTACGATGCATATTCATTCTTAAGGCTACAAACGCAAGTTCCTTTGTGGCTATGCCCCGTTTGTAACAAAAAATTGAAGTATAGTGACTTGGCAATTGATGCTTATTTTGAGGAGGCAATTAATAAAACCGGCGAGGATGACGAAGCAATTGCAATAGACGAAAATGGAGAATGGAGAGTTCAAGTTGCAGATGGTATATCAAAGGAGAAAAAAGAGGAATCACATTCCAAATCTAATCCGCAGGTCAAATCCGAACAACCGGAAAGCATGGACGAAATCCCCACTAATAACGATGATTGCGATATAGAGATCATATCATTAGACTCGGAGTCAGATGAGGAAGACGATGATGAAAACGAAGAAGAAGAAAGAGAGGCTAGCAATATCACCAAAAAAGCAAGACGTCAACGGTCAACTAATAATTCACTATCTGCCGGAATGGATACAAGTACATTTCACGCTATACCAATAGCGCCACCACAATCAAAAACTAACAGAGGAAGCCAAGGCTCAATTTCAGAGTCGGATGATCATTTGATCATTCCCTCTGCTAGGCAACATCGACACACCGTCAGCTCACCAGTTACCGCAACAGAACATCAAACTTCTTCAGCGGAGACACAAGACGTGGCTGTAGAACTTTTAGATAGCGAAGAGGAAGAGCCCATCAACACAACAAATGATACCCCTGCAGACAGTAATCCGGCTTCAAATTTTGTACAAGAAGTCGACCAGACGCATAATAAGGGGCCTGCTACAAACGATTCAAACACATCTGCCTCTCTTTTGACAGTGCTACAATCCAGCACACGAGACACCCCCGCCCCGCCTACCGTACAAACCGATAATCTAACCACAGAACAGAAGAAAACACCTTCTCCAGTTGAAAGCACTTCACCCGAATCGAATCCAAGGCAAACGAACTCGAGTCATGTTACGCTGGAAAACAGAGATGATGTTCCTAATTCAAAGGTTGCTACACCTCCAGCCGCAGGAAAGCAGACTGCCGCTTCTGAGACGCTAGGTTTACCGGCACAGACTGCTTCACCAGGAAATTCTGAACGACAAACTTTCCTGGTGACTATTGAATTGCCAAAACATGATCCTAAAAAAAGACCGGGTGAGGGATCTGCTTCTCCGTTGACTCCAGAATCATCGTCTGGACCTCTCAACTTACCGCCAACAGCACCTAACGACAGTGCTGACGTACAAGTAGCTAATCCGTCAATGGAAGTATCTGCTTCGAAAAACCTGGAAGCATTGGAACCTTCTCCAGTGATACGCACTAATGAAGGTAATATGACGAATTCCAATACGGAATTTTCAGTTGCAGTGGACTCAACAATTGATAAGACTGACTTCCAAAATCTTGACGCGATTGATCATGTGTCTTTGAATGAATTGGGTAACTGGTATCGCACATCAAGAAAGAGGGCAACAACAAATCTATCTGAGACCTCAATGTCAGGTTCGATAGCACCGTCGACCGAATCTCCTGATTCTAACTTAACTGGACGTACTTTGAAGAGGGCTAACACAGCACCACAACCTACAAACATTCAAGTAAGATTAACCCCTTCTAACAGCGTTGAACGACCTTTTTCTTCTCACCAGAGCAAGACACAGCCGGAATATGATTCTGTGATGAAGATTATCTACGATAATTATTCTAAAATAGAGCAAGCTACAAAGCAGAAGGGCGAAATACAGAAAAGCTTATCTTATTTGAGAATCAAATATCCATATGACGCTCGGGTAAACAAATTAGAGAACCAATTGAAGATTCATAGCAAGTATATTTCAGACTGTTTCCACATTTTGGAGCGTGAAAGGAATAAATTTGGTGGAGCTATAGACCCGGGTACGCGCGCGCGGATCTTTGGTGACAGTATGAGAATAGAGGACATTCATAAAGAGTCTTCAGGCCTGACTGATCAAGCCAATCAGGCAGCTGCCCAACTACAAAATACCCCCTCAATGAATATGGATAAAGCCAACATGGCCAACAACCATAGCCACATGCCATCAGAAGCCACAAAACGGATTGGACAGTTTCAGAAGGTATGGGACTTACAACAGGCACAACAAGTACAACAAGTACAACAAGTACAACAAGTACAACAAGTACAACAAGTACAACAAGTACAACAAGTACAACAAGCACAACAAGTACAACAAGCACAGCAAGTACAACAAGTACAACAAATACAGCAATCCCTGCGGGCACAACGTGCGTTCAACAATCAACTGGTTCCTCCAGTGGAACAAGAACAGATAGAACAGCCCACAAAACAAGCACAATCAGTACAGCGGATGCCTCAATCATCCCTATTCCAAAATGCGCCACCTAGAGAGAGGGATATGTCACAGGCAACAAATGGGCAGGGCAAGCTTCGCTTGAAGATCCCAGGAAATTACGATCCGCAACGTGATTCCTTCCAAGATTTTACTGTATTTGGATCCAGAGAAGACGCTTTGCTGAAAGCTACTGGCTCACAGTCAATGAAAGAACCGCAATCAATACAAGGATACTACCAGAATCAGCAACATCAGCAACATCAGCAACATCAGCAACATCAGCAACATCAGCAGTTTCAGCCTCAACAGCAATACCCCCCATGGCCCCAACAGCACTTCCTCCAACAACAAGGAGAGCAACAGCAACAGTGGCCGTCACGTCAAACACAGCAACATCCACTCGAGCGAACACAACAACAACAATGGCAGCAGCTGCAGTCGCTGCATCAATATCAATATCAACATCAGCATCAACATCATGAACGTCAGCAAGCTCAAGCCCAACAGCAACAGCAACAGCAACAGCCGTGGGTAGCTGAACTCAAACAGCGGTCACAACAAGAAGATAATTCTCAGATCAATAGTTTAGATAGCGAAAGAGCCACCCAAGTACCACCTAACTTATTGGGCTTTATGAAAGAGGCTCCAATTATTCAGCCCGAGTCAAGA
Organism: Ogataea ovalis; assembly: GCA_030556425.1. Taxonomy (NCBI): domain Eukaryota; kingdom Fungi; phylum Ascomycota; class Pichiomycetes; order Pichiales; family Pichiaceae; genus Ogataea; species Ogataea ovalis. The sequence goes on along the minus strand of JAKTTZ010000004.1, from coordinate 355,519 downwards.
ATATTTGGCGACTTGTCGGCCAATGAAAACGCAAAGACATTGAGTGCAACACAAGGTAACACTTCCAATATTGATAATGATACAACAATAGAAGGCTCCAATTCACAGCCAGTATCAGGAAATAGACTTGATGGGAAATACACGGAAATTACTCATTCACCTCCAAATTCGGAAAAGACTGTAACTCCAGCATCTACGAATACAGATCCCCAGGTTCCAAGCGAGTCACACACACTTTCCGAGTATCACCTTCCACATAAGGAACCCACTGAAGAAGAAAGGTCAACAGCTCTTCTCTCTGTTTCTGATAATGATACTGGGGAAGCTGGAGAAGCATCACAACGGAAGCAATTACTGGAACAAGCAAACTCTCAAGAAGCTTTGAACAATCATCCGTCTGCCAAAACAAATAAATCTATTTTGGGATTCAGTTTGCCTTTATTCAGAAGTTTTACGAAAAGGGCAGGTGCACCTTCATCTACTGAAAATATGAAGAATGGGGCGTGTTCTTTGAATTCGGATAAGGCTGACGGTAGAGATAAACAGACGGCCGTTCCTCCTATCGAGCAAGACATCATTGACTTGACGGACGATTAATGATAGCTACAATTACTAAAGCCAATGAGCATAATAATGTATTATTCTATAAGTGTATTATTTTTATGAACGTGTAAGTGTATAGCTTGGTCTTATTTTGAATGACCTTCCTCTTAATATTCGATTATACTATAACTCAAACACTCTCGCAATCTAAACAAATGGAATTCTGGTTGGAACTAGACTCTTATACTTGAGATAGTCAACTCCAAAAAATTCAACAAGCTTTGTTTCCTCAAACCTAATACGTCTTGAAAAAAAGCGGCGTAACATGAAAAAGAATAGAACAAAAGAAAATGGGTTGCATAAAAGGAATTGTGTTCCAAGTGCCCAGTAGAAAAAGCCAGCGTAGGAAGGGTGTCTCGAAAAGGAATATATTCCATGGGTTATAAGCTTGTGATTCTGTTTCTTATTTCTGGAAATGATATGACTGAAAGATTCTCCGGCTGTAATCATCGCTGTGGATCTCAGGAATTGACCAAAAAGAACCACCACGAACCCAACTATGGAGACATACGGATGTCCTAATTTGAATCTTGGAAAAAACAAAATGCCAATTAAAGATTCAGCGACAGCAAGTGTATGTGCAAATATATATTCAAAGCCATTGAATATTAAGAAAGAGTCAGTGTTGACTTTGTCAAATGAGTATTTGGCTGTTGTGTAGTATTCGAGGAAATGGAATGTACACAGGAGGATCACATATATGAATATTTGCTTGAACGATACTGCAGGAATCAGTGCTAAAGATATTCCTATGACGATTCCGAGTACTAGTGATGTTAATGTGACTTTGGGTAATGAGTTTTCACCGACTACCCTTAGAAGGTTGTCATAGTCAGTGTGCGAATTATACTCTTTTTTTGTGTTAAGTTGTGGATTTTGTCCCGATTCTGACATGAAAAATGGCCAACTATTTATCCATAAATTGGTTTTTTATAAGAAAACCGTTCTAGTTTCTAACTTGAGATAATGCAGGTTTATGTACTTTTACTTTTTTAGTAACGAATACAGCGCTGAATTCTGATGTTTCTTAATCTTTAGATTTGTTTTGTGATTTTTTCCAGTTTAGGATCAGTCAATAGGATGCAAGTGGCGACGCACGGCTGTAAATTAAGCGACGATCGACCATCACTCTTCACTGAGCTGTTCTTTAAAGGCTAAAAACCACACAAAATGATCATAGTTATTGTATAAAAGTATCGTATATGTATATATTTATATATTTAAATTTTAGAGCCGAACAATAGACCACCACACTTTTGCAGAAGTTTCTGATTTGTGATACGGCGTGCACTATGGAACTATCAAATGCGTGGGAATTAGAGAATAGTTTTTATCGGTAATTACCTTTCCTAATTTTTGGAAAAAACAAATGAAGAAGAGCTTGTTGCGATTAGCTCCAGTAAGGACACGATCTTTACTGGATCCTAGGCGAAAGTTAAGTTATGATCAACGATGAGCCACTCCTATTGGGTCAGGCATTGTTACCAAATCTAACACGAATTGACTTCTGACTTGTTGTTGTGCTTTCAATTGAGGTTTCTCTGGATACTCAGACTAGTTATGTTTTATCACGAACTGTGTAGTACCACTCTTCTTCTGTCTTGAGTGCTAGGCTACAAGGAGTATTTGAAACTTTTCCTTTTTTTCAAAAACAATCACAACTGGAAAAAATGAAACTCCTCCTCCTGAGTCACAATGTGACCTTGTTATGCAGATAGAGTTTTCGGTTCTGAAGGTTTATATGCATTCTAGCGAATTCATAAGACATAGACCATCATTAACATTCTATTTGTCTCGTTGCAGACATTTCCCTAAAGTACTGCTTAAGGGAAATTATAATTCAGCACTGTTCCTGCTCAACTGGTGTGCTTCTGACTCTGCAAAGAAAACTTAGAGACCTGATATGATTACAGAACTAAAAATACATATTGTAATTGGGATCTAGACGTTAGGAAGGCAAAAGGAAACACAGATACGAGTCTTCAATATAATCAGAGTAGATCACCTGTTCCCCGGGCCCCCTATCTTGAGGGTGAATCAGTTGAGCAATCAGCTGCCCCCCCAACAAGCATTCGAGACTTAAGAGTGAAGGGATAAGAGTCTAAAGACTAAGAGTCAACGACTCAACAGGCTACATCAGCGAGAGGCCGACGACGTCATCTGACATCCGGCCGCCAACTCTTCGGTAGAGGCCGCGGCGACCGGGCTGGCGGTGCCTGACGCCAGCATTCAGAGATCTCAAATCTGCTCTCTAGTATCTACGGGCGGGGATCTGTATGACGCATATCCCCTAATACTGTCGTAATGAGGCATTAAGGACGGTGCATCTTTTAGAGTCCTTTCACTCCCCCCATCTCTTTATATATTACTGGAAGATCAAAATTTGCAATAATCTATCAACTGGCAATAGCGGGCAGTGCACAGTGGTAGTCGTACTCGGCACGTTTTTCATTAAGGAACTCCATGAAACACCTTTGAGTCTTTGACAACATTATGTTTTTTTTTCAGGACTACAGCCGCTAGGACAAAGTAAATAAATAAGCACCCAAACCTTTTAAACCCAACTATCTGCTATTATTACTACTGTTAATGCTGCTTCACGTAGTAATGCTAATCATAATGATGATTAAGGCAGTGGTGGTGGTGATACTAGTACTGGAACAATTAGTCGTTTCTGAGTTTGTCGAAACAGACAGCGCATGTTTAACCGATCACTGATAACCGACTACCGTCGGAAATATATATATATATTGATGAAACAGTCAAAATAAGGAAGAAGAAGATGATGTGACAGCAGATTTTCTTCGCGGAAATAACCAACGAAGGTGTAGTGTACCTGAAGCATTGTATTATACTTGATTAAAGTGTGATAGTTTGACTGAAGCCTACCTTTTTGTGGCGTTCTACGTAGGAAGAGTAACGAGGTAGTGCAAAAGATGAAACTATATTACCATGTAGTAATTATTCTTAGTATATTATATGTCTTTAGTTTTCTGAATTTGTAAGACAATAAACATTGAAATTGAATCGAAATTTTAGATTTTGGCCGTCACACAGTGTGGTTTGATTTTTGGAAAGTGCGATTCAAATTGAGGGTCCCACTGCAAGCGTGCAACGGGGATCGTCCGAAAAAAGGGGAGAGAAGCGTATCGAGGAAAGTGCAGAGAGAGCCCACCAGCCACAGACAACCAGTATATTTCACCCTCAGTACTATTTATACTTCCAAAATTTAAGCTGATCCAAACGATTGGAATGCTTGATGTTGTAACTTGTAGTGCTTGTAGTGTCAACAACCAGAGTAAAATAAGTTTTTTTTCTCTGTTCAGGTTTTGCCTTATTTGTCCTACTAATTGGTTTAGGGAATTTAGGTATATTTCTGGCTCGCAGGAAGGATTTTCGCAATGTAATTGGACCAGATGTGGTGCGATGTACAGCCTTACGTAGAAGTGATATATATCTTTATATCTAACATCTCTACATAATTTCATGTTGATATATGTATGTTAAATCATAAAACAAAACTATGAGCATCGATAAATCTATAATAGTGCTAAGAACTAGTCGTGCCATTTATTAGATGAGAAATAAAGTTGCAACCGAAATACAATTCTAGAACAAAAAGAAAAATTAGGTTTAAAAAAATCTAAGCAAGATTGACTTTGAGACTCGATGAAAATGTTACTTGACAGACATAGAAAACTTAATTTTTTCAGGCTACACAGAATAAAAACTAATATATAGATGTAATTCATTTATTCCAATTTCCACCTTAGGAGTTGATAACTTCCCATAAAGGTCATGAAGCGGATATTTAACGACTTGCAGGACGGGTGGCACACACAATCTGAGTAAAGAACAAGAACTCTTGACAATCCAGCGTTATTTCAACATGACGTAAAGTTGACAGCGATCTATGTACTGGGACTATGAAAATTTTCGCTATAAAATAGGTTACATTCATGGCGTAAGAGCCAAAAGTCCGGGTGGTCAAAATCCTAAATTAACGTCAAAAAGGTACTCCTCTGGCATCAATCAAATATAAAGCACATAGAGGCGCTATTATATATAGATTATTGATAAATACAGTCATGGGGATTCCAATGCTTGCAAGATGACTCTTTCTAGGTTATAAACAACCTTGGAGCGAAGCCACTTTGACTTGACCCCGTATTATGATTTCAGAATACTTGCTCATTACTCTAAAAATACTCAGTATCCGAAGTTTGTAGTTCGATGTAGGCAAAAGGATAAACGATAAAGCTCTCTCTTTAAAGGGAGATAACCTGTAGAAGTTTGGTTTCCTTTTCTGGCATTCATTGTCCTGTGAAGTTGATAATAAGAAGCTTATGGGCGTTCTTGATTGTAAGTTAGAGGAGCTTTCTGTAAAAAAACAAAATGTCTACCTGAAGCTACCATAAATAACAAAAATCTCCCCACAATACCATTTGCTTTTGACAGAACGAGAAGTGGAGTTCTTTGGTTAAACGAACAAAGAACCCGCCCAAAATGAAACTTTATACAGGATTTAGAAAAAGCAATAAAAAGGGAAAAACAAGGAGAGCGCATGATATAACAAGGAGAGGCGAAAGGGAAATGCGATAGATTAACTTTCAAAAAACAATCACTCCATTTAATTATGAATTTAATTTAGCTAAACGGATTAACTTCTGAATTTGAACAAGAGAGAAACCATCGAAGAAAATGAGATCAACGTCTACCTCGCAGTGGTTTACAAATAAGATGCTTTTAGTAAAGTAGAATCATCGTCCGCACTGCAGCTTGAAGATGACAAGTGAGGGGGACCCCCCTTTTCAAGTGGTCCGATTACTTTTCATTCCAACGGAAAATCTACATAGCGTATAGTAAAAGTGGATTCTCACTTAAGAAATATTAAATTGATAACAATTAAAAGTTGGATGATAAGGGAAACAAACAATCAAACGGGACAGGCAGAAGAAGCATTATGACGACAGCCTCTGCAAGTTCCGGTATAAGACTCTGACATCGACACTGCCACTGCATTGCCACCGTGACCCTCGCCATGGCTCATCACCCTCAATGTCATCGTCACTGTTGAACGTCACCGCCACCGCCGCAAATTAGTCTATAGTGCTCGCAATGTCGACAATCAGCCGCATGCCCTTGCGCATAGAGATGCAGGGAGAAGCTTTATATGCATACCAGAAGCACCCAAAACAATAGACAGAAACAAACCTGCACATAGGCGCAGAGACCGGTGCTTATGCAAGCACGCAAGCCGTTCGCCTTTTCTTCTGGGTGGTGACAGCAGCAGCAGGAGCGGCAGTAGCAGCGGCAGTGACTACGACACCAGCCAAGCTGACCAGGGGAGGGACAAGCCCACTGCGACATCAGCACCACCGCGCCAGGGAACCTCCCCGGTGGGGGATGTCTAAACTTTAAAATCTCAACATCTGTACCAATTCATCAATCAGCTGAAAACATAATAAATAGATATATAATGCTTGAAATCTGCTCTTTCTTTCGTATTGACAAGTACTTTGTAACTTTCATTTTTTTGTTTAACTACTTTAAATTGTCAACGCACAACTACTCACAAACTTCAACTTTAACAAAAATTGTTACTCAATCCTTTGTACATAGGATCATTTTTAATGGAAGATTTCAAATTCGTACAATTCATAGATAAGTGCGATCCATTATTAGAATTACACTCCAATAACAATCAAAATCACTTATCATTATTTCAATATAGGACAGAAATTCAAACTAACAATTTGATCAATAACAAGAATAATAACTACGATCAATTGAACAAAATTAATATTTATAACAGTCATAATAATAACATCATCAATAACTCTTTAAGAAGTTCAAAACCAAATCCTATCAATATGTTTTCCAGTAATTTTGAAAGAACTAATCTTGAGAATCCGGATAACACAAACTTTATTGATTACTCGTCAAATTTCACTTATGTGGTGGATCCAAACCCAAAATTGGCTGGTGTCGACGCACCAATGCCATCGCATGGCTTTGATAACCTTCAACCAAATATGAGAAATCGCAGCAGGACTTTGAACTATGAACTTGAGGTCGAAAAATTAATAACAAGAATAGACAGTGAAGAAAGAATACTTAAAGAAAATAATTTTCCCCAATCTAGTGTCTATAATCAACTTCCTACTGATGAATTACAGTTCAGTACCGTTCATCATTACAATACATCATCTATACAAGCCTCTCACACATTACCAAATATGGACCAGATATCCAAAGATCCTTTACAGTCAGATAATAAACAACAATGGAATCAGATAATTGAATTAATGAACTCACAGATGACTACTGTGAAATCGCAACAAGATGTTAATCAAGGAGCCGACTCATCTGCTCCCCAATCAGCATTGTCACAATCCCCTCAATTAAGCATTACAACTGATTATGAGTTGGGACAAAATTCAAACGGTCGCTACGACCATTCACTCTATCAATCTCCTCAGTATTCTACCTGCTCACAAAAGTCGTCCCCTTCACGTCTAAGTAAAGAGTCTTCACTTCAACAGGATGCTACGGGCTCTCCATCTTCCCTGGCATTTTTCCACAGAAACACAAGTCTGGCAGATAATTTGTTGGATATTTACAGTTTAAATCAAGACGCCTCCGTTCCATTTGAAGATCAATCCCCAAGCTCTATAGTTGAAAATTTCATATCATCAGCATCAACCGAATATACCAATGAGTACAGTAGCAACAATGCTAATATAATTAACCAACGAGCTGTGCAAGATCAGAAGCCAACCTTAAATCCCAACTCAATTGGAACCAATGATGCTTCTACAATCGTTGCTGGAATGTTAGGGTGGGAAAATATCCAAGGAAAATCAATTAGTCTAGAAACGTCGTTGGTTCCAAAAAAGGCGTCAAGTGTTCTATCATCCAAGAAACGGTTTCACTGTTCTACATGCCAAAAGCATTTTACAAGAAAAGAATCTCTTAAAAACCATATCATTTCCGTGCACGAGAAGTTGAAACCCCACGCCTGTCAATATAAAGGTTGCGCTTCGACCTATTCAACACCTTCTGATTTAAGAAGGCATATTCGTGAAAATCATATATGCAATCCAAAGAAATTATTTAGATGCAGGGGTTACACATTAGATGAAATCGGCAACGGCACAAAATGGGGTTGTGGCAGAGGATTTTACAGATCGTATCAGTTAGTGAATCACTGGAAAAGTAATAGATCCAAAAAGAACTGTAATGTCCCTGCTGATTTTGATTATTTCCCTAGGAGATGCGCCGAAAGCGATGGTGAGCAAGGAGAAGAGGAGGATGATGAAGACGAAGAAGACGAAGAAAATGATGAGGAAGAAGGTGATGAAGATTATGGATATGTTGTGGGTAATGCAACCGAAAGTACTGAAGAAGAAAGTGGATGACTAATGATTGCATTGGAGAGCTTGTTTTTAGTTTGGGCTACAAATTATGGTGGCCGAGTTTCATTTGCAGCCTTTGCTGCTAATCATTTCAAACATATGTTTATTTGCGTTTTTTTATCTGTGTCATTATATTTTTCATTTGTGTTTATTTTTGTGGTTTCTTTTTTTGTTGTTTTATACATGGTACCATCTTTGGCTGGGTTTTAGCGTTTTTACGTATATTGTTTCATTTATACCGGTTTTTATTATACGTAGGGCTCGCGAATAGGATGATTTTGAATCATTTAATGATTTACGATAATCAGGTTCACTTAAACAATTCTTTTTCTTGATGTAAATGTAAATGTAAATGTGGAGGAATTAATTAACTGAGGCGACAATTTGATGTATGTAATGTTCGCATAGCTGATGTGGTAGCCAGGCAGATAAACCCAGGTCGCAGCTATTGCTGGTTTGTAGGTTATTTTACCGGTCGCCTGGTAGCGAGCTCATGAAATTTCTTCTAATGAGCAATGCACGACCTGATGAGGGTCAGAGACTTTGCCTGGGGTGGGCGGCGCCGCGGGGAAGAATTCTTCTAAATGCCTGCGTAAAATTAAGCTGCCTATTTATGGGCATCGACAGGAAAAATCATACTATTACCTTCTTTTGTTTGAAATTTCATCTATATTCAGCTAAGGAAAGTACAGCTTATGTAAAAATTCATTTGCTGATATTGCACAGTGTGTCTCTATGAAATTCCATGTACTTCGTGGTTGAAAAGGTGGCAGTGCACATTTTCGCCACAAATTGCAACACTAAAAAAAGAGATGAAATGTTAATAAACGAAGATTACATCTAGATCCAAAGTATAAAATCAAAACAGAAAATGTGCACAGAGAAATATAGCAACAGCACCTGTTATTATTAAAAGAGCCAAGTCCCCTTAGAACAAAAAAAAGTATAATTTGCATATAGAACGAAATAAAAGTACGTTGTACTTTTATTGATTGTTGCAACTTGTACTCTGGAGTAAGACTTATCTATATTTATGCTATATATCTATAGACACTGGATACTTATCTATATATATATATATAAACAACTTAAAACAAAGCTGTTTTTAACGATAGGGGTACGTATATCATATGCTTATTGCTGAAAGTCTGCATTAGTTTCATGTGCGCTGCCGCAAAACTAGTATGCGGGTTCCCACAGACAAAAGAAGTAGAAATTTCAATAGTTGGAGTACTAATAAAACAATAATGTTCATATATATATATATATATATATGTATACATCAATGCGACTCATAGCATTCAGACAAGATATATAGATTTATTGCACGACGACCAGACAAGGATATTGTGCTCACTCAGCGGGCGGATTTGCCGTTCCCGTGGGGGAATGCGCATATTTAAAATATAGGACCGTAGCACCGAGGGGTTGACATCCCACCCACCGGCGACCTGTTTTCTTTCCCCAAATTTAACTTTAGACACAGAATTGTGACCTGCTCCCTCTCTTGCCTTCTTGGGAGTTCTAGGATCTAGAATTTGTACGTTTCAGCCTTTTCCAAAACTAAAAACTAAAATGGAGGATATTCAAACGTCACTGCTCTATTTTTGCTACTACCATCAACTTAATATAGTGTTTCATACTACTACTGTATACATTGTTAATCAAAATTAAGATTGTGTGTTTGTGAATGTCATATCATAGCTGCCTATTGGAGTTAACCTCTTCAATAATGCTTAGATGGTAAAAGACGTGTGCATCGAGCGCAGAAGTTCATACAGCCGGAAAGATTCCGTTGTGGCTTAGATGCATTTGGGAAAACTACTGATCTTTTAGCACGTCTCTTTAATATATGGATCTATTGGATTTCTTGGGAATCTCTAACTACCTTCTTCCATTTATCGGACTTACACTTTATTGATTGTCAGAATATAATGGATTTCCCAACATTATTTATAGATTTGGGTACAGAAGGTAAAAAAATAAGATTTTATAGCAATCGTAGGAAATTGCCGCTTGTCTCTGTTATTAGTGTTAGGAATCTTTTCCTTATCGCTTTTTCTTCACCCTTGTCTCTCTCTTTCACGTGAGTATTCACTCGCCACAGCAAAAGTGCAAATAAACATACCTCCGCACACGCGGCTGCAACATAGATAAGTAAATAGCTTCCAAATTAAGATACACTCTATTGATCAAATTGTGAAACTTAAATATCCCCACTATTATCTTTTAACTAAAAAAAGCTGGGCAGATAGGCAGGAATGCTGTGATGTAACCAGTTAAATAGGACGCTACATTCAAATTATTTGCTGGATGTGTATCGCATTAAAAATAAATTATTTGCAATCGTCAGACCCTTAACTTTTTTCTTTGCACGCTGAATTCTCAGGTAATTGTTATTAAGAAAAACCTCTCTTAGTTTGCTGTGCGAGCAACGATACACATGGTACAAGCTATAGTTCTTTTCTATAAGACTCTAGTAATCCCACTTTCAATCTTGCAATCATACATCTATATGATGAGTAATTGTTTGTCAATGTAGTATCAACTGTACCAGTAATATTGAAGAAGAAATTGAGCTGCTATGTCTCAGTTCTTCAAAACGGAACAAATTAAGTTTTTCGTGCCCACTTCTTTTTTTTTTGTTCGGTGCATGATTTTCTTTTTTTTTTGGATTGTAGTTTTAATTGCTTTTGCTAATGATTATTTTTAGATATATTAATTCGGATGATCTTTGATCCAGTGCTTTTGCACAACTGCACATCTGGGTATAAGGGATATCCCAGATTCCAACATATAATAGATTCCACTACTTTAAGACATGGCGTTTAAAATACTCTTTGAACACGTGCATTTCATATTCTAGTATTCTTGTCCCGTTTTTGAAATAACAAACTTAATTTGAATCTACATTACTTTTATTTAACCTTTTTACTTTTTTAAAAACAAAATATGACAAGAAATACAAACTGTTGTATTAAAGAGTACAATAAAAAAGCTTGCTAAAAAAACTGTTAAGTACTAGAATTTAGAACTGTAACGAGATAGACACTTAGAATGTGTTTAAAATAGTAATAAGCCGAACAGAGTAAATAAAACTGTAATACCGCCTCCGATAGGTATTATATTGTTGTTTCCAGCAGCAGCAGAAGAAGAAGAAGAGGAGGAGGAGGGGGAAGAGGACGTTGATGATGATGATGCAGTAGAAGCTTCTGAATCTGAATGGGTGGAAACCGATTTTGAAGAAACCGAGCTGCTCTTTCGCATATATGAGGAGGAAACGAATGATGGAGAAGAAGCAGCAGGGGCTGTTGATGTTGATTTCACGGTTGCCTCATACTCAGCTTCAGCAGAAGCAATGGCAGGTTGCAATCTTGTGGAATACCATGGTAAAGCAGTCATTAATGCCTCAATGGCTTCCAGCTCAGTGGAATCAATGCTGTCAAACAAACTTGTGTATGAATCATCGGTATAAGTAGTGACTTTTGTATACATATCAATCAAGCCATCTGGGATAGAATAGGAGTCCGCATTACTGACAATAAAGGATTGGTATTCCATTAGATGATCGTCAATATCGTCGAAAAGCGCTTCAATGACAACCACGTCTTCACCAGATAGTTCTGCTTTTGCACCTATTAATAATGCTGACAGTATTGAAGTAGCTGTTAATAGTGAGAATCTCATATTGTTATTGGCTTGTTAAAAATGTTTCTTGGAATTCTGGTTAACATCTTATAGTTCGAACTGGTGAACAATCATTGAAGCTTGGGATATTAAAGGTATTTATATATATATATCTACAGGTACACATATAAAGCTATAGCCACGAAGCTCCGTATTGATCGTATAATAGATGCATTATCATTCCTCGGCTGATGCAAGCCTCAATTATTGTTCCTGTGCTTACAACGCCTTGTAAGTTGCAACCCCTGATTGCTTAGTGTCAATTAAATGACATTGGACTACGTCTGTTAATATATCCATCCAGTTATCTTTACGATTAAAAGCAATTTTTCTGATTCATCAAGAAAGCTTAAATGGTACTATAACCAAGCCAGAGTCCAACATGAACCGTTTGTGATACGCTGGTTTTTTTTTTTGATATCTTTTGATATACGACGACGCGTTGCTCAGATGTAAGAAAAAGGAATCGTAAGTGAAAGTGCTGCCACAATTTGAGGCACCTTTTACAGCGATGTGTAAACTTTGGGCATTTCGGGGAATATTTGGGGTAATTTTCGGGCTTCCCTTTACTGTTTTTACACAGGGCACGCCTCCCTTGGGCAGGGAAGTTGCAACTGGCATGACCATTCCGTTAGTACATTTGTTGCAAACAGATCGTGTTTACATCGCACTAAAATCAGATTATATATACTCAATTGTCTGACGTCTGACGACTCGAGAAAATTCGGACGACAGGTTGCCAAATGGTACAGGGTGACAATTTCTTTTTGCTTATATTCTTTAAATTCCGATTCTCCAAACTCAAACCTTTTCTCCAAGTTCCAAAAGTTCCAACCAATGTCTCGACTCTCTGGGCACAACGGGCAGAGGACAGGCGGCGCAACTTACAATACAAAGTGGCGAGTCCGCGGCGCTGCTGCTGCTAAGGCTTTCCCTTTTTGGGCTGTGAAAGACCGCCGTCCGGGCGAAAAACCATAAATCTCACCAGTTTACCCTGTGATTTGCAACTTGCAACTTGTACGATTCGTACCTCGTACCTCCTTTCGATCAAGAATTTAAGATTTGAACAGCAAATGATGATAATCCAGGTTTTAAGAAAAGCTCTGTTTGTATGTAGTTAAAATTATCATTGGTGGTCGGGATTTCTGTAAAGCAGTTTACGGGTGGAGGATGTTGCGTATATATCTTTATATACTCTATAGATATTAGTGAATCAACAATTGAGCGCTGTAATACTCTTGATCTTCTGGCCTTCACTCTTGACTCTTGACTCTTGAAGCACCAAAGGAGCTTTCACTCGTATCGGAGACGCATCAGTAAACATGCAGATGAGCTTTCTAGGTTAAATGCGAAGCACCGTTGGAATTGGGCAGTGAATCAAGTGCAGAGTAAATTTGTACTATTTCTAATACGGGCAATTAATTCTCTTCTTTTCGGTCTTAAATTATGTATATGCTTTTTATATAGAGGATCAACGATATTCTTTTAGAATTATTTTTTCTTTTAACAGAAGAGTAGCAGGTTGATTTGTTTAATAATTACGGAAAATGGATGAGTTTTTTAGAACATCAACAGGTTCTGACTTGTATGTTCGAAATCTTACAGTTGAAAGGAAGATCAAAAGTTCAACCACTGGGGTTAGTTTATTTGGTGTAAGTGTTTTATCGTCAAACACATTTGTTAATTTAAAAACACCATCCCAAAAAGTAAAAATTCTTGATAATATAAACTTGAATCTCAAGCAAGGGGAGCTTTGCTTGATTTTGGGAAGACCGAAAGAATCTAATACAGTTTTGTTGAGAAAGATAGTACAGCATTCCAACAAAAATAGCAACACCATACAGATAAATGATTTAAACTCTTTCAGCCAATTGGTTTTCAGCAGTGATCAGGACTTTCATTTTCCTTATTTATCAGTGAAAAGAACGTTAGAATTGGCAATAAATTGTAAGTGTGGAAGCAGTTTCCCAGAGGCATCAAAAAATCAATTGATTTCCGAATTGCTAGATACTTTTCAACTCTCTCACACTTTTGATACCCAAGTTGGAGATGGAGAAGTTGTCAAGGGAATATCTGGAGGTGAAAGGCGTCGACTATCTATCATTGAATCATTGATAGCTAACGGTTCAATAACATGCTTTGATAATCCAACAAGAGGATTAGATTCCACAACAGCCCTCAATTATCTGAACACGTTAAGTAAATTGGCTTCTTCATATCAGAAAACCTTTCTATGCACTCTCTATCAAGGGTCCCAGGCTATATTTGATGAATTTGAAAAAGTTTTGGTCTTATATAATGGGAAGCAGATTTATTTTGGTCCAGCTAATAAACTTGAGTCTTATTTTGCAAAGCTAGGTTACATCAAAAGTAGTAATAGACAAACCACTATGGAATTGGTGGATCTAATTATCAATGATGAAATTTCTATTGATCAAAAACAGAGTATTATTGATCACACAATTCCAAGAATACCTCAAACTCCTGAAGAATTCAATTTAATTTGGACTGCCAGTGCTGAATACAAGCTTTTGGTTGAAGAAATTGAGCAAGGTGCCGAAGAGATTCCTAGACATACTATAAAGGCAAAGTTAAGGTCAACTTATGAGGCAAGCTTATTTAGACAATTTGTATCATGCTTCAAAAGAACTATTCATAACAATTTCAATAACTATTTATACTACGTGATTCAAACAGTTTCCTTGATCTTTCTATCCATTTGTATTGGTACCTTATTCTTAAGACTTAAAATGACTACTCTTGGATCCTTCTCAAGAGGTTCGGTTATGTACTTTTGTTTGTTAATGTACTGCTTTATTGCAACGTCAGAAGTTCAGAAGAATTTTGGAAATTCATTGATTACCAGTAAACAATCTCGAGATTATCTGTTTTATAGACCCAGTATTGAGTCAATGGCTGATATTTTAGCAGATATCCCTTTTAAGCTAGTTGAAATGTTTTTCTTTATTATAATTTTCTATTTCACAGTTGGTTTGAGATCGAGTGCCGGTGGTTTCTTTGGATTTTGGCTATTTTTGTTCGTTACCTCATTAGCAATTAATCAATTATATCACATGATTGCACGATTATCCAAAACTGTTGCCTTAGCTAATGCTATATCTGGCTTAGTTTTATTATGGCTGTCAATGTATGCTTCGTACGTTGTTCAGTTGGATAAAATGAAAGTTTGGTTCAAGTATTGGCTAGCTTACACAAATCCGTTGATGTATGCTTTTGAATCTCTGCTAACTTTAGAATTGCATGGCCAAACCATGAATTGTACAAATTTAATCCCATCAGGAAGATTCTATGACTCTATCGAAACAAGCGATAAGATATGCGCTTGGCAAGGAGCTACCCTTGGCAATGATTATGTTGAGGGTGATGCGTACCTAGGATCCGCATTTGGCTACAGTTTCAAGCATGTGTGGAGAAACTTTGGTATCTTAATCGGCTTTTTTATAGGCTTTGTTATTTTCGAACTAATTGGATCTGAATTGTTACAATCTCCGTTAAGCTACACTGGCTCTAAGCTTATTGTTAATAGTTGCAATGATTCTGCAGCTAATGTTGATACAGAGAAAATGGAGATAGATCACGAAAAAGATGAAATCTTGAATGTTAACAAGAAAACCCATAGCTGGAAAGATCTATCTTATACATTAGATACTGGGAAAACATTGATAACTAATATTAATGGGTACATAAAGCAAGGTGAATTTATTGCGTTAATGGGAGCATCTGGGGCTGGTAAAACTACATTACTAAATACTCTTTCAAGAAGATTCAATCAAGGTCGAATTAGTAATGGGAGCATTTCATCAAGCATGGAAAATATTGGGTACGTTGAACAACAAGAACTACTGATAGATCAGTTGACTGTGAAAGAGTTATTGACTATTCATTCAAAAGTCAAAAACTTTGAAAATGATATCAGCCATATTAAAAGAACATTAGAGTTAATAGGGATGGAAAAGTATCAAAATTTCAGAATCAAAGGATTGAATTTAGAGCTGCGCAAAAAATTGAGTCTTGGTATTGAACTCGTTGTAAAACCTGAGGTGTTGTTTGTCGATGAAATCACATCAGGTTTGGACAATATAACGGCTTATAATATAATCAAATGTTTGAGAGATTTAGCTTCAAACACAAATATAACGATTTTATGCACAATTCACCAGCCATCGCCCACTTTGATAGAACAATTCGATAAAGTTTTACTATTGAAAAAGGGTTACCAAACATATTTCGGTTCATATAATCATATACTACCATATTTCAGGGATAATAATGCTAGGGAGTGTCTTGAAAATGAAAATGTAGCAGATTATATTATTGAATTGATGGATCAAGATATTGATTGGCCTACTATATGGTTGGAATCTAATGAATATTCAGCTATGGTTAAAGAATTATCAACCTTTGAATCAAATAATGAATGGGAAATGGAAAGTATAGATACCAAAGGATCAAGTTTCACGTTGTATATAAGGCAATTGATCGTTGTCTTGAGAAGATCATACATTGAGATGATCAGAAACATGGATTATCTTATTGCTAAATTCTTGTTGTTTATCATTAGTGGATTGTTCATTGGATTCACTTTTTGGAAAGTTGATTATTCTGTCAAATCGTTACAATCATCTATGTTTGCTGTTTTCATGATACTTTGTGTGAGCTCGCCATTGATGCATCAAATTCAAGATCGTTGTAATTTTTCAAAGATCCTATATGAACAAAGAGAATATAGACTATTCCACTGGTCTATTTTGCCTCTTTGCCAATTGATAGTTGAGATGCCGCTCTCCATAATTGGATCTACCATTTCATTTTTATGCTTTTATTTCACTTGGGATATTAACCTGAGTTCGAATAGAATTGGCCTTTTTTACTTGACGTATGCGGTAATGTTTCAACTTTACTATGTCAGTTTTTCAGTTGGAGTCTTATACATTGCACCAGATATATTACTTTGTGGTATTTATGATTCTTTGCTGTTTTCATTCTTGGTTGTCTTCTGTGGAGCTATGCAACCATTCAGTTTGATTCCGTCTTTTTGGAAGTATACAGTGTATTATGAATCACCATTCACTTATTATTTACAGAATTTAATGACTATTCTGTTTGACGGCAGATCGGTATTCTGTGATACTAATGAATACGCGCTACTAAGTGCTGAGATGGGGTTAAATTGTGGCGAGTATATGAATGAATATATCAAAGAGAATGGAGGGTACCTAATAAGTGCCTCCCAAACGTCATTCTGCACATATTGCTCCTATGCTAAGGGAGAAGAGTTTACAAGGTCTTTGAACATGCATTTCATGCACGTTTGGCGGAACTTTGGTATCTTTTGGATCTTTTTCGTATTCAATATTATTGCTATGCTTGCAGGATATTATGCAATGCTCAAAATAAAGTTTCAGAGGCCCAAGAATCGGTGATATATTATACACAATATATATATTATGTATATAATAAATGTATAGAGAAGGAAAAGAAACAATTTGCAGTAAATTAGTGTCATATACTCTAATCACATGCACATGCCACAAGTAAAAAATAGCGGCGGTGCAGAAAGCGGAAAACTAAGAATTAAGATCGATCAACTTTGAATATTTTAATCAATATATAGTTTATATTATTATAATTTAATTTAGTTTAATTTAATTTAATTTAATTTAATTTATAGCAACTATCTGTCAATGCTCATAGTTTTTGCCGGAATTGACAGGCGCACCTTTATTAAAGTAAGATTATTAGGTAATGATTGCCATTTTCCTGTAATTAATTACTGGTCTGTCACTGTAAGAACAGCTTTTTTCTTGAACAATTAATTCTTTAATCGAAGTTCTGGACCTTTTATGGAAATGTGAATTTAAAAGCATGCAAACTATATCACTTATAACCTATAACCTCTACTGTCTCAATTAAAAATCAATTTAAATATTATAAATATTATAAATATTATAAATAAATATATTCATATATCCACTTTACGGTTTACATATAAGGAAAGTATAATTCAAAAAAAAAGCAGATTATATAAAAAATTATATAAAATAAAAGTCTGAAAACCAAAGTGGAAACACTAAAATAGAGTTTGCCAAACGCTATGAGATATGTTACATCATGTATCATATGAATGATGAATCATGATTCATGTGTGATAATTATTGCGTCGATCGACCTATCTTGCACTTCCTTACACTCGCTACTAGCTAGTCAGGTGCACCCACCGCGCAGCGAAGCCGAGCTCGGACTTTGCCCGTGATCATGGCTGTGCAATGTACTGCAGACCCCCTCGGAATCGACTTCGGCGATGGCTGCAGCACGCTCGTGCCCCGTGACACACCACGGGGAGCCCGCTGGAGATTCATAGCGTCAGCCTTTTCATATTACCTCATCCATGGTGCTTGTAGTGGTGTGAGATCTATATCATTACATCAGCGATAATGCGTTCAGATGGTCACCCACTGCTGCTGCTTGCCAAATCTGCGCTGGTTGGTTGATCCATAGTGAGTCCGATCTTGTTACAGTACTAGCAGCTGTAGAGTTGAGATGTACCTTGCAAGTTGATCATGGATTGTTTGTTCCTTGGCCTTTCTCTCTCCTGTCTTTTTTTTCTCTGTTTTCAAGTAATTTAATTGGAATTGATCTCTACCTTGATCGTACTACCTTATCAGTATTGTCAAATAAAAAAAATACATAATTAAATCTCACATATATACAATGTTAAGAAACTTTGGACTTACTTCTACAAAGAGATCTGCTAACTTATTCAGATCTTATGCCACCTCTGGTGCATCTTTCACTGGTCAATTCACTGGTAAGCCAAATGACAAAGGTATCTACACTGTTACTATGATCCCAGGTGATGGTATTGGTCCTGAAATCGCTGAATCTGTCACTAAGATTTATGCTGCTGCAGATGTTCCAATTCAATGGGAAACCGTCGACGTTACTCCATCTTTAATCAATGGTAAGACTACTATTCCAGCTGACGCTGTTGCTTCAATTAACAAGAATTTGGTTGCATTAAAGGGTCCTTTGGCTACTCCAGTTGGTAAAGGTCATCAATCTATGAACTTAACCTTAAGAAGAACTTTCAGTTTGTTTGCTAACGTTAGACCATGTAAGTCTGTTGAAGGTTTCAAGACTCCATATGAGGGTGTTGATACCGTTTTAATCAGAGAAAACACTGAAGGTGAATATTCTGGTATTGAACATGAAATCGTTCCAGGTGTTGTTCAATCTATCAAATTGATCACTGAAGAAGCTTCCGCCAGAGTTATCAAATACGCTTTCGAATACGCCAAGTCTGTTGGTAAGAAGGAAGTTTTAGTTGTCCACAAGGCTTCAATTATGAAATTGTCTGATGGTTTGTTTGTTGAAACTGCCAAAAAGATTGGTAAAGAATACCCAGAAATCAAGTTATCCTACGAATTGTTAGATAACACATCATTGAAGCTATGTGCTGATCCATCTGATTATAAGAAACTAGTGATGGTTATGCCAAACTTATACGGTGATATTATGTCTGATCTATCTTCTGGTTTGATTGGTGGTTTAGGTTTGACTCCATCTGGTAACATGGGTGATAAAGTTTCCATCTTTGAAGCTGTCCACGGTTCTGCCCCAGATATTGCAGGTAAAGGTCTTGCCAACCCAACTGCTTTATTATTATCATCATGTATGATGTTGAGACATATGTCTCTGAACTCATTCGCTGATAAGATTGAACAAGCTGTTTTAGCTACCATTGCTTCTGGTGCCGAAAACAGAACTAAGGATTTGAAGGGTAGTGCATCAACTTCTCACTTCACTGAACAAGTTATCAAGAACTTGTAAATACTTGGAATATAATAGAATGATTACTTCAACTACCATCTCCATCCAAATTTTTACCCTTTTTTATATTACTATTCTCGAAACTACGTAGCTAAAAATAGACTAGAAAAGGTTCGTTTATAATCCTTGAAAGCTAGAATATATAGATAAATGAATAGGCTGGTTTTTTACCCTCATCATTATGTGTGTTTTGTTTATTATTTGAAAGTTGGTTTTTATATTTCCCATATCCATCTATGTGATATTTCCATTTACTATCTCCTTTTTTTGTCTTTATAACACATCATATATAAATTTTATTCTTATTCCATAACTTATTATTTTTCGTAATCAAAAAAAAAATGGAAATAGCATATCACGGATTATGTAATATTTTTTCTGAGCCACTTGTGGTTGGATACGTAATTGCTTTTGTAATGCATTATATATAGGTAAGATAATAATTAGTTACAATTAAGGAAAGAGTTCTTTATCATCAACTAATAGGCAAAGCCGTTGGGAAAACTTGAAGTATATGGCATTCTATTTAACTATGAAAAACCAATGAGCTCTTCTGAAATCATATCTAGAATATGGGAGGGTACTATCAACGTGAAGTTTATTCTTGATCCTAGCCAAATAGCTTCCACAAACAAAGAAGAGATAAACGAACGAACAGCATTATACGAATATTACACCACGATAAACAGGAATTCTTATTTTCACTTTATCTTACCCGATATATTGAGTTATTTTAAACCTAATTTGAAGGACCCTGAATTGGTGAAAGCTAATGATTGGTGGTTTGAGTTTGAAAGTGTGCCTCTAAGATGGAACCTTCCCGTTGGACTCTTGTACGACTTGACAACAACACCCGAAACTAATTCTAACGGCGATCGATCGGAGCAAATTGCTTCTAGGATGGTTTTGGTCCAAGATGACAGTTCTTGGGAAATCATAGTTAAGCATGACACTTATCCTGTGGAGTATATCATTCCAATAGATCCTCCTTTGGATGCTGATTTTTTGAAAAGTTATTGGATTAACCAATTGAAGGAGACATGCTACATTTTGAATGGATCAAGTAAAATAATGATGAATATGCCTAAATCACAAACTGATGAATTTTATAAATCGGCATTACTAAGAAATTCTGTTCTTTATGAATCTGTTTTCAGAAAATTGTTACCAAGTAATATTGCCAATTTGAAGAATTTGCCAATTAAAGTCCACTTGCCTCTTTCTAACAAACTATTACAGCCAGTTCTTGCGAATTTATCGAGGAAGATCACTTTGGGTAAACTGTTACAAGATTTAATACCTGATTTGTTTCCTTCCACTCTAATGTACACCATTGCTCACCCAATAAGTCATGGGATTGTCTTGCCTTTAGATGCACCTATTATCGATTTGTATATTATGCTGAAATACTTAGATAGCTTCCTTCACATTTCAATAAGAATGATTACGAGGAACAGTGTGTAGTTCTATATATCTACGTTGTACAGTACTCAGATTTTCCAATCATAAAGTTTTTGTGTTTAATCTAGAAAATTATTTATTATTATTAATAGGAAAGATCGCATATATCTAATTAGGAACGTTAAATTTCGCTTGTAGCCAACATCTATACATTTTTAACTGCTTCTTTCTATTAACCAACAGTCTCTTATCTGTGCCAATTTTTTCCTCTATAAACTTACCTTCACCAGTGAACAAGTCTCTCAATTGGTCCTCTGTGAAGAAATAGACTCTAGTACCATCACCTCGAACATAAAAGTTGTCTTCCAACAATCTATTCTTCTTGAATCTCACCTGTGCCAAATCATATCTTCCATAATCTCTGAAAAGTATATGGCCTCCAGGTTTCATCATTTTTAGTAGATTCTGTATTGCGTGATCCCACTGATTTGGACTTAATGCAGAAAACACAAAGACCATAACCGCCACGTCTATTGAATGAGGTTCCACATTTTCAGGGAGCTGGAGATCAGGGTTAGCTAAATCCCAACAAGATGCGTTGACTATGTTGTCATTATCAGTGTATAACGGATTATCTTTAACTAAGTTAATGGCAACATCGGAATAATCACAACCAAATAGTTTTAATTTAGGATTTTTATTCTGTTGCAAGATTGGAAATAGTGTATTCCCTGGACCACAGCCAATTTCTATAATACTTTTAGGGCCGGCATCCTCTTTGGTTGCTTCATATAAGGATGGAAATTCAATCTGAAGCCATTTTCTATCTTTAAAGAAATTCTCCCTGTTGTTCTTGTAGAAAATATTCCAAAACTTTGCTGGATTTTGGTTAAACACATTCTTATCAAAACTGGAAACTGGTGCCTCCTGCTGTTTTTTTATCTTTTCTTCAAATTCTTGTATTTGTTGTTCATCCCAGTCAACATTATCCCTATAGAAAAAATTGAAAAAAAGTTTATTTATCACTGTTAGTTTTAAATTCAATAAAAATATTCAGTAATACGAATACAGAACTTACCAGGCATTATAGTTGAAAACATCTTCTTCGTTATCCAAATATCTCTGACCGAAGTCAAATGGTGAATCCCTCCCAAGCCTAGATTCCAAAGCAGGCTTGATTTCTTTTTCTATGCAGCAGCTTTCACTCTCTTCAGTCATGTTGCTATTTATAAATATATCTCTGCGGTTATAAAAACGTGCCATATAGCAGTCCTACATGAAGAACAGCACGGGTTCAGGCGGTTTCGCTTATATTCTTCCTTTGAAAATTTTCAGTAATGGCCGGCTTTTTCTCGGCGGTGCAGCTTCAACTTCCCCAAGAAATTCCCAATGCGGAAATTCACAGAGGACAGCCATCGTCTTGAACAGCTTTTTACTGGCTGGATGCAACTGATCAGCTCCCAACCACATTGTAACCCTCGTAAAGTAAAGCCATTTATGATTCAAAGGAGTGACAATTTTAAAATTGGGCGCCTTGCCTTGATCTACTTGATATAGGATCTCTCATATCCGCTGAATTCCTAAGCTACACTTTCTGCTGTATCTTTTTTTTCTTTTCCTCTTCTACTATACAACAGTTTGTTTATACTATTATCAACAGATACATCAAATTTTAAGAGAATTAACATTGAATAAAGACCCTTATTACATGAGAAAGTTTAGAGGTCAAAAAATAGAGCAAGAGAAAGACTTTAGAGAGCTGGTGGACCTTTCCACTATAAAGGTGGATGTTCCGCTGCCTCAAGCACTAACTTCAACCCGTAGCAAAGAAATGGAATTTAAAAGAATGAGCAAACATCTTAGAGTAATGTCACTACAGCCTGTGCAATCTCCTTCCGCTATGGAGGAATTTCAAGCACCTTCTTTCCCAGGAACCAGGCAGCAGCTTCCTCAAAGAAAGCACATGAGCTACAATGGTGTCAGTAACCATGGAACACAATACGGCATGGACTCTCACATTGAAAAACCATTCAGAAGATTCACATTGGACCCAAAAGTGTTGTCAACGTTAAATGATGAACAGCCAGTTTTTGAACGGCCAAGAACTACATCTTACAATTCAACGCCATTATCTAAAAGCTTTACTTTATCAAAGGATCTAGAAATGCCAAACCCAGTGCCAACTGAAATTGCAAATAAGCGTTATTCAAAGGTGCTGCCACAGATTCCAAAAGAACTGCAAGATGATGAGGATGGAAATAGTCTACTTTCAAAGAATTCCAATAATCAAGATGAGTCAGATTCTGGAGATACCACCTTCTATTCTGTCGAAAGTGAGTCAAGAGTGTCTAAACAATCTTTAACTTCCTCCTTGATTCAAATTTACATGAATATGGATGGGTACGAAACTGACCATGAGGAGGGAGTGGCACATACTGATCTTGAATCTTCACCGCAGTCATCTACAGACGATAGAAGTCTGTCATTGTTTTCATACGACGAATCTAATGCCAGCAGCAGGGAGGATATGATTCATTCATCCATCGGTGACACTTCTTTCCCTATTCCATTACCAACACACACTTTTTCGAAACCACTTCCACACCTACCAATTGAAAATATCAACCAATTTGAAGTTCGTCACTACGGCGGTGAGCAGAAGAAAGTTAAAATTATCGACAACTCAACACCTCCAAAACTTCCCATCCATCACCATGAGAAAATTGAGTTGGAGAAAAGAGTGTCACAGTTGCTATCCTCTAAGTTTAAAATACCAAAAGATATGTCTGTGTTTACGAGAACTCCAACAAAGATAAGAAAGGTTTATGGAAAGATACCAGTACTGGAAAATAGAGACGATGTGCAAGAAGAAAGTCAGAGGTCTGCTTCTTTACAATATTTACAGAAAGCTGGAATTGAACCTTTTATGCTTGGTGGGTATCAAGAAACAAATAAGTTAAGGGTGGTTAACTAAGTAGTTTTACAAACAAAAAAAATAGTGAGCGACGGCTCACTTCGAATTTATACGGGTTTTTATTTTATTCATAAATATAAATATTTTTTATCTGGGAAAAGCGATAAAAGTTCACGTAAAAACGTAGCTTCAAGAGATCTCACACAATCCATCTGAAGCTTTTATATTACTTTAAATTCCTCATATCTAATCTAGCTGACTTGAACCTACTAACCTTAACTTCTTCAATAGGTTCAAACTCTAATTCTTTTTCTGTTTTCTTGAATCCTCCATTAAACTGATGAATCATTTTATTTCTGAGTCTCGAATAATCATATGCAACACTAGTGTTTAAAACAGTGTCATCTAACGAAATATCAAGTTCATCAACTGGCATAAAGCTGTCTTCGGACGTGCTTGCGGTTTCACGCCCAGTAAAATTCTCCACAATCTGGTCAGCTAATATTGTCTCGTCAGTTTCTTCCTCTTTTTCTTCTATTTCCTGTATCTTCTCTTCATCTAAGTTAGTAGATGATTGCTGAACAGCATCGTTTGCTTCCACCATAGCATTATGTTCCTCGAAATCTTTTAGATCGTTAATTACTTGTCCTTCTGTAGCAATATCATCATCATATAATCCTAACACATAAGCTTTGGCCATTGTGTCCATATCGTCTTGAAGAGTTTGGTAATCCAACGTCGTATTCAAAGCCTCTAGTTTTGTATCAATTTTCTCTTGTTCTAAAGGTTCTGGAAAATCGGGTCTTTTTAAGATGTTATTTGATCTTCCATACTCATTTCTTTCGGATATGGTTTCAGTTATAAGATGCTCATTTTCATCATCGAGACTATCATCTGAGATATTATCTCTAATTTCTTCGAAATCTTCATCATTAATCTGCGTAGTCTCGAGTGATGGGTTGATATCTTTTGGGACAATAATTGGAGCGGCTTTCGTTGTCCTTTTTTTAGGTCTTCCAATCTTCAAAGAACTAAGCTTTGAGGTGGAAGAAAACTTGGAAAAAGATGTATTTGTAACCTTCTTATCGTTTTCTTTTTTTGGGTTCCCTTCGGCTATATCAGGCACTTCTGAATCTTCATGAGTATTCATTTTGAATGATTCACCATTTCTACCAGAATCTTTCTGTGCTTGACTTATCAGAGCACTTTTAAAACTTGTAGGCAATTTTCCAAGATCTGATTTAAATTTGGATTGTTTAGGTCCACTTATTTTCACTAATTTCTCTTCGGCACTTTTGCTGATCACATTCAGCCTTGGTAGTTGTTTTGAAACGGATGAAGCCTCAAATCTTTTACTTAAAGAAGGTTCTGGGACTGCTGGTTCCGCTTCAAGTATGTTTCTCTCCACAATATCAACTATAACATTATCATTAGTAGTTGTTTCCTGTTCTAGAGGATAGAAATTTGGCTCATTGGATGTACGTTCCTTTAATTGTCTCTGCAGTTTGAATTTTGAAACTCTAGTATTTCCATTTTCAAGTTCAGATTTTCTTAAGTCATCCCATATATTCTCGATTTCTTTAACTTCGTCACTTTCAGCAAACTTGACTGACTTCTTTGGTTTTATGTCTGTCTTGATTTCCTTTGTGTCTTCCGATGGAAAAGTATCCCTTTTCTGCCCTTCATTCCTAGTATCTGTATTATTGTTTTGAGGCTTCTTCTTATTTCTCATCTCTTGTATTTGTTTCCAAAATAAATCTTGAGCTCCCTTTGGAACCATGCCAGCTACTGAATTGCCGTAAATCTTGTTGCCACTCCCATCATTCGCAATCTCGTCGTCATCTTCATCATGATCTTCGTCATCATCTTCATCATCGTCTTCGTCTTCTTCTTCTTCTTCTTCTTCTTCTTCTTCTTCTTCTTCTTGGTCTTTAAAATCCCACTCTTCATTATCTTCAAAGTCCCCATATGCTTGGCTGTCTTCGAGATCGTCCACAATATCGTCAGCCACTAGTTCTAAAGTAAGCAAGTCCTCCGGATCGATCGCAGGAGTGTACTTGGCAGAGGGCTGCTCTGGAATATTCTTCGCTGCTTCTGTTTCAAATTTATCCGTTGAATCTTCATTTGGGATATGATTTGAAATAGCTTCTGTAAGTCCCATGTCCTGTAGTAATTCAGTAATCTGATCTTCATCCACCATATCCCCATTTGAGTCATTATTTATAGCTTTGACGGAAGGGTTTGAAATAGTCTGCTTTGCTGATCCACTAATAACTTCACCGTCATCATTTAACTCCTCTCTTATCATAAATGGTCGGAATTCGTCATTTGGCTGAGCGGTCTGTTTCAATTGAGTGGGTTTTTCTGGTAAGGAATCGTCATCTGTTTCATCCCTCTTGGTCAAAATTGATTTACTGAGATTCTTTCTATTTTTGCTTTTTAATGCGGTGTCACCACTTGCAGCAATCCTTTCTGGTTGGTTTCTCTTATTCGGCTGAAGTTTTTCCAATAGTTCTTGGTTAGCATCAGCGAACGGTTTCACATTGCTTGAGATTACATTGTCATCGTCGTCCAATTCCTCCCTGATCTCCATCAAAGGATAATCATCCTCTTGACCATTACTAGCGATAGTGGTTATTTGATTTTGTTGTTTTTGGTCCAATGAATTTATCTTAGTCAAGCTTTCAAAGAGATCAATTAACTTTTGTTTGGATTGTTTCCTTTCCGAAATTTCATTGTCTAAAATTTCAACTCTCTTTCTCAGGTCTACCAATTTTTTCTCATAGAAATCTAATTCCTTATCCGACTCCTTGTCAAATATTTCATGATTATTTTTAAGTTCGACTTGTTTTTCGTTTTTGAATTGTTTTGTAAGATTAATGAAAGTTGGTAAGTGATTAAGCTCAAATTCATAGAGTTGTTTAGTTGCCGCAAGGTTATACAGTATCGAGTCTATTATTGATAATTCGGCTTCCATTTCTTTGACTATTTACAGGATGATATTGGAATTCGAGTATCTTATGGTTAATAACTCCAGTTGATTTGTCTGCTCTTCGCTTCAGAATGACAAAGCAGGTAGATCGATAGTCAGATTCCAAACTTCTAAAAAAAAAAAAATTTTAGTACGCTCGGCCTCAGAGCTGATTAAAAAATAGTTCTTGCTCTGCAGAGCTTTTTCAGCACATCATCATTTTTGGGGAAAGTTTTATTGGTTTGATGGAAGAAATTAAATATTAACTGCCCAAATATAGATATGCCACCGTATGGTCAAATAGTGATAGGGCCTCCTGGCTCTGGGAAATCCACATATTGTTTAGGAATGAACCAATTTTTGAACTCTATTGGAAGAAATTCATTAATTGTAAATCTAGATCCAGCAAACGATCGCCTACCGTATTCATGTACCATTGATATCAGAGATTTTGTCACTTTGGAAGAGATTATGGATGATGAGAATTTAATGCTAGGCCCAAATGGTGGATTAATATATTGTATTGAAGTGTTTGAGAAGAGTTTACAATTCTTTATAGATAAAGTCAAAGATTTGTTAGAGATAAGTCTAGACGGACAATCCACTTACATATTATTTGATTGTCCTGGTCAAATAGAATTATTTACTAATAATTCAATATTTGCGAACATATTTTCAAGATTAGTTAAGGAACTAGATTTCAGATTTTGTGTTGTTTCTTTGATAGATTCGATAAATTTAACAATACCGTCGCAGTATATATCAACATTATTATTGACATTGAGATCAATGTTACAATTAGATTTACCTCAAGTAAATGTGATATCGAAGATAGACTTGTTAAAGCAATATGTCGTCAACGACCAACAAGATAAGCAGGAAAGGCGTAAAAGGGGGGAAGAGGTGGGAGATGGGGGATTACCATTTAATTTACAATACTATGCAGAAGCTCAGAATTTGAAATATTTGACACCATATATACGTACAGAGAACAATCAAAGATCACACGCATTTTTCAATGAAAAATATGAAAAGTTGACAGATATGATTGCGGATCTCATAGAAGATTTTGGATTGATTGAGTATCAAGTTCTATCAATTGAAGATAAAATATCTATGATTAATCTTCTATCATTAATCGATAGGTCCAACGGTTACTGTTTTGGTACGAACGAGTTAGGGGGAGATTCTATTTGGTCGGATGCTATTCGGCAGTCATCCTTAGGATTCATTGAAGACATCGATATACAAGAGAGATGGATCGATGAGAAGGAGAAATGGGATGAGCTGGAGGACGAAAAAAGACAAGAGTTAATTGACTACTTTCAGAAGAATAACAAATCAATTACTGGTGATGCGGAAGCTGAATGGGAAGAAGCATTGCATGACTGGGAGAGCAAGAATGGCCGTGCTTCTTCCGGTAACTAAACTGTACAAACTTTACTGCTAGCATTTATAGATATAAAAAAAACATTGGTATTATATTAAAGTCGTTGATTCACAAAATTTAGTTAGTAAAAAGTACACATAACAATGCAAAACGTAAAAGAGAATGCTTAAGCCTTTAGCTCTTCTTCTGCATCACTAATCAACTTCGTGGTTTCCTCAGTTGACTCACTGCCATCAATCTTCAAGTATTCTTTCAAAGAGTTCAAAAGTTCTAAGATTTTCCCATCTAAATTCGGTAGTAGTCTCTTAGTTTCATCTCTAATTTTAATTGCATTTTTCAAAGTGTATTCTAATTCTTCATTGCCTGGCTCACTAACAAGTTGTGCTTGATATCTGATGATTGTTTGATCCGATTCCTCGATCTCCGTTTGATAAAGTTTCTTTTCCTTTAGGAGTCTTTGCAAAGCACTGGTTTTGATCTGTAGTTGTGATGGTGCCATATTTGAAGTCTGTAATAATTGAAAAATAAAAAAATAAAAAGTTAAGGCCGGTCTAGCTATATTTATGTTTCATCACTCTCACAAGATAAAAGGTGATCTATCCAGAAACTGATTCCTGGTCCCTGAACACTTTTGGCGAAAGATCGAAAACAAAAATATAAATCGTGTCGCCTCAACTATTTGCTTGTTTAAGCAAAATAAAAAAACAAATGCCTCTTGCCAGAATTGAACTAGCGACCTTTGCATTACAAGTGCAACGCTCTACCACTAAGCTAAAGAGGCGGAAAGAACGGCTAATTTTGCTAAATATTTGTGTTGATTTTGTAATTTTCCTGTAAGAATTTACTTTTTGTCCCTTTAAATTGTTCTTTGCTCTATAATTGGCTTACTTGCTTGGTTTAAATTGTTTGGGCTTCCATTAATGAAGTTTAAAATTTACTATTACACTATTTTGTGTTTAAATTTCCTTTGAAATTATAGCTATAATCAACAAAATGTGTTTCAACCGTAAACCTGACTTGACACACTTCTCTCTAATCCCTTATTACATTACTTTCAGAATATCAAATCACCAGTTTAATTACCGTCAGAATGTTAAGGTCATAAAGGATCATAACTCATTTATAACTCTACTACTTTAATACAGGGATTTAATGACAAGAATATTATTTTTTTTCTTTTTATTATTACTGTTGTTGACAGGGAACTTTGCCTTTCTTACCATCGAATAGTTTTACACAAACAATCTGGAATCACGTTAATACCAAAGCGTATGTTTGGAATGAATCAATTGTAGGTCGATTCTATCTTTTATAGTACATTTTGATTAACCTGTATAGCAAAACCATCAATGCGTTCATACAAAGGAGGGAACCGCAAAATACTTGAACTATACAGCAAGAAAGGAGCACAACGTAGCTAATTTAATCCTTCAATAAGGTTAGCCAAGTTCTTGTACGTTTCATTACGATATATCATAACTTTCATGATAAATAAAAGTATACAGCGTCAAATTAATATTTATTGGAAAAAACACAGAAATACAAAATTATTATAATTAATATTATTATGAAAGATTTGCTCATACATGTAGCTTAAGCCTATGCATATCATATAAAGGTCGTAAAGAATCTATAAAAAGCGGTGAAATTTTTCTGACTCCTAAAATAATTCAATCAGGTAATCAGCAGTCATCATCAAAGTTGAAATCAACCAATCAAAGTTTTCATCAGTGAATCCATTTACATTAACGACATCCAAACTGCGCGCAATCGTTTGTAGTCGATTCTTGCTTGGTGAGTTGGTAAACTGAGGATTAAATGAAATAGGAATATCACGATTAACTGTTTTCTGCTGTGAAAATGTGCTACCTTCCATTAAAACAGATAGCTGATTCCTAGACACCTCAAATTTTTCTTGTGTATATTCAGTAACCAGAATGAGTATTTGCGATTGTTCTTGAAGTTTAGAAACTATCACAGTAATAGGAGTATAATGATCAGTAGTTTGATTCTTGAGATTTATTTGTATCAAGGTGCAATGAGGTAAAGATCCTTCATTTGGTAACAAAGCACTTACAACCACATTTACTGTAGATTCAGATTTTAAAGAAGATTTGATCTTATCAATAATGGCACCTCTAACCAGATCCAGTTCACCAAGGATGTTTGAATCTACTGTTAGTCTTTGAGAAGGGTTCATTACATTCCAATTGAAATTCAACATCTGATTTTTGAACTGCGTCGATAATTGCCCAATTTGCAACTCTAAGTCTTTTAAGCCTCTTGCTATTTTGGATTGGAATGCATGCGTTTCATCTGAGACATCGATAAGTTGAACCTGATAGGTAGGTGGTATCGGTTGTGGTGGTAGTTGCTGCGGTGGAATAGGGTAAGGGTACGGTGGGTAATGCGGTAAAAATAACTGGGGATATTGCGACATGTTATAAGGATAGGTATAAGGTTGCATAACAGATTGGGTATATTGTAAGGGCATCTGAGGAGCATTTGGATATGACATTATACTTGGATTTCGGTGATGAGGAATCTGCGGTTGAACAAGCTGTACAGAATGTTGAGTTCTCTGTGGTGGATATTCGGTAATTAGCGATTGAATGACGGGTATATGTGGTTGCGTTACTGTCATCTGTTGGCGTTGAATAACAGGAGCTGCAAATGGCCGTGATGCTGATGAGTTCATCAAAGAGGATATAACTTCAACTTGTTGTGCTTTACGTCTTTTTTGGGGTGGTGCTTTAAACTTGTTTGGCTGAGAGCTCAAATAATGTTTACGTTGAACAGCAGCAGCCTTGACTTTCTTGTTTTTGTCTTTTTCCTCTTTTTCTTTCTCCTTCTTTAGCTGTTGTTGTTTTATTATCCCATCCAATTTTGTTCCTAATAATACTAAATCGGAATATCTCTTAGAATGCATTTTAAAAATATCCGCAAAAGTGTCCTTATGAACTAACACTAAATGTTTGAGAATCACCAAAGAGTTTTTCCCAAGTTGTTCCAAATTCTGATTATTACTGACATAGTTGAAATCCTCATTACAACTATGACACACAGCTGAATCAGACTTTGGTTTGAAAACTATATTCCTAGTATCCATAATATGCAACCTAATGAATGACGGTATCTCACCAAGGAGATTTACCAAAACATCACCGTCCATTATTTCAAGAGATTGCTCCGTGGTGAAGAAAAATGCTGGCCAGCCACCACCACAATCACCCTTGAACACCCCCGTTTCATCTTATCTCCTTTCTTAATATCTCTTGTAGCTCGATTCTCGAACCACCATGGCCAGGCACTGGCAGCCGTCGCTCCCCCCGTGCGGATCAGTACGCCGATCGACGTGACCCACAAAGACGCGCGCTGTGGTAATTTTAGTTTGTTTTTTTTTATTTATTTATTTATTTTTCTTTTTTTCACCCGCACGCACACGCACACAGGGCGCACAACCCACACAGCGGAGCCTAAACCTCTTCGTGGGCCCTCCGACTCCTTGGGTTTCCCGCTGAGGTCTGTTATTATTATCTGTAATCACAACGCTGATATCTACTGTATAGCTACTTGAATTGGATGCTGTATGCTTCATTTAAGTATTTTTTTTCAATAGCGGTTTTTTTTTGTTTCTATCCTCTTAGTTGATCAAGAGAGCTTCGCAGACTAGCTATCCAGCTTCGCACCCAAATATCTGCGGTTAAATAATCTCTATAAGGTAAACAACATTGTTTGGTATACATGTACAATTGGCAACAGTCGCTTAAATAATTACAAATGAATCTTACAGAAGATCTGATACGTCAGTTCGAGGATTCCGGTGGAGGTTTAATTGACAATGCTCACCAGTTTTGCAATAGCACTGATCTGGACAGCAGAGACGCCTGTAACGACAACGACAACGACAGCAACAGCAACAGCATCAGCAACAGCATCAGCATCAGCAGCAGTGGCAGCAACTACAACGACCACGACATCGACCACGACCACGACCACGACCACGACCACGACCAAGACCACGAAAACGGCAATAATAACAGTATAACTGACAACGATAACAATAGTAACCACAATCTCTTTCTTGACTCGCCTACAAAAGAACAATACAACATATTAGATTGGGGTATAGAGGACACCATCAATCCACTTGATCATTTTAAGCAAATCCAGCGAATGAACATATCTTCTACTAGTATCAATGATACTATAAGTCAGTTTCTTACGAGCACGAATGATTTGTTCACTCCACCTCTTGTAACGCCCACTACATTGACAACGACTGAGAATGGTCATGTTAATGAATCTTTCATGTACGGAGATGACCAACTTAAATGGGATGCCTATTATAACGAAAATGATTCTCTACATGACCGGAAAACTCTGGACTTTGGTGTTGATGATGATGATGATCGCTCAACTGTTATCCATAGATTTAATGACCCTTCGTCAAGATATACTCGCATAAACTCTTCAAAAGGTCACGGATATTCAAAATTCAGTAATTATTGCTCCATGATTTTAGATGATATTCTAAAATTATATAGGACTCAGAATTATCATCTTAAAAGGTCCCTTGACAAATTCAAATTTGAAATCATTGCCTCGAATTTCATGAGTGATAACAATCATATCCAACATAGAAAAAGATCAACTACCATCACCAGTCAGAATCCAATGGTGACAACAAAGAATAAAGTGATATTTGATTTGAACAAGATCCCATCGCATAAACTAGCCCATTCCCATCGGTGCCTATTGATATACAGATCACTACTGTATTTCACAAAGAAATTTAGATTTTCTTTACGTTACATACACATCAAAATAATAATAATGTTGTCCCTCAATCTTTTAAATGTTTATGCTAAAACTAGGGATATTGCATTGAGGTTGTATCTTAGGATGATTAACAATAGAGTTATTGAGTTTGTTCAAATTAACGAAAGGTTTGATGAAGTGACCAACAAGCATTTGAAGTTAATTAGAAATTCCACAAATAATCACTTAAATTTATTACTAGGAGGGAATATATCTACTGTTAGACAGAAAGTGAGAACTTCTAACTTGTTAGTACAAAGTCTTTTAAGTACCTTAATAATATCATACAACAATCGTGTTCATTCCTCTCTCAATCTTACAAATCCTTTGCTTCTTGAAAAATATTTTGATATCTATCAAATAGATATAGTCAACGAGAATTTGAAATTCATCAATCTATTAAATCAGAACCAGTTGATAGAAGAAATGAAACAGCCATCCATGGCCTCAAGATTGAAACCACTTAAGTTGAGGTCGTTTTCTGGAGAGTCAGCAAACTTTAGAAGTGTTTCCAATTCCTCCAATCATTCAAATTATGCTGGTTCATTACAACAACTCTCTACTGATCCTTCTAAACTATTTCAAAATTTGGAATTAATCAGAAAAGTGTTCATCTGCATGTTGCTCTCAATAGCTGAAACAGATTTTATACAACCAACTAGAGATTCCAAACAATTTCTCAACAACTGCGCCAGAAAATTCAATATCCAGGCACTTAATTGGAAATATCTTAGTATATGCACTAGATTGTTCATTATGGGACAATGGCTGTCTCGTTTAATCAATCTATTTACTAGTTTAATTGAAGAATTAGATGATACAGAATTACTCATGGGGGTAGACTATTTAGAAGATGATGTAATTCCTCCAATCCCTGAGGACAATGAAGATGAAACTTTTAAGAAATTGATTTACTCAGTTGATAATTTGAGTAGCAAATTGAGTTTAGCTGAGCTAAATTCTGCCGTTTCAGATCCTGCTGAGAGTCTAGCCAAAATTGGAGAATCAATAACTGAATTGGTTGAGTTGTTTAATGATTCAATTGTCAAAATGTGGAATCGAAATGAAACTAACTCTGAAATTGCTCATATTCCACTACCTGGCATCAAATTACGTGGAAATAAGGAACCATTTGAGCCAATAATGACAAGAAAAAGACATAGTAGTGGATTGAGTTTCAATTTAGTGACGGTCTTTGAAGACGGCACCGACGACAATCATATCAAGAACGAAGAATTTTCTGATAAGGTTGTTGTTCACTCTGAGGATGGTATGAAAGAATTAGATGAGACAGATAATGTAACATCTGACATCCAAGGTAAAGAGGAGTTAAAACAAACTTTGGAAAAACTATGTGGCGGTAAGTATATTCCAGGATCAGCACAATCATCACATGTGGAGGTTACGGATGATATGAAGGAGTCTGCATGTGATGAGACTGAAAATCGTGATAGCATTTCAGCCTCAATTGATATGTCTACGCCGTTGAAAGTTGAACAAATGAATGTTTTGAGAAGGGAGTTAAAAGGAATATTTATGAAGAGCTTATGATAAGTCGATCAACTGGTTGATTTGATGAAGATCACCTTCTTTGCTAATTTTAATATGTATTTTAGTAGTCTACGAGACTAACACTTATTTACTTTTTCATTTTCTGTCATATATAATTTATTTATTTTACTTATTTATTTACTTATTTATTATTTAATCTATTAATTCATTTTATTTTATCGCACAAAAAACTCTGCTACGACTACCTAAAATCTGAAGAGGATATAAATCTTGATCATTGGTTATTGATTCGCCAATCTATTGAATGTATTGGTAAGGAGGGTTTGAAGGTTTGCAAAGGACCCTTATAAGCAGCATCATTTGATGTCATCTTGATTGTGTAAGTGGACTTATCTGTGTATATATTATAGGAAGTATTTGCTCTTGAAATAAGTACTAAAACAAGCGTATTAAGCAGAAGTACAAAGAAACTTTATCATCAGAGAAACGGGGCAAAACTGCCTATATATGCGTACTTACCCTTTGACAATGGTTGCATACACTGTTGGATATTTCTAATGCTCAAGACTTAATAGCAACTGGATTATCCATATCCATATGTTTGCTTC
Source organism: Ogataea ovalis (assembly GCA_030556425.1). Lineage (NCBI taxonomy): Eukaryota > Fungi > Ascomycota > Pichiomycetes > Pichiales > Pichiaceae > Ogataea > Ogataea ovalis. The sequence goes on along the minus strand of JAKTTZ010000004.1, from coordinate 320,343 downwards.
ATATATCATTGTTATTTATAGCCATAATTTTTACATACCCCTAGATTGCTTCGATACATTCTTGGTGTCAGTCCATTCAACTATTTATCGATTCAATCTGAACCAACAGTCACATCTCACCAGTCTTATAACAATTCTTTGTGAGTTATCTCGAGAATTTTTCTGTTATGCATCAGTTGACTTTAATCCGTTGAGATCTATAAGATCTGCTTTAATTAAGTTGTCAGCTAACTATTTTGTTGTTTTGAGACTGTTGAAAGTTATTTCTGGGGATAAATCAGCTGTTGCTACAGAATTGTCAATTGGTTCCTGAGCTACACTAAGTAGGTTTTAGGTCCATCTCCGCTTGATGAAATCACTTTAGCAATATAGTTTACAAAAAGTGAACTAGTTATTTTTGATTCTATATAAGTTCCTTTTTCATATATAACTAGTACATTTCTATCAATCTTTGTTAAAAAAAGAAAAGATTACTACTGAACTTGCATCGCAAAAAAAGTAGTGAATTTCAAAAATAAGGTGTCAATTGATTAGAGTTCTTCACTGATTTTGCGATGCTAATTTAGTAATCCAGTTGACAGAAGATACTCTTTCAACATGGTGTCAATTGGATTTAAAGATACTATGTCTACTGGTATAAGATTCGCTAGATTGAGCGATTTGGAGATTTTTGTAATTCTCGGCTTCCAAAAGTATGCGGAATACATCCCAAAAGGGCAATTAAATCCTTCGGAGCTGAGAGCGCGGAGTCTCTCACTCCACTCTACTCCATTCTTTCCCTTATTACTGCGTTCGTAGATATCGCAAAGCAGATCGATTAACTGATTGACTCGTTCAATGATCCAAATCGAGGAGTTGGGTCCTGAAAACAGGAAGCATCTGGGTGGAGATTAGCTGGGCGACGGGATGTGGAAAATTGAAATTTTTCACTTTTGAACGGGTGTAGAGATTTATCTAATAATCTGCTTAGGTAATTGGAGGCGGTGCAAGACCCAGTATCTTAACAGTGAGGCTATATGCCTGGTTTGGCAATTCGCAGCTACAAAGGACAGCTTCAGAATCGAATCTAAAGTCGTACGATTTTTACGAGTGCAAGAGAGTAAACTTCAGGGTTTTATTATCTAATTAGTTTCGAGGCAGGTACATCGACGATTCACGGAGTGTTGGTGTGAATTGTGCATAACATATAAGCTTTTTCGGCTATTTCTATTTTTGCTGATCTTACCGAAACATGGCATTACGTTCTCCAGATTTTGATTACTTCTATTTGCCGATAACTATTCGAATATTAAACTCAACAACGAGGAACAAGATTTTTGGACTATCTGGCATCTATCTTTCTATAAAACCCAAAGATTTGAATTCAAATCTAAAATCTAAAGAATTGATAGTTAGTCTTGTATCATTACCTGATGACTATAGTTCTATACAGACAAAGCTCGAAATCTTTTTTACGACAAAGGAATTGATCGATAATGACATTTCAGGGAAGGAAAGCATTCAGTGGATTCAGTGCAAGTTGGTCAAATTCCAGAATTTAAATAACAATGACAACAATTTAACTCCGGAGGTTGATCATTTTTTAACAAATGGCTTTAACTTTCAAGCATCGAGCGAGGCTAATAATAGCAGCAACATCAATGACATTTGCATCCTAGTAGCGAAGCCTAAATACCCCATCCTTAATAATCTCAATTATAAAGAAATCGAATTGTTATCAAAACTAGATATGGAGCCACCTTACAAGGTCCACATCGAAAGTTCACCCTTCAGCCTGAGTAATGTTTCAATCTTTAACAACTTTAACTCGGTTGGGCATTTAAACTATCAGAGTCCAAATGGCTCAATATACTTGAGTGATTCTAAATATCTAGATAATATGATCGGTGGAATTGTGAATATCGACAAAGGAATGAAGAAATCAGTTTATTCTCTAGGTCTCATCTTAGGAAATTTGGTGAAAGTTAACGGTCAAGGAGAATTAATGATCATTTTGGGTTGGACCTATATTATGAAAGCTTTGCAAAACATATTTGTTCATGAATTGGGACTAGGCGAAAAATTTCAAATTTTGAGCTTGAATTGCCGCTCTCTGAGATCTACAATTGAGGAGAGTTTTGATAATGTTGAGAAGATACCCACTTGTGTTAAATCAAATACAATGAATTCAACTGTCGGAATTACAATTACCGATTCAAATGGGATGAGCTTTTGGGGCAGTGGTATAGTTTTTAAAGAAGATTTGATATTAACGAATCGTCACGTTGTTATGTCTGGTGATGAATTGGCGGCTGAAATCAATATTTGGGTAGGCGATGACTGTAGTATTACAATTATGAATCCCGTTTTAAATACAGATATATTCATACCTTTCAACAATAAACTGTTTGATGTTTGCTTTATCAAGGTTCCTGATGCTAAAATACCTAACGCAATTAATTTGGTTAATAACATCTCAATCGAGGATGCAATGAATTTGATTAAGAATAGGGAATCTCTTGATATCAATTATCCTCTGAGATCGTCCACAAAATCTATTGGATATGGGTTATTCTTTAATCATAAAAGATTAACACCGTTGAAGTCACTAGGGACAATATCAACTGTTCTTAGCTTAAGTTCTGTATTTGCTGACTTCACAAACTCAGGAAGGCTACCGTGTCTGGTAATCACGTCGTCGTCATGTTGGTCAGGTTCATCAGGTGGGGCTGTGGTTAACGATAAGGATCAGTTGATTGGCATTATGGTTAGTAACGGGCGTCTAAGTACGGGAGAAACTTTGCATATGTTAAATTTGACAATTCCATTGGATATCATACTTCTAGGTTATTACGATTCTTTTTATGAGGAACTTAAATTTAATGAGGATTCAAACGTGAGAGTGAATAATTTGTATCAATTGCAAGAATTATACAAAGATCTATTCATCGAAAGCGTCAAGTTATAGATTGGTTTTTGTTATTGTGTAATGATATGTATATCTTCACAGATAGAGTTTTAGAACTGAATATATTATTTTCTATGTATAGAACGTATTCTAAGTATACTATTGCTTTGATCACAGGATCCTTCCGAAATTTAGTAGTCCATAGAGCGGAAAGAAGAAAAAAGTGGTAGATATGGCATGAAACCGGGTGGGTCTCTCCAACACCGGTAGCATAGATGTATTATTATTATTTTTTCATAAAAAAAAAGGTAGTCCCATAAAAAGGCTAAATACAACGATGCTAAGCGTGTTGATTTCAATTTCAGATTTATATCTTCCATCCGAACCTTTTCCGATCGGTCTAAAATATCTAACTATGCAGCTAGCTTCTAATAATTAACTCTATCTATACCCTCGGTGCTGGCATCTTGTTCATCACTCCGGTTTCGGCCCTTATGTATAGTACAGTTTTCGGCTCTCTAAAGAGGAAGAAGAAGCTATCAATCTCCCGTTTCTTTATGATGGAATTATGGTTGATTGATCAAGTTCGATCTTGGATTGCATAAGCACCGAGCCATGGATCTATCATCACCATTAATTACGCTACCAGTGAATATGGTTATAAAAGACCAATACCTTCACATAGCATCCCAAACCAACTACCGAATAAGATAACAGCAGTCACCTCTACACACAGACAAACTGGCCATGCAGTCACAATAAATTCTATATCGTACACAGACTTACATTAGCAGCTCCGTCCACAATTTCTAAGTGGATCTCTGTCGGAAAACCTAGATGGTGGAATTGTATAACCGTCGTTATCGTCAATCTCTAAGTTCGCAAGTTGTGCTTGGATACTATTGACTTTTTTGATTTATTGTTTTTGTTAGTCTTACCCTTCTTCTCATTAACCAATTTGTCACAATTCTCGTTCTTCTTGCCCTTAGGTCGCTGGCCCTCTAACTTTCGTTTCGAAAACCCTTCGCAATGATTGTTCACCTTCAGTGACTCGAACAATCCCTTCTACTTTTCCGTAAGATTGGGAAAATTGCCTCTATTAGCATCAACATGTCCCTTTGTCCTTTCCAGTCCTGCAGTGACTTCTAAGTTCAATTTTTAAAAGATTGCGGTATCTTGTTCATTTTTTATTTTTTTTTATTCTATTCCGTTCCCCATAATTGTTTTTTCTTTTCTTCAAACCCTCTTTGCCATACTATCGTTCTATTCAAGTATATATAAATGAACATGTTACCGGTTGCATCTGAAACCAACAATTCAGGCACACCGTACAAAACTTACATATATAGCTATATAGCCCGGGCACAGCACGCCCCCGGAGGATGCTCATATGTTAGTTTCATCACTCAAGATACCGCCAATGGTCTGCAGCGTTTCTATTGTTTGTTTGTTTGTCGTCATCAATTTGCATCTATTTTACTGTTAGTTAGTTAGTTTAATCTATATTCTCTGCATTTTTATCCCATTTATCAGTACTCTTTGCGGGAACAACAAAACATTTAAATACTTTCAAATCTGACAGTTTTCAAAACTAATCAAAATAAGCTTTCGTGGCCCAGCTGGTTAAGGCGTCAGTCTCATAATCTGAAGATCGCGTGTTCGAATCTCGCCGAGAGCACTTGTTTTTTTTCAACACAGAAAAACCACAGGGCAAGAAAAATTTTTTTATGTTATTGTTCTTAAATTTTTTTTTCATTCTTCCAAAGTTTCATAAGCGCCTCGTTTGAGAATCAAAGGAGTATAGATTTGGCTCATCTATCGTATATACAAATGCAAGATTACTTATTATGAGCTAAAATAATCAGTTTGATGTGTTGACAGTGTGAGGCTGCGGAACGTGAGTATGGAAAAAGAAAAAGCAGCTTCGATTGTTTATTTGAAAACGAAAGCTCGGGAAATTTGAGCGATTGTAATATGGTCTTATGGCCCTGCTTGTTAAGAAGAAATGTGGGGGCAAAGTTATACGTGTTTTTATGTAAAGCCGGTAAGATAAAAAACTACTGTAATAAAACATATTGAATCTACAACTACACAAAATACCAATTTATGTAATTACGATGATCTAATTATATAAAGCAACTTTGAATTTGCAAGAATAAATATAAACAAAAACTGTAGTAAGAAAGCCCAGGAAAACATGAAAGTCCGACTTTAATATGGAGCGATATTACACAGTTGCGGTTGGCAAAGCGGCAGTTTTTGGCCCGAGCGTATTTCCGAATAGCCAGAGTGGGCGGGAGTAGAAGCAAGAAGTGACACGATCGATCAGCTGGGGGGTCCTGACAGCCTGGCACGGGGCACCAGTGTGCCCTGGGTGCATTGGGAGGGCGGCCCCGTTTGTCAGAGGGCCAGAGGGCCAGACACGAAGGCGAAGTCAGAGCCCAGCGGGAGTGAAGACCAGAGGGTGTGTGTACATTCGTATATATAGTCATGTGTCATACATGAGTCCATCTGGGTTCTGCTAGGATGCAGACGTCTGTAGAAGCCGGTCACTGAATCTGTATAGGGAGCAACCCTACAAATTAACAGAGAAGCAATATAAAAAATATTAATATAATAACAGCCAGCCAATTAGCCTGCCTGCCAGAAGTGGGCGGGCTTCCCGAGACCGCCGACCGGGATCTGCGCGCAGGCCGGGCTCCCGCCCACAGCGACGCAGCGCAGACGCATCGACCCATCGCGTGGTGCTCCCTCACTGAGTTTCGGCCGTTTTTCTCGATTTGCTGCCGGCGAGCCTTCCTGTTTGGTTCCACCTGTTGAGTGATGTTTCTTTTGTTTTTTTATTGCTTCTTTGTTCTTTGATTTTGGCCTTGTTAAATTGCCATCTATCCATATAATATTTCTTTCAAGGTGTTATAATATCCGGCAACATCAAACGCAAGAGCTGTACCTCACAGTACTTTTCATAACTTCATTTAAGCCTTTTTTCGAAGTGAGCTCTCCTGCTCAGTCCAAATATCAGTACACCCCTGTTCAATAAGGCAAGCTCATTGAACTGACTGTTTTGATACTAATCACCGTTAAAGGCATTTGTTACATCTTTTTGTTTTCTTTACCTCCTTGTGGATTAACTCATACGTATATTCTAAAACATGGAGACTTCCACTGGAGTTGATATCTCAAGGAAGCGACAGCACAGTCATGCCAGTGACACATCCTCATTGGATGGCCAGAATGATAATAGGAATTTACACCCAGATACGATAGATCATGAATCGTCAAAAGCAAACGATCTTGCTGCAAAAAGAAGGCGATTAAGGGCGGCAAGAGCCTGTATCGTATGCCACGATAGAAAAGGTAGGTTATAGGCAATTCGGTTACTGACGTTTTTTTTTTTTTTTGTGCTCGTTCTTTACTAACATTTTTTTTTATCGCTCTCTCAACTAGTTAAATGTGACGTTTCACTGAAGGAACCTGGTGAATCTTGTTCAAATTGCAGAGATTTTGGAAGTCAGTGTATCTTATATGAACGGAAGAAGAGAGCTTCGAAAAAAGACAAATTGGCAGCTGCCGCATCTGCAGCGGCTGCTAATATAGGAAGTTTGGGATCTCCGTCTCAGCCAACTTTATCACCATCTGGTCCAATCAAATCTGAAAATCTGATGAATGATACTGGAATCAATAGATACGCGCTGAAACCAAATCAACAATCGGTTGCAAAACAAATTACCAATCAAAATCAACATCATCAACATCAAGATCCTCCTACATTTGCTCATGCACATGCTCACCCGATTCCAAATGAACATCAGCATCAAGTTGCATCAAACTTTTTCAACAATCATGTCAAATTACCCAATTTCGTCATTCCAAACTATCAAAGTGAGCTACCACATTTAAGTGCTATTAAATTGGATCCTCAGGTGGTTCTTAAAACCAATTTTGAATCATTAGTGAGAAAAGAGTATTTAATATCGAACAACTCGGCAGCTTTTATGAACGAAATTATTGATGAATTAATTGAAGAAAATAAAATTAAAAATCGCACTAGAGCTTATAATCTAGATGAGTTTGATTTTCAAATGCTGAATCTGTACGGTTGTTTTTCTATTCCAGATCACGAAACTTCTTGGAAATATATTCATAACTACTTTGAGATATTGAATCCACAGTTCCCTATTATTAATAAAAAGAAATTTTATGAAGAATATAAAGATTTAACCAATCCTCCATCGTTATTATTATTATTTTCTGTACTGTATGTGGGTGCACGCCATAGCGATGAAGTTACATCTACAGAATCTGAATTATTGGATTTGGATAGAACTTGTAAGATTTTATTCAAGCGTGCAAAGCTGTTATATGATTTTTCTATTGAGAGTGAACCGATCCCTTTGATCCAATCAATTTTATGTTTTATTTGGAATTATGAAAATTTTTCAATGTTTTCCAAGAATGACTATTACTGGACGAAAATAGCAATTGGTTATGCGCAACAATTTGGATTCCATAGAAATTTAGATTCTGACAAGTATCTAACTGAATACGAAAAGCGAATGTACAAACAGTTATGGTGGTTGTTATTCATCAAGGATAAACTAATTGGTTTAGGGTTTGGTAAACCTTTTATGATTAGTTTGGACGATTGTGACGTTTTAATGTTAAAAGAAGAAGATTTATTTGATTCAGATATGTCGAAATTAGAGATTGATTATTTAATGAACTTTATTAAATTTGGTGAATTGGTTAGCAACGTTGTTAGCGAACAAACGAAAATGAATAAGCTGATGGCCAATCGTAAACCAATCTTACCATTATTGAAACAGTGTGATATGATGATGATAAAATGGTTGTCAGGAGTACCATATCATCTGAAATTTAGACTTGATGATGAGTCAACTCAATCGGTATTATCTGGAATTTTAACATCCCAATACTATACTCTATTAATTTTATTACACAAATCAAATATTCATAGAAATATGGCTGATCAATACCCTTCCTGGGCCATTTCTTTCCAAGCTGCTCAAATGGTAAAATTAATGTGTGATATTATGGTTGATAGAGGTATGATCTTACATATTTCATTAATTTCACATAATACTTTGTATTCAGCTGCCATTGTCATGCTTTATCAATCTATAAATAAAGATCAACAAATTGCTAGAATCTCAAGGCAATTTTTCTTAAGTATATTTAATGTGTGGAAGCTCTCCGCTACCAAATGGCCAACTTGTTATCCAATGTCATTTATATTTAATAAAATTTATAATGACGAGAAAAAGAAACAGGCTCTTGTTGATGGAATTGTTGATAAAGATACAAATACAACTAGATCAAAAAATAGTATGATAATCAATACAAATAACGTTATGATGCCTAACTCTTCAAAGAGAAGTTCTACATTACTTGGTGACGATTCTAATTCAAATTTAGACCTATCAATACCATCAATTGCTAAAATTAAATTAAGCAGCTCAAGAGAGGAATCTGCGTATAATAGCGATACATCCAACGCCAATTCCTCAAAATTAAAATCTATAGATTCTTTGGACATTGATTTAGATAAATTGTTTACCAACAACGTGTTTTCTCAGTCGAAAACCTTGTTACCGAAGATCAATATTAATACAATTACCAAAGGTAATGATCAAAGATCAGATTCACAACAGAACAATCTAAAGAATGATAGCCAATCATTTGAGCATGGATGCGAAGATTTTGGACAGAAAAGCTTTAGTAATTCTGACATGCCAGTTAGCTTATGGTTAATGAATACCTCATGGAAACCTGATTTTCAAACAGGCGATGACTGTAATTCACCTCAAACACAAGTATCTAATGAAGCATATAACTCACCTGGCCAAATGTATCAGAATCAAATGAATCAATCGAACTCACCGTACAGACAACCAAATTATTCTCATTTTGTACCACCACCTTTACATTCGGGTATTCCCTATGGCACTCCACCACCTCAACAAGATCAACAACATGCTCATCAGCAACAACAGCAACAGCAACAACAACAGCAACAACAGCAACAGCAGCAACAGCAGCAACAGCAGCAACAGCATCAACAACAGCAGCATCAACAGCATGTGCCAGCACACCATTATTCTCATTCGCCACCATCACAGTATTATCAAGCATCTAATAGCGGTAATGGCAATATCAATAATCAATCTTATCAGAACTCAAATTCGAGTCGTGAACAAGGTCAGATGAAACATGAAGATCAATCACAAATGACACAAACTCAAATGGCACACTTATTAACGCAATTATCGCAACAGCAGCCATCGCATATTCAACAAAATGGGTTATCTCCACAACTACCTCTGAACAGTTCCAATTTACAATCTTATCCTAGTCAATCTCAATTCATTCCACTTCCTGCTTCATCAATGTACAATAGTAATTCTATGAATACACCACCAGCAGCAGCTAGAATGATAATGACAAACAGCAGTAGTAATACAAACAATCTACATAATAGCAACAATCCTAATAATAATAATGGAAATTCTAACAATGGCAATGGTAATATGATGTACAATAATGGCATGCATAATCAAGAAAGTATACAGGCTCAATTACCAAACATGGATGAGAACGATACTTCGTATCCTTCATCAAGTACAAATCCTTACAAGTTCTTTAAATTTTATTAAATTTGATTTAAAAGATTTTTTTTTTACTGTACATTAGTATGCTTGCTGATTAAAGAGATTTTTTTGGATTCTTTTTTAAGTGTCCTATGCTTTTCACTTTTCTATTTTTTTTCTGTCTTTGTTTTTTTTTTTCATTTTCTCACTTCGATTTTACTTATATTCCCTCTTCTCTTTATTTCAAAATTCGGACTAAATGACGCTATATGGTTTCCGTTTAGTTTTGTCCGCTTGTATTGTAATGTATATATAAAAGCTTAAGTTGTATGTACACTCTATCTAATATGAAAACTTATGCATTTATTCGAAATGTTTTTCTTTTATTTTCGCTTTTTTTTATTTTTGTTTTTTTTTTACGTAGGTTAAAAGTCAAAATTTGCAATCCATTAGCGTTATGCAACAGGAAAGTAATAAATACAAGCAAAAAACAAACACGGAGGAACAAACACTATAAAACTTAATGAAGATTTTAAAAGACGTAGGGATGAAATCATAAAAGGTTAAAAAGAAAAATAAAAGATATAAATATATATATAAAAGAATAATATAAATGAATAAATAGATGGGAAAAGTAGCAGAAAAAGGGATTTTAAATTTGCTCTAAATGTTGATAACTTCCATCTCTTCTCTTCTTTAAATAATAAAGTAACCACATAGAGAAAGAACCAGAGAATGAAATAAATATAACCAAAGGGAAGTAAACCAATCCAGCACCATCTTCACCGAATTTTTCAGAAATGACACCCATAATATAAGGAACTACAGCTGCACCAGTTGCACCAATACCACAAATAATTGACACACCTGCGGTAGCTATACTCTTAGGGAGGGTCTTGATTGAAATAACAACGGTGGTAGAAAAGACAGGACCAACGCAGAAACCAATAAGACAAATACAAATGATCTGTATCCATAAGATTTGATTGAATACCCAAAATCCAAGACAACCACTACTAACTAAAGCTGTATACATTACAATAGCTTGAGTTTCATTATCTTCATAATAATGACCAGTAACGAAAGCTAATGAGAATCGACCCATAGTCATGAATAACCAATACGTGCTTGTAATATAAGAAGCTTTCTTTTCATCTATTTTTTTAATGTTAAGAATATAATTGAATAACCAAACACCTAAACTTAATTCACTACCGATGTATAAGAATAAACATAATGAAAAGAATTGAACTGATTTATTCTTAACGATATTTAAAATTGAACTTTGATCTTCAGATTCATCATCTTCTTTATGTAAGTGAAGTATATATCTGTATTTTAAACTTGTTTCATTATTAAAGAAAGTCGCAGCAAAGATGAAATTTAATGCAATGACAAGGCCAATGATTAAAAAATAATGATTCCATGCCATTCCTAAATTGATCAAATAAATGACAAAAACAGGACTCACAAAACAACCTAATCCATAAAATGAATGCATTATACCCAAGATTTGATTGGAATATTTTAAGTTTCCTATGTAAACATTCAATGAGCAATCCATTGCTCCAACACCGAATCCATTACATATTGATGTAACAATCAGAACCCAAAATGATGATCTTAATGAGAATAAAAAACAATAAAGACCATTCATTAATAATGCAGACATGTAGACTCCTCTAAATCCAAGTTTGGCAGTTAGAACATTGTTTCCAAAACTGGCAATGACATACCCAATAAATTGAAATAAAAATAGATATGAAACTTTAATACGATTAATCTTATAATCTTCCAATATATATTGCATAATTGCACCCACTGACTGATCAATCAGACCAAGTATGAACATGGAAAGAAAAGATGCCAGAATTTGAAATCTAAGTTTAATGGAGTGCTTAAAATTTTTAGTCTCCAAGACAACTGGCTGTCCCAGGTACTCTACAACGATTGGTGATTCAATATTTTCATAGTCTATCTTTGTTTGATTCTCTTCATACGAACTAGATGGAGATTGTGATTCACGTTCTATTGTATTGGAATCAACAGAATCGAGTTTTTGGGAGTCCCTATCTGAAATTTCAAAGTCTGAAAGCTCAAATTCATGCGGGTCATGATCATTTGTGGTGGATGAGGAGGACATTAAAATGTGGAGGAAAATTGAAAACGCAGCAGATCTAAAATGACGACGTTAAAATAAATGGGATGATTAAAGTGTAGAAAGAAGTTGAAGACAATAAAACAGACAAGTATATCAAAGTAAAACGGCAAGGGACAATTGCAAGAGAAAAACGATGGCAAATTGCTAAATTGAATAATTTTATATATTTCAATTAGGTTAAATAAACGACTATATAATTGGAGTCCCGAGTAATGCCTTGCTTGTGGCTCTTTGCTCTAGAATTAGTTGTAAATGACGCAGGGCAATTGGAAAGGGTCCAGAAATCAAATGTAAAATCAACTTGAGATCAATTGAAATTAAAGGGACTGATGTATATTTACAAGGACAAAAAGTACACAATACCGAAGAACAAAGAAAAAGAAAAAAAAAAAAACGTTTTCAACATAAAACGTGATAAGGAATGCCCGAACCGTACTAACTAATTGAGTCAGGTTTTTAATGCGGTGACAAAAACCGCTCCGCAAAATTCCAACGCGCGGGTTTCTGAATGCGGAAAGTTCCATGCGCGCGGCTCGAAAGATCTTCACTCGCGTCAAAATTATGAGGCTTGGAGGCTTAGAGGATCTATTACAGCATAAAATATGTATTTATATATATATATATATATATACACTTATCTATTGATTAATTTAGTTCTTAACTTCTACGTTTCTAACTCTTCAATCTGTTTGACAAGCTTCTTAGTGAACTGAAGAGGAGGGCGTGGAGGCCGTGAAAGCCCATCGCGTATAGTTTGTTTAGTATCACCACCCGTAAGTCTTCATATTGTTCTTTGCTCGTGTAATTATCCAACCACCTCTGATGGCTGCTGCCACTGACAAGTTTCTCAAACTCACTTTCATTCAACGGACCTGCCAATCTCGTTTCAACATCGTCCTGGTCTTCTAATAATCGCACAAGCCTTGTTATAATGGATGCAAATGCAGGTGCATGAAATATATTATAATTACTCTTCATGAAATCACTAGTGTGCTCTTCATCATTGAAATGATAGTATCTCTGCTTCATTAACTTGTTAATAAATAAATTTGGAAGCATAAAACCTTCTGATTTAGATTTAATGTTTTTTTCAAATGATTTATTTCTCCATATGATATTACAGAGATCCATAACATATGAATTATGTAAGTTTTTCAAATCAGTCAACTGTGAACTTGTTAAGTCTTTATTCATTTCAGCTTCCCTTTGACTATGTGACATGAATTCTCCATAATATTTTTTGCAATGAGTTATATGTTGACAAATATCATCAATAATTACAGAGCTACCTGAAAAATATAAATCATAAACTAAAACAGCTGGTAGAATTAAATTGGATATCTTAATATGTTCAAAGGGAATAGTTTCAATAAATTTGATAAATCTCACAATAGATAGTTTCAAGGCAATATTGAATGACACAGAAGAACAGCAATAAAGTTTAACAAACGACATTATAACTTTTTCAATCACTTTGTTGACACAGAACCAAAAGGCAATTTGATCTCTTTCAGGGTGTAATCTTACGATCCAATTAGACAGCATATCAATCATAGCATCAATAAAAGAAGGAGCATTTTTCTCATCTTCAAATAAAACTTCTATTTTTTCATAAGTTTTTTCAAACCTTTCCCATTTCCGACATTTTAAATATGATATAAATTGCCAAAATTTAGTAATCTTGTGTAGTGTATAAGTTTCATCATTTCCATCATTATCGTTACCTTCGTGCCCTTCTTCTAACTTTGCTGCAATATCTCCTAAAAGATAGCTTTGAATCACGGGCAATAAATGGTATGAGAAACTTGTGTAGTATAATAGTCCATTAAATAATGCTTCATGCTCCTTTTTGATAACCAATTGATTATTATCAAGTAAAATATAACTAAACCAAGTATTCAAACTTTGATTATCCATCTGTAATAAAGAGCTATATAAAGGTAACGTTTGGCAAAAGACACTCTGATCATTGCCAAGATATTCTAATACCAAATCATCAAATTTTGAAAGCAGTTGCTCATTTTTAACTTTGCATTTTGATAAATCATTAAAGTAGTATATCAATGAACCCAATTGATTAGGTAACTTGAAATTATCCATATTGATAACGTATGAATCTATTGTGAAGCAGTTTTGTAATTCTAAACAAGTGAGTAATTCTAAAGGATTATCTTCACCTATCGTATCTTCAACTATTGTCTTACGTTTTTTGACTTGATGTGGTACCACTGAATTAGTATATTTTGTATTGAAATACCCAATTAATTGATAAAAATGTCTGAAGTTTTTGCGGAATTCTATCAATTGATCATTCTGTTGGTCATTTGCAAAATTATGTTGTTTATCTTTTATTTGGCATACACTGTTAATCCATTTATGATCAATACTACCAAATAACTTGGCAGGTAAACGATCTCTTTCTGCGATATATAATAATTTGTAATAATAAGAATCAAATTTCGATGTATTATTCTCTTCTGCTTTTAAAAAATCTTTAAAAACTAAAATTAATGAAAGTAACTCCGAATCTTTTTCATGTAATTCAATCAAATATTCAATTTTGAATATATTTATGAAATATTTTATCTTGAAATTTGGATCGATAAGAGGACTCAGTTGAAGAAGATAGATAATTATTAAACTGATTTTAGATCTAATGTAACCAATAGACAAAAGATTGAATACGAAAGGAAGTAAACGAAGAAATTGTTTTGTAAGTTTGAAATTACAAAAACAATCCACCAATAATCTACACAATTTCACTTGTAATACTTTGTGTAAACATCCTGATGAATTTGAATACGTTGGTAATTTGAAAGAACCAACTATTTTGAAAAAGAAGTTGAAATCTAATAAATCATAACTATAGTATAACAAAGAAATCAATTTCTTTTTGGAGTTTAACCTGAATAACTTGCTATTATTATTATTTAAAACACAATCTAATAGAGTATTTGCTTGTTTTAAAGTTATTCCATACTGGGGAATGACAACTGTGAGTTCACGTATCGTTGTTTCAATCTCAATTTCTTCTGTCTTTGATTCACTATATTCTAAACCGTCTATCGCTGTCTCTATAAAGTCATAATATTTTGAAACCTTCTGAGTGGAAGACATATCGGTTGTGTTCTGTAGATGTTGTGATTTTAAATTTATGATCACACATATAATTAAAAAAAAGACAAAAAAAAGTTGTTTTGGTTGTTGTATAAATATGAATTTATTTTGTTTACTTTTTAGAATATTTTTGTTGTTAGATTTCGTGTCTTCATTTTTTGCTTCTCCGGCGCGGTGTGGGGAAACATGGATTGTGTGCGTGGTGGAGTCACTGGAGTGTAGCTTCGGGCCCACAGCTACAAGTATTAACGTACTACACATCTACTGGAGCAGTTATATTTGTATTTGGATAGGTTCATTGAATTCGTACAGAATATGTTGAAGAGTGTCGATCAGCTGCTATCATATGGCATTAGCTATTGTGACAATGATGGGGGCGGACAACAACCCTTCCTTTCAGAAAACGGGCTTTAATAACAGATCTGGAAGTTATTGTAACCTTTGTCCGTATTCCATTTTTTGAAAAGTAATATAATATATACAGGATATGCGAAAACGAAACATCAAAAACGTAAAATTGGAAAACTGAAAAGAATAGATGTGAATCGTTATCATTCGGTTTTCGACTTGAGTTGCTTTACATAGTTAAGAAATTCATCTTTTATATCATAATTTGTAAGTTTGCATATATCATAGATTATCTCTGAACTTCTTCCTGTTATTATTCTTTCAATCTCTAATTCATCATGATATCTATTTGCAATACTAAGTGATTCATCTAATTTTTCACCTCTTTTCCTGTTCATGTCCCTTAAAGCATAAGGATCAACATTCAACAATTTATCTCTTTCCTCTTTCGATAGTACTGTAATTTCCTCCAGTTCAACTTCTTTACGCATATTATCTGATTCTCCTAAACAAAATTCAATACTATGTAATCTTTCATACCATTGTGGGAATATAAGTTTGTTTACAAGATCTAGACATTGTAATTGTTTAGAATTTGTTCGTTTGTATGGTAAAATTGACGCTTTAGCAGATGATTCATGATGGTTGAGTAAACTATTCAATCTTATAGACAGATTATCATCAACGTTAATTCTAGATAATTGTAAAAAACTAGTTAAAGATTTTGAAGATTTGAGGCAAACATCTCTAGTTAAAGTTGGTAGTTTTGGTATTGATCGTTCAGGAGCGATCTCCATGCCATCATTATTTGGAGAAGGCTGACTATCTAGATCGGAGTTCATGGTGTCCTGTGGACTATCTATATCTTGAGGCCGTCTCCACATTGCGTATCCTGAAATATATAAATGTGTTGTGAACAATTAACCATCAACAAGACAAAGTCACAAGGGCCGTTGATCGTTGTTGCCATCCAGGATCGAGAGCCCGTTAATTGTTTGCAAATTGCAAATTGCCGTTCCTCTCTCTCGGTCTCGTTTTGCCTCTTTTTTGCCCTTTCGCCTCATCATGCGCCACACAGTTGTATTGTCTCTTTGTTTCATGCGCCACACATTGTCTGAGCTGGTTTTTGAAGAGGATTTTTGCTTGTTTGTTTGTTTGTTTGTTTGTTTGTTTGTTTGTTTGCTCAACTGGTTGCTTTGTCTTTGTTTGCTTGATTTCATGGATTGTAGCGTTTGATTCATAAATTATGGGGAGAGGGTGAGCAAACAAATTATCATCCTGATTGAATTGGCCATTGAGAATTTCCAAAAGACGGCAGCCCAAAAAGGGATATTTTTTACCCCTTTTGTCAGAACCCTAGTTTCTATTTATGCAAAACAGCAGTGTGTTTTTAATTAATTAAAATGGACTTTAAGCAGCCGTTTATTAATTGTGGAGTGTGTCATTGTAATGTTTCAACGGGATACAAATTCTATTTAACTTCATGTGCTCATATTCTTTGCTCAAATCATTTGAATTTGGGTAAGTTGATTATTCTTTAATTTTTGATTTCTCGGAGTTTAAATATACTAATACAAAATAGTTGATCAAAATGGGATGTGTTTGGGGGAGCATCTAAAGATTACATGTCCTATTTGTAAGAATGAAAGGGTATCAATATTAGAATTGAATGAAAATTTACCAAATGATTTAAAACCATATTTTAAACCATTTCCTGAACAAATAGAATCATTTTATGCAAGTTCACAATTTCAATATGTTGGTTTAGTTGAACATTCAGAATTTCAAAAACAACTAATTAAAAAAATTAACGATAAAAATTTAAAATTAAGGGATTTATTAGAACAAGCTAAAAAGGAGATCAGTTTAATGGATGAGTTAAAGTATGAGAATCAATTTTTGAAAAAAGAGAATTTAAATTTATCAAAAATAATAGAGGAATTGAAGCAGCAGCAACAGCAGCAGCAGCAGCAGCAGCAGCAGCAGAATCAAATACCTCCAAATACAGTTGATTTAACATTATCATCACCAGTAAAAGAAAATAGTTTAAAAGGATTAATTCAATATCAAAATATTTTAGATAGAAGAAATGATACACAGAGTCAAGCGACAGCAGCAGATCATGAAAGTTTTGTACAAAAGATACAAAAATTTTCATCATTGAAAAGATTAGAAAAAAATAACAATAAGAATAGTAGTAAATCTCAACATATAACTTTAAATCCACAAGCTGAATCAACATCAATTAGATCGTTCTTATCAAAAAGAGTTCCAAGTACAACGTCGCTATCATATTCAACTTCACCCTCAACATCAGTAGTAGCGAGGGCAGTGGTAGCAGCGACAACCGTATCAACATCATCTTCATCATCAGATAATTTTTTCCTCTCACCTATAGCATCTAAAATGGGGAGAAGTATAGCTAGTTCTACACATTCTAAACAGTCTACTAATAAGGTGACAAAACCTATTTCAACACTTTCATTAAATAAAAGAACAAATTATACTAGATCATTATCTTTAAGACCACCTACAGTGCAAACTACAGTTAAAATAGGGAGACCATTATCTAGTATTAGTAAAAATAGTGATGCTTATTTAAAGGAAAGTGTACAGAAGAAATTACCACCTTCGGCAAGTGCATCTTCATCACATTTTTTTAAAAGATAATCTATTTACAGGTTTTAATTTAAATATATTTTAATTTTTATCGAAATTCAATTGAATTGAGTTAAAAACATATACATATACATATATAGATATATATATAAATATCTTTTTTTTTTGTATTTCCCGATTTTTTATTTTTATAAATAAAGAATACCTTTGGAGTAGGTGAATGTAAAAAATTGATATAGTAATAGTAATAGTGGATAATTGATTGATTGATTGAAATGTTAACTAAATAAGTAAATAAATAAATAAATATCAAATCAGTCTTATAAATATAAACAAAGTACAATCAAAAGAATATATATATATACATATAATCTTTTATAATTTATATGTTATTTGATGTGAAAAATTGGAATGATGTACTTTTTTTAATATAGTAGTTTCAAGTAAGAAAAAAAAAACATTTAAACACATAATTTAAAATGTCAATTTAATTTAGATTGAACCAGATCTCTTTAATTGAACCCAACAAGCGAAGAATGGGATACCGAAACCAAGAGCTAAAAGAGAAAGAAGAGAAAAGATGTTAGATGTTAGTATAATAAGTTAACGATAATATATACATGTAGTTAAATTAGATTAGATTGGATTGGATTGGATTGGATGAAATTGAAGAAGCATCTAGTCGAGAGTAGTAATCAATCACACGTCTGTGATAGGCTGGACAGATAACGATATAAATGCAATTTGAGATTAATTGAGAACAGGTGGAAAACAAGTACAAGTTTCTCCAATAACCAATATAAAATATATTTAATGTAATTAATATAATTATAACATACCAAAGTAGATGAAATGTGGGACAGCATATGGAATTCTTCTGTTGTGAACCTTGAAAGGTAAGTTTGAGTAAGGACCTTCAGGGAAGTGTCCGCTCAATCTCTTTAAAGAAGAGGAAAATTGTCTAGCTGGTTGGACAGCTCTGGCTCTGGATTGTGTCAAGGCTCTGGTGAATAGCATGATGTGTGTGTATGTGTATGTGTATGTGTATATGTGAACAAAAGAGCAAGAAGACCACTAAAGACTAAGAAGAGCAAGAAGACTAAGAAGCACTAAAAACACCACTCCATGCTACACTCCATACTGTACTGAACTGCCTCCCTCCCTGCCTACACACCAGCACCAGCACCAACACCAACGCACCGCATACCAAACAAAATCCCCAAACAAAAATCACCGCACAGAAAAGCCAAAAAACCAAAAAAAAAGCGGAAAAAAAGAAAAAAACGGGAAAACACGCCATGAAAATTTAATGTTACCCGGTTCTCATCATAGTTGAAATTAAACCTTTCTGATTGGTTGAAATCCACTACTATTTTATTAATTATATACTAAATTATGTAATCTATAATAGTGAGACGATTTTGGCTGTTTTTTCTCCTGTTTCTTTCTCTCTTTGGGCCTTTTGGTGGTGAGTTTTAACATTCTTTGTTGGTTTGCTAGCCTTTTATCTTTTAACCTCTATCTTCTATCTTCTGCTCTCCATCTATATATATATATATATATTCACATCGTTATACACACACTATGGCTATCGCTCCAATTACAGGTACTATCAAGAGAAGAGTTATCACTGATATCAGTATCGGTATGTGTCCATTTCCTTTTTGTCTTTCATGTTTTTTTTTTTTTTTTCATGAACTGATGATATGTTCAAATCAATTGCATTGTCTGACTTCAATTAATTACTAACATTTACTTATTTGTTTTTTATTTCCTACAGGTGTCTCCATCGGTTTAGTCATGGCTTGTGGCTGGTGGTGGGGTTTCCACAAACCTTCTGTCGTTGTCAGAGAAAACTACTACGCTGAATTAGCTAAGAAGAAGCAAATTGAAGACGATGCTTAATTTTTTCCCTCTTGAAAGAAAATTCTCATCATCATATTTATTCAATTTTATATTTTTTCCCACTTATTCTATATCCTCTCTCAACTTAAAAAGATAAAAAAACAGCAGCAGCAACAGCAGCAGCAAAAAACTACAACAACATTTACAACCGTAACAAACGATAACAAACTTGACTTGAAACATAATTTATTTTTGTTAAACGACGAAAAACCAAAAAACAAAAGCAGTTTTAAACATGGTTGATTAAAGAAAAACAAGATTTATATACATATATTTAAAACAGATTTGAAAAGAATTTTGAATTGTTTTACTACAAGGGAAGAATATTTTCAAAAAAGAGTTTTGTTTAAGGATAAATTTTCACAAACAACCTTTACAAATATTTTAACAAAAAGATCGTTGGTATCATCTAGAATTGTTGTCCAAGGTTTGATTTTCACTTTTCATTTCTATATTTATTTTTACATCTGTTTTTTAATCTTTTTTTTTTTGTTAACTTTACTCTAACTACTTTTATTACTACTATTATTTATATCAATCTTATATACTGTAAAACCAAATAAACATATCTTTTGGTATATGAAATTTTGAGTTGTAATGTTTTAAGTATGTATATAACATCTTGGAGCCCCAGATTCCTGATTCCAGTTTCCTAAACGTTGGCTGATCTGACTGATAGATTAAATATAAATGGCTACAAAATTTTCCATGTCGCGACTCTAGGTCTCTTTCTGTGCAGGGATGCAGAACCCCATTTGGAACTCTGTGATTTGATTGATTCCTTGATATCTTGAGCATGCATCATCTATTTGATGATGAGTGCTTGATAATAATCAATCACTTGTCTTTTGTGATTATTATCTAACAATTGGGTCAATTGCCTATATATCGACCACTTTTTATTAATATTTGGAATGCCTACAAGTACTAAAACGACAGAGAAACTATTTGATACATCTATTTTGGTTAAAGAGTCCCTACAAGATCTTACATCAATATTTAGACAAATTTCCTCTACAGTATCTTCTAAGAAACAAACTAGTACGAATAATAATAATAACAATAGCAACAGTCTACGAAATGATGATTCCAATGAATTATCTGGTGAGCATTTATTAATCTTACAAAAATCTTTAAGTCCTGTAATTAATGGATTAACAAATTTTAGTAATTTGAAGAAATTAACTAGAATTAGTAAAGTTATTTGGATTGATGAAACAAGTGAATTTACTTATGATTATGAATTTTTTTTACATGGATTTAAAAGTTTTGTATTTTTATTTGATGGATCAATTGAATTATTAAATTCAGTATCTGAATTGATGAAGACTAAATTATTACCATATTCGAATGATTTTCATACATTTTCATTCATATTAACCAATCGTTTAAAAAAGACAAATGATTTAATTATTGAAAATTTAGGATTAAAAGGTGATTTACAAGTTTTCAATTGGAATAGTTTTTCTCCTTTAGTAATTGAAGATGATTTAATTAGTCTTAATTTAAAATATGGTGGATTAAAAGAATTATTTAATGAATCAATTGAACCAATTCAAAAATTATCAGTTTCATTATTAGATTTAATTATAAAAAGTAATTATAAAATTAGAATTACAAATAGTTTTTTGAAAGGTGATTATAGTATTAAGACATGGAAATTATTTCAAGATAATTATAATAATCATTTAAATTCTTTATCACCAAAGATGAAAAAATTAATTAATGATCAAGATGAAACATTATTTTTAGATCAATATACTTTTTTCAATAGAAATGTTGATTTTGTTTGTTTTGATAGAGGTGTAGATTTAATTAGTTGTCTACTTACTCAATTAACTTATACTGGATTAACTGATGAAATTATTGGAACTGATTTAGGTAATGTTAGTTTCCAAGTAGAGAGCCATGGATCAGCAGATGGTGAAGGAGGAGATATTGAAGATATCAAATTTAAACTTGGTGATAAGAATGATTTAATTTATCCATTAATTAAAGATTTAAATTTTTCAATGGTTGGATCAATTTTAAATTCTAAAGCAAAAGAAATTCAAAAAGAATTTGATAAAAGAAATTCATTAAATGATATCGATGCAATGAAAAAATTTGTTGGTGAACTGAATACTTTAAAAGATAATCAAAAATGGGTTCAAAAACATACTGCATTAGCTGAATTTATTTTAAAATCTGTTAAAGAAGAAAGTTATAATGAAAAAGATGATAAAAAGATACCTGAATTAAATGATATTGAAATTCCAACTTTAAATTATTTTAATGATTTTATTGAATTACAACAAGATATTTTAAGTGATAATCTGGATAATAAAAAAAATTTAAATTCAATACTTGAATTTATGTATAAATTTGAACCAAAGATTCATGATATTATTAGATTATTAATTTTAACTTCAATTGTGAAAAGAGGTATTCGTGAACAAGAATATGATTTATTTAAAAATGAAATATTAAATGCTTATGGTATAAAATATATTTCATTATTTTTAAAATTAAGAGAATTAAAATTAGTTTATCCAAAGGAATCTGTTTCATTTTTATCAGCTGCTACAACTTCAAATATTGAAGATCAATCTTTTGGTCCTATTCAATTAATTACTGATTTTCATACCATTTCAAACTATTTAAATTTAATGCCAATAATAGATCAACAAGATTTAACTAATCCTAAAGATGCTGATTTTGGATTACCTGGATATATCCCAATAATAACTAGATTAATTCAAGCATTATATGATAGAGAATTCCTTGCAAATAATGGGAATAATAATAGTAGTAATGGAAATAACGGCAATTCACAAACACAGAGACCAAATACCAGATTACGTAAATATGGATGGGATAATTTATATTTAAGCAGTATGAATGGAGAATTAAAGCAAGAATTCCTCATCACTGAAAGCAAGAAGAACCTATTTAACCTGATTGTGCCACCCAAACTGTCCAATCTCACCAACAGGAAGGACCTGATGATAGTATCTGTAGTGGGAGGGCTAACATACAGCGAGATAGCCACCATCAGATACGTGTTGCAACAGAATCCCGTCACAAGAAGCAAACAGCTCCTAATTCTAACAACGGGCATCTTAACGGGCGGTGATGTTGTTGCGGCTCTATTGTGATTTTTCTCATTTTTGTTTTTCTTCTACGCCTCCCCCATTTTTTGGGCAGTGAAAAAAGTCATCTCCCTAATTTTGTCTCCATACATATTTATAGCTCTATATATAGCTAGCTTTTCTGCTGTTAGATTTACATATATTTCTCTTTCATTATTGCATTATTCATTAATCATTACAATTGTATATTAAATAATTTATAGCTTATTACTTTCAAAATGTTTCTGTTTGTTTTATTTGGGTGTAAGTATTGATTGAGAATGCATTTATTAAACATTCCATTCCCGCAGAGCTTTTATACTAACAGTTTTGTCTAATTTATTATATCAATAGCCAGATCATGGGATAAACAATTAGATCTAGCAAGAGGTCATAAATTTTATTGTCCTAAATGCCATAATAATTCAATGGTTTATGTTAGACATTATAATTTTATAACATTATTTTTCGTCCCTGTTGTACCATTAAGATTAAATAAAGAATTAAAATGTCAAATTTGTCGGTTTGAAGCTTCAACTACAAAAGAAGAGATTGAAAAATTACTTAATGGGAATGGAAATTTTAATTATCAACAACAACAACAACCTCAATTCTTCAATAATAATAATAATAATAATAATTATAATAATGGTATGAAATATTAATAACTAGGCTTTTTTTTTTTTCGATTTGATTTTTTTTACTTCTTAAACAAAAAAATAAAATTAGCGATATAACAACTCTATTAAAGAATACATTAAATTAAACATTAAAACTAAAACTTTTTAGCTTGTGCGATCATAAGGTATATAGTAACCAGACTTAATCTTATCTTCATAGTCTAATAACAGTTCAATTAAACCATAAAAACAATTTTTTAAACCATCTGTAATTGCCTCCTTTTTAGCTTTACTAAATACTTGTGATTTTAATGGTAAAAATTGAGATAAACCTCTACCTGTCCTCGTTATAACTGTACCATCGATTAAAGTAACTTTAACATCAATTTGAAAAGTTAAGGTATAATGATTACCCCTTTCATCATCATCATTATCATTGTCGTAACCGTATTCTGCTTTTTCATAATTAATTACACGTCCACTATCTTGTATAATTTTACAAAACCAATAATTAAATCCAAATGATTTATTTGCAAATTCAATCATTTTTGAAATTGGTATTTTTTCAAATTGATTTGTTCCTCCATAACTATTATTACAATTAAAATTTCTTGAATTATTTAATAATTGCCTTTCTAATGATAGTTTATTCAAATATCCGTAAAATTTATCAATTTTACAAACTGACCACCATGATGCAGGTTTTAAATTAATCTCTCCAATTTCCCTTTGTAATTCTTCAATTTCCCAGTCTTGAATACAAGGTAACCACGTTGTTTGAATTATATCATTTTTATTACTTTTATCCCCTTCACCTTCTTCTTTTTCTTCATTAGTATTAGTATTCACCTTGGTATTGTTGTTTTCTTCCTCTCTGATTCGTTGAACTAAATAGGATTCTTCTAAAGTGGTGCGATTCAAAATCTCCGCCTGACGCTCATGAAACATTTGTGTCTCTGTCTTCTGCATGTACATTCTAAGTTCTAAATTCTAAATTCTAAATTCTAAATTCTAAATTCTAAATTCTAGTTCTTCATTTAAAGTTTTGGGTCTGAATAAACTTCTTCAATCAAATCAAATTCTCTCTCTCATTCAGATTAGTTTGTTTTGATATGGCACTAAAGAACAATCGATCAAAAGCTGAATCAACACAGCCCTTTATTTTTTCTCTTTTTTGAGAAAAATTGCTAAAGAATTACATAATATATTTATAATTTGTAATTTATAATTTATAATTTATAATTTATTTATTTACTATTAACAAAATCAAAAGAGTGCAAAAAAGACAAAAGAAGCTAAGCTATTCAAAATAATAATAAAAAAAATCTATTCCTGCACAACAGCATCAAAAATTGTTTGGAATGGTGGATAATAACCTGTAAAAATATGGAATTGGAAAACTCCTTGGTTAATTAACATTTCTCTACCTGGAACAACTTTCCAACCATATTCTTCTTTAGCTAATTTCATTATTGGTGTAATTAATGGCTTGTATGCAGCTTCCACTAAGAATCTTGATTCGTGACCTTTAGATAAAACAGCCTTAATCTTTGTTAAAAATTCTGGTTGAATATCATTGGTACCAGGAACAGTAGAAACAATCAAACTAATAGATTCAATAGATTCAATAGATTCTAAACTATCTAAAATTTCAATATTGTATGATTCTGGGAAACTTTCTTTAATTGATGTTAATTTTGATGCAGTTCTATTTAACATGTAAATCTTGCTGCACCCCATATCATGTAATGCATAAACAGCAGCTCTAGAAGTACCTCCACCACCAATAACTAAACCGTTACCTTTAACTTGAGATGGTGCTCCATTCTTCATTAATGCATTTGTAATACCTTGCCAATCAGTATTATTACCTCTAAATTTACCTTCACCAATTGGACTTAAGGTATTGATTGCACCAATAATCTTAGCTGAATCAGATAATTCAGAACAATATTGCATCATATCAATCTTTAATGGGATTGTAATTGCACATCCACCAAATGATGGATCTGTTAACAATTTATCATGAACAACTTTCGCATCAGAAGTCTCAAAAAGTTCAAAACTATGTGGTAAACCAAGTGCCTTATATGCAGATTGATGTAATGCAGGTGATCTTGAATGAGAAATTGGCTCACCAACAACATAAAACTTTAATGGATTAGCCTTACCAATCAAACTAGAAGCTTCATTGATTTGTTTAACTGATAATTGACCTGGTGCAGAAGCATTTGGTAACACTGGATGTGTAACTGGTGTCAATATATTGTTAACAACTCTAGATAATTGACCTAAAGCACGCATATTGATTGCAATCAATGGTTTATCGGTATGTAAAGATCTGAAAGTTTCCAATTTGAAATTATCTGAGAATTCAAGAGCTGTACCAACAAATTTAACAGCATCAACGTTTAATTTTAAAGCTAATTGATACTTATTTTCCCATTCTGCATTGTCCCATTTGAATTCACCAGAGAAATCATGATGAGAACCTAAAATCTTGGTGAATTTTCTACTTGATGCTAATGTATCCAACAATCCTTCAGGTAAAGTCAATTCCATATCTAGATAGGCAATACCTAATTTGAATGCCAATTCACTTAATGCTTGAATTTGAGAAACTTCTCCATCAGGGAATTGACCACCTTGTGATTTAGTTCTAATGGTGAAAATAATTGGTAAAGAAGTATGGTTTCTCAACAGACCAACTTGTTCAGAGACATAATCCAAATCATAAGATTTCAACAAATCAACACGTAATTCAACAGCAGCACAGCCTGTAGTAATTTCTTCAATTTTATCTGTAACACCTGCTAGATCAGGGTAGGTTAAACAAACAAAGTAAGACTGTTCATTTGGAATTTCAACAACATGTTCACCTGTAATTTCGCCAATGAATTTAGCCATCGATTTTCTCAAAGTATTGAATTCTTCTGGTAAACTACAATGTGGAGAGTAGAAGTAGTAATTTGAACATTCTTGGTACCATTTTTCTCTTCTTTGCCAGACAGCTTCAATCTCTTCTTTGTATGCTGGTCTACTGGTATCTTTTTCAGCCAAGAAATAAATAGTTTCTCTTATATCTCTATGTAAATGTAAAACAATACCATTCTTCATGTAATCTTTTAGTAAATCTCTAGCAGCTGGGGTTTCAACAATTCCACCTCCAGTGGCAATAACGTGACCGGTACTGTATTGAACAAAAGCTTTCTTAGCAAATTCATATTCTCTCTTTCTAAATTCTTCCCAACCCTTTTCTTGAATAAACTCTCTAACACCTTCACCTAACTCTTTTTCAAAGACATCATCAAGATCAACATATTTGAAACCGGTTGAATTAGAAATGATGTTGGCCATTGTAGTTTTGCCAGCAGCTCTCATACCAATCAAAACAATACTTTTGGCACCATTCTTTTCTGGTACATTAGAAACTGATTTTGAAGAAATTTCATTGGATTCATGACCATCAAGGGCCACGTTGAATTGAGTATGTAACACATCCCACCATCCAGGCCAAGTCTTACCAGTACAACGTCTTTCTTGTATTATAACAGGTGATTGACATAAACCAGCCAATAGAGAGAAACTCATAGCAACTCTATGATCATCATAAGCATAGATACCAGGAGCTTCTGGAGTCTTCAAATCTTTGTAATTGATACCGTGAATCACAATACCATCATCTAATTCGGTTGCAATAACACCAAACTTGGCAAGTTGAACACGCATAGCTTCAATACGATTACATTCTTTAACTCTTTGATTGGCAATACCTGTAATTGTTGTATATTGGTTAGGATCATTGGCGACTGCAGCAACAACAGTAGCAGTTAAAAAGGCATCAGTCATTGGTTCCATATCAACATGTGGTAATGGCTTCAATTTACCTAATGGTGGACCTTGAACAGTAGTAGATGTAGCAGTTTGAGTCACCACACAACCCATTGGTCTTAAAACATCAACAGCAAAACGTGCATCACCTTGTAATGAAGCAGAACCAATGTTTGGAACAGTACATTTCGTACCTGTCATAGCAGCAAAAGCCAATGGATAAGTCGCAGAAGAAGCATCTGATTCAATGACATATTCAGGAGGGTTAACATAGTGACCTTGTGGAATGTGGTATGTGTATTCTTCAGTTTCTGATTTAGTAACGTTGATACCAAAAGCAGCCATCATTCTAATGGTCATATCAACGTATAATTGGGAGATTGGCTTACCACCAACTAGAGCCAAGGTGACTGGTTGTTGAGCATATGGAGCACACATTAAAATGGATGAAACATATTGAGATGAAATTGTAGCAGATAACTCAATTCTACCACCTCTCAAACCTTTCCCACATTGAACTCTAACTGGGAGAGAACCTTCTCTGTTCAAATACTCAATTTCAGATCCATTAGCTCTAAGAGAATCGACAAGAGGACCGTTTGGTCTTTCCTGCATTCTCTTGTTACCAGTTAGCACAATGCTTGTAATGCCACCATTAATACCGACCAATGCAGCAACTGAACTTAAGAATCTGGATGCAGTACCTGCATTACCTAAGTAAATTTCCTCTTCGCAAGCAAGTAATTTACCGCCGTTACCATTAACCACAACAGTATCTCCATTATCTTCCCAAGATATTGCTGCACCTTTAAGAGCAGCAACAGCAGCTAACATATGCTCGGTATCATCTGAATGTAATAAATTCTTGATCTTACATTCACCTTTACCTAAAGCAGCCAAAACTAATGCTCTATTTGAGATAGATTTGGAACCAGGAGGAGTAACTTCCAATTCTTTTGGTGGGTTTGTGAATGGGGAAACAAAGACCTCATCAGTAAGGACAACTCTTAGATCTTCATCATTAACGTAAGATGCCTTAGGTTCATAACACTCACCAATCTTCTTTAGTAGCACAACCTTCTTCTTAGAACCGTCGTTTTTCTTGTCAACAGACATTTTCTTTAATAGCACATCAACTGGACAAACTTTACCATTGATTCTACTTTGAACTAATTTATCATCTAAAGAAACAGGTAAACCATAGCCAACTAGACATTTAGTCAATCTTGAAACTGCAACTGGGGATAAAATTCCCAAGTATCTACTTAATTCAGCTTCCTTAACAGCACCAATGGAGACACATTCACCATGTAAAGCTTGTGGAGTTAAAATGGCTTCATATGCATGTCCAATAGAGTGACCAAAGTTTAATAGATTTCTTAAACCACCCTCTCTTTCATCTAATGTAACAACTTCAGCTTTCACTTTGATTGAACCAAGAACAAGTTTGAAAATATGATCTAATATTGGAGTTAAATCGACTGAATTATCTGGCTTTCTATCTCTGATAGTTTCCAAGAACTCTTTAGTATGTTTTTCCAATCTAGTAAATTCAACTTCATCCCAAATTGCTGCAGTTTTAATGACTTCAGCCATACCATTGATAAATTCTCTTTCTGGTAAAGTTTGTAAAAATGAGATATCAGCAAAGACATAATCTGGTTGCCAAAATGCACCAATAAAGTTTTTACCTAACGGAGTATCAATAGCAGTTTTACCACCAATTGATGAATCAACCATTGATAATAAGGTGGTTGGAACTTGAACAAATCTGACACCTCTCATGAAAGTGGCGGCGACATAACCAATCATATCACCAATGACACCACCACCCATTGCAATGATGAAAGTATCTCTTGTACAACCTTGTGATAGAAGATAATCTTCAATAGCAGCTTTTGTAGCTCTGTTCTTATTAGATTCACCAGGAGAAACGACATATGTTAGCAATCTAGCATTTGGTCTCTTCGTTGCTATACTTGATAACATATCATTTTTATAAGCTTCTAAATGACCTGCTTTTGCAAGGTTTGAATCTGTAATGATGACATAGGTTGAAGAAGCCTTGTTTGTGACAATCTCATCACAAATATGAGATCTGATGTTGTAACCAACATGAATGGTTTTAGCACCCAAAATCTCAACTTTTTCAATTCTACTATCTTGTGCCATCTTCAAGAGATTTTAAAAGTTAATTTTAACCCTAATAGAATTATCAGAGATGAGTACCAAGATCCCTTGAAGTTCCCCATATAATACATTTTTCACTTGTCTTCGACATTTGACAGTCGACTTAGTTTCCAGCCTCGGCGAGTGAGTCACACAGATTTGTGCGTCGCCGACGCATTTTTTTTTCACAAGTGTGGCGGGTGAATTGTATTCCTATTTGGGCTGTGCTATTTGGTGATTGGCATTGATATAGACATTCTTATTCTATATCATCATTTTGTGTTTTCTAGATATAATTTTATCTCTTTTGCAAGTTTGATGTATCTGGTAACATCTGTGTGGTTATGCGTTTTGTTACTTTTCTGTTTTTGTTCTGCATTTTTCTGCTTCGTTTCGATGATCGCATATTCATCGTCCTTATCTTCTTCAGGTTTGGTAGCATTTGTGCTTTCCCTACACTTTATGATGTCAAACGTCTGGCTGTAGTTGAGCATTTTTAGTCTGTGGGCAATAATCTTTTTTCCTGCTGCTGTTGCCAAAATCCTTTCTCTCCTTTTGATTTCTGGAATCAAGACACTGTCATAAAGGTGATCTAACTGATCCTTATATTCTTGACTTCTAGCCTCTTGAAAACATACTTCTTTTTCCAGGTGAGTATACCTAGTTACTTGGTCATTGGAGAGTCTAATAAGAGATTCTTGTAAGACTGCTAGCGTTTCATAAATAAATTTATATCTTAATTTTTCTGCATCACGAAACATTTTTTCCGCTTTTAGTTTCCCTTCTTCATTCTTTAATTGGAGTCGAAGAGTCATTTCAGTTGCCAATGATTGCTCAAGTTGCCGTTTCAAAATACAAATTTGGTCTTCTAGATAACTGTTATAAGCAGCACCCTCTAAAACATTGTCCTCTGTAACTTCACTATTGCAATCGTCTACTTCCAGTTTTTCTAAGGGTTCCTCCTTGTAGTTCAGATCACTTGCATCTGGGGATTTACTCATTGCCCTTTTAAGATTGTTGTGGGTTTTTAAAGTCGTACTATTAACTTCTCTGGGAAGCAAGAAAGGAATTAGATGCTTTTGTGAATCATCCAACGGTTTGCTAACCCCGATTGGTAACTTCTCTTTACTAAGATAAATGCTTTTAATTCTACTTTCAAAGTGCTTTGCATTTAATTCAAGGTCCGCGATAGGATTGGAGTAAACAGAAGCTTCAGAAACTGAAGAAGTTCCCCCACTCAGCGGAAGAGTTGACATACACGGAACCGTTATGACATTCCCTATATTATCATCTGGTGCCATTTTACCGTTCTTTGCGGGGAGGGAATGTAAGCCTGCATCTTTGACGGGGCTTAACAAACTAATGCCAGATTCCATTGTAATCTCATTCTCTTTCACATAGTCAGATATCAGCTTAAGATTCCTATCGTTGGTCTGCTGACATATGAACTCATTTGAAGTGTTCGCAGTTGAAGAATCACCCATTACTGAGGAATTACCTCGTCGGCTATCGAATAAACTAACAAGTGTTTCAGGACATGAAGTAGCCTGATCAAATGATAAATGATATTGAGTTTTGAGATTACTATCAGCTGTAGTTCCAGACTGAACATTATTCTCTGGTTTTACTCCCTCAGCAAAAGAGACTCGTTTCGCATCCGTCAAATTGATATAAGTAAATACAGGAGGGTCTCTTTCTGAATTAAAACCAAAATTATCGGAGACCGTACTTCTTATAGAATTGCTAATTTCAAAACTATTATCCTTGTCCATATTTATCAAAGTCATTATCTTAAATCTATACAGAGATACGAAAAAAGAGAAATGGGCATAAAAAGGATTTAGGGATAAATTTAAGCGCCTCGGGAGATCTTTTATAGCATTTTTTTTAGATCTTGGATGACATAATCAGAAATAACTTTCCTCATGTTTTGGTTTCTCGGAGCTTTTTCAAGTATTATTTAGTTGTTCGGAAGGTGGCCAATTCAACTATAAGAATAGATACAACGGTTCACTCCTGTATTCTAATCTGAGTCAATGCATATTATTTAGTGGAAAATGTCAAAGTTTATTCGATTTAATACAGAAAATATCAAAGGTATGTTTGACTTTGGTCTGCCTGTTTGGATCATGATTATCTTTTGGCTATCTATACCGTTTACACTGTATTTTTTCCTTGCTCATATAAACTATACATTAATGAAAAGATATCAAAGAGCAAGAGGGTTAATACCCAAAGGTGATGAAGTTGTAGTCGCCGTATTGGGAGATTTAGGACATTCTCCAAGAACATTGAATCAAGCTAAACAATTCGTTAAACTAGGTTATCATGTCTATTTATCAGGATATTTGGAGAGTGAATTACCATCATCATTTTTGGATGATCCAGATATCTCAATTGAACCATTGAGTGTTATAAAAAATGAATTCAATTTGCCATATATTGCTTTTATTGGATACAAAGCTATAGCTCAATTTTATTCACTATGTAAACTATTTTCAGAGCTGATTGATGATAAGACTAAGTTTGTAATGATTCAAAATCCACCATGCATTCCATTGTTAGCAGTACTATGTTTTTTGAAAATGCTACTTTTCCCACACATTAAAATCATCATCGACTGGCATAATTTGAATTATACTATATTAGGATTGAAACTTCATAATTTAAATCATCCAATGGTTAGATTCTTGAAATACTACGAAAAAAAATTGAGTCAAAAATTTGCTGATTATAACCTTACCGTGACTGATGAAATGGCAAAGTTTCTAGTTAAGGATTTTGGATTAAATAAGAGAAAAGTTATTACACTATACGATAAACCAAATGAGAAATTCTCACCACTAAATTCAAAGGAAGAATCAGAAACAATAGTTAAAAAGATACCTGAATTATTTGAAGCTGATCCTAAATATAACCCATCTACTGATTTCATTATCACTGTTTCAACTTCATTCACTGATGATGAAGACTTTACGGTTCTAGTTAACGCGTTGATTAAACTAGAAACAAAAATGAGAACATCCAATTTAAACTCCAAAGTATTTGTTTTTGTAACAGGTAAAGGTCCACTAAAGAACAAATTCCTCCAGATGGTGAACAATCACGATTGGTCAAGTGGAAACATTATAATTAGAACAGCATGGTTACATATTGAAATGTATCCTCAACTATTAAAACTTGCCAGCCTAGGGATATCACTACATTACTCTTCATCAGGATTAGATTTACCTATGAAGATAGTGGACTTGTTTGGTTGTGGTGTCCCTTGTATAAGTTTAAATTTTAAATGCATTCATGAATTGGTGAAAGAAGGTGTTAATGGTTTAATCATGAAGGATAATCAAAGTGCCGATGAATTAAGTGATAAGATATATACACTTTTTTACAGTGATCCAAAACTTCTCGAGAAGATAAGTACAGGTGCCAAATTGGAAAGCGAAGTTAGATGGGACTACGAATGGAATTCAAAATTGGGTAAACTTTTTGCAATGTCAAAAAATAGATAATAATAAAAAAAAACCACTTTTAATTAATTTTAATCTTTATTTTTATTTTTTTATTTTTCAAACTTTTGTTTAATTTCAGTCAAGTATTGTAAATCATTTCGATCTAACATATTACTAGCGGTATCATTGGCCCAAAATTCAAATTCTCTAAAATCAACAATTTGATCATCGATGTCATCAGGCATTAAATTCCAATTTAAAACTTCTTCTTTACGCTTAACTAATAATCCAGTAATGAATGCCCATAGTTTAGCTGTTTCTAAATTGTTATAACCACCACCGCCAACCAATAAGCAATCAAGTTTAGTAAGATTTATTAATTCAACAACAGCCATCCCATATCCCTTAATGGTTAAATTCCATTCGCTGAATGAAGTATCTGAACATAATCCATCTCCACCACATTGAATTACAACGACATCAGCATTAAATTCCCTCAGTTTCGGAATGATAACCTTTTGTAAAATCCAGGTCAAAGAGGCATCACTGAATCCCTTCCTCAAGGGAACATTCCAATGATATCCCTTTCCCTTTCCTACCCCTTCTGTATCGCCCAATTTTGTTCCAGTTCCAGGAAAGAATCCGACATCCGTGAAATGTAAAGACACGGTAAAGATTCTATCGCTAAACTTAAATGCAGAACAAACACCATCACCATGATGAAGATCTAAATCTAAATAAAAAATCCTCTTGTACGTATTTCGAAGCTCTAATATACCAAGTGCTATATCATTAACATAGCAAAAACCTGATGCCTTCGATCTATGTCCGTGATGCCGACCTCCTGTCCAATTAATTGCCACGTTTTGAGTCTCTTTTGACTGTTTAGTAAGCCAATTTGCCGATGAAATTGTAGTACCCGCAGTTATTGTTACGTAGTTAGACATGTACGGGAAAATAGGACAATCATGCAACAAACCGTATTTTTCCAAATTAGTTTCATTATCAATTGACTTAATATTTTGATTATCATCATCATTATCATCCTCCTGATCATGATCCTCATCCGTTTCACAATCACTGTTTTTCAACGCTGATGGCATAGTTTGTTTCAATTTGTCTATCAAACGAGTCTGATTTTTGGATAACTCATTAACGTAATCATCCCAATCACGCTCTTTCAATAATGCAGTAACATAATTAGAATCGTGAAATTTCAGTAATTGACTCCTACTTGCACTCTGATACGGTATTATTACTGTAGTATTTATATTCTCTCCCTTAAGATTGGTTAAACCATAACCTGTTAATAGTGAATGCAATATAGTTGATCTATTTTCATTCGATGGTAGTAAATCAACCACCAATGAATCCGCATTTGTAAGATTTATTAATCCAACATTGAGTGTGCCAATTTGAGAATTATTCATCGAAACTCTATCGGGTTCTTTGTACGATGCCCTGAAAGGAAAGGGTTCACTTAGGATTTTATCTCTATCAGCTGGATCGGCCGACGCTTGTTAAGTAAGCTACTCGCGAGGAAAGTAGAAGAGACAAAGAAGAAGAATATTAATGTCGAATTATATACAGGTCTAGAATAGAACTCTTCTAAAAGCTAAAAAAAAAGAAGAAAAAAAAAAAAAAACAAAACCCAGATGAAAACTAGGTAGGGTGGAGGTGAAGATCAAGAAAGGGTAGGATGAAGATGGGAATGGGGGAGAAGAATATCGTAGCGTCATAAAAGAAAAAACACGTATAAAGTGAATTCTTTAGAGAAACCAAATGAAAAAAAGGAATGATTGGTTCTTCGATGAAGAAATAAGTTAGTAAGAAAGGAAAAAAAATTGTAAAGAAAAAGAAAAAAACATGGTTATAGCTGATACGAAGATGAGAAGGACCGAAAATATAACGAGAAAAAAAAAGGAAAACAAAGAGAAAAAAGTAAAAAAAAGGGAAAAAAACACAAAAAATAAAGGAAAAAAAAAACATAGGACACAGTTAGAGATAAAGTATCTTTATATGTATATATAAATAAAATCCAGGTAGAGGAGAAAAAGCAGCAAAAAATCAAGATAGCAATTAACACAGATCAGAATCAATCAAACACATACAAGAAAAACAAAAGCAGGAATCATACAAGGAAGAAAATACATTGGAAAGCTATAGTATGAAAAGGAAGAAACAAAGAATCCAGGATATAAAAAAAAATCATGTAGAATGAGAAAAATAATTGAAATGTGAATAACTAAACGCAATATGAAAGTAAAAAACTAGTCATGCATGTAAAATGGTACAGTTATTTTCTTATATGAATTTAAATATCCAAAGTTATGTGTTCGGTTTAGAGTAGAGTGCAAAAATAATTGCTTTGCTCTCTATTTCCTTTTTTCTTTAATTAACTTCTCTTCAAAATTCAGGCACAATTTGAGCCTTTTGTGGAGGTTGTTGTTGTTGTTGATATTGATATTGAGGTTGTTGTTGTTGATACTGTTGTTGCTGATGTTGTTGCTGTTGTGGGTGTTGCTGTTGGTGCTCACCGGGTTGTATTGGTTGACCACCATATCTTCCCTTTTCGTTACCTTTAGGTAATTGATCTAATTTGAATGGTCTTGGAATATTATCTGGTTCACCCACAACATATAAAGATTTATCAATTTCTGCAGGTATTGGTTTGATTTCAGTACCTAATTCCTGTTCAATTTTATACAAATTAAATCTATCGTTCCAATTAATTAAATTAATAGCAATACCAAAATGACCAAATCTACCAGATCTACCAATTCTATGAAGATAAGTTTCGGCAGTTTTTGGGAAATCAAAATTGACAACCACATTAACAGCTTGGATATCAATACCTCTAGTTAATAAATCAGAACAAACTAAATTTCTAACTTTACCTTGTCTAAACTCATGGAAAACTTTATTTCTAGCAGCTTGTGGCATCTTTGCATGTGAATAATAACATGAATAATCTAATTCAGTAATTTTTTTAGATAAAAGTTCAACTCTATTCGTAGAGTTACAAAATATAATTGATTGATTAATTTGTAATTTTGAGAAAAGTGTATTTAAACAATGTAATTTTTGCTTTTCTTCAACGAATGCGTAATATTGTGTTATACCTTTTAAAGTTAATTCATCCATTAAATTGATTTCATATGGTTTATATAAATGTTGATCCATAAATGCTTTAACAGCTAATGGGAAAGTTGCAGAAAATAGTAATGATTGATAACCATTACCTTTACCAGTTTCTGATTGTGGGAAAAACTTTAAAATTTGTTCGATAATGTTTTTAAATTCTCTTGAAAGCATTTTATCAGCTTCATCCATCACAAACATTCTACATTCATCAAATTCAGCTAATTTTCTTGAAGCTAAATCTAGTACTCTACCAGGAGTACCAACTAGAACGTGAACAGGATCATGTAATCTTAAAATATCGTCCCTTAATGAAGTACCACCAGTTGTAACCATAACTTGTATACCTAAATGAGCACCTAAAGTTTTCACAACTTGAGATGTTTGTAATGCCAATTCTCTTGTAGGCACTAAAATTAAAGCTTGAATCTTATTTAATTTTGGTTTCAATTTTTCTAAAGTTGGAATAACGAAAGCAGCGGTTTTACCGGTACCATTTTTAGCTCTTGCTAAAATATCTCTACCCATCAAAGCAACAGGAATAGATTCTTCTTGAATTGGTGAAGGTTTTTCAAAACCAGCTTCAAAAATACCCATTAAAAGTTCTCTTTTTAAGTGGAAACTTTCAAATGTATTACCTTTTGTAGCCAAAACATCATCCGTTTGTGGACGTCCATCTTTTTTTGGAACGTTTAAATTAGATTTCCATTCTTCCGAGGCAGACATATTTATTGTTATATATAATTGAAGAAAATAAAGTATATGTTATAAATAAATAGCGATCAAAACAAGCTATAATTAATATGTAATTTTTTTGTTTGAAATAGATATCTATATTGAGGCCAAAATTCAATGAGCGATTTAAATATTCAATTTAATATCCTAAAAATATAAGTATAAGTAGATATAATTTTTTTGTGTTTTTGAGAGAGGTAATTTAAATTGAATTGAATTGAATTGAATTGAATTGAATTGAATTGAATTAAATTAAATTAAATTAAATTAAATTAAATTGCCTTTAACTAATTAATTGAGAATGATATTTAACACAGGGGGAAGTAATTGATGTGTAGGAAGTTGAATGAATATTAAACTGTAAATGAATTGGGAAAAAAAAAACTTTTGTTTAATATATAAATATATATAAATGATAGTAACAAAATATAGGGGGAAACTTGTGAACAAAACAAAACAAAACAAGAGAAGACAAGACAAACAAAAAGGCAGCTGGCTAATTAAAAAGAGCTTCGATCGTTCAGTGCCAGCATCTTTTCTTTCTCTCTTTCTTTGCAATTCTCTGTTTGTTTCTGCCTTTGTTTCGATTTTTCGTCGCGGCGACGGCGAGTTTTTTTTGTTGGTGGGCGATTTCCGGGTAAGTTTTCTCTTCTTTTTTTTTTTTTTTTTCTTTTGCGTTTTTTGGATTTATTTTATAGACGCGTCGAATATTCTATTATCGACGCGCGCCGTGGGGGTTTTTGCTTTGTTTGTTTTGCTTGTGTTGGTGTTGGTGTTGGTAGCTTGTTAGTGGTCGTTGCCCCCTGTGTCAGTGTGGTTCTAAGCTCTCGCTAGTATGTAGGTATGTACGTACGTACGTACGTACGTTTTATATATACGTGCTGTAGTGGAGCTGTATATATTTTGTTCCCATTCTCTTTAATTCGGTTGTGTTGGTATATATTCTTATTCCACTGTCTCTTTTATATATTATATCTTAATTACAATGCAATTATACTACCTGGGTATTGTTAGACCTGCTAAAGACGGCAAGAAGACTATTGTGTTATCGGATGCAAAAGACTTATCTTCATTTTCGTTCTTTGTTAGACCTAAGGTGGACCCTTTCATGACTTTCTTTGCTGAAACAATTGCCGAAAGAACTGCTCCTGGTCAAAGACAATCTGTTGAAGAAGGTGAATATGTTGGCCATGTTTATACTAGAGCTGAAGGTGTTTCAGGTGTTATAATATCCGATAAAGATTATCCAATTAGACCTGCTTACACTTTATTAAATAAATTACTAGACGAATTTATTTCTTTACATCCTTCTTCAGAATGGTCTTCAGTTACTGAAACAAGCCCTTCATTAACTTTTGATAATTTAGACAAATATTTAGTTAAATATCAAAACCCAACAGAAGCTGACGCAATTATGAAAGTTCAACAAGAATTGGATGAAACAAAAATTGTTTTAAAAGATAGTATAGAAAGTATATTGCTAAGAGGTGAACAATTAGATTCATTAGTTGATAAATCTGAAGTTTTAAGTGCAAGTTCAAAAACTTTTTACAAACAAGCTAAAAAGACAAATTCTTGTTGTGTTATCATGTGAAATCTTCATTGTTAATCTATATACCATTTTTTACAATTTAACTACAACTACATTCTCCAATATCGATTTACAAGTTATCCTTGTCCCCAATGTCTTATGACGTGAAATTAAATACTATTCATATAGTATTTATCGAATCTTTTTTTGTTAGTCTTTGAACCCTCTTCATTTTTTTTTTATCTTTGACCATTTAAACTCCTTTTGTTGTTATCTTGTTGTCAATTATCAATTTGGCTCATTCACTCCTTTATCTGCTTTTTTTCTCCATTTGTGTTTGCTTCTCTTTTCCTCATCTTTGTTTATTCCTTCTTTCTCTCTTTCTTTCTTAATAATAGTAATAATCTTAATTATAATTTAATATTATCTGGATGACTTCTAGTTGTAGAATGTTAAAAAGCTAATCGAAAATGATCAGAACTATTAAAGCCTCGAACGATAAATCTCACGTC
The DNA here is from genome assembly GCA_030556425.1 of Ogataea ovalis. Classification (NCBI taxonomy): domain Eukaryota; kingdom Fungi; phylum Ascomycota; class Pichiomycetes; order Pichiales; family Pichiaceae; genus Ogataea; species Ogataea ovalis. The sequence continues at coordinate 281,600 of JAKTTZ010000004.1, read as the reverse complement.
GATCGACTGCAAGGGGCAACATCTCTACATTCGTTCTCGAGTCCGAAGTGGAGAAAGGAACAGACAGTGGCGGTTCTGGTCCTTCTTTTTTTTTTCATCTCGAAACTTCCTACAAATCTACTATTACTAAGCACTCTTCCCGGTGACACTTTAAACGGTCTTAAGTGACGTAGAAGGGCAATAAGAATCAATTAAGAATCTTTTCATTTCATAATTAAAATCATATATTTAAACAACTCGTTACATTAATTAATTAGAAAGAGTGCTTTCATTATAGAAGAAATTTCAGCCTGTGAAAAAAGAATAAAAATGCAAAGAACATTGTTAAGACAAACTATTCAAACCACGTCAAAGTCCCTTTTGAAAAGACAAATAAAATTCTATTCATCAAAGGCAAACACGTTTCAACCACGTCACCATTATTCAAGTAATGTTGTGATTGGATCAACAGCTGCAGCTCTTATTGCATCTACATATGCTTATTTTTCACTCACATCACCAATAGCTCTTGATTCTGAATCAAGCAAGAAAGAAATAGAAGAAAAATCTACTAAACCAGTGACAACAACAACAGCAACAGCAACATCATCAACACCAGCTACAGAAGGTACTCCATCAGAAGAAAGTGAACAGCAAGATGGAGCTTATAATCCTGAAACTGGTGAAATTAATTGGGATTGCCCTTGTTTAGGTGGTATGGCTGACGGACCATGTGGTGAAGAATTTAAAGCTGCATTCTCATGTTTCGTTTACTCTAAAGAAGAACCAAAAGGAATTGATTGTATTGAACATTTCAAAAATATGCAAGATTGTTTCAGAAGACATCCAGAAGTTTATTCTGAAGAATTAAGAGATGATGAAGAATATGGTGAAATACCTGCTACTTCAGCCCAATCCGGGGATGCTCCAATAACTGAAGTTATTGAAGTTGTTGAAGTCATTAAGGATCCAGCTGCTAATGATAGTAATAAATCTGTTGAAAGCGATCCTTCAACTGCTGTTAAAATCAATGAAAAGAGTGAAGACGTTGTCGGCGAAGTTATGGTTGAAACAGTCAAGGAAGTTTCTAAAGACGTTTACGAAGTTGTTAAGGAAGTGATTGACATTGTTGAAAAGAAAGATTAGATTAATAGAAAACTTCCCTTTTAACCATCGTTTGCTCACTATTTGTTTCCTCGGTCGGTCTGTAGTAATTATTCTATATTTTCTTTTATCATATATATGTAGTTGTTAACAACTATATAATTACTTCAAATTTGTACATATCATATAAATATCATTATAAATATAAAGAACTCAAAATATACAAAATAAAAACATTAATCTATCTATACATATTATACATATTGTAACATTTCATCAAATCCTATAGGTTCAAATGATTCTCCATTTTTTTTCGTTTTACCCCACAAAATTTCATCTTCAATATATACAACTAATCCATCTTTCATATTCCTCGTAATTCTATAAATATGCTTTCCATATTTATCAACTGATTGTTCTGGTAAGGGAACAATAAAAAGATCATGTAATTGACAATAATCGTCAAGTAAGTTTCTAAATGTTACTACTGGAATCTTTTTCAATGTTGCATTACTACCACCGGTTATCGTTGAATCGTACTCGGAGGTTGTCGTACGCTGTAAATTATCTAATTTGGTGAGTATTTTACTTATTGATGATTCCTTCTTGTTTTCAGTGATAGAGTTATTAGATATCACGGTATCCAAATAGTTTGCCTTTGCATATTTTGAGTTCGTGTCAATTAATCCCGTTTTAAATACAAAATTCAAATAGTCAAATGATTTGGAGATATGATTGGTTATTAGAGATGATTCATTATTTATTAGGTCGAATTTAGCAAAGAATTTCAATATCCAAGTTTGAACAAATCTTAATTTCATGTCATCAGATTCTAATCCGCTAAAGACAGCTTGCCACTGTATTAGTAATTCGTTATCCAAAATATAGTCAATTTTCATTGAGCTGATTTGATTTAATTGTAAAACACGAATAAATTTAGAAATTAACTTGAAATCTTGCATCTTAACATCTTTACTAATTTGAAAACCTTTTCTTAATTTCTTGATTTGAGTCTTGATGATAGAATTCTCAATCTTGTGCTGGAATTCATAATCAGGGAAAATATCAAGCCAAATACTAAGATGAATCTCTTCAATTGGTAACTTTTCATAACTATCTGAATCCCAATGATTTTCAATCCAATTACAATATTTTTCAAATACTAACGTAGCTAAAGTGCTAACAATCGGTTCATCTAATATACTAAGCCAATCAACTAACCAAGAATGAGGCCCAATTTCGGCATTGAAAGAAATTATCCATTCGTTGTTTATATAGTCCTGGAAACGAGGCTGTATAATCTTTGCAAAAAGATAATGAAAAACATAATCCGGTATCAATGAGTCCTGCTGGAACTCCTCAATAATTGAAATAGCAACATTTGGTTGTAAAATGGACCAGTCACTCTTTAGATAATTCACCAACTTTGGTAACCATCTATAAAGCACCATATTTTCGAAAGCACCTGGCTTTTTTCTAGATTGTTCATCTGCATTTTCATATTTTTGTGCTATTTTCCGCCATTCTAATAATTTATCAACCAAATCAATTGTTTGGTTAAAATCTGTTGGAATCCACTCTTCTACAGTCAATGCAAAAGTGGGGTCTATCAAAGAAATAAACAACTTACTGATCAATTTTTTATCTTCATTACTGGAGACTTGGGGCAACTTGATAATCTTCTGTTCAACATCTTCTTTGCCTTCAACTAAATCAATCAATTCATTGACTATTTGCAACTTTGAACCTGCGTTACTGGTGGTTTTTTCAATTTCTTTCAATTCAAAATCATTTAGCTTTTCTTGAGATTTTATTTCCATCAGTTTTTTATAAACATCAAATAGTTGTAATCTTAATTGACGCATATCATCTTTATTCTTATCATCTTTACTATCACATATCTGCTTAATCTTTAAAGGAACTTCCCAGTTTTCTAACTCAAAGCTTTCTATTAATGTAAATAAGTCAGGAACAGAGCTCTTAAATGGAACCGACTCTTTATCGATCTTCATTTTCTCCTCATCACTTGATTGCTCATTATCATCTTCACTGATGATGTCGTCATCGTATTTACTCTTCTCTCTGATTCCACCAACACCCAAACCTTTAGGTCTAAGCTTTGTTTCAATTGGTGCTGTTATACCCTGTCCAGATTTACCCAAACCTTGGCCCTCAACATAACCCATCTTTTTCAATAACATTGCTCCAATACCATACGGTTGCAGGTTATCATTTTCTTTAATGGGGCTCTCCTTTTGCTGTTGCTTCATAAATCCCATCATTGGGTTATACCCGAATGAGGGTCTAAAGACATCGGCTTCTTCAGATGCATCACTGTCGCCCTGTCCATCGTTTTGACTAGGTCGGCTAAATCCAAACGACGGTCTGTAACTGTCTACATTTTCATCATCCTCATTATCATCTCCAATGTCTGATTGATTTTTCTCACGATTAGACTTTGAAAAATTTATATTAAAAGTCCTCTTCCCGGAAGTTGCATTTGGCAGTTTACCTCCATCATTTGCATCCGTTTCCGAAGATGGAGATTCACCTTTCTTGAATTCCATACTATCAGTGCATAAAGAATATATTACTTTATTAACCTGTTTTCTTTACCATTGGAAGTTTCTTCGGGATGTATGTCTTCTTTGTATTCGAAAGTTGAGATCATTTCTTTGACTGTCCGATTTGCTTGCTCGGAGCTATCTTCGCGCCCGGCTCCACGCGTGACAGCCTCCACAATATCGCGAAATAGGGCTCACTCACACCATGTGTTTGGGATATATTATCTCCTAGAATGGAAACTGTAAATATAGCATTCTTTCTCTTTTTCTTGCTCTATCATATTAAACGGATTATTATTCATTGCTGTAACACAAAAAATATATTTATTCAATGCTTTCTAGCTTTCAAGCTGCTCCTAAGTCCAAGATTCTGATTGCTTTGCAACGGAAGCACTATTCATCGAATGTTCCTGATTTGGTAGTTAGATGGTTTTACTCAACAGACATACCTGTATCAAAACCAAAAGAATTTAACTATGTTCAAACAAAGAGAGCCACAAAGTTTATTCCTTTTGCTAGAATTGATTCTGAAAACTTAGAGTCTGCTTATCAAGAATGGAAAAGTTTGAATGGCAAACCCAAAACCGTTGCTGTTAACGAGGATCAATTGTTTGATTGTGATCTGCTCAAAATGGAGATGAGACCAGTTTATTGGGATGGCCCCACCTACGAGATCCGAAGAGGAACCTGGTTTATGGGTAAAGTCCCATTATCTTCTAGTATCTCTGATCAACTAGAAGAAGCATATCAACGATTGAAACCTTGCTCTAGATACGAAGCTGACGAAGGACTCCTGGAAGACGATATACAGCCATTAACTTCAACTATTCTTTCTGAGGTCAACTCTTATGAAAAAGAGCACAAAAGTAAATGGCCATTTGAAGATGCCGATTCTTTTGAAAAAACAGATAAAATTGCAGTTTTTAAAGACGATAGAGTTGCTTTCTTAGTTGATAAGGATTCTACTCTTGGAAAGCTTCAAGTTGAAAATTTCTATAAATTGCCAGCCCAACAAGTAATTGGTGCCGATACAGTTACAAGAGGCTATGTGAAGTCAAAATTAAGGGAAAGAAACAAGAAGTCAAATGTTAAAACTGGAAATACTAGCAGAAATATAAAGGCAACTACTAAAGAGATCGATGAGAATAATGAAGATGACTTCCTTACTTCGTTGGTGAGGAACTTTTCATCCTCTGATGAATCCAACGAAGTGTTTCAAAATGATTTGGAAGAGGATTATAGTAATGATCCAACATTGTTGGGAAATAGTGGTAATAGAGAACTGGATCATTTAATCTTGGGCGTTCATGGGATTGGCCAATCACTGAGCTCCAAGTTCTCTGGTGTTAATTTTGCTCATGATTGTAGTGCTATGAGAAGGTTATTGAAGACAGTTTTTCTGAGCAATACAAAATATCAAAAATTAGCTTATAGTGAATCAGAAGTCAACGACAAAGAAACAGATGTTTCTAATTGCAAGGTTCAGATTTTACCTATTGTTTGGAGATACGATGTTGATTTTTCCTTGGATGGGGTTTATGAAGATTATGATGCTGATGGTACATTACGTTTACCAACTTTAAGTCAGATTAACATCGAAGCTATTACTCCATTTAGAAACATTGCTGCGGACGTGTTTATGGACATCCTATTATACTATGAACCTCAGTTTAACCATGAAATATTATCAAGCGTCATTAGAAATGCAAATTCTATCTACGATAAGTATATAGAGAGGCACCCAGATTTTGATGGTAAAGTGTCATTTATGGGTCACTCTTTAGGATCAGTGATTTGTTTAGATATTTTGAGCCAACAGCCTGATGAGATTCCTACTGGTGATGCATTTGATCCAGAACGTCATTTGAAATTCAAAGTTGAAAACTTTTTTGGCGTTGGTTCTCCAAATGGTGTATTCAAGTTCATTAAAAGACAGAATATTAGACCTAGAGAACTATACCCTATGAAAACTGAAACAGAAATGTTGGATGATTCGAAAGTTTTAGCACCAAACACCAGAAATTATTACAATATATTCTATGCAACTGACCCAGTTGCTTATAGGGTTGAACCATTGATTCATACATCCCTTGCAAAATTCAAACCAAAAGTTATACCATTCCATAATGATGATGATATCAATGCACAGATTAAAAATTTATCCAACATCCCGACTGAAATTTTAAGCAATCCATTTGTCAAGAATCTGATCAAATATTCTGGATTAGCCTCATACTCCCAAAAACTTATTGAAGCCACTGAATCCCCGAATACTGAGTCACCTGAAGTTGACATGAAACTAAGTAATAATGTTGTGGAATTGTTAAAGAAACTTAACAAGACAGGCAGAGTTGACTACGCTTTACCGCAACGATTTTTTGCTATCGATCTATTGAATGCTGTTGGTTCTCATACGCAATATTTTGAAGATGGTGACGTTGCAGGCTTTTTGTTAAGTCAGCTATGGCTAGGTGAGAATGATTTTGATACTCTGAGAGGTCAGCAGTATGAGGATTCTGAACTTGCCATTCGTAATAATGGACAACCGATGCCAAGCCATGCATCACCGGCAAAGGAGATGAAATGATTACTAGTAACACATGAACTTCAAATACTATTTTCTCCACCTGTGTTATCTATTATTTATTTATCGATGCTTTATCTCGAAACGATATCCGCCAGAAAGTCTTTTTTTATTTCTATTAATACAATTTATAGAACTTATCAATCATATATATATAAAGCTTTTCAATGCAAGTACTCAATTTAAAGAAAGAAAATATGTGAACCGACACATAGAATAAGGAAAGTTGAACCTTTATACAGACAGATAAAAACTACATTATATGGCCATAATTCAATATAGCGGCACGCCAAATTGAACGACCTCTTTTGTACAGGTTCAATTGACATGTAATGTGGCTCATATTGCACGTTAAAAAGGTATAATTGGTAGCAAGGCTGTAAGTAAAGGACACCTAAGATTATGTGATATATTACAAAATCAGAAGAAGCTAACGATCTGGCCAGGTGATTAACCCTCACTCCGCCGGTCTTTTTTTGGTTGGGAGACGACCCGCAAATTTTTTCATCTGTGCGCTCGTCACACTTCAAGTTTCGAATATAAACCTCGTCGAACTTCCTTTTTATATTCCACTCTATCTTTGTTTTCTTTACTGTAAGCCCAACTCCTTCCAGTTATCTGTACTCTTGTAGGAGTACACAGCTACATTACATTATTTCTCCAGTTTTCAGTAGAATTGTTTCACAGTTATGCGATCATGAGATTACATATTGAGAAACTGAGCGTATCTAACCTGATACTCTGTCTATTGAATTTGAAGAAAGATTGCAATGGAGTTTTTACTGGTTTCTCGATGCACATGTTATATCAACAACTTACCATGTATAGTTTGCAAAATATGTTTACTCTAAATGATGACACTTATGCTGTGCACCAATCGGATGTACTCAAATGTATGACGAAAGCAAACCCATATTATTCTCTGACACCTATACTACTATATAATTCAATATATTTTCCCTTCTTGTTAGGATTATATTGGAATTGATAGATAGGGGAGTATTCATATTTTTAGCACTACACATGTAAGCCCAGATTGGAATGTGTTTCCTTGAAATCACTTACAAGTACTCTTTTTTTCTTTTAAACCTTTGGTTCAAAGTTTTTTTACTGCAATATAGTCTAAGCTATCCGTTATCAATATGTATGATCTTAGCCAATGAACTACTAAATAATCGTTAATGACCTAGTTAAAGGACATATATATTTCTTTTTGCTGTTAGCGGGTAGCTTGAATTAGCAATTTGCTTGCAGAATGCCGTAGCGTTTGAGCGATTCATCAGCATAGAGTGCCGAATATAGTTCCTTGATGCTGTATCCTGGGGCTGTTTGATGGTTATTCTCAACTGGAATTCTGTATCACGGAGCTCTTCGTAGGCGAATTCTAATGGGGTGACTAACTTCACAAGTTTTGTACCACGTTTTCGCATCGAGAACGATCCCGTTAAGGAGTTCGGAGTGATTGACATCCAGCGGAACAAACTCTAAAAGTGCTTGTTAGAGTCTCGGCCCTTGAGAATTTCTAGAATGAAGAAAAAGTAAGATGATTTCTTTTTTTTCGATTGGCCTTGATTTGGTGAATTCGCCGAGCATAAACCCGTAGAATGCACGCCGATGGCTCAATAGTTCTTTGTATTTCCTATTGATTTGAGAGTTGTAAATTTGCAATATACTAAGCCCTGACTCCTCCGAGAACCCTTTATTATTCATACGGCAATATTATGTGAATGAGTGCAAGTAAGCGAGAAATCTCCTCTAATGATATTTGAAGATGTGATTATAACTTATCACTGATCAACAAATCACAAACAAGTTGATAAAGGCACAAAAACTTGCACTTGAACTTACTACAGTTTCTAATAACAGGCCCGGTAGCATCTCACATGATGTACAAAAAAAAAGTGATGCTGAATTCATTTATCACTTTTTCTCATTCTAGAGCATCCCTATGCTACTTATGGTATATAGACTTTCTAGCTCAGAATTTGAAATATGTATATATTAACATGAAACAGATAAGAATCGTTAAATAAATTTCTTTAACTTTAAACTCAGCTGACAAGTAGCATTTCTATTCCTCCTTTTAATAACCAGAGAGCCGTTAACGCAACGTTTATTTATTGTTCATATGCACAAAGCCACACTATAACAAGAGCCGCGCGATGCTCTACTTTCGTTTAATTGAAGCAGGCTGCACTGCCTTCACATATCCTGTGCTGTTTTGAAGCGTAACGGTTAGCACGAATCCAGTTAATGTTAAATCCGCTAGCTTTTTTAACTATTGACTTGATTGAAAAACACTTGTGTAACGATTTTTTTTCCGCTTTCTACTGTGCTTTTTTGATTAATAATTATTTATATGATATATGCGCACCTTATTATCGAAATAACAATATATGCATCCCCTGTGCTTTCAGTGGTGTACCTTTTTAAGGCAGCTGTAAAACAGTAGGATAATAGAGTGGCTGGTCTGAAAATCATCTCGCTATAATTCTTCTACTAAAATCCTTTACATAAAATAGCCATCACTCTAGAAGAAATAATAGTGGACCTATTAACCGAGGATTCGTTTAATTGTTGGTACGTTTATCAAGTCAGTGAAAGCTATTACAGCTTTATAGGCAACTAAGGTCAATATTATAATCAATATGCAACCCAATCATTATTAGAACAGCATATCTCAATATAAAATTTAAGTAGTCTAACTACCGGAAAAGTAAATTATTACTAGACACTTGAGCGAATTAAAGGATTGTCAGTATAGTAAACCTTGGATCACCGAAAAGTTTTCTGCGTTATATTCATTGTTGTTTTGCGATTGTGCCAAAGTTACATATTCCAGTAGGAGTCAGGAAATAGCGATACGATACCTTTTACAGTTATTAATCAAAATATAAATTAAACTAGTTGACGTCCGATGGGTAAAATAGAACGTGCAGCTTGAGAAGTCCGAATTCTTACGTTTCTTTTTTATAAAAAAAACAAAAAAGACACAAAATCACTCTGCTACTCATAAATAGCACTTAAAAAAAAGTCTTGGTATTTCCCTTTAAACCTACTAAACCACACTACATTGTGACTTTGAAAAAAAACGGTTAGTACAAAGCTATAGTTTTGTTATAGTTTGTTGACAATGATGAAAACGGAAGCTTAAACCCTAAAGGCTTAAGAATAATAAATTTGGGTAGCATTGCTTATTTGTTAAATATATAACGGACTATTTCCTCAATTTTATTAATTTGTAATCTTTTTTCATTCACTCTGTTTTTTTTAAAAAGGCAGTTAATAGAACGTTAATAGAATCAATCAATTTATCATGACCTTTGAACATAATCATCCTCTCTTAGAGCCAGAAGTTAGCAACGTTTTGGATTCTTTTACCCTAGATAATCCAAATGATGGAGCTCCATCACAAAGAAGTTCTATAGTTATAGTCCCTTCAACGCCAATAATTCTTGAAACTGGCTGTGAGGAAGAAGAATATGATGATGACGAGTATAAATATGATTATTCTGAGGAATACAGAAAATCACCTGTTTGCAAAAGACTTTTCACGGATCATACGAGATCACCAGATGGTTGTGCAACAATTTCTCCAATTGCATTATATCTCGAATCATTACATATTGACAATTCAAAAAATAAGAAAACTGAAAGTATTTTTGATTACTATAATTTATCACCCCTGCAAAGACAACAAACTCCTTCTCTAGTGTCAAACTGCTCATCAACATTTCCTCCAAGTTCATCATCTCTTACATCTGGAACCGCCTCTATTATTTCCACAACTCCAGTCCGCTCAGCAACTTCCAGTCCTTCATCTTATCATAAAAGATCAAATAGTCGGTGCCATGCTCAGATCCAGGCTGACATGGAACAATTGACCATATCTGGCTCTGGAAGAAAACGTAACTTTGATGAGAATCATCGTCAATTTGACTGGATGTCTAAGAGATCAACAGCTTCCAAAGGTGACATTTTTGATGGAAGCGTTTTAAATGCTCAGATGGCAGACAGGTTAACCCAGATTACTCACAGAAGATCTCCAACTCGTCAGTTTGTATCATTGCTTGCCGAAGAAAAGGAGAGAATGATGAGATTCAGTTTCGGCAAACCTGAATTGCAAAATGATGAGAATGGCGAGGATGAAATAAACGATGATAATAACTCCATCATTTATTGTGCTAGCAATGCTACTGAAGCAATTATAGATTTAGATGATATATCTCGACGTTCTAGTCCTTAAATTGATGTGAGAGGCGTTTTTGCTAATTCTTTACTATTTTTTTTCTATTTTTTGTTTAGATTTAATTATTTATTCATATCTACTCGCTTTTATAATACTTTACGTTAAGTTGGAAATATTCCACCGGTTGACGCAAACGCAAATATATAAGATTTAAAAAACAAATTCATTAATGACAGTAAAAGGAAAACTAGAGGAAAAACTTAAAAGAAAATCAAAATATTATCTAAATTTGGGAATAAATATAAATGGGATTAGAATTGACTCTGCAAATTTTTCAATTGCTTGAGCACTGCAGATTTTGCTGTACCACCAGTAGCTGTTCTTCTTTCAACACTTTGTTCAAAATTGAAAGTTTCAAAGACATCTTGCTCAAATCTAGAATCAATAGTTTTGAATTGCTCCATAGTTAATTGATCAATACCAGTTAACTTTTGAACCTCAGCAGCTCTAACACATTCTCCGGAAATATGATGTGTTTCTCTGAATGGAACACCTTTTCTAACAAGGTAATCGGCTAAATCTGTAGCCAACATATCCATGGTCAAAGCAGCTTGCATTTTTTCAGCATCAATACTCAAAGTTGAAATAACACCGGTTGCAATCAATATAGAATGTTCCACAGTTAGTAAAGCATCGAATAATGGTTCTTTGTCCTCTTGCATATCTTTGTTGTAAGTTGATGGGATTGATTTTATAGACATCATAAATCCAGCTAATGAGCCGAAAACTCTACCAGATTTTCCTCTTAACAATTCCAAAGAATCTGGATTCTTCTTTTGAGGCATTAATGATGAACCAGTTGAATAAGCATCTGCTAGTTGGATAAAGCCAAATTCACCCGTAGAATATATAATTAAATCTTCACTGAATCTTGAGATGTGGTTCATGAACAATGAAGACCAGAACATAGATTCAACGACAAAATCTCTATCCGAAACAGCAGCTAATGAATTACCAATAACACCATTGAATCCTAATTCTTCAGCAATAAATTCACGATCAATACCATATGGATGTCCAGCCAAAGCACCAGATCCCAATGGAGAAACATTGGTTCTTTCAATAATTTGAAGTAATCTTTTGTAATCCTCAGTGAAATAGGTTGCATACATACTTAGCCAGTGTGACCATCTAATTGGCTGAGCTCTTTGTAAATGTGTATAACCAGGCATTAAAACATCAATTTCTTTTTCAGCTCTCTTGATGATAACTTGAATAAAAGATTCGAGGAATTTGGCTAATTTAGTTAATTCTTCTCTGACATAAATTCTCATATCAGTTGCAACCTGATCATTTCTTGATCTACCAGTATGAACCTTACCAGAAATGTTTTTACCGATCAACTCACCCAATCTACGTTCATTGGCAGTGTGAATATCTTCATCACCTGGTTTTTCAACAAATTTACCATTACTCCATTCCTCATGAATCAATTTTAGACCACGATGAATTTCTGATAACTCATCTTGGGTAAGTAAGCCAATTTTCTGTAGACCCATAGTGTAGACTCTAGTACCTTCTAAATCAGCAGCATACATTTTTTGATCGTATGGTAGAGATGCATTGTACAAGTCCATCAATGGATCACTGGCACCGGTGAATCTACCACCCCATAATCTTTGTTCAGAAGGTTGATCGTTCGACATGTTTTCTAATTATTAATTGCTAATCCTTTTCTGTTTTTATTTTTTTCAAGATAAAAACAAATGATTAATGAAATTATTAGTGTTGGAAGAATTCAGAAAGGAAACATGACTGCATTATAAATGGTCAAGTTGAAGTGCTATGACTGAAAATGTGAAAATTTTTGGGGTTAGAAAAGACGTTGGACCGCGCACGACGCGCAAAAAACTGAAGGAATTACTGCTTTTGGAAGCATCAGACTGCCAGCTCTCAAACACGTGTCACTAATATAATACTGATTGAGACACGACTTTTGTTAAAAGGATTCAAGCGGGTCACGTGATCAAGCGTGATCTTTTTTCGGGAAAGTTAATTTATCAAAGATGGAAATTGGTGGAGCCGAGGTACCTCTTTGAGCCTGTTCCATGTGTTAACGGTGTATACTTTACTGTCAACTATATCTACTATTATCTATAACCAATTGATTTTGTACTTTTGCTACTAATATTATCTGTTTTATTCAAAAGGAGTTCTTAAGTTTCCTTTCTTCTTTCTCTTAACCATATGGAAATTAATTTAACAGCGTAAGTAGGGCGTACCAGACAGGAGCTCTTGCATTAGTTGGAAGCTGCGAGCTTTACTATCAAACCTGTGTCCCCAATATATAAAGCACCACGAAACTGCAGGTTCAGCGCAGCTGCAAATTTGAGCCACCTCGAAGTAAATGACCACCTATCCGTCTGAAGAAGAACCTGTGGATTTAGAAAGTAGGGAGGAGTATGATAAAAACAGCCCTCCAAATTATAGCCTCGTTAGGCCATCCTCATCTACTGCATTACATTTTAAGCCTCCACTGACATTGGAACAAGTCAAAAATTTTTTTAACCCCTTAACTGGCCCAGGATTTAAGGGTGCCAATCATCCTTTAATTGTTTCAATGCTAAATATTAATTCTCAATAGCACCTTTCTGAACCGATTAAAACTGTCAATAGAAACACATTAGAATTATTTCACCTGCATACCAACTATAGAATAATACCCTATGATAACACATACATCTATAATTATGAAGTCTAATTATTTCAGAATCCCATATTTTACTGTGGGGTTTCGAAATCTCTCCCTTCAGAAGTAAATGGTACTTTAGACGGATTTGTCTTACAGCCCACAAGCACTTCCCATGAATTGCTAGGAGGGAACCACCTATGAGTTCCTCCATGAGTACTAAATGCAAGAGAGTGTTGTGTGTTCCTTTGTACTTATTGAAAAAACTGTTATATACTGGTGCCGATAGATGATTAGAAGTCATTTTAGTTTCTTTTAAAGATTCTGATACTCAATCGTATCCCACCGATGCTGTTTTGGAGATAGTCCAATTCAACATGGATAGCATGTTAACGGAAACCACGTACTATCCAATCACAATACAATAAAACTGCACATCTGATTTATACACAAAATACTATTAGTCCACTCATACTATAGTCAGAGATCACAAATACATTGTCGGAGTGGTGGAGTAAACAAAGAGAAGGGATCATTAGAAAAAGGGCGCGTACAAATGATTAACACAGATATTATATAAGCAAATATAATTGTTGATTTATTCACTCGTATAGCCAAGACGTATATAGCTTCGTTTAATTTATCAGAATCTGCGCTGATATTTGTTAGTAGTAAGAATGCTGAAGTTGGCACTATCTGACCTTGATTTATTCATAAAAGAATTCAATTGAGATAACAATGTCTTTAGATTCCGTTTTGTTAATTGGGGGTGCCGGATTCTTAGGTCTTCATCTAATACAACAATTTTGGAATGAATCACCAAGACCTCAAATTCACGTGTTTGATGTTAGACCACTACCGGATAAAATCTCTGAATACTTTACATTTGATCCAAGTTCAATTCAGGTTCACATTGGTGACTTAACATCTGAAGATGATATTAAGAAAGCAATAAAAGAAGCTAACCCTACAGTGATTGTCCATTCTGCCTCACCAATGCACGGCTTACCGCAATCCGTTTATGAAAAAGTCAACATTCAAGGTACTGCTAACTTAATCAAATGTGCTAAAGATATGAATATTAAGGCGTTAGTGTACACTTCTTCTGCGGGTGTGATCTTTAACGGTCAGGATATACATAATGCTGATGAATCGTGGCCAATTCCAGAAGTGCCGATGGATGGATACAATGAGACCAAAGCTATAGCTGAAGAGATGGTCTTGAAAGCTAATTCGTTTGATGATCAATTTTATACGGTTGCTTTAAGACCTGCTGGTATTTTTGGCCCTGGTGACAGACAATTAGTTCCTGGATTAAGAAATGTTCTGAAGAATGGTCAAACAAAGTTCCAAGTTGGTGATAACAATAACTTGTTCGACTGGACCTATGCTGGTAATGTTGCAGATGCTCATATTCTTGCTGCCAAAAAGCTTTTGAATCCAGAAACCGTGCATCAAGTTGGTGGAGAAAAGTTTTTCGTTACTAATGATACTCCAAGTTATTTCTGGACGTTAGCAAGAACAGTTTGGAAAGCTGATGGTCACATTGATAAATATAATATTGTCTTGAACAGACCTCTAGCTATTGTGGCAGGTTATCTCTCCGAGTTTTTCTCTAAAATCCTCAATAAAGAACCAGGATTGACTCCATTCAGAGTTAAAGTTGTTTGTGCCTACAGATATCACAACATTACTAAAGCAAAAACTATTTTAGGATACAAGCCCCAAGTTGGATTAGAAGAAGGTATCAGATATACTTTAAACTGGATGAACGAAACAAACCAATAATTTCACTTTTCTTTCTTACATATCTTCCTGTATAAAAAAATAGCAGTAAGTAAATTAAATATATATCTACATAGTTTTTAAGCGAAAGTTTTTTTATTAGCAATGCTATATAGTGTAATATTTATAAAGGATCATAATTAATTGAAATTTGATTCATTTAGGGTCGCATAATATACATGTTTTCTTTTGGTTGTTCATACCCATATTGTTCAAGCATTTAGTGTGATATCCATGCTTACATTGGAAAACAATAACCTGCAAACTCTTGATTAATATTTCATGAGATTTTGAGGATGCGTCGTCTTTTGCCACTTCTGTGCTCATAGGATCAGTATCCTTTAAAGGTTGTAATTTACTCTCTTGCCACACATCAAAGTTATTAGGATTGATTCCTGATCCCCAAATGTTCTTACCACAGACTTCACAATCCAAATGCATCAATGACCAACCTTTCAGTTTCAAGCTTTGGAGTGTTTCTAAATCACTGTAAATATCTTCATTAACTAATCTCAAAATAATTCCAAATGTCACTTCCTCGTGTGCATACGCTAAAAATATTTCTTCTAATAAGGATCTAACATCACCTAGGGTAGTAATTTTAACAGAAGAACGATTGAGAAATTCATTAAATATCTTGAGGAAAGAATCTGGGGAATCCTTTTTAAAGTTGATCAAATTAGTGAATGAGTCTTGGATATATCTTTTGAAAATACTCAAAATCTTGGAACGCTTTTCATGATCTTTTGAATTAATCTCTGTATCTAGTAATTCCTTATTAGCATTGACAAATAAGCTGACAGTGGATTCAACAAGCTTTAAAAGGAGTGATTCACTTTTAGTTAAACCGTTATCTAAAACCTCATTAAGTTCCGGTATTTCCAAAATCTTGAACCCCAAAAATAAATAGCTCCATAGCTTATTCTCAATCTCTTTATTAACACCACCTGATTCCGTTAAGAGGGCTCCTAGCTGAGTGATCATCAAAATTGTTTCCTGTATGGCTTCTTCATAATTTCTATCCCTCTCATAAATAGAAATCACAATTTCCAATTCATCATTGTCTTTCAAAAGCTTTATCATTTCTGACGAAACCTCCCTTAGGCTGAGAACATAATCTTTCAAATGAGTATTGTTGAACAAGATCAACATACGTATATACTCTAATCTGAGCTTTCCTGGAACTTCGAACTGTATCTTACCTTGGGTATCCAAATCATTTAAAGATCTTAAGTAAAGGTATTTGTAATTTGAATCCTTCACTTGTAAAATTTCTTGATTCAATGATGGACAATTTAAGGAAAATACTTCACACATTTCTACAGGATACTCTTTCACAAAACAATCAAAATTTTCTTTAATAAACTCTTCAACTTGTAATCTTTCTGTGATATTATTCTTGCAATTCTCAAAGCATTTCTGTACCATTGATGGAAACGATTCAAACATTTCATTAATACCCAATGCACCAAAACCTGAGTCATCAGAATTTAATGATGATTCTAAAAATGGGTTATCTGTGCCGCTGTCTTCCTCATCTTCAAGATTGATAATCTTTTCATCCTCCTTTGGATCAATCCATAACTTTAACAATTGTAGCACTCGGTTTTCAGAATTATAAATACCCAACAATGCATTATAAAAACCAGCAGCTTCGAACATAGGAATCATGGTGTCAAAACTAACAGGTTTGTAAACCGACAGTAAACTTTGTAAACTTAATTCGCAATCATTCTTCAAATCGGATGTTGAGTATGTGCATAGTTTTTCAATTATTTGATTTATAGTAGATTCAGATAACCTGATAAATTGGAAGTACTTTGGGTAGTTTCTAGCTATAAAAATTGCCAAGTATGTAAAGTCGTCAGCTGTTAAGTCACGTTCATTCTGATCAAAGACACCAAGTAGGACATCTATAATATATTGCCTGTTAACTTTTAATTCATAATTATCTGTAGAAGTAGAAAATGCAAGTATTTCGTCGTCGTTCAATAATTCATCTTCAAATGCTTCATTTAAGCAGGCAAACATCTGTGGACTGTCATACTTCAGTAACAAATAAAGATAAGGGAAAGCAGGTTCACTATCGATATAATCATCATTGGATACAATATGCAATTTTGGTGTTCCCTTTGGCCAACTGATTGCGGCACCGCTAAACAATGTGTAATAAATATTCAATTTCGAAGATTCCAAAAACTGAAAATCAATTGGTTTATCACTCGGATATTGCCTTCCTGTCAAAATATAAGATATGTAAGGATATATGTAGTAAATAGACTCTCTCATTCTTTGAATCTCAAGAGTAGAGTACGAATGTTCAAAAAAGATGAGTTTTTTCATTGTCTTGATACCATCAAACAAAGGAGAAACGAAATCACACATCAATGTATTCCAAATATAAACAAGTGTATCCATCAAATTGTTAGCCTTACAGAGGGAAATAGTGAGATCGATATCTAGTTGTTTGATATCCAGCAAACATATAAGCTCCTCTAAAATCTCACCCTTCCCTTCTCTTATATACGTTTCCACCATACTTCTAAGGACAGTTGGAGGAAGTGTTGAAATCTTTTCTTTTAAGATGTAAGATTCTAGGCATTCGAAAAATAAGTGTGTGAGGTCGTTGGACAAGAATTTTTCGAATAATGTTTCATATATATCTGGAGAGGAATCAATAGTAACAGATACTTTCAAAGCAGTATTCAAGAAAGAGGTAAGCATCTGTTCTCTCTCCAAATGAGTAGCATTTAAAATAGTTGAATCAGTAAATACGAAATTTAAAGATGCGTCTAATATCTCCAGTATATGTCCGTAAACCATTTTATGTCTCAAGTCGTCATTCGAAGGCAACCCAACGACAACTAAATCACAAGAACCTTCGTATTGAAGTCTAGCTTCTTCTAAAGCTTCAACATAGTTACCCGATTTAAGTAAATCAAAGAGTCTGTCGGCCCAATTAGTCAATGATCCGATGAAAAATTCGTATTTACCCATAACGAATAGTTTACCTCTGAAAGTACGAAAAACATTTGTGTAATCCTCAGTTATTAAGCCAAGATTGTTTTTAGGATATATTTCATGTGATTTAACATGCTTTGAGATAAGGTCGATCACAAACATCATTTTTAAAGTTTCTCTATTGATGTAAATGAGCCTTTGAGATCGTGTTAGGACAACTATAATTTTCGAGCTGACCCATTGAAGTGCCACTATGCTTTCAGTACAAACCCATCTTTTCTTGTTTTCAAATTTCATCATAGTTGACTCAATTCCATGACTATCTTCAATAGATTCACTAAAAACTTCAAAAACAGTAAGAACATTGCTCCAACAGTAAGCCAACATCGGCGGATTTGATGCACCTTCTGCACGATTAAACGTGGCTGGGAACCAGGACACACAGCCGGATACACCCAAAGAGTCCTTGGCAATATTGGGCCTGCCTAATTTAAAGTGTGTTTGTAATTGAGGCGTTGTCGATATGACAATTAAGGCGTTTGGAGTAATGATTGACATCACTCCCATAGAATCAGTAAGCTGCGGAGATGACCCAATAGGTAACGAACTATGCGATAGGATCGCATTGGAATAGTCAATACGCTGATTTGAGAATTGATATTTTCCTAGCATTATATGTGAGTTGACATAATAGCCCATAACCGTGCGACCACCGTTGTGGTTGACCATCATACCATTCTGATCAACACTGATAACTGCTGTATGTCTCCTTCCAACAAAGTTCAAATGAATAATTGGAACACCAGCCAAATGGCCTTCAACTTTTGATCCAGGAAATGAAGATCCTTGCGGCTTTTCAATGTCTTCCTGGGTGACTGGTGGAATATATAGAATGGGTTTCGAGTTAATCGAAATATCCCAAATATATATATGACCTGATTTGTAACCTGATGCCACATATGTAGAATCCAAGGATATGGAAATAGATGTGATTGGGCCATTTTGAATCGCTGATGTTTTGGGCCCCAACTCAGTTATCAACTCTTGCTGATAATCAAATATCAATATACAACCTTTTTGAGTTCCGAATGCAATACAGCTATCGCTTGGACACATACAAGTCACTTCACCATAATTCAAGCGAAACTCTCTTGAATAGACTCTGTCCGACAGTTTTTTCATGGTTGGCCATTTGATGGCTTCTGGTGTTTCATTGTAGGAAGAGAGAGTAATACTAGTTGCCCTCGATAACATAGGAGTAGAATCTATCGCTGCCTGTATCCGTATGAAAGATGGAGATCCGCTAATACGAGATCGTAGTCTTTGGTCAAAGTGACGTTTGCGTTGTGCTGAAGACATGATTGATGAGTTGATAGATGGTGGAGTGGAAGCTATCCCATTCGTCTTCGTCATTGGTGAAGTTATCGGTGTTTCTAATAATGCTCCTGGAAGCCGAAGTTTCAAGTCAATATTCGCCAGATTCTCATTTGTTATGGTGTGTGAATCGCCATTTAATGTTAAACCTCCGTTACTGGAGTTTTTAGAGGGTGTACTAACTGCATTAGTAGGCATCTTTTGTTCTGAATGTAGTTGATGTGACTTCTAATAGATAGAACGTTGCAACTCTTGAACAGGTTAATAAGTATACCAATTGAATACAAATGGTGAATTCGCTCTCTATATATCGATCGATGGCTAAATAAGAGAGGTCTTACTTTAACTTGAAAAGAAGGCCAAAATCTTGCAACTTCAAAATCCATGAACCTCGGCAGAACTTCTGTAGGAGATAGTTCCCTACGCTGCTTAGCCATGATGTACAAGATTATGTCACAGATTACGACAGTTATTTATTGTTTCATTTGGCTTCATTTGTTTACACAGCCGTGATTCTTGCTCCCACTTTAGGACATAACTCCGACGGTCTGTTGAAGTACACACTATAGTTTGTCACATATGCCATAATAGATTCGAGGAGCTGGGGTAGTAGCATGTTGCCATGAAGTACTTTTTAAATGTTATCGTTCCGCGCTTTTAACTGATGATTGAGGACTCAATTGCCAGCTTGAACAAATACACAGTTGTCTTCAGATACCCGGACTTATTGAATTTCGACAACGGTATTAATTGTAAATCGTCCCAAAACAAAATTCTCAATTTCCGGTATTAACTTCGTTAGGTGGGAACTATGAAATACGTGTGATACAAAAAATACTACAATATACAGGCAGATACTACTTGAATCTGTGTTCGAATAACTACTGCGTGATAATAAAGAGGGTCCTAACTCCTCTTCAAATAGCCAGTTTTTAGGCCTTATTAGTAACGTATTAAACTTTCAATACCTCTTCGAAATTAAAATGTTAGTTTTGATTAAGGGTTCAACTAAAAATACACTGACTACCCCTCCTCCTATTTTAAATTGACTAACTGGCGATTCAAAAGTAAAAACATCGAATCCCTCATACTATCGCTAGAATTAAGAGTTAAGGTTCAATATCGTTCAGTATACAACTCGAATCTGTGTAACTTCCATGGTAACTGGTAGCAGCAAAATTGAACCCTGAATTGTAATCCCTATAGGGATCCACCCAACGCCGATTTCCGGTTCCGTACTGCTACCGAATCGAATCAAGTAATCGTTGCGACCCAGAAGCCAGATCCCACCAAATTACTGCATACACACAGATAACATCAGCCACCTGAGAGCTGACAGTCAATGCAGTGTTCCCGGCACAGATTAGAGACGTTACACAACCCATCATCGCACACATGCCATGCTCATGAATGTATAACGTACAAACTTGAAAACACACCCTGCTGACGTCAGCCTCGTTACTCGTACGGCCCGGCAAGTTGCGCAACGGCACTCGCATTCTACCCAGCGCAGTTTCTGCTCTGCCTTGCTGGTGAGGAGGTGCCTATGTTGTTGAGTACATATACGTAAGTATAATACGTACAGCACATGCCTTCGTATTGTAATCAAAACAACAAATAGCTAGCATTTATTTTTTTTATAATCAGTTCAATCCATTGAGGTGGTCGATAGGTTCCTCGTACTGTTGGTTAACTTGACACTAATTCCCCCTATCACTATCCGCTCTCTTAACAATAGAGAAAAGACATACACATCAACACAATGAGCTTAGATCCCTGGAGTATAATAGCTGGAGGTGGCACAAAAATACTTTCGAACGACTTAAATTATTCGAAAATATTAGCTGCTAAACAGGCACTGAAACTCTTGAGTGATAATTCCGATGTATTGATGAAATTGTGTCTTGCTTGCTCAGAGAGTGACAATTACCTGGTTAAGAAACTTGTTTCAAGTCCAGAGGCACAAGAATCTATAAATAACGTTGATAATCAAGGTTTTACTCCTTTAATATATGCTATCTGTTTTAATGCAAAGGAATGTGTAGATATATTGCTAAATTTCAAAGCAGATCCAAACTTACATGATACTTTGATTGGTTACACTCCCATAATGTGGGCAACATATTTAGAACATAAGAGCATCGTTGAGGCATTGCTAGCTAAGGAGGCAGATCCGTATTTGAATGGTACGAAAAAAAGCCAATGCGCTATAGACTTACTCAGACCTGGCTCCGAAGTTTATGAGTTTTACAAGACCCATAACTATCTGAACAGACCAACTTCTAAAGATAGTGAGACAGATTCCAATGCATTTTATAAAGAAGAAGTGGTACATGATGAAGAGGATACTTCATTTAACGATCATTTAAGACTTCAAACATCTGGTATACGAAATTTGTCCATTGGTGAAGACGATAAGAAACCTCAGGATGGAATCTACAAGAGCTCAAAATTCATTGATGAAGATGATTTAGAAGATGACAGTTTATATGATACTGTGGATAATTTTGATTACAATCAGGTGTTACCAAACCAGTATATCCAATTCAGTGATGGAAGTATATCAGAAACAATTGATTATATATTTGATTTGTACAAGAAGTACAATAATAAATCCATTTTTGCGGCTTCTATTGTCTATCAGTGCTTAAGATATGCTGATAATAAATTAGAAACCCCAGAACTGGTGGAAACTTTTCTAGATCTATTTTTGACCAGAGTGAGAAGTGTTACCGATACCAAGAGCGGTGTTGTGCAAATGACAACACCAGAGGCTGTTGCTGCTAAAAGGGTAGACATTGTCCTAATTGGTTATTGGATATCTTGTTTGAATCATTTGTATTACTTTCTGTTAAGGGATGGGGCATGTGACTTCTTCCAAAAATATCCTAAAATATTACAGGATTTGATCTCGACTATTCAACCTTTGGTCTGCCAATTATCTTTCTCATTGGATGCTAAACTTGAGCCACTCATCGAATCATGCATTTTGGATTACAACAGTGTCCCGGATATGGACGATACTGTTTACAAAGCGGATTGGAAATTTTTCAAACATAAAACTTCTCCTAAATCTACATATGAAGATATCATACAGATGTTATATCCACCTACTTTGGAGGCCCAGATGAAACCATCTCCGTTGAAGATAATTCAAACCATGGGTGCCTTACTTTATGTCTTGGAATTACATCATATTAACGATGTGATCAAACAGCAATGTTTCTCTGGAGTGTTGTATTGGCTTGGTGTTTCAATATTCAACAGAATTCTGGCCTCTAAGAAGTACTGCTCGAGAGTCAAAGCTTTACAAATTCGTTTAAATTTATCTTATATTCAAGATTGGTTGCGTACCAATAATTTGCAACCATTTAAACCAGAAAGTCTCGATTTTAATGATTCTACCTTCCCTGAAACTATCATTGGTGGAAAACTGACACTCAAAAATGTTTCTAGATTTAATAATAACCCACTTGATCCTTTAGATGCAACATTTTATTACAGCCCGATGTATAAAATCGGTCAATTCCATTTAATGCCTGTTTTTGAGTTATTAGAATGGCTACAAATAATGACGGGTTTACGTAAAGATGACAATGCTTTCTTGAAGCAAATAGTGGATAGATTTGACACCCTAAACCCATCTCAGTTACTTCATGTGATTAAACATTATAATTATGAAGTTGAAGAGGCTAAATTTCCAAAAGCATTAAAAAAACTGTTACAAAGTCTTCCAGCTGCTGAATCCAAGAAACACAAATTATTTTACACTTCTTTGGATAAGCTGTTTTTAAATCCTGGTCAAGTTTTCCCGCTTGCTTTGCCTAGACTGGTGGAACTATTGCACCAATATGGTGCAGATTTTACCAAGGTTGATACAAAGAAGCTAAGATACTTCCAGCCTCATTTGACGATTCAGATCATCGACGACCTTGATGAAATCTATGATCAAGGCCGCTCCCGTGATAATGAGGAAGAAATCGTTCAATACGGCTCTGACGACGATGCAGAACAAAATGAACATGAAAATAACAAAGAAGCTGATGAGTACTCATACAATGCATTTGCCAGTGATGCACCGGTTCCTGCTGAAAATAACGGTAGTTCTGCATTCAAGGGAACCGAGGTGTTCGGATCTTTGACAGTGCCAACCTCAGCTGCTCACAGAACCTGGGATATTGCCAACGATGAAAACTCGGCCAACCCTTGGGTTGATTGAAATCGGTTACATTTATCTTTTTCCGGTGTATATATATATAGTTAATAAAATTAAATGAGGATAGATTTCAAACTAATAAAACATATAGAATGTAAGGTCATAACCTCCCGGAGCTCAATTCCAACAAGGGACGTGCAGCCGCGGCCACGTGATCTGATTACGCGATCTTTTACTGGATACTGCTGTCGCATCGCAAAAGGAAAACAAAGACACATCTGTGAAGTGACTAGTACTGATTTATAATAGGTTATTATTGATACAAAGTTAAGAAACAGTACTGTTATTTTCAACTGAAAAGATAATTTAATAATCAAACTTGGTTTTTAAATTATCGTCAATCTTACCTATAGTGTGCTTCTCCGTTGTAATAAACGTCAAAGGTTCTAAATCGGTTTTCATATTAGTTGTCTTCGCAATATTTCATTTGTGTTTGGTATAAACCAGATTTGCCACTACGAGTTTCATATCCACGTTGTAATCCAGTTTCTATTTGGAACCTAAATCATCAAGGCTGCCTTTGTACATTGAATATCTATCGCAATAGAAAGTGATGCCCAATTTATTAGCTATGGAGGCCGCCAGTGCTGCCAGCCACGCACAAGCTTTGCAACAGCAGCAGCAACAACAACAGTTGCAAAGGCAGAGAACAAAACAATCTGACTCTGTGAACTTTGCCAATTTTAATCAAGATTTTACATGTATATCAGTTGGATATCAAAATGGTTATAAGATTTACAACTGTGAACCGTTTGGACAATGCTACATTAAAACTGATGGGGGTATAGGCATAGTTGAAATGCTATTTTGCTCCTCATTATTAGCCATAGTTGGAATTGGTGAACAACATTCCTTATCCCCAAGGAGGT
Organism: Ogataea ovalis; assembly: GCA_030556425.1. NCBI lineage: Eukaryota > Fungi > Ascomycota > Pichiomycetes > Pichiales > Pichiaceae > Ogataea > Ogataea ovalis. The sequence goes on along the minus strand of JAKTTZ010000004.1, from coordinate 257,286 downwards.
TGAAGATAGTCAACACAAAAAGACAAACAACGATATGTGAATTAACTTTTCCAGGTGCCATCTTGGCAGTCAAAATGAATAGAGAACGATTGGTTGTGCTTTTAGAGGAGACGATATATGTTTATGATATTAACAATATAAGGTTATTACACACCATTGAAATTCCACCTAATCCTAATGGTCTAATAGCATTGTCCCCTTGTAGTGAAAACAACTTTTTAGCATATCCATCACCTCAAAAGGTTGCTTCAACGAATCAGAATGATTCTAATAATAATACTAATACTCAGCATGTAAGAAATGGTGATGTTATAATATTTGATGCTAAGACTTTACAACCTACTAGCGTGATAGAGGCTCACAAGACTCCACTTGCAGCAATCGCATTGAGCAAGGATGGATTACTATTAGCCACTGCAAGCGATAAAGGAACCATTGTGAGAATTTTTTCCGTTACTACAGGTATCAAGTTATATCAATTTAGAAGAGGAACATATCCAACTAAGATATATTCTTTGGCTTTCAGTCCTGATAATAAATTCGTTGTTGCAAGTTCAGCCACAGAGACAGTTCATATCTTCAGATTAGGAGAAGAGGAAGCAGCCAATACTATAAAAACTGCAAATAAGAGATCCAAGCAGAATAAGCAAATAAATCCATTAAAAACTTCACCAGATATTTATCCTCACAACCAGCACACAAGCTCAGATGATGAGGATGATGATGAGGAAGAAGATGAAGATGATGAAAGTGTGGAAGATGGTGATGATGATGAAGATGACAATCAATTGAATCCGATTCCATCTCATCTACGCAGAAAGCATTCTAATTCCTCTGTTGGATCTCTGCATAGTGGTGATTCATCGCTTGCAGTTGACAAGAAAGAACCTTTGGTTGACAATGCAAGACGATCAGTCGCTAGAATGCTAAGAAGGACATCCCAGTCACTAGGTAGGAAGGCTGCTGAAAAAATGGGTACTTACTTACCACCTAAATTCTCATCAATTTTGGAGCCGAATAGACACTTTGCATCGTTAAAAGTTCCGGCTTCTAAGGAGACCAAGACTGTTGTCGGTATTGGAAACAAAACTGGGGCGCTCGATGTTCTCAATGTAACTGCCACTGCACTTGATTCTTCAAGTTTGCCAAGTGGCGGAAGTGGATCCAGTTCTGGTGAATTAACTGGAGATGATGGTACGGTGATGAAGACATTGGTCCATATTCTGGTGATTACATCTGAAGGATTTTTCTACAATTTTGGCTTGGATCCAGAGAGGGGTGGTGATTGCGTTCTATTGAATCAGCGTAATTTACTCAGTAGATGATTATTCTTCTATCTGTTGGGCTTACCACATACATTTTTTTTTTAGCTTGATCGAAAATTCTCATTAAATTATATTTTTTCTACCCAAATTTTTTTCATTTCTTTCTTACTCCTCGTGTTGTCCAACACAGTTTCAATAATTTCAACCACCCACCATTTTCATGTTCCTTTTCGCTTCTCTTGTGTATTCATTATTGGGTAATTTTAATAGATCAGCTTTTTTCTTTCCTAATTAAAATGAAGTAGTTGTATGAACTCCACGAGTGCAACTCAAAGGAAGTGTCGATCGCTTTTCTTTCGAAGGAAAAAGCAAGCCAAAACGGGAAAGGGAAATCTGGGTCTCAGTTGCTGGAAAGTGCCCCCGGTGGCAGCATCTGAAATCTCCCGCACGGCTCGAATTTATCGGTCTCGCAGGGGAGGAGGGAGATCTGGATCTGCTATCAACCGGGGCCCACCACGGAGTAGCCCTCTCGCTTATCCGGGATAAGATAACCAAACTGTGTTTAGAAATTGGAGTGGGTAGTAGGTACTCTGTGGTGGACCATGAACATACCCCAGATCGACTCGATTACACCAAACAAGCCATACTTTCGAACTGTTATTTGATTCTAATTTTGAAGGTTATTGATCATAAAGTCTACACACATGCAGAAAGTTGCCGGCTGTTGATGGAAGATATTTATAATATGAGAATTGAGTTGCCATTGGAGATACAAGGTGAGATTCTTTCCTACTTGGATATAAGAGAGTGCATCAACTTGTTACATGAAACTTATCATTTAGAAAATCGGTACGGTTGGAAATATGCACTAAGTAAACGAATAAAATCAAAGATAAGGATTTTTGCTGCTAAATCGGATGTGCATATGTTTGATTATCAAGGCTTCAATTCAGATAGTCTGTATCTTTTCTCAAACGAATTTGAAAAATTGAAAGCTATACTGAATTTTGAAAAGCATAATAACGATGAGCCAATGATGATAGATAGAATAGAGTTTGCCACTAATATTAGAACGTATCACCAAAGTATGGCAGAATTAATTGATATTTTCCCGCTCCCTAATCTTATCCAATTGCAAATGATTTTAGACGGAGATCTCTCTGATGGTAGGTTAGAATATTTTCAACACCTCAAAACACTCAAGATTGAAATTCCCACACCTGAAGCACTACTTGCATTTCATCACAATCTTTGGAATTTAGAGGAGCTTGAGGAATTAGAAATGAACATCTTGTATCCTGAAAGAATAGATCCATTGATGCGTTTAGATTCACCATTTAGTATTCCAAACTTGAAGAAGCTTACAATTGGAGGATTTTCGACTGATTTGGATATAATCTATCATTTCATTAATTGTTCAACCAAACTTGAAAAATTGAATCTAGAATTTAGCGGAACTGGTCTATTCAATTTAAACCTAGCTTTAAATTGGTTACAGGCGGACAACTTGAAGTCATTAGATATTATAAGTTTCGAGGATGATGATAACAGAAGAGTTTCAACTGATTGGGAACCTGATTTGGCATCATTGAAGAAGTTAAGACACTTGGTTGGGCTTAGGATTTGTGGAGTGAATTTAACATCTAATTTAAAGTTTTTAGACAAATTAACAAACATAAAAGAAGTTATTTTACAATCCACTAAAGATCCTGAATATTCACCGATTCTACAAACAAATTCTGTGGTTAATCTAAGATATAATCAAACGAATTTAAACATGACTAAATTAAATTTAGACAATACCTTTATCCTTTCACATGAACTTGTTTGTTTAAGACATTGCCCGAACTTAAGAGCGCTTAAGTTAAACTCTGTCATCTTAAAACAATTTTTCAATTTTAGTTTTTTGGATCGGTTAACAAATTTGGATGTCACAATCATGTCTGATCGATTGCCCATTGAAGCGGCTGTTGCAAAAGCTGATAAGAACATTGGCTGGCCACCACATTTGAAGGATCTACGTCTCACTCTAATTTCAAACGATGAACGTAAGAAGCTACATTCCCTAGATACAATGCTACAGAAACTTTCAACTATGAAACTTCCAAATAGTGTAACTAGTTTGACTCTTGGTCTAGAAACAACTTCCAAATTGGGCAAAGAATCTATATTTAACAGAACAGATTTAAATATAAATACATTCATAAGTTTACTTCTTCCTGATAACTTGGAGCATTTAATAGTAGTTGGTTTAGATAAGTATTTCCCTCAATGGAAATGGTGGAATCTCCAATTCTTAATTAGTACTGCACATTTAAAACTACCGAAATCGTTAATTACTCTTGAATTGCAAAATGCCTTTATTGAAGGATCATTGGACTTACCAAATTTGGATGAGATCATCATCGTCAATTCTTTCTTTAAAGATGATCTGTTCTTAAATAGTCATTTTGCAGAACACTACGTAATCAGTGTTTGCAATTGTTGTCTTGATTCTCAAGATTTGAAAAAAATTAATCACTTTAATAATTTTATCAATCCAGATATGATTCAGAAACCAAAGCCAGAAGAAGTTGTCTTATGGAGACATAATAAAAGTATATATTTGTTAAATGGCCCCATCTTTAAATCTGCAACTATGGTTTGAGTGCTTGTGTTTCCAGTTTGTATTTTATACAATTTGTTTTTTAGTTATCAAAAAAAATCAAAAGCTTTTTAACATTTCTATTGCATTTTTTTAAATATCTCAAAAGAATTACATGCTAAATATTATGATTCTAATTTCTATATGTGTCATAATCATGTTAAATTAAATAAATAATTAAATAAATAAATAGGTTTACAAGTAATGCAAAATAGGAGAGCCATTTTCTTCAAAAGATGCTCGCCTGATGTAATCTTCTTCTTCTTCAGCCAACTCATCAATTGATTTGTTGTTGTATTGTTTAGGTCTAGGAATAGCGGAATCATCAGATTCTTTAAATAATGATTTTTTAAAAGCGTCAAGGCCACCATTAACAGATTCAGTAACTGTATTGAGCATTCCTGCAGGTCCATCATAAAAATCCGATTCTAAATCGTTTATCCAATCGTTATTTTCATCAAGTGAATCTAATGACGAGCAATGAGATGCATTTTTGTGTTTATTATGATGTTCATCATTCGAATCTTCAGTGTTTACAGTAGCTCCTAGAACTTCTTCAGCCTCAGGAGCAGCTGGATTTTCCTCAGGGTATCCATCGTTATCATTATTACTATCATCATCTATTTCAGTAGCATGAGATGGCTCAATAATAGAGCCATTAACAGGGACAGTATTTAAGATTGGATCGTTTCCAAATTCTTTAAAAGCTTTCTCTCTTTGTTTCCCCAATATATCGGATAATTTGGCATCTGCCATGCAGCTATCTTTATCTTCAGGTTCAACTACAACTTCATCTTTTTGTAATTCCCATTCAGAAACATCCTCTCCTTTAAATGATTTCATACCAAAATGGTTCTCAACCATGTGATCAACTACCATCCATCCATAAGCATTAGCAAATCTTCTTCTAACAATAATATTATTATGAGCATCTGGTAACAAGTTGACTAAAACTTTTCTCCATGTCATTCCGTTATGCCATCTTCTTGCAATCTTCTCTTCCATCAATCTTTGTCTCTTTATAGGATCCAAAGAATCTAGAATAGACGTAGAAGTTCTCAATAATCGTCTGGGTATACAGTTAGGATCATATATTTTATCGTGTAAGATGACTTGTTCTCTAGAATTTGGATCTATTAGGTACTTTAAAGGTGGTAATGGTGGTAATACAACTTTTTTAATGGAATCAATAACTGATGATTTTGGTAATGGATGTATATAGTGTTTGGATTTATCATCAGATTCTGAATCTATTTCTCCATCATGTGTCTGATAATGATAATATTTACGTGATTTGTTGTAACCTTCTTGGGCACTTGGCATACAGAAAGCCACTGCCGTTTGTAATGGAGAAAGAATCTTCGATTTTATACTAGTAACAAAATCGTCATCGTTACCTTCTTCTTCAACATTGGCAGGAATCTCACTGGCTATATCAGTATTATCAGATTGAGCTCTCTCAGATTCTTGAGTCGCAGTGGGACTCAAAGAATTTGAGCCTTTCAATGTTTCATAAACTGTACTTAGAGCTTTCCAATCTAAGTAAAGTAAAGCGGATGTTCTTAACGGCACAATACCATCATGGACGGCATTGGCATATAAAGTTCTTCTTTTAAATTTTCTTAAAATTCTTCTGGTTGGTTCCGATGGTAATAGCATCAATAAAGGTTTTAAACCTTGAAGTCCTAGATCTTGACCAGTCTTACCAACGATACCAAAACTTAGAGCCATCTTAACATAGGCAGGATTTTCATTTGAAATACCTAAGAAAGGGGACGCCATTGCAATGAATGTTTCAGGCTGTATAGTTTCAAAGAATTTAGGATAATTGTATTGAATATAGGCAATTGCAAAAGTTTGAACCAAACCACCTAATGAGTGAGACACAAATGATATTTTAGTAACGTTCATTGTTGGGACCACGGTTCTAACTACGTATTCAGCAAGCCTTCTTCCTAAATATCTAACACCTCTTTCAGTTTTGCAGACATTTCCTGTAAATCCTCTAACGACAAGGTTTTCCCCAGTGGTAGCTGCCATTCTATCGATTTGCTCCTTCAAGTAAAACATATCTGCGCTAACGTTTGATAATAGCCCATGAGTAATAATAACAAGATGAACCGGATCATTAGGAATTGGTGATGGAGGTGGTTTATTCCATAAATCTAGAGTTTTTAAATGCTGTATATCCAATTTTTTAGAAAATTTCCCCAGGTCATTACCAAAGTTATGTCTATGTAAAGAGTCTTTATCTTTACCAATCAGAACTTCATAATGAACTTCAGAACTTGTACTAAATAACATTTGACTAGCTACGTCCACTATCCAAACATACTTATCTTTCAATGTATGTAATGATAATTCAGCAAGAAGGCTCTGGCCAGCTGATAGATTTGGATCATAAACAGGTTGATCTGCGGTGATAAAACAACCTTTAGTATGTGTGTACTCATCTGTTCTTACGTCACAATAAATGATATAAGGACCAGCAAGATATGCAGCTCTTAGAGGTAGCATTTCAACATTCTTGATTTTAATAAAAAGTGATGCAGTACGATCTTCATTCTCCGAGGGGAAATACGTTATTATGAATCTGTGCACATCTCCGATCTTCAAGGAGTTGTGGGACCTATACATCAAGTCCGGGTCCACATCGGTCGGATTTTGTTTCTCCATTGTGAGTGAATAAGAGAGGGAATTGGAGAAGAAAAAATGAGTAATAGAAATAGCCAGATACTACCAACAAATATGAGTCAATGATAAATGTAAAAGATATAATGCAAGGATATCAGAAAGGGTGTCATCAGGCGACCGTTAGTTTGTCGTTTATCCTGCGCATCGCAAGTAACAAAGGAAGCTCTTGCAAACAGCTAGCTAGCTAGGCACCCGCAAGCGCAACTATAGCACTGCCTCAATAACTATCTTTCTATCGCAGCTACAGTTTACAATTTACAATCTTGCCACGGATCATTAATCGACTGACCGACCGACCAACCGACGGGTCGATCGGCAACCCCCGAATCTGCTAAGAATCACGTAATCAAGTAACTAATTATCTAATCAAAAGACTAATCACAGAGACCGAAATCACACAATAAAAAAAAGAAGAGAAGCAAATCGCACAAACTTAAAACCAACCTATCACCGGCCCGATAGCGGCTGCAGCCTGTCGGCAACAATACAAGCACCGCGAAATTTGAACGCTGAATGCCCATTGCCTCGCCGCGCCCGCGAGACTCTGCGAGACACCGCGAGACACAGCCAGCTCTGCGCTGCTCAGATTGGAATTTGGCCCTCCCGATTTGCATTCGCTGAAAAATTTTTCAGACTTTGGTTCCACCACAGTGAAAAATGTGGGTGAAGGGTAAACACCTTGCGCACCACTATTGTCGCACCGGGCCTGTTTGGTTTGTTCTTGTACTACTAACTACTACCACTACTAGCTTTGACTCATCTTTCAAGTTCCTGCCCTTCAGTCCCTAACTGTCTCCAGTGACACATTTCTCCTTTTTTTTTATATTCTTCGAACTTTTCATCTTTATAGATTGATTTAAAGTACTTTTTTACTTTCTTATTTAATCACTTTTTTGCCCTATACATAGTATATCATTACAACAATTTCAAAGATTGTAAAAAAAAACTTTTTTTTTCATTATTTTTATTTCTTCATTGTTTAAGATCCCGCATAGATAATCTTCATAGAGTAACGAATCAGATCCCCACATCAAATCATGCTATCTTCATCCATAAGGGCTTCATCTTTAAAGATAGCCACCGTGAATATCACTAGAGTTGCTTTAAGAGCCTCTACAAGACAAATACGTTATAAATCATCTTCTTATCAAGCAACTGAAGCTTCAAGACCTACCCCATCACCTGCTTTTAACCCTTCGGATGCAAAGAGACCTTCCCCACTTAAATCAACTCCTCAAATGGATGATTCTTTTATCGGTTTAACCGGTGGTCAAATTTTTCATGAAATGATGAAAAGACATAAAGTTGATACCGTCTTTGGTTATCCGGGTGGTGCCATTTTACCTGTTTACGATGCCATTTACAATTCCAAAGAATTTACTTTTGTTTTACCAAGACATGAACAAGGTGCTGGTCATATGGCTGAAGGTTACGCTAGAGCAAGTGGTAAACCTGGTGTTGTTTTAGTTACATCAGGTCCTGGTGCAACAAATGTTATTACACCAATGGCTGACGCATTAGCTGATGGTGTTCCATTAGTTGTCTTTACAGGTCAAGTCCCAACATCTGCTATCGGTACCGATGCTTTCCAAGAAGCTGATGTTATCGGTATTTCAAGACCATGTACGAAATGGAATGTTATGGTTAAGAATGTCGCTGAACTGCCAAGAAGAATTAATGAGGCTTTTGAAATCGCAACTAGTGGTAGACCTGGTCCAGTCTTGGTTGATTTACCAAAAGATGTTACTGCTGCCATTTTAAGAGAATCAATCCCAATTTCATCAACTTTACCTGCAGATACCGTGAATAAAATTACAAGACAATCTGATTCTGTTTATAACATTCAATGTATTAAGAGAGCTGCAGACTTATTAAACATAGCTAAGAAACCAATCTTATACGTGGGTGCTGGTATTTTGAACTCTGAAGATGGACCTGCAAGATTAAAAGAACTTGCTGAAAAGGCTAAGATTCCTGTTACAACCACTTTACAAGGTTTAGGTGCATTTGATCAAAATGATGAAAAATCATTAGATATGTTAGGTATGCATGGTTCTGCTGTTGCAAACACTGCTATTCAACATGCTGATTTAATTATTGCTTTAGGTGCAAGATTTGATGATAGAGTTACTTGTAACGTTTCTAAATTTGCTCCAGCTGCTAAATTAGCTGCAAGTGAAGGTAGAGGTGGTATCATTCATTTTGAAATTTCTCCAAAAAATATTAATAAAGTTGTTGAAGCTACAGAAGCTATTGAAGGTGATGTCACTGAAAACTTGGAATTATTCAATGAATTAATCAAACCTGTTGAATCTAGACCTGAATGGTTTGGTCTAGTGAAAGAATGGAAAGAAAAATATCCATATTCATATCAATTAGAAACACCAGAATCTAAGATTAAACCACAAACTTTATTAAAAGAAATCTCTGAACAAGCTAATGCTACCGGTAGAGAAGTTATTGTTACAACTGGTGTTGGTCAACATCAAATGTGGGCTGCTCAACATATGAAATGGACTAAACCAAGAAGTTTTATCACTTCTGGTGGTTTAGGTACTATGGGTTATGGTTTACCAGCAGCTATTGGTGCTCAAATTGCTAAACCAGATGCAATTGTTATTGATATTGATGGTGATGCTTCATTCAATATGACATTAATGGAATTATCTTCAGCTGTGCAAGCTAATGCTCCTGTGAAGATTGTTGTTTTAAATAATGAAGAACAAGGTATGGTTACTCAATGGCAATCACTGTTCTATGAACATAGATACGCTCATACACATCAACAAAATCCAGATTTCGTGAAGATTGCTCAAGCTATGGGTATGAAAGCTTTCAAAGTTGAATCACAATCAGATATGAAATCAGGTATTAAAGAAATGCTTGATTATAATGATGGCCCTGTCTTAATGGAAGTTGTTGTTGAAAAGAAGGTTTCCGTTTTACCAATGGTTCCTGCCGGTGCAGGTTTACATGAATTCATCTTATTCGATGCTCAAGCTGAAAAAGAACAAAATGAACTAAGAAGTAAACGTACCGGTGGTAAACACTAAGGTTATATTTATTTAAATCCTGTTTATTTTTTTGTCCCTTTTTTCTGTTTTTTCTTTTATGTTATTTAGACTATATTCCTATCAAGAAAAAGAGTAAAAGTTTATCCGATTCATTTCACTCTTTATTTTTCGTTGAATTTTCGTACATTTATTCATTCTGGCTCTCGATTATTATTATTTTATTTTGTACTGACTTTAAAATCATGCTTTCTTTTCTCTTCATGTTAAAAATTTTTTTTGCTACTATTCAATTGAGTAAAAACTAGTAAAAGCTTGGCTTATTACAAACAGTAGGTAACAGGAATGTATAGAAAACAACGGGAGCCTTCAAGAGTTCAGGCTTACAGTCGTGGCATTACGTAATACAAGAAATAGGCGACGATCGATCCAAAAAGCTTGAAAATCTCGACTACACAAAAAACTGCGACGAAACTTGAAAGAAATCAAAGGGGATGACGAGCGACGTGCATTTTTTTAAAGTTCTTTATTGTGCTGAATTCCTTGGTGATAGAAGTAGCTGGTGCAAACCGATTTAAACAGTACTTCAAATAGCATATTAGAGAATATATTATATCATAATGGAAGTAAGTAGTATTAGGGAAAGCTTTTAATTTTTTTAATTTCATTGTGACTTGGAGGTAATGGTCAGTATAGAAGAAAAGGCATAAAGGTGTACTAACATTTTGTCATGATTGATCGTTCAGGGACAGCAACAACAGAGAAGTAATAATTACAATAACAACAATAACAACAGGCAAAGACCTAACCAAAAGAAGGATAAATTGGAAGGTCCAAAAAGGGAAGCTATTTTAAACTTACAGAAATTCCAAGATAAGAAAATCATAGTGACGTTTATTGGAGGTAGAAAAGTCACTGGTATATTGAAAGGTTTTGATCAATTGATGAATTTAGTGCTTGATGAAAGTGTGGAATCTTTAAGAGATCCAACAGACAATAGTATCTTGACTGGTGAGACTAGAAATTTGGGATTAGTGGTTATTAGAGGTCCTCTATTGTTGACTATCTCACCTTTTGAAGGATTTGAAGTTATTGAAAATCCTTTCAACACAGCAGAAGAAGAACAACCTGCTATTTAAGTGTTATATTGTCCACACCTGTATTTGTATTATATTATATGATCTCTTTTTTTTTTTTTTGTTTTGAATTTGATGGTATTAAGCAGTGTTACCAATAGAACTGCATTTTAAACACAACATAATGTTTGTGATTAATTAAATAAATCGTATCACTTTAATTGTCAAGCAAGATTGATTCATTACGAACTAGATAAATTCAATATTCCTTTACGATCAAGAGGAAACTGCTCTGCAGTTAGTGTAATCAGAAGCTAACGTAAACGTCTTACTTGTAACAATAAGCACTAAAAAAAGGAAGCAAAAAGCATTCTATTGGTGCTTTTAGTTATATTTAATGAACTAATCTATTTTGCGGTACATTTGATGAGTGTGTAAAGTTAAAACAGCTGTAGTTTCCTATTTAGATCGTACTATGTTACACAAAAGAGCATAAAGAATGTGGACTGTGGGCACTCTAGTTTTTACATGAAGCTGGAGTCGGGGAGGCATCGCTACCAAACAGTCAATCGTACATAAATTAATCGTAGCTCGCTATCTATTGATAATCGCTGTCCCATCTTTGATCCGTTTATGTTATCTTAGGTATTTGACTACCACTTGCTAATCAACTGCTTGTAGTATCAGAACAGTTATTCAAAGAATCATACAATGTCGCATTTTATTTGACTGGTAACCGGTAATCGTTTGCTTTGCCATTCAGTAAACGAACACTTCTGCAAGCTTTAAATGGAATTAAAAAATGATTAATCGAAGGAACCAATATTTGATAAATAACTTTTTCATTTGAAATATTAGCTTAGTTTTAAGTTATCAATTGTTCATTAAATTGGAAAGAAGCTGACTGCCTCCATTATACCATTGTATTGTTCCAGTTTAAGGAACATTACCTAATCATATTTGAGATCTCACCCAAAATAATTATGTAATCTGAACCAGATCATTACTTTACCCGTTTGTTTACATGTTTTGATTTCGGACATTATTCTATTTACCTGATCTGTTTGAAAAGCAAACAAAATATTACAACGTTTTGTTACAAAATCTATCTTTAATTAGTATTGATTCATTTTCCTTATTGGCAATTTTTCTGTTACTTTAAACTTTAATATCTATAGTCATGTCCTATAAGCTATCTCAACTAGCTCCGTTACCACAGTTAAAGCACGTGGAAATAGGGCCCACTATTGGCCATGGTGGGTTTGGGGTTGTCAAATCGGCGGTCGTGAAAAGAAACAATACAACAAGAACTATAGCCATTAAGTTTGTTCATATTCAAATGGCTAAACAACAAAGTATAAGTACTGATATGTTAGCTCGTGAAGCTTTTATTCAAAAGGAGTGTCATCATCGTAACGTCATTCAGTTAATTGATTTTGGTGCTGATAAAAATTGGGTTTGGATGGCTATGGAATTAGGTGATAATGGTGAATTATTTGATAAGATTGAGCCTGATTTAGGTGTTGATGAAGAAGTTGCACAGTTTTATTTCATTCAATTAGTAAATGCTGTTTCATTTATTCATTCTAAAGGTGTTGCACATAGAGATATTAAACCTGAAAATCTCATACTGGATAAGAATGGTAATTTGAAATTGACCGATTTTGGATTAGCCAGTGTTTTCAAGAAAAAAAATGGTCCAAAGAGATTGTCTACAACTGCTTGTGGATCTCCTCCTTATTTAGCACCTGAAGTGGTAACACAAAGTTATGACCCTGAGGTGTCCGATTTATGGTCTTGTGCTATGGTTTTGTTTGTGCTGTTGACTGGTAAGATTGCATGGGAAATGCCACATGAAGATGATGTTGATTTTAAACATTTTATGAAGAATAAAGGTGAGGTTCTAATAGATCCATGGAATAAGATTCCAATTGGAGCATTGTCACTATTAAGAAAAATTTTAAACCCTAATCCAGAAGAAAGAATATCAATGACTGAAATTAAATCACAACCATGGGTTTCTAAAAAAAATAGATTCATGAATAGTAATGGAATGTGTAAAGATCCTTTACAATTAACAGCAAGATTGTTAGTGAATCTCTATATTAATATGTCTGATCAAGAATTTAATAAAGTTAATCAAATGGCTACACAAGTTAGTAATTTAGCAGCTGGCTCACAACCTATTAGATACTTAATGGATGATATGCATGATAATGTGTTATATAAGGAAAATTATCAAACTATTAAAGGTTTTAGTGCGTCACAGGAAGTTTTTACTGAACATTCAAAGAGGAAGAAATTGAAGAAAGATCCAACTGACAATGAATTGACATTCAATTTGATTTCAAGAGATCCAGCAACTTTACAATTCGTCAAGGCAACAGAAGGACAATCAAGAGAGGATAGAATATCAAATAAGATGAAACAATTGAGAGAACATCAGAGAAGATATCCTGAACTATTTGCTGAGAATTTTACAAGATTTTTCTCCATTGCACCTTTGAATCAATTAATTATTACTATCTTGGAAGCATTGAATAAATTAGGATACAGAAATGAATCAGATAATGAATCAATTGTGAATAATCTATCAGATATAGATTCAACAACAGGAATAGTGACGATACCAATACATAGTAAAGATACGAGTAATAATGTTGTTGTTGGTAATATCAGAGTATCTAAACTATCAGACAACTTAAATGCAAGAAAAATCGAATTCAATAAGATTAAAAGTGATCCATTAGAATGGAGAAGAGTGTTTAGAAGAGTTACAGTTTTATGTCGTGATGTTGTTTATGTAGAACCACTCAATTAATAGAATAAAAGAGATTTAAAGTTCGATATATATCTTTACATGCGTACATCCTATCGCTTTTCCAACAATTTAGCCTATTCGGTTATAACTATACTTTTCTTTCCTTATTGCTTTCTCTCTTTCCTTGCTTGCTTGCTCCCTCTCTTCTAGATCCCGCCCACCTTTATGCTTTTCATCACATGTTAAATTCAAGCCTTATACCAAGTCAGTCCATCCAAGCGCCTGTCAAAGAGAAAATGTATGGCTTTGAAAGCGATCAATCTCGCAAGGGGTTTCTGTGCCATACAATCATAAAACAGATTAAATTTTAGCAATAGCAATGTCAAATTAAGCTATGTAGCTGACATCCACTTAACTAATTTTCTTTTCTGGGCTAAGCATCAAGCATCGGTCAGTAAGAGACCCGCATAGAAAAAAAGAGCAGACCGGCCAGCCACTGCGAACAACGAACAGCGAACGCAGCTTTATATGATGAACTCGAACTTCCTGTTATTGTTCTCGGCCAGCTAGACAAAAAAGCCTACGAACAAAGCTCATAGTGTACCTCCATGCCCCGTGTCAGTGTCCAGGGGGTCACCCCATGGCTTCCAGGGGCGAGGACCGCGCGAGGCTGCAATAACTTTTTTAAGCTCTCAGGCACAGTTTTTTTTTTGTCTTAGCATCATATACCCGCAATTCCGCAACTCCGCAAACCCGCAAATTCTCACTTGCGAAATTCTAATAAATTAATTATTCTTACAGGGAGACATTTTTTTTAGTTTACAGTTGTTACAAGCTAGAAGTTTAAAAAATTAAAATTAAAACGTGTGGTGAAGGAAACAAAAAACATGATAAAAAGTATAAAAAAAAAAGAATGAACGTCTATAGATTAAATACATAATCGATTAAACCTCAGCAGTTTCATTATTTTCTCATATAATTAAGCGATATTAGTATTAAATCAATGCATTCCGCATCAAATCAAATTTCAAAAACTTAAAAAAGTTTCTTAAACATAGCCAATGGGCCTTTTTTTTCATCTTCGACAACAACGTCCTCGTTATCTGAAGCAGCTAAAGCTTCTTCATCTTTCAAGTTTTGAACGCTCTCTAATTTGGCATCAGATAGTAAGAAAGAGAAGCATAATAATGGGATACATAGACATAAACCAACAACGATTAAAATCTTTTGAACGTATCTATATGCAACGACGACGGCTTGTCTTTCAGCTGTTTCCCAAGTATATGTGTAAACCCAAGTTAAAGGAGAAGAGTAAGCTTCGTATGCAATTGTTTCGTTTGCAATTCTCTTGTAAATCTCTCTAGGTAAGATTTGAGTCCAAATAGCACCAGAAATAGCAGAACCTAAGGCAGAACCGATATAATAGAAAGATAAATATAATGATAACACAGTAGCCATATCTTCATGACCTGTTAAAGTTTGAATGGAACATTGTGTAACATATGTGAAGAAACCAGCACCAAAACCTAATAAACATTGACATCCAATGATACCACTGTGAGAGTTTTCACCGGATCTGAAATGAACCATCATACCCATAGCGACAAACCACATAGAGATACCGAAGATAATGAAAGCCTTAATTCTTCTAACGTATGCAATAACTAGACCTAAAAAGGTACCTGTCAAGACAGAAACAAATGAATATAATGAAGTAATTCTTGTAGCTGAAGTAACTGATTCATGGAAAGCAACAATTAAAACGGTATATAGATAATCACCTTGCATGTACCAAACAAGATCAATGAAGATAGCAATCATTAAAGCACCCCAAACAGCCTTTTGTTTAATTAAAGACTTGGCTAAGAATGGATGGGTAGCAAATTTAACTTCCCAGACGATTAAAAATGGAATTAAAACGAAACCAATGATCAATGGAACGATAATGTGAGCTTGATTCCATTTAGTTGAATATCCACCAGCTAAAGTTAGAGGAGTTAAAATTAAACCTAATGAAAGCATAACACCTAATAAACCGACAATATCAATTTGCCAGAAAAAGATTTCAACAATAAATTTACCGAATCCTAATCTTTCGAATTCAGATTGACCTGTTAATCTCTTTAAATCACCACTACTGTGTGCTTTCCAAATCATATGAATGAAGCAACAAATTAATGGAACACATGATAATGGGAAAATGAATGCCCACATACCAATACCCCATGACCAACCTCTACCGTAAATGACAGCATCGACAATGTTACCAGAGACCCAAGTGTTGATAACAAATGGGAAAGCAGCAACGAATGAACAAAAGACCCTCCAGTTCATGTTTGAGAAATCGGAGATAATGATTTGTAAGATAACGATAACACCAGAGTAACCAAATTGATATAAGATAGCACCTGCAGCGAATCTAGTAATATCATAAGCTTGAGATTCAATAATAGTACCAACAACATACAAGACGATAGCAACTAATAACAATTCGAATCTACCAAAGATATCAGATAATCTAGCATAAAACAATTGAGCAACACAAGCGGCAACACTTCTAACGACAGAAACAGTTGAAATTAAAGAGTGAGCAGAATATGATGAAGTAGCATATGATTGGAAAGTGTATCTAATTGTACCATCTAAACCATAAGCATAAGCGATCAAGAAGACAGAGAAGAAAATGGCAACTTTGTAATACCATGATTCATATTGCTGATTTAAAGCTTCAATTCTTCTAACACCATAACTCTTTTCATGAATTGGCTCATGAGCTTCAGGTGTAGTATGAGCAATTTGTTGATTGCTGGACTTATCTTCTTCACCAGAGGAGATGTTGTGTTCTTCACTCATTATAGTTATGACAGAATACAATTAGATTAATGTAAGGGAAGAAAAAACAAATTTTTTTTTTTTTAACAAACAAAAGAATAAAATAGCACGAAAAAAAAAAAACAGGGGTGGGAAAAATCGTTTTCATTTTATACCTAATGAAAACATTAGGAATGTATGGTGCTTCCAAGTTTAATTTAGTTCGAACTCTATAAAGGGATTAATAAAATTTAACGGGAATTTGCGATTGGCTGCCACTGCCATATGTATATGAAATATGAAAGGAATTGCTACCACAAAGACGATGTGTCGTGGAAAATTCCTTTGGTGCAAGTAGAACCCCGGTAAGGTGTATGCTCGAATGCCTACAGCCACAATAAGAGACAATAAATAACGAGCCCCAAAGTGTTCGGCACCAAATCGCCAGTAGCAGCGTTTACGTATCCTGAAACGCAGCGAATATCAGCGCCGCTCGTAAACAATGCAAAGCTGCTGCACGATCATGCTTGGGGAACGAATATGTCGAAAAGCTTAAATTTCTTAAATTTGAAGGGATTGCTTAAGGCTCTTGATATTTTAGATATTTAGAGATGAAGAAATATAAGATCGTTTAGATACTCTGTTTTACTCGAGATGGTTATGATCTAGGATGGAAGTAAATGTTAGGCAATTTACTTGTTCCGTCCATCTTGTTGGTGTAGAACAGAAGTATACATACATGTTGCTATTCCTCTCCCCAAGAGAGAAAACTTTCAGACATAATGGCGTACTGTTAGCCGGCTATTGACAAGCAAGTCAGGGACTACGGTGTTTTGCCGTTACCGTTAACTAATCTACATAAAAATGAAAATTTTATATTTGTTTTATAAAGGGCAGGGAGAATAAACGAGTTAAAGATGAATAAGGCAATGCGGCCAAAAGCAAATATCAAAGCGTTGAATCATGATAATCAACTCTAAGAAAATAAGATCTCGGAAAAACATACAAGCTGACTTGATTTGAAGTACTCATCATGTAACATTTTTGTTAATTGGTAATTAGAACTAATATATATAAGACTACATTGACTATTGTTCAAGATTTAAATCAAAATCGGCCCCGCTTTGCTGTGAACAAAATAAATACTTTAATTCCTCATTCATGAGTAATCTGTTTTATTATGAGCACTAGGAACATTAATTAGCTCTTTCAAAATTTAACATGAATAAAACAACAAAAGTGCTTCACAATGAATAAATAAAAAAAAAAACTCTTTCATCTAACTTGATAGGTTTGATAAACTTAAAATATGTCACATTTTGTATTTAGCTTTTCTTTTTCATGCTTACATTTGGAAAATATGTAGTTTATTGCATCCATCTTTGGCAAAGACCAGCGAAACCGGCGTTACCAATTGAGTAGCATCAATATTAATTAAACGGGATTGCGTTATAATTCAACAGCCTCCCTCCCGAGTGCGAGTAAGTAATAACAATACTAACAAAGCTGTAACAGATGATCGATACTTGAAAGTTGACACACGGCCGAGGAAGGCTGGCTACTTTGAGTCTGAGTCTCCCTCTCCCGGTGTGCCAGTGCCCTGCAGTGGCTGCTAAACACGGCGATTAATTATAATTATATAGATGGGGCTCGTCCCATCTATTGTTTTGACCCTTTTGAGAAGGAAATCGAGAATATGTGCAGATCTAGCCACAGCTGAGCAGCAGGAGTTGCATATTACTTGCCGTGTCTTCTGGTAAATTGCAATAAATTAATATAATGCCACGTCTTATAACGGATTTTAACTCCTACAGCCTACAGCAAGACAAATTAATTAACGGTTGACATCAATGAAGTTTTTCTTTTATGGAAGGAAAACTCCTATTATACCCTGACCTTATTTTACTCTATTTAATTTTATTTTATCCACCTGGATTTTATTTACATAACTTTATTTATAGCATCATATTCTAATTTATTGTACTTTGCGTCTTGTTTTCTTTTTTCATTGTCTTTTTTTATTTCCATTTAATAAATAAGGTTTATTTGAGTTGTGCTGTACCAAAGATTGGAAAAACAAAATAGTAAGTAGGTCGTCAGCATATTTCTTCTAGAGATATGTCGTCTATAGATATAGACCACGTCTATTTGCCAGATAAGTATCCTTACATCTGTAAGAGTTCATATTTCTCGCATTTCTTTACTATATATGTATATATATATTCTTCTGCAAGAAATTGCAGAAAAGTTCAGGATGGAGGCAATGTTCATCCAACGACAACAGCCATTCTTGTCACCTACTCATCTACTGACCCATCTCATTGCAATGTAAATATTAGCTGCTCAATGCTAAGCTGATTGGACGAGCTAAATTAGGACAAGGGCAAGATGTCTTGCAACTGGTTCGAATCGATATTGACAGCGCATGGGGCACTGATTGTCAAAGATATGAAATATGGAAAAATTTGAAGCCTCGTAACCGTATTGCCTCACAAAATATAGGGATTCGAGGTTATAAAGCAGTAATTTGGTGAACTAAGGAATTTAAGCTATTTACATAATATATGTTTGTATTAATTGTATTAGACTCTGCTTGTATTGAAAGTTTTCTGAATTACAGCATAAGCAAAAAGTAGCTTTTTTACTTTTACATAGTTATATGAGCTTGAAATTAAAGTAATTAAGGGATCCTCCAGTTAATATTTACGAATTAGTTTGATGGCAATACAAATAAAAGATTTGCAATTCTTACAATAACTCTAAACGTCTCTTCGTTTCATATGTATCCGCAGTCGCATTTATTTTAATTGAATGACGACAAATGGAAGAATTATTATTAATTAATTCTATGTATTTTAATTTTTAATACGTACATGTTGTATGTTAGGAAAAAACGAACCGATCTTTTCTTTTTTTCCTTGTCGTTTCACTTTATATTAGCTTTGAAAGGGCTTTGTTGTTTACCGGACAATTGCAGCTAGTTTAAAAGGGGTTAAGTATGTCAGCACGGCCGGCCCCAGTGCTGTTGATTCATATTTGTTAATGAGAGCTCTGAGCTGTATAATGTATGTATGCGGCCTGTCTATCATTAACTCTGTTTATGCATATTTATTCTTTTTTTTGTCTTTATTATTATATTGCTCGTTGTCACGTATGTAGAATTGTGGATGTACGTTTATATAGCATTTGTAGATTGACTGATTGATTGTTGTTTGGAATTCAATGAGAGCTAATTAAATCCGTTAGTTGTTTTCTTTTGGTACGCATTTCTGAAGAAAAGGGAGGTAATCTTGCTTGTTGATATGCGTTTAACCTGCTGCTGCTTCTGCTGCTTCTGCTGTGGGATAATCTATGTCTTTCTTTTGTTATTATTATTACCACCACAATTGTTAACAAAACAGATGCTAGAAATTAGAAATCAGAAATTGGAAATTAGAATTTGGGGCCAGCTATTCACCGGCAATATTTACGCTACTTGGAGAGTGGTGTTTAACGGCAGCTGCAATCAACTCACCTACCCACTAAATCCTTAAAACTAAGCTTAACATTATTTTCATTTTCCCCGATACATAACATACTGCAGGCCAGACGTTAAATCTCCAATCAGGACAATTCTATTTAAATAGCATAAGCTATAAAACATTCGCATGTCCTTTCATTAGGTAGATTCGTGTTTTTTTATTTTACTCAAGCAAATGCAACACCTCCCAAACCATGCAAGGTTCCAAAACTCAAAATATACACCAGTCATAAACTAGGTGCGTAATTGGAGGAATATTTAAATGCCAAGTGAATATTTAAAAAAAAAGCTCTTTATATTAGAAATTAAGAGGTTAAAGTATGAAACACTCAATTTTTGAGTGTTCGTTTGTTTGTTTTTCTTACACTCAAAGTGACGGGGCTTTGGTTGTTCCTTTTTAAATATCATAAATCCTTTTAGCGGAATTCCAATTCCAGTACTACTCAATATTTCTTGCAAATTACTTACTTGTACTGTTCATATACACAAACGATTCATAATCACGGAGTTAGAAATTTTCTTCGATCTTCTATCTGCATGTAGAAGTTAGCGAAAGACGGAATAATATTAATAATATCTTTGTGTATGCTTGAGTTCAAGTTTCTAGAACTGAAGTATCACGTGCCTATATATAACTATCACATACAATTCTAATAATGTATATCATGTAACATAGAAAAATGTTGTGGCGAGATGACAGTCCCGACAAACAAAAGGTAGCCAGACAAACAAAAAAAAGTAGGGAGACTGATCAATCAGTACTTAATTAAATATTTACACGAACAAGAATAAAAAGGGCCAGCCGCACAGTCTAATATTACAACGCGGGCAATTTTAATTAATCAAAAGATGCAAAACGACAAAACAGTTTCTCCGATGTATGAATTATTCTTTTGTAATCAAACAATTCTTTATTGGGTGTTTTTAATTCCAGAAATACTTAGATGCCAGAAGTGCCGTATATTGAACCAGGCCCAGATACTTTTAGAATTCTTTTAACAACAGATAATCATGTTGGATATTTAGAGACAGATCCAATTAGAGGAGATGATTCATGGAAGACATTTTCAGAAATTATGCAATTATGCCATAGTCAAGATATAGATTTTGTATTACAAGGTGGTGACTTATTTCATTATAATAAACCAAGTAAGAGAAGTTATTATCATGTAATGAGAATATTAAGAGAGAATTGTTGGGGTAGTAAACCAAGAGAATTTAAATTGGTTAGTGATCCAAGTATGGCATTAAATGCAAAACATTTTGCATATCCAATTGAATTTGATGAAAATGTTAATGTTGGCGTTCCAGTTTATGCAATATCAGGTAATCATGATGATGCAACAGGTGAAGAATTGTTATCACCATTAGATTTATTAGCTGTTGGTGGATTATTAAATCATTTTGGAAGAGTTACAAATAATGATAAAATTGATGTTATACCATTATTATTTAATAAAGGTACAAGTAATTTAGCATTATATGGTTTACAAAACGTTAGAGAAGAAAGATTAAAACGTACAATGGCTAGTGGGAATCTTGAATTTTTAGAACCTGATACAGAAGATAGTGAATGGTTTAATTTATTTGCAATTCACCAAAATCATGTTCCTAGACCAGGTATTAAAATTGTGGAAGAAATTAATTTACCTTCATTTTTAGATTTTATTCTATGGGGGCATGAACATGAATGTATAACTAGATGTAATTACAATGAATCAACTGGATTTTCAGTATTGCAACCAGGATCATCGGTGGCTACTAGTTTAAGTGAAGGTGAAATTTCAGATAAGCATGTATTTATATTGAATATAAAAGGTAAAGATTTTTCACTAGAACCAATTAGATTGAAAAGCGTTAGACCATTTGCAATGAAAGATATAATATTAAGTGAAACTGGAATTGCCCCAATCAGTGGTAATAAAGATTTGATTATTAATTATTTAATTAATCAAGTTGATCAATTGATAGATCAAGCTGTTCAAAGATGGAAAGAAATTAATATTGATGATTTGGAAGATGAAATAGAGAATCAAATTCCATTGCCTATTATTAGATTGAGAGTTGAATATAGTGGTGGATATCAAGTTGAAAATCCTAGACGGTTCAGTAATAGGTTTGTTGGTAAAGTTGCCAATATTAATGATATTGTATTATTTCATATGAAAAGAAAAGTTGGAAACCAATTGGCTATTGAATTGGAAAAAAATCATAATAATAATAATAATAGAAGTGGTACAGGTACAGGTACAGATTCAGAAATGGAGGAAGGTATACAATCAAGAATAGTGGAAGGTAAAGCAAGTGTAGAGGACTTTTTAGATAAACATTTACACGAAGAAGATCTTATATTATTAAATAAGGATGATATATCGAAAATTGTCTCTGAATCAATGACTAAAGAAGATAAAAAACTAGTTAAATCATATGTTGATAAAGAAATGGCTAAAGATTTAGATCTGTTAATTAAATTACAATTAAAAGATACAGAGGGTGATTTAGAAGATATTGAATTGGGTGATGCTGATAAAATTAAAAGTGGATTTAAGAAAGTTGTTAAAGAATTAAGAGCAAAAAATAAATTATCAACAAAATATGTTAGCATTGATGATGATAAGAATATTGATTATAAAAAATTTATTAATCCTTCAAAACCCAAATCTAATGAACGAGTCGTTGTATCAGCAAGTGATGATGAAAGTGATGATAATGATGATGAAGTGTTTAATAAGGGCAATTCAAAGAGCAAAAAAACTCGTAAAGCTTCACACATGGTTGTCGAATCCGACTCTAATAATGAATTTGATGAATTTGAAATGGACTTAGATTCTGAGATAGAAGAAGTGGGTCCACCTAAGAAACAATCAAAAAAGAGCGCTACAACAAAATCATCATCTACAAAGACAAATAAAAGCAGAAAAGAGCCAGCAAAGAAAATCGCCTCTACTACTACTAGAGGAGGAGCAGGAGGAAGGAAAAAAGCAAATAATAAAGATAAGGATAGTGAGACACAGAGTCAACTACCATTGAGTATGTTTAGTAACATTGGAAGGCGTAGGTGATCTAAATTTTGTTATTGCATTGTTTATATACTTATTTATTATTTTATCATATTATTTTATTATTGTATTGTTTATGAGTTGTTAAGTACCGAGGAAGTTGGTGAGCAATTGGGGGGTTTATATATTTGGCTAAGCAATTTCGTGAGTTTGATCAAACTACATAGAAAGTCTCCTTTGGATGGGATTATAAGTAACACTACTCAAATAAAAGATGAGAAAAAATGGTTGCTTTATAGCCGTGCACGCACAAGTCATAGCATACCTGAATGTCTGTCATAATAATACTAAAAACTATATAAATCAAATGGAACTTCTTCGAAGGAGGGACCAAAAAAAAAAAAAAAAAAGGACCCTTGCTTGCAATTCCATTCATATACAGTTAAAATTCTGGTCAGTGGTAAGTGGTGGGAGGCTCAATTCAAGCTTGAAGGTAAAACTGTAGTAGTTTTAGAATTGCTGTTAATAATAATAATAAAGATAATAATTTCTAGATTTCTATAGCTTCGCCCTGTAGATTTAAAGTTTAAACTTTATTTCTATGAATGTTAATTGCATGTCGCGTCGCGTCAACAGTGAACGTAGAAGGAAAAACACGTCCCTTCGAGGAACTGGAAATCATGGGGACACTGGCTAACTGGCTGGAGCGTGCTCTGCCTTTGAGCACCCTATAGTATAGTGTATAATACGTGGTCTGTGACTACGTGACACTGCGATGTGTGGTCTATGGTCTCTGGTCTATAGTCTCTGGTCCGTGGATGCCGACAAGCTCAGCAAACTCAGTCAGGGGGGGGGTGGTTGGGACTAGTTGCAAATTGCAAATTGAAAATTGCAAGCATAATTGCAGTGCAGGTAGACGACCGGCACCAACAGGAAGGCACTGGCAGAGAACAGCAGAGGAATTGGGATGGGCAGAGCTCTAGGCACTGAGCAGTGAGCAGTGGGCACCGGGCAGACTGGCAGTGGACAGGAGGAGGAAACACAAAGGATGATAGTCAAAGACAAAGGCAAAATATATTGTTGCTCTCGCCAAACGTTTTTCACCCGGGGTTAGGCAGTGGGAGCTGCTACTGCCCTCCTTAGTCCTGGGTGACTTCTTAACTGTACGTGATTGTGTGATTGTGTACACAGTGAACACCGAGAGATCAATGAGTGAATTCCACAAATTGCAACAGCCATTTATGACTTACCTGGTCTGGGAATAGTAGCTAGCGAACGAACTCTAGCTAGGCATCTTGTAGTTAATCGGTGCATTCATCTTCAAAGACGAGAATACTTGATTATTACTATTCCTTCATCTCCCCTAATTCCATGGTTGGTTGTTGGTTTCTGCTATATATATGTATGTATATATGCATTTTAAGGGAGTTAAACGTGATGAATCAAATAAGAAGTCAATGTAGGCTGTCTCTATATCTGTAAAGCGCAATTTCTTAATCCAAATTCCTACAAGTGTGTCACATGTGCCTATTATTGTTGAATGGTACGAAGGATATATACTACATAGTCTACATAGTGATACTACATGCTAGATAGTAGATTTTCCGATCAATAATATATGTAAATTTAATGTTGCATTTAACTTGTTGCAATTATAATTAATTTAGCATTTCGTTAATTAGCGGAGGTTGGAAAGGCGTGAATTGGCATGCATATAGAAACAACAGTCCATAGATATCCATAGCTGTCTGTAACTGTGACTATATCCTCTCCCAGAAATTCAGTGCCCAACCAAATTATACAATTCACCGTTAACTAACGTTATCTAATGCTGTTTATTGCCAATCTATAGATGTAAAAAGAAAGAAACTGGGTAAACTATATTCAGAGAGAAATAAACACGCAAGATACATTACAATTTGCAACAAACAAGGCCCATCCAAGAGACAAGATAAGCGCTCAGCGCCCCGAGCCCCGCGTCTCACGTCCAGCCTGCCGGCCCACGTACCGCGAGTCCGCGACACAGCGACACCGACGAGGGCCCCCAGGCAAAAACAAACAGCAACAGACGGCAAAGGCCAAGACGGGGAGACAAACGGGACACGGCAAACGGCAAATTCAGAGAGTAACGCAACACCCACCGCTAGTGGCAGGCTCGCACCAGAGAACGGCCCAGCCAGCCAGTCAGCCAACCAGCGAGGCCGTCGCGGTCACGGTCGCGGTCACGACTCACAGCTACAAGTCGCGGTCGCCGGTGCACTCGCGAAAGTCGACTCACAGACCCGCAGACTCACCGTCTACAGGCTGAGCGAAGAGATCGATCGAGAGAACTCGACACGGAGGAGAGAGCGAGAAGCTCATGTTTTGTTTTGAGGGTTCGGTCCGTTCCAAAATTCTTTTGTTTTGTACATACAGTTTACATCTATCTTGCTGTCTCCATATATGTATTTTTCCTCTATTTGGCTGTTTCATTACTACTTTTATCTATCTAATTTGTGTCACTAGATTATTATTAATATTAATATCATTATTACTATT
Organism: Ogataea ovalis; assembly: GCA_030556425.1. Taxonomy (NCBI): domain Eukaryota; kingdom Fungi; phylum Ascomycota; class Pichiomycetes; order Pichiales; family Pichiaceae; genus Ogataea; species Ogataea ovalis. The sequence goes on along the minus strand of JAKTTZ010000004.1, from coordinate 231,967 downwards.
ACTATCCTCTTTTGTCATATTAACTTTTAATATTACGTTGGGTTATTATTTCTAATTATTTCATATATACACATATACATATACAATGCCTCCAAGGATTGCCGGCTTAGTCAACGAGGTGAAGGGCTTCTTCCATTCTCTCACTACTCAAGATCATTATGCAGCTTATGATGGTACTCAAGATGACCAACAATCTGGTACTCAATTTGTGAATGGTTCTTCTGCTTCTATAACAATGCTAGATAATACTTCTTCCACTTCTTTAGCCTCTTCAACTCACAGAAATAGTTCAAGAACATCATTATCAAATAATAGACCAGTTCAATATAGACCAGGTTTAAGATCTCAATTAGGAAATAATCCTCAACAACAATCAGATATTCAATTACAAGATTATGTTGATGGCCAACCTCCTTTACCCACTTTAACTTCAATTTGGGAGAGATTAGAAGATTGGTTAGATCGTGAATTCCCTGAATTAGGTGATGATGTTGAAGATGGTGCTACTATAAATGATTTAAATGCTATTGAAAAAGATTTAAAACTTTCTTTACCTTTAGATATGAGAGAATCTTATCAAATGCATGATGGCCAATTACAATTAGGTAAAAAGAGAGGTCTTGTTTATGGTTATCCTTTATTAGATTTAGAATCAATTGCTGCTGAAACAAATATTTGGAGAAGAGTTAATCAAAAATTACAACAAACTACCGAATTATTACTGAATCAACCACCACCTTCATTACCACAACAACCTTCAAAACAAGGTTCAAGTAAATCTAGTTCTGAAGAACAAAGAGTGAAACATATTAATTTCTTAGATTTACAAAAATCTTTCCCACCTGGAGTAATTCAACCAGTTTATTATCATCCAAATTGGATTCCAATTGTTAAAGATAATATGGGTAATAATATTGCTTTAGATCTGCATCCTGGTCCTTTAGGTAGATGGGGTCAAGTTATTCTATTTGGTAGAGAATTTGATACTAAAGTGGTAATTGCTTCTTGTTTTACTGAATTCTTATTAAACTTAGTAGAAGATTTAGAAGATGGTAGATTTTCAATTGATGAAGTTGATGAAGATTTAGTCTTCGTTGAAAATGGTAGAAGCTATCCATATTTCGAAGTTTTAAGAAAGAGAGCTATAGCAGTTGGAAATGCTCAAATGAAAAAGAATAAAGAAGTTTTCAGTAATCATATCAATACCAATTCTGTTAGTAATTTAGCATCAAATTCAAGAGTTTCATTACCAAAGGAAACTTTAATTTCTCCAATTGATTCTACCACTAGTTTAGTGCAACAAGGTAGAACTGTTTCAAATACTTCCCAATTAAGAACAGGACATTATGAAGGTAAAACAGCTACTAATGATTCATTTGTTTTGGAAGATGAAGATGATACTGTTAAACCTTCTACTACTACAACGGAAGATATTTTGGTTCCTACCGAAGATGTTATTAAACCTAACGATGATGATGAAGAAGTTAATCATGTTACTGAGACCTTAAATGAAGTTTCATTAGATAATAAGGATCCTGAAGAAGAATCAAAACCAGAAATTCCAGAATCTAAGGAAGAAGCTGTGGCGACTAAGAAAGAAGAAGAAGTTGAAATAGATACTAAACAAGAGGTTAAAGAAGAAAACGACAAAGCAGAAGACGAAACAAAAGATGAAGATACAAAAGCTTCTGAACCTGAACCGGTCTTGGCGTAATTCTTTTAAATATGATTAATCAATAGAATATCTTATTGTTTTCACTTTTTTTTGTTTTACATGTTTTAACGTCTTTTCATTACTCACAAAGAAAGCCAATTACCAATTATATCAGAACGGACAACTTTTCTAGGCAAAGTTTAATTGAGAAGAGATAGTTTTATTCTTCTTTTTCTCGTTTGTTTTTTTGACGAGTCCACCGTTATCTTAGCTCTGTGTGTTATGTCTTGGTGGCTGTGCTTTTTTTTCCATTTATAATGTCATGTTCTTTTCTCTTGCTAATTTGTATTTTTTCTTGTTATACTTACTTGCTCGTATTTATTTATATTTTATTTTATTTTCATGTTCCCTTTTCATCATCTACTTATTCATATCTTCATTTTTCAACTTAACAGAATCTCAACCATCTGTTGTTTTTGAATTCTTGCTTGCTAACATGCTTTTTTTTTTCTCACCTGTTATTTTTTTTCTACTTTATTAATCATGAAATGGTTAAGGCCTTCAAACTTGACGACTTTATGATTCTGATTGTATTTTTCTGTTTGTTTTGGTTTTTCACTGTCTCTTTGTCTATCTATGTGTTAAACGTTTGATTGCCAATCCATTACAATCAAACAATAAATATGGAGTTTTTTATACACTAAAAGATTAAACTAAAATTAGTTTCAACTAAAATTTCCACCAGCCACGAGGCTCTCTATTGTATTCTTGAATAGGAAAGTCGCGTCTTATGTGGCTGGGGAGGGGATTCAAGTTTGTCTCATTCTTTGTTTGTTTGTCTCTCATTTTTAGCTTGTGTTTTGTAACGTTTCTTGGGGTCCCGTTCTAGATGGTCATTGGGTGGTTTTGTGGTGTATACAATTATATGTATGTATACATCTATATACATATACAATAATAATAATAGTACACTATTAGCTACGTTACCTGATACCGTGATACCGTTGATTAGAAGTTTTTTTGTTTCCAATTGCTATTGATTTGTTAACGTCATTCAATTCACAATTTTAGCTCTCTTTCCTTTGGTTGATCCAAACGTTACATTCAAACATCCACTTGAAACATTCGTTTTTCTTTCTTTTGTGTCTTTTTTTTTGTAAACAGGGGAAGCACTAATATATACCTGACAAATCACAATTTAGTTCGTTTTATTTTCTTTTTAATAATATCCCTTTTTATTTGTTTAAAAAATCTTATTATTGCTATTGTTGGTTGAAGTTGATTTCCTGATTCTATTTAATTACTGTTCTTGGGTTTAACAGCTAAAACATGTCTTATTCAAAATATAAAGAATTACCCCCATTACCTCCTGTGTTCCCGCAAAGCGAGAGCGGATCAAATAATGTTGTTGTTCAGGATACCTACAGGATTCTAACACCTTGTTCTAATGGTGAAGAAATACCAATAGAACTAGAGAATAATAAAAATAATAATTCAGTTCGTTCCCATTTATCATCACCACCTAAAAAATTTCAAATTAAATCACTTGCAAGAAAACCACCACCATTTTTAAATTTAAGCTCATCATCATCATCTAGAGATAATTTATCATCACCTACAATAATAAATAATAATGAAGTGATAAGTACAAGTATATCATCTAATATAATTATAAATCAACCTGTTGAATCGCCCGTTGTTTCCACACTTAATATGAACGGCTCAATTCCGTCTCCATTTTTAGAATCAAAATCTTTGAAAAGGAAAAATGTTAAACATCTTACATTGAATTCTCAAGCACTTGAAACACCAATTACAAATAATAATATTAATAGTGGCAATAAATTAACTCTTCAAACAACATATCCATATTCAAAATCTGCTACTGATTCTTCTGAAAGTTTTATACAATTTAAGGATCCTGATCGAAAAGCATCAACAGATGAATTAATAGCTAATATTCAAAATCTTGAATTAGGTTTAGAATATCAATTACCAATTCGTGCTGAAGATCTTGTTCTTTTGAAAAAACTTGGATCTGGTAATTCAGGTACCGTTTCAAAAGTACTTCATTTACCTACTCAAAAGACAATGGCACGTAAAACTATACATGTTGAAACTAAAGAATTAATTCAATCACAAATTATACGTGAATTAAGAATTATGCATGAATGTGATTCACCATTTATAATTGGATTTTATGGTGCTTTCTTATATGAAGGTGATGTGGTAATTTGTATGGAATATGTAGATTGTGGTTCATTAGATAAAATATTTAAATTAACAGGTCCATTTCCTGAATTTATTTTACGTCATGTTGCATTTTCTGTATTATCAGGATTAAATTATTTATATGATAATCATAGAATTATTCATAGAGATGTTAAACCTTCTAATGTCTTATTAGATAGTAAAGGAAATATGAAATTATGTGATTTTGGTGTTAGTCGAGAATTAATTAATTCAATGGCTGATACATTTGTTGGTACAAGTACATATATGTCACCAGAGAGAATTCAAGGTGGTGTTTATTCTATAAAAGGTGATGTTTGGTCATTAGGTTTAATGTTATATGAATTAGCATCAGGTAAATTTGCATTTGGTGGTAATGCAGGTGGATTAATTAAAAAAGGTGGACCAGATTCAATTTTAGATTTATTACAAAGAATAGTTAATGAAGAACCACCATCATTATCAGTTGATGATGGTTTTAGTCCTGAATTATGTGAATTTGTTGATCTATGTTTAAAAAAGGAACATTTAAGATCGGATCCTCATGAATTGATGAAACATGCATTTTTAAAAGATTTCGTTGAAGATGATGATACAATGTTAATTAGTTCTAAATATAGAAGTGATATTAAAAGATGGGCAAAGAATGTTAGAAGGGTACAAAAGGGTAAGCCTATGAAGAGCTAATTTTGTAGTGTGTTTCAAAGACTTTTAATATTTTCTTTTTTTTTTTCTCTCTCTGTACTTATATCTTGCTTTCTTTCTTTATATATATATTATTTTACAATGCTTTATTTATGTGTTTTTTATTATTCTTTTATTTTTTCTTTTCTATCTTTCTATGATTACATTTTATTTTATTACTGCTGTTTATTTATAATTCATATTATTAAAATTGGTATTAGTATGATCGACATTATTATTAGTATTTAATTATTTTTGGCATTTATCCTTAAAACGTCAGCAACAAGGTATAAACTACCACAAATGACAACTTTATTCCGTTTCAACTTGTATTTTTCATAAGCTATATTTAAACTTTTCTCTAAGACAGGTTCAACTATTACATTATCAGTTAATTTAACAACTTGTTTAGATAATTCAAATGGGTCATTTGGTTTAATCCATGGCATACCATCTATATTTCCTTCAAATTGTGTTAATATTACAGTATCTTTATCTCGAATCAATTTATCGAATAATGAATCAATTGTTTTACCCTTCGTTACTCCAATAACATAGATTAATCCATCATCATCACAATGATCATCATCATGAGCATTAGTAGTTCTATATTGTGTATCTAAATATTTACCTAGTTCGATAGCAGCTTGAGTATTATGTGCACCGTCCAATAGTACAGGTAACGTTATGTTTTTAGAAAGTTTTAAATTTAAAGATTGTAATCTGCCTGGCCAAACAGTATTTGAGATTCCCTTTTGAGTTTGTGATTTAGTTATTTCAGGGAAATGTTGTTGAATAACTTTAGTTATTTCTAATGCAACTGATAAGTTGAAATCTTGATATGCTCCTAATAAGCTTGAATTATAATCTTTTAGTTTCCCCAATGATCCAAAATCATGTTCTTTATTTCCTACCACTTCAATTAATTTACATCCAACTTTATGAGCTTCAGATCTAGCTGTTTCTAAAACATCTGTTTCATTTGATCCATCAATGACACAAGGCACACCTGTTTTCATTATACCTGCTTTTTGACAAGCTATTTCACGCAGTGAATTACCTAATAAACCTTCATGATCCATTCCAATATTTGTTATTCCACAACATAATATATCATCAGGTTCCAAGATATTAGTTGCATCGAATCTACCACCTAATCCAACTTCAAATATAGCTACTCTAATCTTAGCAATCTTGAAGGCTTCAATAGCTACACAAGTTAAAATTTCAAATTCTGTACAACCTATACCGAACTCTTTATCCTTTTCTGTTATTTCTCTTTCGATATGAATGAATTTTTCAAAATCCAACGGAATGTTATTTATTTGAATGCTATCATTACGTGTAATTAGATGTGGTGATGTGAACCGACCATTCGGTACTTTGTTCTGTGTGAGGATATGTGATAAGTAAGCGCATACTGATCCTTTACCGTTGGTGCCTGCTATATGGATTGCCTTGTACGCCGATTGGGGGTTCCCGAGTAATTGGAGGAGTCTGGCTATACGAGCCAATTGCAAGTCAATTGGCATTTCTCTATAAAAAGCACCGTAATATATACCGTTACATGTGGAAAGGCAGCAAAACGTGCAAAGTGGAAAATACATGAACCAACAGAAATAGGTGAGCCAGCTAACTGACTGCCAGAACAGAGCGCGGGCAACTAACGATCTTTGTTGCCCCGTTGTTATTTTCCTTGTGCGAGCACCTCTCATTATTTGTGTTTGTTTTGTCTGTTTTGTTAGTGCTTGTTTTGTTTGTTGGTTGATCGGCTGGTTGCAAGGCGGTTGGACATTGTGGTTTGGGAAGCCATTGATATTTCATATACAGATATATAGATAAATAGATCGAGCATCATAATGTCGAAGCGTTTAGAATTACGATTGAGAAAGCTCTTTAACATCCCAAGAAAGGGTGAGACTTTTGAATTCAGAGAAGGTTTGGTTTCCCAATATGCCGATGAAAGAAAGGACACCATTCAAAGGGTTATAGCTGCAATGACAGTTGGTAAAGATGTTTCATCTTTGTTTCCTGATGTTTTAAAAAATATAGCAACTCACGATCTAGAACAAAAAAAATTGGTTTATTTATATTTAATGAATTATGCAAAGACTAATCCTGAATTATGTATCTTGGCTGTTAATACTTTTGTTCAAGATACGGAAGATCCAAATCCTCTGATTAGAGCATTAGCTATTAGAACAATGGGATGTATTAGAGTTGATAAGATGGTTGATTATATGGAAATACCTTTAAAGAGAACTTTAACTGATGATAATCCTTATGTTAGAAAGACTGCTGCTATTTGTGTTGCTAAAATGTTTGAATTAAATTCCGAATTATGTTTAGAACAAGGTTTCTTAGATTCTTTATTACAATTAATTGATGATTCTAATCAAATGGTGGTTGCTAATGCTATTTCTTCTTTAACAGAAATTTCAAAATCAACTCGTCAACAAATGTTAAATATTGATTCAAAAATTCTGAAAAAATTACTGATGACTTTAAATGAATGTACAGAATGGGGTAGAATTGCCATTTTAACTGCAATGGCAGATTATGATGCAACTGATGTTAGTGAAGTCCAACATATTATTGATAGAATTTCACCTCAATTACAACATGAAAATCCTGCTGTTGTATTAGGAGCAATTAAAGTTTTAATTAATCAACTTGAAAAAATTCATGATGATCAAAAAGAATTATTATTAAAAAGATTCTCTTCACCTTTAGTTTCATTACTTTCAACTCCACCTGAAATTCAATATGTTGCATTGAAAAATATTAGAATTATATTGGAAAAATATCCTCAAGTTTTATCAAGAGAACTGCGTGTCTTTTTCATTAAATATAACGATCCATTATATTTAAAATTAGAAAAAATTGATATTATGGTTAGAATCGCTAATGAAACAAATGGTTTATTATTATTAGCTGAATTAAGAGAATATTCAATGGAGATTGATATTGAAGTTGTTAAAAAATCAGTTAATGCAATTGGTCAATTGGCTATTAAATTAAATAAAATTTCAAAGAAAGCAATTGATGTCTTGTATGAATTATTTATTAATAGAGCAGAATATGTTTTAGATCAATTGGTTATTGTATTACAAAATATTTTGAGAAAATATCCAAAAGAATATTTAACAACAGTAATTACTATTATTTCTGATTTGAATTTTGATGATATTAATGATGCAGAATCTATAGCATCATACGTTTGGATTATTGGTGAATATTCAAGAGAGATTGCACATCTTGAAACAAAATTAACAAATTTAGTTTCACAATTTCAAGATGTTGATCCAATTGTACAATCAACTTTATTAACAACAATAGTTAAAATTAATTTAACTAAACCAACACCAGTAACACAAAAATTATTACAACAAATATTAAATGAAGCTACAAAAGAAGTTGAAAATGCAGATGTTAGAGATAAAGCATATATATATTGGAGAATCTTATCTACTGATAATCAACAATTACAGAAAAAAATCATATTAAATAAATTACCAATTTTAGAATCTACAATTGATAAGTTTTCTCCATTATTATTAAATGAATTAATACATGAAATTTCCAATTTAGGATCTATTTATTATAAACCAGCAGCATCATTTGTTGGAGTTGGTGATCATGATTTAATAAATAATTCAAAATTACAATCTAAACGTCTTGAAGAATTACAACAAATGGCTAAAAATGAAATCGTTAATAAAACTGTTAAAGCTGAGAATTTATTAGACTTTGATGATGATGATGATATGGGACAATCACCACCTCCAATGGATAATGGTGGTGATTTATCAACAACTGGTGGTGGTAATAATATTTTAGATGAATTAAATGATCTATTTTCAAGTTTCTCATATACTCAACCTACAACAACGTCTAATACGAATGGTGTTGGAAGTAATAATAATAATAAAAACAATGCATTGTTTGATTTAATGAATAGTGGTGATGTTACCAATGGTCAACAACAGCAGCAGCAGCAACAACAACAACAACAAGATGGTGGAGCAAAGCCAAACGATTTGTTGAATTTGATGTGATCGATATTAAATAAGACTCAGTTTATATATGTATATATAATATAATAATAATAAATATATATGTGTATGTGTACTTATAAAAATGTGCAATATTTTTAATACTCAAAGAATGATTATTGTTATTCTTTTGTCTCTTTTTTTTGGGGTTTTTTAACTTAAATATGATCATTGCTGCATTAATTATAAAATGAGTGTATATGTACAACTATATATAAATATTTATACAATTTTTTAATCTTCTATCGTGATTTCATCACCTGTCTTTCTAGTATACGTTTCTTGTTCTAATTCATCATCTTCCACTTCACCTTCTAATTCATCATAATAATCTTCTTCGACAACTTGTTCTTCTTCTTGTCCTTGTTCTTCAACGGCTTGTTCATCAACGTCCATTGCATCCACATCACCATCATTATCATCTTCAGGAATTGGGAAGTTATCATTGACTAATCCAATAATGAATTCACAATCATCTTCAGAAAATCGTTGATCACATTCTTCGATTATTGAATATAAGTTAACTATTGATCTAGGTAAAAGATTTAAAATTTGTAATTTTTCAATTTTTTCAAGTTTAAAATTATTTAAATTTATAATTAAATTAGTTATATTTTCAATTTTAAAATCATTTAAATTATTTGAATTACTCGTTGTTGATTTATTTAAGTAATTTGATAAATCTCTAGTTATCATTTCAAGATCAATTAAATGTGTGCTTCTTTTTTTCTTCTCTTTTTTCTTACCACTACTGCTACTACTACTGTCGTTCATTGTTCCGAGTGTGAAGTTCCAGTTGTTCTCAATTTGAATCTCTTTTAAGTGTTCATAAACTTCATAATTCGATAATAATTTGTCTCTAGATACTTCAATCTATTTGTTATATTAAAAAATAAAAATAAAAAAACAACAAGTTAGTATATAATGAAATGAAAAAAAAAAAAAAACATTTGCCGAATATCAATATTTAATTAAATTAATTCAACATACTTTCATTTTTATTTGTTTATTTTGCTTCCCTTAATTGTCCTTGTTTTTCGTAATTTCAAATAAAACTTATCAATTATACAACCCGTTTTAAAAACAAACTATCTATAAAACTTGAAATCAAAAATTTTCAAAATACTTTTAATAATTTTTAATGAGGAAATGTGGTTATTTCCAAATTAGGAATTTATAGAGGCTAGTGTTCTTTTCTTTGATGTTCTTAGTTTTGTGGCGCAGTTAAGTTTCTCCTTTTCTTGTATTTTCCTTCCCCATGTTTGTTTTTCACTTTTTATACACTTTTGTGTGTATTTTTCCCATTTATTAAATAAAATATATTCACCACCTTCCGTTTTTCCATACTCTTTTTGTTTCTTTAATTGATTAATTGATTTTTTGAAATTTGTGTTTAAGAGGAGAATTTTAATTAAATTGAAAGTATTAATTAATTGGTTTGTTTTCGGTTGGTATAATTAAACTTAGTTGTACAATTGTTCCTCCCATTTGTATACAATTCATTCTCCATTTTGTGCAATTTTCTTTTACTCCAATTTACAACAGCTACAATATCTTTATCTTTCTTATTCAATTTTATTAAAAAAATCTTACTAATGGATCAACCATTAGTCATTATTTCACAATAGTTCATCCTTTAATGATAATCATGTATCCCAAATTGCCCTTTTTTTTTAAAGAGCAATATAAAAAAATCCATATATTTGAAAAAAAGCAGAAAAAAAATTAAAATAAATCAACATAATCTAAAATACAAATAAGAGTTTTGTTATTTTTATTTTGTGTTAACAGAAAATACTATAAACTAAAAACTACCAATGACAATTTGATTAAACATTTTTTTTTTTATTCTTTAGTTTTTTTAGGGTTTTTTTAAAATTTATTAAAAGACAACCATATATTCATAAGGTTTCATAGTGTCACGTTTATTTATAAAACATTCAGAGAGATCCATATGATTTTTCAATTCTTCCATTGGCATAATATCAAATTCAGGTTTCCAATCAAATCCAGCATCAATTGCATAATCAATATCTCTTTTAGTATCAGATCCTGAACTTCTTGTTGTTAAACTTGGAATTGTACTTGATGAACTACTTGTTGGTGAAGTAGCACCATTAAGTAAATGATTTAAATCATCTCTTTTATTGGTAACATTTTTATTTAAAAGTAACATATCATCATTATCATAATAATCTCCATTATTATATTCAGTTTTATTTGAATTTTCAAATCCATTAATTGAATCATTATCAAATTCTTCAGGTGTTGGAACATTTAAAAATAATTCATTAAAATCAAATTTTTTTGCATTTTCAGTACCATAATCTCTTCCCCAATCTGATAATAAATCTGCATAATATAAATTTGTTTTCAATTTATTTTGATTTGAATATGTTTCAATTAATGAACTAATTGAAATTTTACGTAAACTTGGAGGATTATTAATATGATCAGATCCATTACCATTTGGACAATATATAACTTTACCAACCATAATTTGAAGTTTAATAGGATCATTCATCATCATTTTTATCATTGTAATATAATTATCAATTAATGGCCAATAAGGTTTCATATTTTCATAAGAATCAATAATTTTCTCTAAATGAAATCTAGCAAGTTCCACAATTTTTTTATCTTTATTACAAAGATGATATAATAAAATGATAGCTGCAGAATAACCATTAAATATTAACCCCACTATAACTGCAATTAAAGAAGGAGTTAAACGATTTGAATGAACCATTAATTCACTTAATTGAGCAATCTTAATAGCAGCTTCAAAAGTAATTTTCCAACTTGGGAAATAAGTTGCTGAAGTACGAGTATGAAGATTTCTTAAAATATTCATTTTATGTAAAAGTAATAAAGAAACAAAATATGATTGAACTTTTGAAACATCATAAAATGTTAAATGATTTATTGAATTACCTCTTAAACCTGGTGGATAATCATCTAATATACGTATCATTAATGTATCAAATAATTTTAAATCCATTTTTTCTTCATTTGTTAATTTTAATTCAAATACCAACATAACTTTAACTAAAAAACCAATATTAACAGTACCAGGTGTCATTATATTACCTAAAGCATAACCATTATAATCAACAGGTATATCACTATCCATTAAATTTACAGTAAATGGTCTACCAGCAGCCAGAGATGAAAATCGATCTTTTAAATATACAGTCCAATAACAAGCATAACGTTCACCAGGTGTAACATCATATATTGATTTAGGTTTAATTTCAGTTTTCCTTCTATGGAAATCATATTTTTGAGCTAAAACTGCAGCAACTTTAATTTGATCATCTGTACCAACAGCACAAATTGGAGAATAATTATACCATCTTAATAATAAAGCAGTTATTACTAATTTTAATGGATCTTGTTCAAGACGGAATTCAAATAATAATTTAGCTCTATTATATAAAGTTGTTAATAATGATTTATAATCATCAGTTTGATCTGAATTCCAAGAAGGATCAAAAGAAGATATTAATCCAATAAATAAAACGGTTTGAAGCATTGTAATTGAAATTGGTGCAGTATAATTATCATTATCAAAATATCTAGCTCTAAATGTAACTTCATTTAAAACTGGTGTAAATAAATTTAAAGTTGCAAAATAAGCAGTTATCAGTTTAGAAGCCAATTCTTTATTGGGTAAATTGAAAGCACCAACAGTGTGAAGCATTTTAATTTGATTTTGATTTAATAAGGGAGCAGTTGATTGAAGTAACAATGGATTACTATTTAAACCTGAAGCTTCAGTTTTTTTTTCATTATTATTATTTGAACTTGAATTTTTATATTTCTCAGTGAAAGCTTTTATAACATCATCGGGGTTAAGTTTAATTACATCAAATTGATTTGCATCTAAAAATTCCAATTTTTTAGCACGTCTAGCTCTCTTTTTTTTATGTTCTCTTACAGAACATTGGAAATTAAAAGATGCACAATTTGAACAAGGTTGACGTATATTTAAATCACATTTAACTTTTCTTTGATGACAAGTGACACAAGCATTTGAAGTTCTATCTCTTTTAAACCGTTTAATCTTTTTCGAAAAGAGAGGTTTTTCAGAGATTGGATCGATTGATTCCTTTGTAGCTGAGGATAGTGATGATTGCTCGACAGAAATCTTTGTTTCGTGTTCTGTTGGCAGCATAATAATAATAATAATAAAGAGTGGATAAAAATTGATCTAATGACAAGACGAGGGGATCCGGGAAGATGGGAAGATGGGGAAAGTAGAAGTAACAAAGGAAAAGAGCAAAGAAAGGGGTTAATAAGCAATGGAGAGTGAAGAGTGAAGAGGTCAATTAATAATGGTGGTAAAGTAAGGTAGCAAGGGAGGGCAATTCTCAGAAATGGATCACGTTGAATTGAAAAGGAATATGAAATGAAATTTGATGCAAACAAACAAGCAAACGAACAAGGGAAATAAATATAGATAGTATTGGAAGGGGAAAGATTCAACAACACAATTATTTAAAACGCCAAGACCGGGGGTTAAAAATTCGAAGGGAAACACAGAACTAAAATATAAAGTTAAATATAAGCAGAGTAAGTTGCAAGTAGGAAGTATTAAATATAAAATACAAAAGAGGAATGATCGACGATATATAAGTATAAGAAGTGTAATGATTTTCAAAGAGCCAGTGGAAAGAGGCCGGTAAATAACAAGAGATCAAACGAACAAGACAATAAGCAACAAGGCAAGGTGCATTGTTAGTCAGACAGACAAAAGCCGATGTACAAAGCGATACATGGATATATATATGTATATACAACAAACAAGCAAGTAAATATAAATAAATATCAATACAAAAGACGAGGCAAGAAGAATATCCGTTCAACAGCAATTTGATGGATGGATGAAATCAAATTTCAGACATAATAGGAAATCTATTATAAGTAATCGTCATATAAATTAATTATGATCCATGTAATGTATGATTGATATAACCCTCCACCACCGCCCAGTGCCGCCGGGCCACCGCCTGCTGCTGCCACCGCCTGCTGCTGCTGCCCGCCACTGCCCGCTGAACACCCACAAGTTACAAAAAAAAAAACAACCACCACGGCCCCTACAGGGCTTACACCCACCCTACGGTGCTACCGCCAACAACACCACCACCACAAACTACAAACTACAAACTACGAGTTTCCGGCGGCAGCGGCGCGCACGCTTTCAAAGATCACAGCACAATAGCGGCATCTTGATCTGGTCCTTTTTCTCCATTGTGCGGCTCCTATTCTTCTCCTCTTTCTTTGTTTGTTTTTTCATTGCATACCCTGCGGTGCGCGCCGCGTGTGGCGCTAGCTTCGGTTTTCAGCTATGTTTCCTTTACTAAATCTTTCCTTCTGTCTTTTATGCTTCACTTTCCACTTCCAGCCCACGGTTCCAACTGGCAGGCTCCAGCTGGGGAGGGGAGGGGGAGTTTAGTTACAGGCAGGTTATTCATACAGTTAGTTATTCTTTCTCCAGCGGCCGGTGTTTATTTTTATGTATGTATGAACGTATGTAGTTGTACAGTGCACTTTTTGTTTGGATTTATAGATTATATGTAGTATGGCGTCGTGATTGTATAGTTTGTTCGTTTGTTTATTCGTTCTTTAAATCCAGTTTTTTATCGCTGATTGTTACTCTCGGCTGACGTTGTTTCTCATGCTCTCTGCTGTCTGCTTGCTGCTTGCTGCTCTGTCTTCGTACTCGTGCTCCTGCTCGTGCTCAGTAGCTCAGGCTCCCGCGCATGTTTGTTCGTTCGTTCGTTCATCCGTGCTCCCCCTCGTGCTCCTGCTCCTGCCAGTTCTCTTTTTCCTGCCCCGTTTTCTTTTTTGGGGCTCGTTTAAACTCTCCGCAATTGCCAGTCTGAGTCTGTTTCTCGGCTGTTCAGCGCTCTTTGTAATTACAATCTCTCGTATCCATAGTATCTTGAAATTACAACACTTTATGTTTATTCCAATTTATTAGTCGATCATTTCATTCAACACTCCTCGACAATCAAAGTAACTTTGATAAAGACCGAGGAAGGCCAATGCAACTACAGTTTATACCCCGAGCCCCAGCCGCTGTAATCTGTAAGCAATGAGCAGTGATCGCAGCAGCAGTAGCCTGTATACTTATATTTTATTTTTTAGCTTGCAATTGTAATATTTTTAACTAAAAGAATACCTGAGACGGGGAAAGAGGTTTGCCTGTAAATAAATTCTAGCTCTAGAATTGCACGCGTTAAAACTTGTTCCTCCCGCACTCACGATTTTCTGTGCCTGTAGTGATCTCCCTTGAATCTTTGATAAAGTGAAAACACGCCGGTGTGCGTGCATAGCTATTATATTTAGAGACCTGGCCCCCGGGGGAAGAACTCTCGCTTTTAGGTTCTAGCAAGATTCTACCATTCCACAGCCTGTGCCGGCGGGTATCTGACTTTTGCGGATTGGCCCCGTTTGATTTTGTGTATAGCTTCTTGAATCAAATTTTATATTAGATATGTTGTATTTATCCATAGATCAGCAATGATTATATTGATTATAAATTTATATATATATATATACATATTATGTACAGGTACCATTAAGTATAAAATATACTATAATTATTTAAGTTAATTATTTTTCTATTTTGCGTTAACTAAGCAGAATAGCTTTATAATTATTTGCAGTGCGCTGCACGTGAATCTCACGAATCTCATGAATCTAAATACTAACCGTTAACGGTACCAGGCACTAGATAGTAGAGACTAGAGTCTAGCAATATATTTGTCAACCTACTACAATAATTTACAACGCGTCTGTAACGTAACAAAAGCTAGTTTATCGTTTCATTACCCCTCTCCCTGCTAACCTCAAAAAAAAAATATTTCCTTACTTGTATATTATCATTCCAACCACCATATCACCAATTGACCAAAACAATTATTTTAAAAAAAAAGCATAGCAACTAAGGTACATTCTACATACAACAGTGCCTTAAATTCTTAATTACACAACCAGTATTCCTTATTCACAAACCTACACCCGCGGTGTTCATCATATGTAAGTTGTTGTAGCCATGTGTGAGTTCGCTGCTGTATATACCGTGGGCAGCAGTTGGTACACAGTGGGTGGGTACCAACCATTGACCAATCTGAGGGCCCCTACAGGCAGGCTATCTGTCACTAGTTAATAAATTACAGTTAAAATAAATAATCAGGTTAGCTGCTGGTTTTGTGGATTCCAGAGTTTCAGCCATGCGTACACGATGCCTGATGCCTGATGCCTGATTTATTCGATTCTTCCGGATTAAAAAAAAAACCACAACACAACAAACAAACTGGGCAAACAGAAAAAAAGAGATTTTGCGTGCGAGCCTAAATAAATAACCTACATATGCTCTTTGTATAATTACATACTGTGCTATTTTATATATGCCCTTGTAAATTTATAGCTAATATTTATAGTTAAAATTTATAGTTATATCGGATTTGTGGAGTATATATTGAGTTGAAGTTTATATCTACAAGGCATTATTTATTAGTAACTATAATTAAAGCATTTTATGGTAATTTTTGAATAAAACAAAAAATACAAAAATTCTCCAAGTTCCAACTCCACAACGTTGTCAGTTAGCCAATATACAGTATCTAATTTATGCTCAGTCCATAACCTCAACGCTTTCAATATTGTGCTCACGTATAAAATAATTTATTATTTCTATTTACATGATAAGCAAAAAATAAAACAAAAAAAAAATACAATTTAAAAGCATGATTGATTTAACCCTCCCAGCTCGTTACCCACTGCCATCACCCATCACCCATCATCAATCAACCCATCACTTATCATTAGGCTAACGTTGCGATACTGAAAGAAAAAAGCAAATCCACCATCAAATGATAGAATTAAAATAGATAAAAGTTAAAAGGCACAGGAATTCACAAGCTAAAAGCAAAAAAAACAAAAAAGTGTAAATGCAAGCCAAATATGTAGAAACAGCAGAAATCCATACGGCATTCGCCAGAGTTGCAGCGGAGGCCACCCCCCGTATCTAAGAAGAAGCGGGAGCGGGATGTTGAGAGAAGGAAAAGAGCGCCCTGTCCGAAGATGATGAATTATTTAGATTGTTATATGCTTGCAAGAGAATTATTACCAGTAATCTAAGGATTATGTCATGAATTAATAACTATCTCCCATTGGTGGAACAACACTTGTAGATGTATATATATGTTATATTAGCTAGATTTCTCTCTGCGGGGCCAATTTCGTTTCCCCTTTGGATTCTCCTTGTTTTCCTTCTATTTTTTATCTGTTTTTTTTTTTTCATTACTTATCTCATCTCTGTATAAACTCTTGACATGAACGTCTATTAATATGTAGTTATATTAGATATTATGCACGCTGTACACGTACAAGCGGGCACGTACAGGCGGGCATCATGGTGGACTCCTAGAATCCTCCTGGAGGCTAGCTAGTCGGTAGTCATGCTCGGTGTCGTTTAAAACACGTGATGCGCCTGCTAGCAGTGCTCTCCATAGCTGGTGGACGGCTATTCACCTTCTTTTCTTAATATTATATAATCTCTTATGTGATACTATTTGATTTCAGTTCATGCATATAGAGAGATGCATTTACATATATATCATTTTTATCATTTATCATTTAAACAAGTGATATATATATATATATATATATATACTTTTCTCACTATTATATTCAATTTGCGTTAAATTTTCAATTATGGAAATATTATATGAAAATCTTCAATATACAAATATATCAATTGCATGTAATAAGATTATAAATTTATGTAATAAATTAAATATAAATAAAAATGATTTATTAATAATTTTATCAAATTTATTAACACCAGATTCAAAATATAAATCAACAAATGAATCAATATATGCATTAGTTATTTATTATTGTTATAATTGTAATACAAAAGAAGATTGTGAATTGTTACTTGATTTATTACAACAAATTGGTGAAATTTCATTGATTTATCAACATATAATTTACTTAAAAATTTCAAAAATTTTAATTGATTTTGACAAGAATAAAAATAAAAATGATTCTTTGAATTTTATTTCAAAGATTAATCAATTAAAAATTTCAAATTTACCATTAACTATAACTGATTATTATTTACAAAAAATTAAATTATCAAGTGATTTAAATCAATCTGAAAAATTATTAAAAAAATCTCTAGATATACTTTGTAAATTTCAACAAGATTTGAATGATGATGATGATGATGATGATGGTTCAAGTGCTTATAATAACAGTTACTTTAAGATTAATTACATCGATTCGTTAATGTTCAAATTAAGATTTTATTCAGGTCAATTGTTTTATAAATCAGGTAAATACAATCAAAGTTTAATACATACATACGAAGCATATAACCTTTCAATCAACAACAATAATAATAATAATGAAAAATCAAAAAATCAATTATTTATAGATATAAATTACATCACACTTTTAAAATTAATCTTTTTAACTCCATATACATCAACTAAATTAACATATACTCATAAATTTTACAAATCTTTAACAGATGAAAATAAATATAAATTCTTATCTACTTCAATAGGTCACGCAATTGCATCATTTGCTGAATTGTCTGTTTATGACATGGATGATTATTCAAATTCTTTGAAAGTTGAATTAATCGACTTATACAACGCCAATAAAACAGAGAATGTTGATGATGATAATAATAGTGATACTATCTCTTTTGATGAATTTCAATCAATTATAATCAAGAATATAATTCAATTAAATATAGTTTCAATTTCGAGACTTTTCAAAACGATAAAACTAAACACATTGATTAAATTAATGAAATTATCACCAAATTTTAATAATACTAATAATAATTATAATTCGGATGTAATATTGGATTTAATATTTGATCTTATATTGAATAAGAAAATATCAGGTACAATTGATGAATCTAACGGTGTTATTTACTTCAATGAAAGAGAAATTTTAAATGATTGTGATTGTGATTGTGATTCTGATAATGATAAGATTAGACAACATGATTTGAATGTTATCATTGATGATATTTTCCATTCTGTTGATGGCATCACTGGTGATGTTATCAAATATACAAACTTTATTAAAAGTTAATATATTCATTCATTAATTTATTCATATATTATTTATTTGGTTATTCTATTTTGGTTACATTTTTTTTTATTTATTTTATTTGTTTTTCTAACACAAAAATCAAAAAAAAAAAAAACTTAATCATTCATATAAAAATTTAATATAATATTTAAAACTAACTTAATAAAATTCATTGGTAATTGTTTTTTTTTTCTTTAAACTTTAACTCTACCAACTAACATATCAGCAGTATCCCTAATATCTTGCCAAAAGATTCTCTTTCTAACTCTTTTGCCATGTTCAGTTTCATAATCATAAAGTTTTCTAACTGGTGTAAATTTCAAATGAGATGCTTCAATACCTAATATACAAGCAGTTGCACTAACTTCATCATTATTATCAAATTCACCAAAATCATTAACTGATCCAAGAACAATATCATGATTTTGTTCAATGAATTCAACAGCTTGAATGGCAAATCTAGCAGCTCTAGTTCTATCTATTGGTGATGGTATACCACCTTGTTGAACATGACCTGGTATTGCTGTTTTAGCATCAAATCTACCATTAGCTTCCAGATTTATAATATCTGCTATAGTATTGGTACTTAAAACTTTTGATGCCTTTTCAGATTTTAAAATTAATCTACCTGCTTTTGCTTTACCTTTATCATTAGCATATGAAACTTTTAATGTTTCAATATCTTGTTCTAATTGATGTAATGGTAATCCTTCTTCAGGAACATATGAAACTGTTGCACCACAACATAATTGTGCTAATGAAGCAATATAACCTGAATTACCTCCTTGACATTCAACAACAAAACATCTATTTCTAGTTGCTGCTGCTGATTGTTTAATTGCATCACAATAATCAACTAATGAATTTAAACAAGTATCTGAACCTAATGAATATTCTGTACCGGGCACATTATTTGATATTGTTGCAGGAATTAAAACCATTGGAATTCTAAAAGCTGGATAATTACTTCTAGCTTTTTCTAATTCATTTAATGAAGCAAATGCTTCAAATCCTCCAATTAAAATTAATCCATCAAATTTATATTTATCAAAATGATATGCAACTAATCCAATATCAGCTTCTTCTGGTGTACTTCTATTTGTACCAATTTCAGATCCACCTAATGATGTCCAACCTTCAATATCTAACCAATTAATAGATCTAACAGATTCATGTCTAGCTAAACCGGTAAAACCATTATGAATTGAATATGGTTTATGACCTCTTGATAAACAATATGTTGCAAATGAATAAACTGCAGAATTCATACCACCTGCAGGTGCACCAACATTAATTATAGCAATTTTTTTTCTCTTATCTGATGGTAATGTTGGTTCTTCAAAATCAGCTGAATTCATAGCCATAAAATTCTTTAAATGTTCATTAAATTCAGAATCTCTTAATGAAATTGCTTTATTAAAATCTTTATTTTGAATTGCTTCTGCAACAGATTTTGTTAATTTAACAGCTTCCACTAATGGTTTTGAAACAATTTTATTTTCAACAATTGAAATCATTGGTGATGGAATATCTGGTGAACCTTTTAATATAGCATCAACTGCTGCAACACCTTGCATTGTAGCAAGCATTCTATCATATGCAACTGCAGTACCACCTCTTTGAACATGACCTAAAGTTGTAATTCTTGTATCTAAACCTAATTTTTTAGTTAAAACATCTAAAACATCATGACAAGTAATTGGTGTTAAATCGGATGCAATTGCACCTTCTGCAACAATAACAATTGTCTTTCTCTTACCTCTAGCTCTATGTTTTGAAACAATTTCACACATATGTTCACTCCATTCACGATTTGAACTTGGCTTTTCAGGAATGAAAATATAATCTGCACTTGTTGCAATACCAGCCATTAAAGCTAACCAACCACAATGTCTACCCATAACTTCAATAATAAAAGCTCTTTGATGTGAATTAGCAGTTGCATCAATATAATCAATTGCTTGACAAATTCTAGCTAATGAAGAATAAGCACCAATAGTAGCATCAGTTGATGACATATCATTATCAATTGAACCAACTGTACCACAAATATTTAAATGTTGATGATTTTTAAATTGTTCTTGAGTAATTTTACCTAATTCTAATAATTCTTTTAATAAAGATGGCCATTCAGATCTAAATAAATCAGCACCTGTTAAAGAACCATCACCACCACAAACGATTAAACCATCAATACCTGCATCAATCATATTTTTACATGCAGCTAATCTACCCCAACGTTCTTTAAATTCCATACATCTAGCAGTACCAATATTAGTACCACCTTCAGCTAACCAGCCTCTAACATCATGCCATTTCATTTCACGAATAAAATTTGGTCCACCTTTAACTAAACCTGAATAACCTTCATAAACAGCAAAAGCTTTACAACCTTTATAAATGGCAGCTCTAATGATAGCTCTAACATTAGCATTCATACCAGGAGCATCACCACCAGATGTCATAACTGCAATATTTCTTCTAGTTGTTGTATGTTCTAAAGTATTAAATAAATCATCATCGGATGCAACTCTATTTAAATTTAATGTTGATGATTCAACATATCTTGTCTTTTGACTCACACCAATTGCATTTGTTAAAGATGTAAAACCAAGAATTGAACCTAAAGGATCAATAACATAAACTTCAAATGGATCAAGTTCTTCAGGTCTAGCTTGATATTTTAAACCATTTGATTTTAAACTTGAAATTAAAGTACTTATTTGAGATGTCTTAAAAGAAACATAACTTTGTAAAGTTCTCCAATCTCTCTTATGAATATGAGTTAATAAATTATCAATATTTGATTTAATATCATCAACTGAGGCAGCTTTTTTTGAATTCAAGATTAATTGAACAGTTGTTGTTTCAAAATTTTCTAAATCCGAATCATTTGTTAACCAACAAGATTTTTCACCATTTGAAGTCTTATCAACTAATTTAAATGATAATATATCAGTATAAAAAGATTTAGCTTCTTCATACAATTGATCCGTTGGGGCATAAAATAAAACGGAAGAATTACCATTAAACAATGGTTCAACGGTTTTCATCGGCATCTCGTAAAGGGGAACAAAAAAAAGTTTAGATTATATCGGAATAAAGGATCAAGTGATAATATATATATATATGTAAAGGGTAATAAAACGGGATAATTTAATAAGGACGAATAGAAGAAAAAAAGTAAATCCTAATAATCAATTGCAAAATTTTAAAAAAGAAAAACCAACCATCAAATAAAGGGAGATATATAGGACAAAAGACAAATGTACAAAAAGCTAACAAGAGAACAAATATATATAAATCATCAATGTATAAATTATCCGGACAACAGGTAAAGCAACTCTCACGTCACATCATGGATCTCCCATTGTAATTCCCTGGCGAGCAGCACTTTTATCACCCATCACCTCATTTTGTAAGGAGCATCCCATCCCGTTTCAAGGCTGTGTTATTTAGATTTTTAGTTATTATCTTTTTGGTCACGTGTAGTTTTTTTCCCTCTTCTTTCTTTTCTTCTCTGCGACTCGCGACTGACTGGCGACTCGACTCGACTCTCTGCCGGGGGGCGCTTTCCTCTTTCGCTTCTATCTATCTTGTTTTATGACAGTTTGACTGTCGTGTTCTCCCTCACGGGCTTCTTCCCGCTTTCCTCTTTTGGGAGTCTCTTTCAACTCCCCCGTGATGATACACATCTTACTCGTATATAAAGTGCGGGGGGAATAGCTTATGCATTTTGACAGGAAGAGGAACTTTTACTTTGCTTTTTTGTTTTACACATTTCTCCAATTCTCCAATATTTATTGTCATTTAATTCATCAACAAATAAACCGGGTTCTTGAACGTACGTATAATTGGGAAAGTTTAAAAAAATTTAAGGATTCTTGCTTGTCTGTTTGATTGTTTACAAAACATTCTTAAAAACAAGGGTGCCAAGCGCAATGAGTACAAAAATACAAAAGTACAAGAGTACTAAGCGCTCTCACTCCATTAACATTTCGGATAAAAGTTATTATCGCTGCATTATTCTAATTATATACAACTATACATAATCGTAACATTGTCCTAACCACTATCCCGATGGACTTTTTTGGTTTTATTTACTTATTATTATTTTTTTTTTTTTTTTGCTTGTTACATTTCGGATTATCATAGTTAGATAATTAGTTAAAGCAGAAGAAAAAATGAGATAGCTAGAATTATCAATCACAAACCAAAACACGGATAGTTTAACTAATGATTCATGAGAGAACGGAAGGAAGGGCACCAATAAAAAAATAAAAGGAAAAAAACAAACAATAATCATATAACCAAGAAAGAAAGGAAGAAAAAAAAAACATACAACTGACGAGAGAAATGGAAAAGAATTAAATTATAACATGACAGGAATACTTATCAAAGAAAAGAAATAACAATAAACACAAAAAATATGTGGAGAATACCATAATGGAAAAGAAGGCATAAAGCAAAAAAAAGAAAAAATATCAAGAGTTCTTATAAAAAGATGAACAATTTTGTAAACGTAAAAAAATATATTGATTTTTTTTCCTTTGCTTTTTAGTTTTTTGTTTATTTTTTTTATTCAGAAGTTTGGTATAATTGATAATGTTCACCAGTTTTAATATAGGTGATAACAGTGATACCAGCAGAAACTGTACTTGTTGCAGACAATTGAATATCAACATCAGTTGGAATAACAAAGATTGCTTCATTTAAATCTGTTGATGTTGATGTTGCTGATTCTGTTCCAGTTTCAGAAACACCAGATGCTGTAGCAGATGCATCAAGTTTTGTTGTAAATAATTCATTGAAAATGTAACCATCTCCAGTTTGATAATTTGACATTGCAAATGATGAATCTGTCACTGTAGCTATATAATTATAACCAAGTATATCATAAATTCTTGTATGCATTGACTCTGGTAAAACAGCAATGAAATTATAGAATGTTTCCAAGACTGATGCAAATTCTGTAACGTTTCCTAAAATATTAGAATCTGAATAAATACTTAAAGCTTCTGTATATTGTTCAACTTTTTCCAGAGTTGATGATGCATCAATAAATGATGTATATTCATCATTATAAGATTTAAAATCATAGATTAATGCATTAACACCACAAACCATAATGGATTCAATATCGGAAGATATACTGATTGTTGAATAGTAAGTTGATGTAACATCCGCAGTCTCGGATTCAGTCATTATAGAAGTTGACAGAACCGATGTTGTCACACTTAAAGTTCTTGTAATTTCAGTTGTAAAACTACCGCTAGTAGAAGTACTAACTGTATCACTTGATATAACAATAGGATAAATAACAGTCTTTGTATAACCTGTAGCTGTAGCTGCACCAACAGAACTTGATGGACTTGGAGATGAAGAACTAGTTTGAGAAGCAGATGTCGTAGTAGCTGTAGCATCTGTTGATTCTGGATAAACACTAGTAAAAGATTCATAAACTGTCTTGGCGACCCATTTTAATCTTGCACTCCAAGTGAAATCATCAATAATTTCTGCAATATCTGAATAAATACTTTGATAAACTTCAGTTGATAAACTAGTTGATGCATTCATTAATTTTAAATCATCAACAAATTTAGACATTGCTGTATCTGATGGTGAAGCACTTAAATATGATGATAAATATGAAGTATATTCATAAACATTATCTTGATAATCAACGATAACAGCATAAGCTTTAGCTTGACTATATAAAGTTGATTCATAAGCATCAGTAACTGTCACTGAAGTATCTGTATAAGTTGTCGTTGGAGTTGTTGATAATGTTATAGTTGAATATGCAATATATTTAGAAGTATAGTCATACCATAAAGTTTTAGCACCAGCTAAGACTCTTGATTCCCATGGGAAATAACTTAAATATTCATTCATTTGAGTACAATACATATCAAAATAACTTGCATTACTAGCAGAAACGTAACCACTATAAGCATCATAGAATGAAGTCAGTATTTCAGTATTGGTATATGTATTATAGAAAGAATTATAAATTGAACCATGATTTTGAATATCTGAATATAATGCATCACATTCAGCATAACCATAAACTATAGAAAATGCACCTGAAGTAGAAGCTTCGGTAACAGCTATATCATATGAAGATTGTGTTGCAATGGTTGAAACATCTGGTGAATATGATGTATGTGTACTTTCTAATGATGTATACATTGAATAATATGAACTTATACTTGAAGCAAGTGCTGATGTCTTACTTGCTGGTAAATCTTCATACATAGAACTAGCTAATTCTAAAATTGTAGTTTCAACCCAGTTGTTCCAAAACTTTTCTGTATAGTAAACACTTAAAACTGAAGTATAACTTTCATATAGAGCATTGTTACTGAAATAACTTTCATAATAAGTTTCATGCTGTTGCCAATCATATAGTATAACTTGACCAATGGCATACATTTCACCATCTTCTAACACTTCCTCAGGTAAGGTGGCAGCATTTGAAAGATGTGTAATTAGCGATGAAGCTAAAAGTATTATTGGTTGTAAGAATCTCATCTTGATAGTATATATTTCCCTGTGATTGATCTAATCTTCAAATCTTTAGTTGGGGGTATAAATCTGGAATCTTGAATCTGGATCTCAGCTTAATGAGGTCAGAAAAAAAAAAGATTGAAAAAGATTGAAAAAGATTGAAAAAGAAAAGAAAAGAAGAGACAAGAAAGATAAAAACCAATGCAATACAATGCTATCCAACTAGTTTCTTAAGAACGATCAACGACAAAAAAAGGTCAAGATAGCAAGGAAAGGTAATTATAGATTATAACAAAAGTAAGAACCGTTGGTAGGAAGTAAAAAAAAAAAGAAAGATTCAAGTGAACCCCTTATGAGGGAGGGCCACAAATAGACAGAGACATCAATAAGAAGAATCCCGGTTAATGCAGGCCTTGAAGGCTGATGCTGGACCTCTCGCAGGCAGGCAGCCTGGCAGGCCGGCCGCCGGCGAATGGGCAGGGCCAGACTGGCAGGCACAGACTACGACTACGTACGACTACGAAGACTACAGGGACCACAGCCTACAGGGCACAGGGCACAGGGACTAGACAGGCAACAGTGGGCGGCCCCGGGCCCCCGTCTCACATGGATGGAATCTCGCTGAATACAATTTATATTTTGTCTTGCTCTATTATATAATGACAATAATGATAGTAAAGTATATATAGTAGCCAGCATCGATGACTGCAATGCTCACTTTCTCCCTTCTGCACCACAAACTGAAATTCGATTCTCCTGTCGAGCTCGCTAGCTCGAATCTCTCAAGATTATTGAATCGGTTGCCAATTTGCGCTGCTTCTGGCAATTTTTCTGGAACGGGCACCGCCGACGGAGGACTTACCGAGCGGCTTCGCGGGGTGTTCGCTGCCAGTGTCAGGCTGCCAGGCTGCCAGCTGGTTGGATCTTTGCACTTTGCACTAACTGGTGCAGTGAGCGAGAAGTGCAAAGTGGGCGAGCGAGTTTCTTGGGGCCAATTTAGCCAATTTAGCCATGCCCACTTTTTGCTATCCACACTTTTTTTTGCTATGTTATTTATTATATTTAGATATACATTTATATATTGTCATATATATTACACGAAGTTTTTTTTGTTTTCATCTCCCGATCTCTGAATCTTTGCTGTCTGAAAAGTAATGAGGAGCCACCTGCGTCAACCACTTCTCATCAACGGGCACACAGCAACGCATATATTCTCTCGACGTGAGTACTAGCTCGTGGTAGAGTAACACTTTTGGTGGGGGCCGGACAGAGAATAAGCTGCTTGATGGGTGAATCCACACAACTGCCCCAGTTCCTACCGCGCGGTACCCGTCCCCTGCTCGGCCCAGCTTGGCCGTGTGCGAAAAGAATCCAGCTGCTATACTCTTTATAACGTTTGTAGTAACAAGGCTGTGATCATCAATGATATTCTTCTCTCGCTGGCCCTGTTGGCCTTGTTTACCTTTCTCTGCTTCAATGTCCAGTCCCATTCTCTTGCACACTCTTTCCAGTTGCTCCCGAATATTCTTCACTCTATTAAGCGTCTTGTATTGTAAAAAATTGTCTCGGCACCATTGGGAAGAGTATCCATTATCGACAAATTCATCCCATATTTGTAAAAGCATAAGATGATCTCCTCCAACTTTTGGAACAAATTGATCTCTAGCCTTGTCAGCTAACTCCTTCTTATCTTTTGGCCTGTAGAAAAGGGCGCCCGATTCTGGTAACATGGAAACAATAGATAGTACTTGTTCAAACACATGTAATTCTCCACTAGTTAACAAACATTTCGAAAGCATTGGGTCACTAGGGAATTCGGCCATTTTTCTACCAGTCTTTGTTAACTCTCCTTCTTCATTTAATGCACCTAAAGCATATAAAAGTTCCAAACTTTTCACCAAAGTATCTGCAGATGGTGGATCCATAAAATCAAAATGAATTAAATCAGTTATACCTAACGATAATAACAATAAAACTACACTAGCCAAATTCGTTCTTAAAATTTCTGGAGTTGCATTGGCTGGTAATTCATTTAAGTATGCCCATTTAGTAAACAATCTAAAACATTTACCTGGCCCAACTCTACCTGCTCTACCAGCTCTTTGATCTGCACTTGCTCTAGAACATGGCTTAATCTCCAAACTTTCCAAACCTGTTGTAGGATTGAAAACATTCTCTTTAACGAATCCAGTATCAATAACATAACTGATTCCGTCAATAGTTAATGATGTTTCTGCGATATTTGTGGCAAGAACAACTTTTCTTGCATTTGCAGGTGTTGGTTCAAAGATTTTCTGTTGTAACTCAGGAGGTAAATTAGCATAAATAGGACAAACAATCATCTCTTTGATTTTAGTTCCTAGCTTCTTACAAGTTTCTGTTAAATTTTCAGACATGGTTTCAATTTCATCTTGACCTGTCAAAAATACCAATATATCACCATCTCCTTGTGATATATGGATTTGGAAAACTGTTGTAATAGCTGCATGAAGGTAATTTGCCTCTGGTTGTGTAGTATAATGAATATCAACAGGGAATCTTCTTCCAGGAATATTGAAAATAGGGGCACCATCAAAATAATCACTAAATTTTTGTGCATTCATAGTAGCGGATGAAATTAATAATTTGAAGTCAGGTCTATATTTTGTGATATCTTTCATTAGACCTAATAAGATATCGGTATGCAATGTTCTTTCATGCGCTTCATCAATCATCATGGCTGAATATGACGTTAGTTCTGGATCAGTGAGAAACTCTCGTAACAACATACCATCAGTCATATACTTGATCACAGTTTCATTACTGGTCTTGTCTTCAAATCTAATAGTGTACCCAACTTTATCACCTAATCTTGTACCAACCTCATCGGCAACTCTAGTTGCCACGGACATTGCAGCAACCCTACGAGGTTGCGTACAACCAATTTTCTTGTTATTTTTCGTGTAACCAGATTCATATAAATATTGAGGCAATTGTGTAGTCTTACCAGAACCTGTTTCACCAACAACAATTAAAACCTGGTATTCTGAAATGGCAGCTATTAAATCATCTCTGTATTGGTACACTGGGAGAGATTTTCTTGTAGCTTCAATGTCTTGAATACGTTGTTCCTCTTTCTTTATCTTGGACTCAAGAAGTTGTTGCTCTTGCGTTAATCGTAAGTCTTCTGTTGGAGTATCTGATTTGAAATCAATGTACTGAGATTTATCAAAGACAAACTCATATTGTTTCTCCTTTTGTTTTGTTTGCTCTTGCTCTTGTGTTTTCTTTGTTCTTTCAATTTGTTGACTTTCCCAGTCTTTTTCTTTGAAAAGAGAATCTATCTGTTTTCCATGTAAAGCTTGTTCTTTCTTTTTTAAATCAATTTTTCCTTCTTTTGTAATGTAATCCTCGGGCACATAGTATTCTGTTGTGGTTTTTGATTCAATTCTTTTTCTCTCTTGGAATGTTTTAAATATCTCTCTTTTAAAACTATATTCATTTTGTTCTTTTCTGGTCAAATTATCCCAACCGACAGATTCAATATCGGATTCAAAACCCCTCAAGTCATGCTCTAATAATAATATCTGTTGTTCTTCTCTTTTCGATAAATATGATTGTCTTGCTAGTTTTCTTAAATGATCGAAATCAACCGAATTTGATTCGTTATCCTCATCCTCCTGGTCAGACTCTTCTTCATTTTCACTAGTTTCTTTTACGCTACTATCCTTTTCTGATAATCTAACTTTGTTCGTAAAGACAAAATCCTTTGTGGAGTGTTCAGCTGTGGGAGATTGTTGATTTAACGGCTTCTTCTTTTCAAGAATCGCTTTATCTTCTTGTGCCTCATCTACCACAGACTCTTCAATATCTTCATTCCAGTGATTGATATCAACGTTTCTTCTTCTTCGCTTAAACTCACCCCTCTGGATCTTATCTGACATGATTGTTTCAAGTTAACTGACGTTGAATCATATAGATATCCACCAAAATCCTCGGTAAAACCCTGTAAAGAGAGAGACAAAACTTAGGAGTTCCCCTGAAAAAAGAAAAATACAACCCGCAGATCAACTAACTCCGTCTGTTTACGTCTGCGATTTTTTTTTCTCCTTTACAAAAAAATAAGAATTTTCTCAGCTTCGCTGCAATCTGAGATCTCCGCTGCTTGATAAGATATGGCATGACAGAGGATTGACGTGTGCATATAGTGATAGTAGATAGTAGATAGTAGATATATCGTTTTTTTACTATCTTTCAGACAAGATCATCAAATATAAGAGTTCAATACATGTCGACGATTTACTCACGTCCTGTCTCTATGGAGATTTCATCATCAGGCACTGATCTGGATGCGACCAGGTACATTCCACCATGGTCATCTCCTTACATTATTGGGGTTGCAGGATTTTCAGGTTCTGGTAAGACAACGGTAGCACAACAGATTATAAAAGAGATTAATGAACCATGGACTGTTTTAGTGTCTATGGATAATTTTTATAAACCATTAACTAAAGAACAAAGAGAATTGGCATTTCAAGAAAAATATGATTTTGATACACCAAATGCATTAGATATGGATCTGTTATTTCAATGTTTTTCAAGTTTAAAAGCAGGTAAAAAGACAGATATACCAGTTTATTCATTTTCATTGCATGATCGAACCGATGAAAAAATTACTATTTATGGTTGTAACGTTGTCATTTTAGAAGGTATTTATTCATTATTTGATCCAAAATTACTAGCTATGATGGATGCTAAAATTTATGTAGATACCGATTTAGATATATGTTATGCAAGAAGATTAATGAGGGATATAGCTGAACGTGGACGTGATATTGAAGGAATTATTAGACAATGGGATTCATTTGTTAAACCTAATTCAGTTCGATTCGTTAAACCAACTATGAATAATGCTGATGTTATTATACCTAGAGGTTCAGATAATATGGTTGCTATTAATATGATTACAAAACATTTAAAGAAACAATTAAAATTAAAATCAGTTGAACATTTACAACATTTGAAGAAATTAGGTATGATTATTAAACCAATTGATTATAGTAAAATTACAGTATTAAGAAAGACAAATCAATTGTTAGGTATGAAATCAATTATGTTATCATCAAGTACTTCAAACGATGAATTTATATTCAATTTTAATAGAATTGCATCATTATTAATTAATGAATCATTAGAATTAGTTGAATATGGTCCTTCTTCTAAAATAATAACAGCACCACATGGTCATATTATAAAAGATGCAATTGAACAAAAACAATCAATAGCAGCAGTTAATATCATTAGATCAGGTGATTGTTTCGTTTCAAGTTTACGTAAAACTATACCTGAAGTAGTCATTGGTAAATTATTAATTCAATCGGATTCTCAAACTGGTGAACCTCAATTACATACTGAAAGATTACCTGTATTTGAAAAAAATTGTAAAGTTTTATTATTTGATGCTCAAATCATTTCAGGTGCTGCTGTTATTATGGCAATTAAAATCATTTTAGATAATGGTGTTAGTGAACATAATGTCGTGCTGGTTACTTATTTAGCCACTGAAGTTGCTGTAAGAAGAGTCTTGAATGCCTTCCCTCAAGTTCATTTGGTTGTTGGTAATATGAGTTCTAATGATACTATTTCTGCTCCTGCTCCTGCTCCTGCTGATGAGAGGGATAAAGACAGTGATAGTGATTGGTGGATGTCTAACAGATTTATAGATTCAAGATACTTTGGAACTGATTAATTATTGATGCATAAGCTTTTAAACTTGAAAGAAAGAAGAAAAAAAATTAAAAACTTAAAAAGGCAAACAGAAAAAAAAGCATACCAACATTTAATAACGTTTTTGTCATTTATATAATACAGACACATAGATCTCTTTATATACATATATATATATTGGTTTCTTTTATAAAAGACTATTTAATTAAGAATTATGTAATGATGAGAAAAAAGGTAAATAAGAAAAGAAAAAAGAAAAAAAAAAGTGAATCAAAATGACATTTTTGAAGAAAAACAAACAGGAAAAAAAAAGAAAAGGTACAAACAAGAAAAACAATAAAATTATTAGACATATAGATATATATAACAAAACACAAACACTCTAAAAAAAAACCTCTATCGTAAAAAAATTTCCACTTTGTTTTTATTATTTAAAATTTTTTAAAATTTCAGAAGTCTCATCATTAAATAACCAATGAATATGACAACAAAGTAACAGAACAATGAAGCTGGAACACCATTCTTAATAAATGTTCCAACAGTTAGATATGGATTACCAACGTTATCTCTCAATCCAACAGCTGTCACATTAGGGAAACCAGAAGTAGGTAATCCCATAGCACTTGAACATAATAAAGCCGTTGCCATAACTAATAAATTAGGATGAGGATCAGCTAAATCTTTACCAATCTCAGCAATAAGAGGAACCACGATCAACGCGGCAACTGTATGAGAAACAAAAGTAGCCATAACTAAAACAATAATACCGAATAAACATAATATGGTAAATAATTCTGAATTAGCTAGTTTTTGTTGAATTAATTCTGCAACCGTTTTCAATAAACCTGAAACAGTAACAGCTTTACCTAATGCTAAACCTCCCATAGCAAGCATAACGATAGTCCAAGGATAATTATTAAAATCATCTGGTGATAAGATTCCTGGAGCATAGAATGCAACCATAGATGCAACTGCAATCATTCCCATATCTCCAATAATATCTTGAATAACCGATGCTGTACACCATAAAATAATTGTCACAATAGAAATAGCAATAACATAGTAATGTTTAGCAGTAAATTTATCATCAGTAGATCTAATTGGAACCAATGTTGTACCTTTGAAATCAAACATAAACATTAAAAACACAAACACTAACAATAATGAAAAGAAACAAACTGGAATAGAAACACTAAACCATTCTAACCAATTTGGAGCAGGATCCATACTTTGTAATGCAACAACGTTTTGTGGTGATGCAATAGGAGATGCCATACCAGCTACATTTGAAGCCAATGCGATACCAATAACCAATGCTTGAGCAAATTCTGATCCTTCTGGTAAAGTATTTAAAACAGGTTGAACCACAGAATACATTAAAACAGGTGCGGCAACGTTAGAGACAAATGCAGCAACCACCGTTGAAACAGCCATTATAGAGATTAAAACTGATCCTGGAGATTGTGGAACTTTAGATAATAAGAATGTACAAGCAATTTTATCAAGATTATATTTTGATAAAGCAGCTGCTAAAGTGAAACCACCAAGTAGCAACAAAATAATAGGAGACCACATTGCTGAACAGATAAATTTGGATGCCTCAATTGCAGGTAAAACCTCACCAGTTTCTGGATCTTTTAAAACTCTAAATAAGACAATAATTAATGGTAGCATTAATGATGTTGTAAATAGAGGAATTGCTTCAGTTGCCCATAACAATGAACAACAAACCAAGATTGCAAGACAATTCTTTTGTTGTTCATCTTCAAAAGGTGAGATAACAAGTAATGTGGCAGTAATCATAGCAATTATTGCAACTTTAATAGTATTACCAGAAAGTATTGCGGCAGGTAAAGAAAGCGAATAACCAGCACCTAGACTAATGACAAATTTCTCTTCGATAGCAGATGATGTATCTTCACCCATCTTATTTCTCTTAGTGTAAGCAGCTTGCGATTTTCTTTCCATTCCAATCATATTTCTCCAAACAGTATTTCTTTCCCAAACAATATACTCTCTTAGATTTGATCTAAGATCTTCTTTAGCCAAATCGAAATCACCTTTAGTAAATATTGAATAAAGTCTAACGATGGATTCTAATTTAGAATTAACATCAGTTAAAGTTTCAGGTAAAAAAATTCTACATTTCAATGGTAAAGTCTCTAAATATGTATCTTTAATCTTTGTATCCAATGTTTTATCAAATTTTTTCAAAGCTTTAGCAAAACCAACTTTATTTAATTCAACATAAGATTTCAATTCTGAGAGCAGAACAAAAATGTTTGACAGTGGTTTTCTTTTTTCAACTTTTAAAGCATCAACAAAAGTAAGATTAAAATCATCATCATCAAATAAAGTTTGAGATTTTTTTCTTATCAGTCTTGAAGTTTCAAAATCATTTTGATTGAAAACATCAACATTTGAAGAATTAAATGCATCTTTGGACAGTACAGGTTCAATTATAGAGCTTGAAGATGCAGTAGCTTCAATATCAGGGGATTGAATCTCGTCACTATATGAAGTTGAAGGTCTTATAGAACTTAAAATTTGTCTTAAAATTCTTCTAGATTCGATATCACCAGCATGAGCAGGGAATTCAACTTCGAATTCATCTAATTCATCGATTAAGATATTAAAAGAAGCGAAAACCTCTTTTTCTTTAACTTTGAAGAATTTATCAATCTTGGTAGCTTCCTTATCTAGAGCATGTATAAAGATATTGATTGGATTCGAAGGATCATCATCATCAGCTGAAAATGCTCTTTGTTCGGGGTCATGAGCTGTATTTTGTAATATTTCCGCATTTT
Source organism: Ogataea ovalis (assembly GCA_030556425.1). Lineage (NCBI taxonomy): Eukaryota > Fungi > Ascomycota > Pichiomycetes > Pichiales > Pichiaceae > Ogataea > Ogataea ovalis. Next base: position 198,191 of record JAKTTZ010000004.1, on the reverse strand, counting down.
CTCTTTGTAAGGTGTATATCACTTTCTTCAAGCCAGAATAGTTGATATATTTAGATGACCATTCTGGAACAGCATTAAACTGTAATGAATGAGAGAATTTCATGATTCTATTTTTATTTGAAGTTGAGCGTGATTGCGAAGATAAGTTGTTGTTGTTGTTGTTGCTTTGACCAGATAAATCTTGTAATGGTATGAGCTGATATTCTTGCTCAGGCAATGATCTGGTCCGTTTACTAAGCCAAGAGAAAATGGTGAAAAGGGTTTAAGAATCAGATAGGATGGATAGGAAAGGAAAGGAAATGTTCAAACTTGTGTTGTGATTCAAGGAAATGACCGAGACAGAAGGACAAACAAACAAAAAAGAAAAAAGCAGAAGGATAATCAAGTGAAGGACAAAAAGTAGAATAAAACAATAAGGTTAAAAATAGTGCACTGTGCTATATTTTTTAAGTCTTCAAAAAAAAAAAAGAGCCACCAGTATAGCGATAATAAAGTGGTAAAGCTTGCACTGGAAATAGCAAACGAGGAGAGCAGAGGAGAGTAAATGCAAAGAGTAAAATCAAGCGATTAAATAGCCGAATGTAAATTATAATTAATTATAATAGAGGTTATAAAGGTAAAAACCACAGAAAACACGGGATAGCAAGGGGAACAATTGCAAGCAAAAGCTAACACTTGATCCAAATCAAATCACCTGCTTGACTTGACTCTGTTTTTGAGGATCCATCCGTTTATGGCTGTCTCCCTCCCTCTCTCACTTCTCACTGCCGCCTTTATTATTTTTTTCTAATTGTCTTTTTGTTTGTTTGTATTTGTTCGGTGGAGTTGCCGCGCCTTCCTTTCTCGCTGTTATTATGATTATTGTTATTCTTATGTAATATTCTAGTCCTTTTTTTGTTTGGTGTAGGAGGTGTAGAGGTTTAGAGGTGTTTAAACACAGTAGTTAATTGGTCCTGTCCACTTTAATTCATTCCGATTACCGCTCAGTACTAAGTATACAGAGGCATTTTCCAGTCTTGTGACAGTCTGACACTGACAGGTAAGTGTCTTTTTCTTTTCACTGCACATTTATTATTATTTAGTTAGTCCCTTGTATTTGTTTAATTCTTGCATTGACTCCCGTGGTGAGTCGTCCAAGTTATTTTCTTTGGGCAAAATTATAAAAGCTTGATCTTGAATTCTCGTCCCGGGCATGTGCGTTGTGTGCTCGCTCTATTGCAGTTTTTAAGTCATATCATGTGCTCAATGCGCATATGTTATGTTATATTATTCCAGCCTTAATCGTTAAAAATTGAGTTGTATTTTATATACCCATCCATGATTTTTTATTAATATTCTGTCGTCAATTTGGTTCGTAGGGAATCCATATACTTCTTGAAATTTAAAATATATATGCCATTAGAAGATCTGTCACACCCATTCGCATGGCATTTTTCTACATTTCTTCTTTACCAGTCAATGCCTTTTGAGGAATACGACAGGTTCTTATATATACCTTACTCTCCTCAGCAATTGTAAAAAATTGTCTCTGCAACATATTGCAAATTTAGGATAGTTTTGTAGTTGAAGTTTTACCCTGTCTTAAATCGTATTTTAAATCGTACTTACTCATGAACCGATTTGGTTTCTCTCTAGGTAAGCATACACCATAATTTTAAAACACGAGCAGAGGTGGATTTCGACAGGAAGCAAGTATATCCAAATTAATCTGCAACTATAGTTATCATTAGCTGATAATTAAGAAATTTCAATTACCTCCGGGTCCATATGAATGAAGGCGTTAGAGTAAAGTAGGGAAGATTAGCCCAGAAATAAGCAAGGTTTGAGTACAGCGACGGATAGTGGAATCATTTTCATGTTCAACATTTTTTCAACAGTATATCACCCTATGATTAGAGTTTTGCTTTAATTTAAGCCATAGAAGCTCTTTAACAATTCATAACTTTTGGAGCTTGGCTTTTGTTTTTTCTTCTTCCAATTTGCAATCATTTTACAGCCTATAGAAACAAGGTGGATGCACAATTAATATCAATTAAAGAGAAGAGATTGTAAAGTAAACAAATTTGTAATATGAAACGATTTTCAATGAGTCAACATCTCTTCTATACTAACAAAACTCATGACTTGTATATTTGTTAAGACGATACTAAATAACCGGTATACAGAAATGACCATTAACAAGGAATATTATCAGTTATCAAAAATAAGGCGACTTTCATCATACACATGATCAAAGCAAATCAAGTTAAATTACAACAACAAAACAATACGTATAATGTATGTATATAATTAAGAAAACCCCATATTGAATCATCAGCGAATAAGACAAAGTTATGTGGAGTACAAGATCACCGGTACCGAGCCAGTGGCAATATGAAAAAAGGGAATCATCATAGGGGAATAGTATTAATTCAAGATACATATGAAATGACATCAGTGATCACTGATCACCCCCACAAAAGATTACTTAATACAATCAGATAAAGATTACATAATAGGAATGTAGGCGTGCACCAGCCTCCAGCCTTCAGGGTGCGTATATCAATCAATCATAAACAAAAAAAAATTTTCAAGTGCTATTCAAATTCTGATGGGTTAACAATCAAATTCGCACCTAAAATATCAATAATTGCAGCGTGGGAAGCGAGCATAAATTAGATAGCCGCTGCCGACTACTGCGAGTCTCTGAGTCTCTGAGTCCGTGGGCCTGCCAGCAGTGCGAGGACAAGGTGTAGCCCGCTGCTGCCGGCCACGTGAGTCACCTAGACGGGGCGCCTGGCCACTGCGGAACCATCGCTGGCAGCCAACCGAGGGTCACGCACCGGCTGCACCCCCACCCAGTCCATGACCCCACATGATGACGTTTTTTTTTTTTTTTTTTTCTTTGCATCTTTTTTTTTCTAAAGTCTATTCTGTTGAAAATTGTCAGTTCCGTTTCCAACTCCGTCATTTGTATAAATACCCGGGCCTTTGCTGCTTTTTTTTTAAACATCTTGTTGGATCATAACTCTTTTTTTTTTCAATTAACTTATAACTTAATACTACTTATAGTTTATACTTATAATCTTTACTACTTTTATTTATCTATTTCACAATTAATATTACAATGCAAGCTATCCACTTAAACAAAGAATTGAACTCATCTTCAATGGCTTCTGAAAATACTGAATTCAAGAACTTGGAATTCTTGACTCCTGCTAAAGAATTAACGCAAAATAAGTATTTAGATTTATCAAACTCAATTTCAAAACCATTCATTATTGCTGATGTGTCACCATGTTCTCCAGAATTCCACGCTAGAGAGAGATCAGACAGCTGTGTTTCAGAAAAGATGTTAGAATAAATTTGCTTTCGAAAAGTTTTATTTATTTTTTTATTATTAAAACCACTACTGATACATCATAATAATCCATGATGGAATCAACAAAATTCAAAACTTAACAAAAAAAAGAACAAAAGAAAAAATTAAAAATCCAAAACGAACGAATGGATTCAGTTAACGATGGAGCGAATTTGAATGAGAGGCGAAGACCTCAATTCATCGTAACCAAAAACGTTTTTCAACAAAATTTCCCAACTTCCACTATACACGATACCATATCATACCATATACATATACTTATTTTGATTACATTTTAGTTTAGTTCCCGTTACTGATATCCTCCAATCATCCTTAATATTTTTATAATTGTATTAGTGTTGGCGGGTACGCACACCACCTGTGGGCATGAATAAGGCTATTTTAGACTGTGACTTAAAATAAAGAATTTTCAATTTTCAGTCATCACTGCCAAGAACTGGAGAAGACAGGTTAAAATTTTATTTATTTATCCTTTTGCATATTTTTATGACTTATTTATTTATTTATTTATTTGTTTCTATTAACTTATATTTACTTACTACCATTTTCTTTTTATTTATTTCTTCATTTTCTTAATTTGTTTTCTTCCTTTTCTATTTGTGCCTAGCAATTTTTTTTAGTTTCCGAATAACTATTAAAAGCTTTTACTTCATTTTCATTTTCCTTTTCTTATATAAAATTTTTTGAAAAACGACAAAAATAAAAATTATACTATTCCCCCTGATGAAAAAACAAAAAAACGTACTGTAAGAAAAAAATGAGATCATAATTTCTGAAAAGTGTAAAATCAATGCGCAAATTGTGGACGGCAGCCTAAACTAGTAAACAGATACAAATTTTTAGATACCTTGCCGCTTAGTCCCGGTTTCCCATTGTTAGTAAGCAATTGACTCCAAGATTTTCCTATTCATTCTAAAGCACGAATGAATGAATAAATGAATGACCGACCCAACAACATTACCAGCTGATAAGCAAACAAACAAAAATAAAAAACACAATCAAAGTGTCTGGCAAATTCAAATTGGCAATTGACAAATTGACAGATCAAATTTCATAGATCAAAACGAGTAAAAAAAAAAAAAAAAGAATAGAAGATTTGTATTTAGCCCATATAGAAGCAAAAAGAAAAAAGAACATATATTACAATCGTATATACAAAATACAAATCACAACACAATAAAATTTACAATACGATACGATACACAAACAATGTGATATAAACAGACAAGGTTTAAGATAGTTATTGTGTGTGAGTCACACACACCGCCCGCAACACATCCCTCCCTCTTCCTCTTCCCATTTCCCACTTCTCATCTCCCTTATGTTTCCCCCTTTTGTTTTTTCTAAGAACACCACGGAAACTCTAAAGATTAACAACAAGTAAAAATCATTTGCTTTTTCTTTTTCTTTTCTTTGTTTTGTTTTGCTTTGTTTTGTATTGATAGCCTGGTCACTTGGTCGCTGGTCAGTGGCTGATGGGTGATTTAGTAGTTTAACACCCAATAATGATATCACTTAAAAGTAACATTGTGTGAAAAACCTAATCATTATGAACCACGTTTCGTACAGATATACAACTTTTTTTTTTTTCACTTTTTGCCTGACCCTAAAATAGGTTTCAATGGCCATGGATTATGACATTGGGGAAGAAAACAAAAAAACAAAAAATCTTTGGCACTGCTGACATTGACGATAGATCAATGATCATTAAATCAAAATTTTAAAGTCAATTTTAATTTGAAATTCTGTGCCGGTTAATTAAGGCACAAAACAAAAAAAACTACGCATTATCTTTTTACTTATTACTAACAACCGATAAGGTAGCCGATATTGCCCTTCTCTCTCTATTTCAGAAAGTGCGATGGTACCATACATACTATAAACATAAAACAATTCTTTAAAAAAAAAATAGTAAAACGGATATGGAAAATAAACGAATAAAGTAATTAATTAATTAGCAAATTGATGGATATCAACAAAATAGTGGCGGTAGGTATAATAAATAGCTAAAAAAAAGAAAAAAAAAAATCAAAAAAAAAAAATATCAAAATACCAAAACATGATGAACAAAAACATTCTGTTTTCTTCTTCTTCTTCTTATTATTATTATTATATTAACAACAACAAAACCAGAAAGTCTGTCCTGAATAGAAACTGAAACTGTAAACACTCGTTAACGTTTCATTATGCAAACCAAAATGTATTGAAATATATTATAATCTCTTTCTTTTTTTCTCTTTTTTTCATTTTTTCTTCATTTTTTTTTCTTAAAAGTCCTTGTAATAATAAAGTGCTAGTTTCGTTGGCTCTTCACAAATCGAATGCATACTTAGAACGTTGTCTAATACCTTTACCGTACTTAATAAACAATAGCGGGCAAATAACTAAAACTGTTCCTAAACAGCCTAACAATAAACCTGCCCAGTTAGTACCCATATTATTAAACATGAAAGAAGCAAACAATGGGAAAACACCACCGAAACTTGATCTTAAGAATGTATTTGCAGCCATTGCGGATGCAGCGAACACTAAATATGAATCAACAATATAATTGATAGATGGAATGAAAATACCCATAGTACCAAATCCTGTAAATAAACCAGAAACTGTAGGAACCATCCAATGAATAGATTTATGATAATTACCAGTCCATGTAAACCAGAATAATCCAATTGGGAAACAAATACCACCAATAATCATTGGAGGTAATCTAGCTTCAGGAACTGGTTTATTATTGTTGGCTTCAAGCTTTTTAACATAAATTCTTTCATACCAGATACAGAAAACTGCACCAATAGCTTCACCTAATAGAAGACCGAAATATGGCAATTCACCAACACCCGGTTTCATACCATAACCTTTTTCAAAGACAATTGGATAAGCTGTTAAAAATAGATATAACATACCATAAATAAATGAATTGTAAAGAGTAAGGAAGAATAAAATTGGTTCTGTGAATAACATAACTAATGGTCTTGATAATGTTGTTTCAGCAATTTCTTTAAAAGACATTTGGAATTCATCATGTGGTGCATGAATACCCCAATTTCCTGTACGTCTCTTGATTTCTCTAGCTTTTTCAACAAGTAAAATTGGATGATGTGTTTCAAAACTCATAAACACACATGAAACAAGTGAAGCTGCTGAAATGATACCTGTAATGAAAGCGGTCCATCTCCAACCTAATGATTTATTCGCAACGATGAAACCACCAATAAATGGAGCCATCATAGGACCCATAAACACTGCCAGAGAAAAGATAACAATAGCAGTACCTCTAGTTCTATTACCAAACATATCAGCAAATGAAGCAGGCACAACCACCATAGGAGCAGCACCTAAACAACCGGCAAAGAATCTACAAATCAAAATACTTTCTAATCTATCTGAACAAGCAACAGCGAAATTAAACACTGTAAATGCAAATGATGAAATTAATAAAACTGGTCTTCTACCATACATTTCAGACATTGGAGCCCAAACGACAGGTCCAGTGGCAAAACCAAGAACGAATAATGTAATACCTAAAGTTGCAACAACTCTTGCAACATGATATTGTTCATGAATTTCACCAACACCGGCAGAGAAGACAGCAGAACCGAAAGCAATACAGAAGGTATTTGCAGCAACAACCACACACTGTTGCACTTTTCTTTTAACTGGCCAATTGTGAGGATGTGCTGGATCATGAGCACCATCAAATGAGACTGTATAATCTTTTATATCAGGTAAAGGGGCAGGATAATCTCTACCTTCACCCATTTTTGGAATAGGGATTCCCTTCTCTTCGGCTCTGCGAATAGAATCCTCAATCGATTTTGCATTTGTCAAAATACGAGACAGGTTTCTTGAATGTTGAGGATTGGATTCGGTACGAACCAGCTCATGATCAGGATCTGAGTCTTTATTAGGGTCGAAACCTTCAGGATTTTGTTCTAGATCAAGAGAATTGCTACCTGGTGTGGATGAACTTCTAGTTTTGACTGGTGTAATAACTGATGAAGAATCATTTGAACGTTCTTGTTTAGTAACATTGTCGCTATTATCATTATTATTTTCATCTGGTTGTTGTTGTTGAATTTCTGTATTAGTGGATTCCAAGTCATGATACTCGGATGCAGCCGTGTGAAAGGACTCACCTGTATTGTGTGAAGAAGAGAGTGAATTTCTAGAATTGTGTTCAGCCATTTTGTTACTCTACTCAAAGTTGTCGCGATGAGACAACACCAATTAACTATAATTTGAAGAAATAACTAACTTCTAGGGTACTATTTAAAAGAATCTTTTGAAAGAAAAAAAAAAGAACCAAGAGCAACCTTAAAAACCATTATCGGAAAAAACAGTGCTGGAAAAAGGCAAAGGAAACCGACATATTTATATAAATTTCACATATATGAATGAGGGCTTATTAATATGTTACAATACACCCCCGAATATTGCGAGCATCTGCGTTAAAAAAGTGACCTTTTCACCTTCGGCTGCCGCAAATACACGGGGATTATTTGCTTAACTTCCACGACTAGTGCGCTTGGCATGCGCTCGCCCGGTCTTTGCTCGCGCTCCGGCTGGAGGTTGCCAAGTGGCCTGGGAGACTGGAGTATGGAGCAATGGAGTGCGTACAGTGTTCACTGTGAGAGAACTGGGGCGTCCGCGTCGCCTCGGTACAAGGTACTACTAGGCACAAGGTACTACGCAGCAGGTACTATATATAAACTTCCAAGGGGAAGAAGAAGAAACTGGAAGAATGTGTGCGCGCACAGCGCCAGTGGCCACGGGAGCATGGCCACCACGGATAGCCTATATGAGAGCACGCGAGTGGGCGAGCGAGGGAGAGACTCAAGGAGTCGATAGGGAGATTGGGAGATCATGGGAGGCAGACAAGGAGGGAACGAGGGAACGAGGGATCGGAACTTAGAACTTAGAGCTGATTGTGGTCCGGAACTGGCTCTGGACTATCGCCGCATCTCGCGAGACTGGCTCCGAAAATGCACAAGTTTCGGGTCCACCTGTGGAAGAATTGGTTGTGTGGAGGCGAAATCTCTTGGCGGCTAGAGACCTTTGCCTGGCCGGCTGGAGGTACGGCTGCGACAGATTTGTGGTCCCTGAAGCAGGTGAACGGGTGCACAGTGTACGGCCTGAAATTTGGAATGAGCATTTGGCATTTAGCATTTGGCATTTGCCATTGAGTGAACTCTGAAGAGCTGTGTGCTGCGATGACAACAAGTTTGAAGTGCGGGCTGACACTGTGCAGCCTTGCTGGAACACAAAGGATCTCCGCACCGTTCCTTGTATTTACGGCTGGACATATTCTTTTGTTTGCGAGATATTTTGACGTTTTTTTTTTTTTTTTTTTGGGTTGTTTTGCTTTTGTTTTTGTTTTTGTTTATACGTTTTTGTTTAATGCATAGATTTTGCACAAACTTATTATTATTATGACTCTTATTATTATTTATGATTATTATGTATATATTATGATAATTACATTATACATCTATATATAATATATAATATATAATATATAATATATATATAGTATTGAGAGACAAACGATGGTTTTTTCTTATCGTTTTTGTGCATTCCTTAATTGCCGTCAACTCTATCCAGCGTTTCCACTAAATTCGCTCTTTCTTTTCTAAACCATACTAAGAAGGAATCAATCTCTTTTTCGATAAGATCCAAGTTTCCCAAAAACTCGGAATAGAATTGTAATCCTTGTTTTAAGTTTCCGACAACTTCAAAATATCCCCTTGCAGTTTCGTTTAGGATCTTCAATGCATCCTCTCTCTTTTCGGATTTTTTAAGATTCTTTTTAACCGTTTGGAAAATATTATTTGTATCTTGTAATATATTTATCAGCCTTAATTGACCGGATTTTGTGGCGCTTAGATATTTCAGATCCTCATTAAATTTATTTAATTCCGTTTGTATAATAGGCTCTAATTCTTCCACACTTATGGCTTTGTTTTTAGAAAGCGTTGTATGGTATTGTTTGATGAGCTGCGGTAAAATCTCGGTATTTGTCAACCTTATTACTAAATCGTTATAATACTTGCTGCGTTCTTCTTTTAGTTCCGTTATTGATTTCATTTGTTCGTTCAATTTGAAAATGACCTCTTTCACTTCGGGATTTAATTCAAGTATTTTGGCTGTTGGAATAAAACTATTTAGTTTTTCCTCAGATTCATAATTTTTCAAATATGGTCCTAATTCTTTAATCTGTGTAAAAATTAATTGATCTCCGGAGTTAGATTGCGTTAAATAATCTTGCATTGTTCGAAGCTTTTCAACAAATTTGATTAATTCATCTTTTGGAATCTTCCAACGAAGAGAACCATATAATTGACGTAAATGGTCATCTTGTTTATCTTCATCAGTTATCATTTCCATTAGTTGATCTAATATTTTAATTGATTTTGCCTTAAGATTATTTAATTCCAATGATAGATCATTTAAATGATCTAACCCTCCCATTGATCTCAATTTTTCGTAATTCTCTAATATGGAACTAGGAATAGATTGCGGCTTTAAAACTGAATCAATCTGGGATCTAATATTAAAACATGATAAAAATTGATCTATTTGAGAATTTAATTCTTCAAAAGGTTTTTCAAAATTAATATTTAAATATTCTAATCCACGAGTCTTGAATGAATTAGAAACTTGTATGACTAAAAATGGAATCAATCCTTGGAATAAAGGAGGTCCAAAATCATCACTAGTTGTTAATGAGGTTATAGGATCTTGTAATTCTTTACCGATCATTGGCTTCACCATGGCAGCTTTTGACAGTTTGGGGAGTTGTGCAAAACTTGGTACCTCTTGTAAAAAAATGAGATCGTTTTCTCTTTCAGATTTCTTTAATGATTCTCTAACAACTTTTTCTAAATTTTGTACAGCATCTAAAATATGTGTATTGTTAATACGAATAGACTTAACATTTTGAAGTAGATCATTACTATGTCGTAGATACCCGATGGCTTCGCCGAATTTACCTAAACTATTTGAGTTTTGAGATGATCTATAGTAAGCTGCTGCTTCAAAATGAATTCCCTTTAACGATAAATAATTACACCATAAATCATCAAATACTAATGTCTTATTGGAATATTCCCATGATTTTAGGTAATAATCTGAAACTTGGAAAGATAATTTACTAATGACAGTATCTTTTAAATGAGTCTTTAAAGCTTTAAACCAAAAAGTTTCTTGAGCTTGTGCTAACATTAAAAATTTCAAACTTTCAATTGATTCAATTCTTAATTCTGCTGATGGTATATCCAATTTGAAAGTTGTTATCAATTTCAATAGGTGATCAAGTACACCAGCAGCATATTGAAAGAAAATGCATGATTTTTTCAAGTTTTCTTCATTTTGGTTTATATTTGATAATTCATTAACAGCCAATTGAGAATAAATAACGGATATATCAAATAGTATATTCAATTTTTCAAACACCATCGATTTCATTTGTACGCTTGATGATTCTTTAGTATCATATAAACCGTTAGTCCACGTAAATGGAACCGAATCAGAGGGGAACCGCTGTTCTAAAGCGGAAAGTTGAACATAGTATCTACTGAATAAACTCAAATGTTCAGTACTAGCCAGTTTTTTATTAGCAGTTAGATCAGTTATTGCATTGTATATATTAGCTCGCAAATTCGTTATCTCTTGCAAATCTGATTCAAATGCAGATGATGATTGATAAAACTCCGAATCAATGATTTGCTTTAAATGTTCATGAAGATTTGTTGGTTGTGTTTTCCTAAATGGAATACTAATTAAATTTGATTCCATGATTTAAGTTGAAGTACCAATTGGTCTTCGTACAGATTTTAACAGATTAGCTATTGTATTCATCCACACATTAATTATTCAAAAGATGCAACAAGGCTGTCTCTCTATAAGGCTGATAGATTGATTATTTAGCATTCAAATAAAGTTCAGGTGCGAGGTGTGGTATGCCTTGCGTCGATTACGTCGATTATGTCGATAGCGTCGATTTGTTTTAATTTGGTTCACGCACAAATCGTGATTTGTGTATCGTGACTTGTGGTCACTGGTCACCGGCTAAGAGCGAACTTGTAAAGTTGTAATTTCGTAGCTTGTTAGCTTTGCTACTGAATTTTGCTGATGTTTTGCTATCAATGTTTGCAAAGTTGTTCATTTAACCGCTGGTGATGTCTCTTTTTCTTGTTGATTATAATGGATCTTGGATTGATGACTAGAAATCCAGAGTTTGGTAATCTGTCTGATGGCTTCCGTTGGAAGATCGAGAAGTAGGTTAGGTCCATTAGTTTTTGTTGTCAGACCTTTTGTCGTCTGTGGGTAAGCTTGAAAATCTCCTTGTTAAAGGTAATTTTGTTATTTTATCATCCTATAGATCACCAAAAGCCAGATTGTTCGTCATTGTTCTAAGAACCATCTACAACCGTCAAATCAAGGACACGGCACCGATCGTTAAACAAACAACACCTCAAGCGTTTATAACATCTACAAAACCCAGAAGCAAAGATAACGAGGTATGACATCACAATTGCGTTCCCAAACCTACGTGCTATTCCACAATCACGCTCCATACATTCTCAAAATTCCAAAAGGATTGATTACAATTATACCACAAGGTTTTACTGAATGGTACAACGCGTATAGGGCTTATACTGTTCACCCTTCGAATTCTACAAGTATCTCAGGAAAAATGAATTATTCATTTGTCAATAAGACCAAATCGAGTGATCCTAAAAGTAGCATAACGTGTAACAGCTTAAGAGTCATCCATAGATTCCGGGCCAATTCAAATAAAAAATCGAAAATACCAATTCGATAGAATGTTCAACGGTGCTTCCCGAGGTAACTCAACAAATCAGTTATTTCCACACTTCTACGAAATACAATGCCTTTTACGAATACTTTAGAACAATCCAATCATGTTTAGTTATCTAAGAAGAAAATAGTATTGGTCAAAAAGCGACAGTACGATATAGAGTAAAAAAATCAATAACTGCTCTATATCCTGCGGCTTAAGATCCTACTCCGGGTTTTCGGGAAACTCTATTCTCAATAAAGATGCGTTGGTAGCTTCAGTGTTTCACTGCCCTGAACGTCAAAATACTTATCTTTTGTTTTTTCAAAGAAAGCAAGGAAATAGGCAAGAAAGCCAGGTGGCAATAACAAGGAAAGAAGATGGAATATTGAACATCAACGTCATCAGAGTTAGACGTTTCTTTTTGAATAGCTGACATGTAATTGATATATAACATGACGATCCCAACTTTTCTAGAACAAGCTGCCTGACTATTATTTATTCATCTGCTAATAAGTTTTCGTTTAACAACGCTGATTATTCACCACTAGTGATGATACAAGGTGATTTATCATTGACAGACTATAAGTACAAAAAGTCGGGATGACAACTTTATTTACTTTTTTGATTCAGAAGTTCCTTTATGATAAACTCCGGATTACAATACCGTTGGAAGCGTAAGATAGTTGTGGGAATCACATACTTTACGAAACCTTTCTGAAATAATTTCTGTATTTTACGTTGCAAAGTTTTGGAAGAGGCACTACATGTTCAGTTTGTGCTACTTCGGTTTGAGGGGTGTAGCCGAATCGTCGGTCACTCTATTTGACCGTCGTAAGCAGTATGTCTGCATTTGGGTGAATAGACCAACATGATTAATTTTAAAAGGAAAGCGTTAAACAATGTAATACCAAAAAACACAAAGGAGGTATATGATAAGAAGCAACAATATCATTCACTTTAAGTATAATATCTTCAATGTGAGCACTTAGAGAGACATAAGTGATGGTTTGGTTAGAGCGGATTTGAAAGGGAAGGGTGGTAAAGAGATTAAGGACTTCAGGCGAAGCGTTGCTTAATAACCAAATGTTTCTGAGTCCTAATACTGCTCTGCTTAATTATAGACTAGTTTTCATAATTATTTCCCTCACTAATAGATGGTATTGCATGGAGATTGTGATACGACATAATCATGAAAACTCTCTTCCATATTCTAGACCCACTCGCCCTACAGAAAGAGAGTACCCCTCAACTATATAAATGGATTATATATCAAATACTCTAACTTTAAACCAATCAATTTACTTATTATCATTGAACGCCTAAGGCTCACGTCATAATTATAGTATATTTGGGAAAGTTAGCTCCATTAAATTAAATCGATACGGTAAATTTAGTTCTTTAGTTATGCTTTACGATTTATGGTGAATTATGTGAATGACGTAAATGTCTTTGGAATTGGTCTAGCTTTCAATGGAGTCGAAATATTGCCATTTAAGGAGAGGTTCAACAAGTGGGTCCAACTCCATAGACTATTGTTCAATACCAGTTCAATGTTGAAGAAGAAGCTAGACTCACAGACTTGCAATGCAGACTCGCAGACTCCAGAACATTGATCAAGGCGGTGCAGAAATCACATCAATCAATTAATCACAAAAACGTTAAATTGAAAAAAAAAATTCTTCAATTAGTTTACCCTCCCGGGAAATTTGTGATGCTCAAACGACAAATAAGGAAAAACCACCTGAAAAAGAAAAGAGAAGACAAGGAGAAATTTACTGGGGGGATGATATTTTCGCTATGCAACCTTCTTTTTTCTTTTTTTTTTATGTGTGTGTTTTTTTTTCCATTTCTCTGTTTATTCTTTTTTTGTTTTTATTTTCTTTTTTTTCTTAACGGGTATGCTTTTGCGAGGCGAGGCAGCTGGTGAGTTTGAGTCAGTTAACTTGCAAGAGACGCCGAATAGATGTAGCTATCATGTGTTTAGTTAATGGTGGCTCGGGAGACCGTTGAATATGTTTAGTTTGATGGTTCTCGATCTATGTAGTTTTTTGGCCGGCCCTTTTTTTCTTCACATTCTTATAAATTTTCTGCTTTTTTTTTGGTTTTTTTTTTCCTTTGGATTTTTCTTTGATTTTTTTCATGATTGTTTGTATTGTCTGTGGCTCTTTTTTATTTTTTAAATTTTTTCAAAATTTTTCTTTATATTCCTATATGCGGTCATAAGTTTTCAATTAATTCCGTTTTTCATTTTTTTTTTCATATGTTTCTTATTGTTCGTAATTAATAAATTATTTTCCAAGGAATTGGCAGTTGTAACTTGTAAAATATAGTTTTATATTATATAGAGTTTTATTCTATCATTGAAGTTGAAAATAATAGTAGTGTATGTATATACATGGTCTCATGTACTAAAAGCTTTTAACCCCTGTAAGTGATATTGATCTCTTGCAAGTGCTATAGCCAATAATTGTCTGAAAAAATAGTCTGTTTGAAAATTACCGTTTATTTCTTAGCACCCTATACAGCCCTGCCTTGTTACTGAGCAAATAGAATAATGGGGAATTACTTTTCAGTGACGAAATGGTAATTGATTCCCCTCGGGCCTGATCTATCGATAATGCTTTGTCATTCTCGGACGAATTAATTGGCTACCCTTCCCTTTAAACCTTGCAAATCCTAAATTATAGTTTTTTGTTTTCCTCAACACTATATTTCAATAGGTCACTCACTTACACAAATATGATATTCTATTGGTAGGCGTAACTTAAGGATTTACGACAATTTTCATCCAGTCTGCAGTAGGTACTTTGAAGGCAGATGAACTGTGCATTAATATTTACATTATTTCCTTACTCTCTCTTTCTCTCTCTTACTCTCCGACTAACTCTCCTCGGCCCCCCTCCAACTTTGTCCTGCCTAGCCTTTTTTTTTCTTTGTCCCCCACTAAGCTAATTTCTAGTCGTTTCTTGTGTAGTTCATTACAAAGAGAGTTTAAAGGAGATATATGTAAAAACTCACATGGATAAAAATCAAAGGAGAGTTTATCGAACTATACTATGTGTGTGATTAATACAAGATCTGGCTATTAGTTAATCGATCGATCGATTGATCGCATTCGCTACTCTACAACAAGAAAGCACAAATTGTTAAAAGTGTGAAGTTACAAAAGGGAACCAATTAATTATCATCACCAAAGGCCTGAAAGATAGCCATTGGATCATGGAACAATATTACCCATCAAAATCTAGCGTAATTACTTGAGAAGGTTAATTAGATGCGATTTACCCTCCTCCACCAATGCCCATCCATGTAGGTCAGCACAAAACTGCATCTACTTATATCTCCTTTTTGGGGCTTATGGCGCCGTTGCGCGTGTAAAAAAAAAAAAATAAAAAGATTCAAACAAAACAAACAAACAAACAATTCGCGGCCTCTGACGACTGCAAAATTTTCAATGCATGCGGCATATTCCTCAAAGGGGAAATATCGACCACAATGTCTCGGTTTTAATTTGTATGGGTACACGACTACCGCCAATTTGATTAGCAATGAGCATTGTATTCGTTTATGATTATCGGGCCAGAACAAAAGTTATATTTTGTAGGCAAACCACACAAGTTTGTTTTTCACAAAATTTGAAGGAAATATCGCAAAGTATATCAGTTGTAGCTGTTGGGAAAATGCAAAAAAAAACAGGGGTAATGCTTGTCAAACACGATATACACTTGATGATCAGGCGTGTCACATAAGCACTGCCCCTACCTCAAAGTTACTAACTATTTAGACTAAATTCTACTCCTTTCTCTCACGGCAGAGTTTTTGTCTCTAATGCTGAAACCAAGCAAAAGTAAACATATTGCCTAGGCAACCTATATTAAATAGATGCATGTTACTTGCCCAAAAGGGAAATAACTACACACTCCTGCCAAACACCCCCCGGTGTGCCCACACCACCGCGGCACTCTTCCCCTGATAACTGCCCCCTTCAGATACTAATTCTCCCCGGTAATCGGTCCCGGTACTCCTCCCGCGTCCCGCTGGACTGCCGCAGCTCTCCCGCAGGACTCTCGCAGGACTCCCGCAAAGTCTGGACTTTTTGTTGCCAGTTCGCTCTGCGGCGGCTCCTTTGTGTTTACAATAGCTGGTGCACGTCCTCCTTGAGTATAAGAGTCAACACATTCCCATATAATAACTTGATTTAAGTCTCAATACACCTTTTGTGAACCTCCTTTTTTTTTCTCTCCTTTCTCTTTTCTCCTTTAATCATTTACTTAAATCAATCTTTCTTTCCAATATTTTATCAAATTTTCACATTCCTTTGAATCTTTATATTTAGTTATTAATATACTTGAAGACCAGGTTTTAGTCAACACATTCCTTTATTATATTCGACTAATCCCACTCATTTATTTATTCTAACTAATAAGTCCTTCCTTTATCACAAACAGATCATCAATTTATTGAAAGATTTTTAAAATTTATTAAATTTATAACCTTTTATTTTATTTGAAACATCAATCCAACTTTGATTAAAACAAATATATCCACACTCTTTTATTTATTAAGATACATTTTTAACTTACATTACATAGAAAATGAAGTACTCCCAAGTTTTTTCAAGTTTAGCTTTAGCTTCTTTAGTTACTGCTGTCCCAATGGCTGTTCATCATAAACATCATCATCATAAGAGAGATGCTGCTATGGTTTACGTTACCAAGACTGTCATCTATGATCAAAATGGTAACTTGATCTCTGATGAATCTTCAACTGCTGATGCAACCACTGCTACCTCAACTGCTGCAGCTGAGACCACCAGTTCTGATTATGAAGTTACTTCAACCAGTGAAGCCGAAACTTCAAGTACTCAAGCTTCTTCAACTGCTGCTGCCACTACTTCTTCATCATCATCTTCTACTGAAGTTGCAGCTACTACTTCTTCAGCTTCTTCATCATCTGCTGAAGAAACTACCACTTCATCATCCTCAAGTAGTTCTGCTAAATCTACTTCTACTTCATCCTCTTCATCCTCATCTTCAATCGATGGTGATTTATCTGACTTCTCCGATCCAACATCTAAGTTCGAGGATGGTACCATTCCATGTTCTGAATTCCCATCTGGTGAAGGTGTTATTTCTATTTCTTGGTTAGATTACGGTGGATGGGCTTCAGTCATGAACACTGATGGTGATACTTCAACCTCATGTGAAGATGGTTACTACTGTTCTTATGCATGTCAAGCTGGTATGTCAAAGACTCAATATCCTTCATCTCAACCAGATTCCGGTATTTCTATTGGTGGTTTGTACTGTGATGGTGGTTATTTGTATAAATCCAACTCTGACTCTGATTACTTATGTGAATGGGGTCAGGAAACTGGTTACGTTAAATCAGAAGTTGATGATGTTATTGCTCTATGTAGAACTGATTACCCAGGTTCTGAAAACATGTGTGTTCCAACTGAATTAACTGCCGGTGGTGAAAAACCATTATCTGTTGTTGACGAAGATAACTACTTCAAATACCAAGGTAGTTTGACTTCTGCTCAATATTACGTTAACAATGCAGGTGTCTCTGTTGAAGACGGTTGTATTTGGGGTACCTCTGGTTCCGGAGTTGGTAACTGGGCTCCATTAGTTGTTGGTGCTGGTTACACAGATGGTAACACTTACTTATCTTTGATTCCAAATCCAAATAACAGTGACGCTCCAAACTACAATGTCGTTATTGAAGCTACTGATGGATCTAGTATGAACGGTGATTGTTCATATATTGATGGTTCCTTTAGTGGTGACAGTAGTGATGGTTGTACTGTTACAGTCACTTCTGGTTCTGCTGTTATTAGATTTTACTAAGAGTGCTATTATTGATACCTTTTTTTTATGTTACTGAAAATAGAGGCTTAGAATTATGGTGAAAACTATTTCAAAATAAGTGGTTTTATTATGCTTTGCCCTATTTTCTGATTTCTTTTTTTTGCTGTTTATGCTCATTTTTTTTTTCTTTTCTGCTTTTTCATTTTTTTAAATTTTTAGGCTTATATTTAGATTTTTTTGGTATGAATATTCTATGTTTGCTTTTCATACAACTTTGGGTTTTCTTTTATTGTGTTTATTTTCAATCTGTTCTTGATATATGTATGGCAAAAAGTTGTCGTGTGTGTTTTTTTTACTCTTGTGCGGTTCAAGCAAATACAATAGTCTAGATTCAACCAAAGTTGTTCCTGTGTGCTTTGCTACACGCTACAATCTACGTTGATTAGGCTGCTGGTTTCAGAACGTGCCTTCATAACCTTTTGATACCTTGTTAATTTCAATTGGGGACTACTACCTTTGTTCCATTTGGATTTTCTGTAGCACGTAGCACGTAGCTGTAACAAAATATGAAACAGGCAGTAGCAAGCTAAGCATAAAAATAGCAATCAACTACATATAAATAAATATAGTAACAAGGCTGAAAAAAAAACGCTAGCTGTTTTAGAGCAACCAGGACAACAAATGGCGATCTACAATTAGTAAGATAGGAAGACAATATTCGCTTAGCGAATCTGGATAGAAGGAAACAAAAATTAATAAACAAACAGATAAAAATAAACAAAGCAATTTAGGATATGAAAAATTAAGAAATTGCCAAAACCAAAACAATTACATAATCTGAGCCGCACTTAAAAACCAATTCACAAACACCCCTACACTGCCAAAAAAAATTGAAAAAAATTAAAAATCTTCTACACCGCCGCAAATACTTTCATCAGCCTCACACAATTTAACAAATTCGATTCTCGAGCCATCATACTCTGCCAATCCAGAGCGCGTGCCACACCCCACAGCCAGAACGTGATAAAGGCGGCTTTTAGTTTCAAAGCTAAATTGCCTTATATCGTTTCCCCAGATAAACTTTGTGCTGTCCTCGGTGCTGTTCTTTTTTTCCTTGTTTCTATCCAACAAGTTAACTTCCATTATTTGCGGCAATTTATTTTTGAACACTTGACAGTTTTCAAAATATCTTGCTTCCTTTAATTGATTTTTATTTGATCTTTTGTTATTCTTTTATCTATATTTAAAACTGAGAAATTAGGGAGTTCAATTTAACAGAAACAAAGAATTGAGAAATATATTCGTTTTTAAAAAGCAAAAAAAAAAACAAAAAAGACTTACAAAATGTCATATCGCCCTCCATTTTCGGATACGGATGAAATTTCGAACCAACTTCATTCAACTGATTTGAGTTCGGATTATCCTCAATTTAACTCTAATCCTCAATTTAAGACGGTTGACTCTATTTATGAAAATAGATTACGTCAGTTCATTAATACTGGTGGGGGATACCAGGGTATTATGTTACCAAAATTTTACGTCAAACATAGATTTGACAATAGTAAGCCTGTAACAGGATTTGATGAACCAGAGACTGGTTATATTAATCTAAGACATTGGGCTGCTCCGGGTTTATCTAAACCATTGTTTCATGAAGTTATCCCTGATAAATTACCTGATTTTAGACCTGTTCGTAAAGGCAATGGATTTGGACCAGCATGGTCTTCACATTGGTTTCAATTAACTGTAAAGATTCCAGATTCTTGGTGTAAAGAACAACATGTATTATTAAATTGGGATGCTGGATGTGAAGGTATGGCTTTTGATAAACATGGTTTACCAATTCAAGGATTAACTGGATCTTCGGAAAGAACGGAGTTTATTATTCCACCTGAATGGTATGGTGTAGGTAGTGGAGAATTTGTCTTTTATATTGAAATGGGTTGTAATGGTATGTTTGGGTCAACACAAGGTAGTTATAATTTAGGTTCAGCAGATATTTTTGTTCCTAATTATGATGCAAGAGCTTTATATTACGATTTTTGGATTATTGGAGATGCTGCAAGAGAATTAAATGGTCCTCAAAAACATAAAGCAAGAGAAGTGGCAAATAGAATTATGGATACATTTGATGAAATTGATGAATCAACTATTTTAAAATGTAGAGAAATTGCAAAAGAATATTTAGGTGAACATGTTGATAGTGAAGAAGTTTTCGAAGATGGTAAAGTTAACCCTTATGCTGACGTTTATGCAGTTGGTAATTGTCATATTGATACTGCTTGGTTGTGGGATTTTGCTACTAGTAAAACTAAGATTGCTAGATCATGGTCTTCTCAAATTAGATTAATTGAGAGATACCCTGAATATGTTTTCGTTGCATCTGCTGCTCAACATTTCAAATGGTTAATTGATTATTATCCAGATTTATATAAAAAGATTAAAGAATTTGTAATGCAAGGAAGATTTGTCCCATTAGGTGGTTCATGGGTTGAAAATGATACAAATTTACCAAGTGGTGAAGGTATTGTTAGACAATTTTTGCTGGGTCAACGTTGGTTTGAAAATATGTTTGGTCAAAAGAGTAATATTTATTGGCTACCTGATTCATTTGGTTATTCAAGTCAAATTCCCCAATTATGTCGTCTTGCTGAAATGCCAAATTTCTTAACTCAAAAACTTTCTTGGAATAATATTAATCAATTTCCTCAAAATACATTCAATTGGGTTGGTATAGATTCTTCTCAAGTTTTAGTTCATATGCCACCTGATAATACTTATACAGCTGCTGCCAATTTTGGTGATGTTAAAAGATCAATTCAAGGTCATAAAAATTTATATAATGATCAAAAAGGTTTGCTATTGTATGGTAAAGGTGATGGTGGTGGAGGTCCAACTGATGAAATGATTGAAAAATTAAGAAGATGTAGAGGATTAGTTAATACAGTTGGAGGTGAAATGCCAAGTGTTCAAATGAATTGTACAATTACTGATTTCTATCATGATATTAGAAAGGATACCAAGAATGGTGCTACATTACCAGCATGGAGAGGTGAATTATATTTAGAGTTCCATAGAGGTACTTATACTACTCAAGCTAAAGTTAAAAATTATATGAGAACTTCTGAAATGTTAATGAGAGATTTAGAATGGTTAGCAACTAAAGCATCTGTTGAATTACCAGATTATAAATATCCACATGCAAAAATTGATAGATTATGGCAAGATATTTGTCTTTGTCAATTCCATGATGTCTTACCTGGTTCTTGTATTGAAAAAGTTTATAGGGATGATGTTTGGCCAATGCTATCTAAAGTGATTGAAACTGAATATAGTATGATTAAAGATATCTTGTCATTATATAGTATCTCTGAATTAAGTGCTAATCAAGCAATTAAACCTGATCAAGAGATAATTAAACTCAATACATTCCCTTGGAAAAGATTTGAAATATTGAAACTGGCAAATAGTTCTCGTTTATCATCTGCTCAATTATTTGCTACTCAAGGTGGTAAATATATTGCAGTTGAATCTGAATCTGAATCATCTCCATCGATAATGAAACCAATTCCAAGTATCAAATCTGCTTATGATATTAAATATCCTTCATCGGTTGAGAAAGTTGATGATGAATTGTACGTTCTGAAAAATGGTAAGTTGAAAGCGTCGATCAATTCAAATGGTGTTATTGTTTCATTAATTGATGTTATCAACGATCGTGAAATTATTGATGCAACTAGAATGAAAGGTGGTAATCAATATGTCATGTTTGCTGATACACCTTTAAGTTTCCCTGCATGGGATACTGAACTTTATTCATTAGGTAAATACAAATACATTGAATCATCAACAAATATTGAAATCATTGAAAATGGTCCTTTATTATCTGCATTGAAAGTTGATCATAGATTATCAGCAACAAGTACTATTACAACAACCATCTCATTAGAAGGTTTGAATGATATCTCTCATAAGGCAATGTTAAAATTCGATTGTCATGTTGAATGGCATGAACTTTATAAATTCTTAAAAGTTCAATTCCCAGTTACAATCAATGCTGAAACTGCAAATCATGAGACTCAATTTGGTATTACAAAGAGACCAACACATTTCAATACTTCATGGGATGTTGCCAAATTTGAGGTTTGTTCTCATAAATTTACTGATTTTAGTGATTTCAACTATGGTGTTACTTTATTAAACAATAATAAATATGGTGGATCAGTTCATGGAAATGTTATGACATTATCTTTATTAAGAGCACCTAAGAACCCTGATGCAAATGCTGATATTGGTAGCCATGATTTCAGTTATGCTCTAATGCCTCATTCTGGTAATTTAAGTCATGAAACAGTTAGAGCTGGTTGGGAATTTAATGATCGTGTTCCTGGTGTTTATTTACAAAACATTTCAATTTCAAGTTTGAAAAATAAGAAAGCTGAAGAATTAGTTAGTATTGTTGGTGATCCAAATTTAATTTTAAGTAACATAAAGAGAGGTGAAGATGATGATACTGCAATTGATTCTCATGGTATGCAATTAGATGATTTACCAAAGAAGTATAAAGGTCATAAAACCATTGTTTTAAGATTGTATGAATCTTTAGGTGGTGTCTCTAAGGCAACTATTAAGATTGGTAAACCGATCAAACAAGTGTTCAAGACAAACTTGTTGGAAGAGGAAAAAGAGGAGATTGTTCTTGCTGAGGGTAAGAATGAATTTGATGTTGTTTCGAGAGGTTTCGAAATTAGTACTTATAAGGTCATATTGAAGAAGGAATGAATTTTTTGTTTGGTTATTTGGTTATTTGTTTATTTGTTTATTGCAGGTCATTTTATGTTATTTGGTTTTAGTGTTTATGCTTTTTTTTTCTTTGTCTTTTATTTGATTGGAGGTTTTATTTGAAGGTTATCTTTTATTATTATTAGTTATTGGATTATTGTGAGCTTCTGTGAACTTGTATCTATGATTTTTTGTTTGAATCTTACTATTATTGTGCTTTACTCTTTTTGTGTTTTTTTCTTTCTTTTTTTTTTTCCAAAAAGTCGTTATATGGACTGTGTATTGCCTATTTTATTCAATTTGCCTTTTTCTTTGTTTTTTTTATATAAGTACAGTTCTATATGACAGGTTGATTATGAATGTGTAGAGAGTAAAAGATTGTAAAGAGCATTTCAAAGAGGTCGAGGGAAGAGAAAAGAGCGTGCGCACGTAGTTATTCGAGGCCTGTGGAGGGAGGTTAAATAGATCATTTCATATCTTTCACAGTTACTTTTTTTATTGTTTATCTTGGTAATTGAGTTCTATAAACATAACGTAGATATTCTATAGATGAGTCCCACACTGAAAGAAGAAAAATTGAAATACACATCTGATGATTTAGAGATTGCGAAACATATACGATATTTCAACAGATTTCTCGGAGTTTTACCATCAAAACTTGAATCTGAGGATTCAAATAAACTAGCTATAATATATTTCACATTATGTGGACTTGATTTATTACTACCTTCTAAAACAATAAGTGAAAAGTTAAAGTGTTTACATGATTATGTACCTAGGGAAGATTATATAGAATGGATATATAAACATCATGCAATTGAAACAAATGAATATTATGGATTTAGAGGTTCAAGCATATATGAAAATTCAGGTATTTATGATGTAATTAACTTAGCACCAACTTGTTTTGCATTACAGATATTAGTGTTGTTAGGTGATGATCTTACACGTATAAATAGATTGAAAACAATTAAGTATCTTAAAGATTGTCAGAGGAGTACTGGATCATTTGGGGCATTTCTCATGGCTGATACAGATGATGGAAAAGGTGGAGAAAGTGGAGAAGATGGAGATATTAAAGGGGATGATGATGTAAGGTATTGTATGATGGCATGTACAATTAGGAAATTACTCAAATGGGGACAATTTCCAAAAGATGATATTAGTAATTGTGATATTAATTTGAAATTGCTATATCAGTATGTAAGATCAACAAAAGCATTTGATGGTGGATTGGGTTCAAGTAGTGGATGTGAATCTCATGCAGGTTTAACTTTTTGTGGTTTGGATGCTTTAAAATTAAGTGGATTACTAGAAGAGGGAGAAGATGGGAAGAGTTGGAGTGATTGGAGTAATACAGTTGATTTTTTAGTACATCGACAAATTTCATTTAATCAATATAATAAAAGAGAATTAGAGGAGAATGAATATGCAGATATAGAAGATAATGGAGGATTCAATGGACGTTTAAATAAATATGCAGATACATGTTATGCATTTTGGTGTATTGGATCATTAAATATTCTCGGATTTGTAGAATTGATTGATAAAGATTCAATTATTGAATTTTTAATTAATCAAACACAATCTAAAATTATGGGTGGATTTTGTAAGACTAATGATAAAGATGAATTACCTGATCCTTTACATTCATTTTTAGGTTTATGTGCTTTAAGTTTACTTAAATTTGATAAAGTTAATGAATTGAATGTTGATTTTGTTTTATCTAAGAGAGCTGTTGATGAATGGATGAAATTAAAATTTTAATCATTATTATTATTAATATATATACGTTTTTTTTTTTTTGTAATTTTTCTATCTAAAAAACATTATTATTATATACATGAATTTGAATCATTAACAAGGGCTGGATTGGAATTGTTTTTTTTTTTCCTCTTAATATATATAGAGATATAGATTAAAATACAGATATACATGAAATAATTTTATTATTTATAATTTAATCAGTTCTTCATAAATTCCCCAAGCTATAGCAGCACTAACAGCTTTTCTAACTAAACGTAAACTCAGACCATCAAATAATCTAGTCCAAGAATCATTAATTAATAACATTGCTGTCTTTTTAAAAGTTGTAAATTTTGTTGGATTTAATTGCATATTTGTTTTAATTGTATCAAATGGTGCTGTTATACCTGTTGCCATACATGATGAAAATATAGCTGATGAACTATTAATTATAGCTGATGTTGAAGTATTAAATAATAAATCATTGTTATTATTAATATTATTGGATTTGTTTAAATTGAATATTACTGGTGCTAATGATTTAAATTGTTGATAGAAAAGTATATACAAACCAGCATAAGGAGCATCTCTAAGAGCAGTTGCACCAAAACCTCTAAAAAATCCAACTAAACCTTCATTTTTAAAAATTTCATTTGTTGCATTAAATAAAGATGAATAATTATATAAATTAGATTCAAATCTAACTTTTAAAATTGTAATTGGCATTGTAATAAATCCAACTAAACCTCTTGCAAACATACCTGTTAATAAATCTTCAGTTGGTGATAATTTAGGTAATTTTGATGATGATTGAATATTTAAATTTGATGTTGATGTTGATGTTGATGTTGAAGTTGATCCAATTGGATGTTTTAAATTAGATATACTCGTTCTAATACCATTAAGTGAAGCTAAATATAATGCACTACCAATAGATGTACGTAAAGCACTCGGGAGTGTACCTCTCCATAAATCTTTAAATGATGTTAATGATTGATAAACAGATTTTATAGATCTTGTATCTGATGATTGTTGTAGTCTAGTTTTAACTAAATCTAATGGTTGTAAAGTAATTGCAGATGTAAGTCCACCTGCAAAACCAGATATTAAATGCCTTGTAGTTTTGCGGTCTGATGACATTTCTTCTTTGAATTATTGAAAAATTAAACCAAAAAACCAAGTACCAAAAAACAAAAAAAAGGAAAAAACAGCCAAAAACACAAAATTTCAAACTTTTTAATTATTCTATAGTTTAGTGTGGGGGTAATAACGACGATAATGTAACATAAAACCTCAATGTGGTTTGAGAGCAAGTACTAGATGATATGCCAGTATACCCTATAAAGCTATTCAAAGCAAGTAACAACCACTCCAAGATAAAAGCACAATAAGAGTGAAAAACTCTGAAAAACACTACTTACTGTGGAAGAACAAACCCAAGTATATAGAAAGATCTCAAAAGAGTAACAATATCAGTATTAACCCAATCCCGAGACTGCAAAATAAATAATTTTTGTATGCTATTTATTTGACGTGCGTCGCTTATTTACGTCGATCGTCTGTTCATTTTTTTACCCGATTATAATTGGGGTTAGTTTTTAACACTTTTTCGTTATCCCCTCTTTTAGTTGTTACTACTATTAGTTGATATGCAATCAACACTTCCATTTTCATTTTGTAAAATCTGTAGCTTGTGAATTTCAAAAATAAAAAAAGTAAAAAAAACTCAGTTAAAATTTATTTAACTGGCAAAGTAAGTAAGTAAGTAAGTAAGTAAGTAAGAGGGAATCGATGATGTAAAGAGAAATAAGATAAACGCAGAATGTAGACTAAATAAAGCTTAAATCAAAAAACAAAAATAAGGAAAAGGAAAAGTAAAACGCTTTACTAAAGAGTGAAAGAAAAGTGGAGAAATAATGTTATGTAGATGTAGCAAAAAAAACAAAAAATAAAAGTACTCGTGAATATCTTAGAATCCACCCATATCCATATCACCAAAACCAGGTTCAGGAACAAAACAAACATCAGGTGTCAGAGCATCAGCTAATAAGACACCACCAAGCAGACCTAAACCAGCACCAGCAACCATACCACCCATACCTCCCATACCACGACTTTGTTGTTGTTGAGGCTGTTGTTGAACATAAACAGGTTGTTGTTGAGCATACATTGGACGTTGACCGTACATTGGTTGTTGACCATACATTGGTTGTTGACCACCATACATTGGTTGTTGACCACCATACATTGGACGTTGACCGCCATAACCTTGTTGTTGTTGTTGACCATAACCTCTTTGTTCACCATGACGTTGTTGCTGTTGTTGTTGTTGTTGTGGAGCCGATTGAGATTTTCTTTTACCGTGAGATTTTTCATCGTTATGAGCATCAGAAGGTAAATTTAAACCAGAAGTTGTAGAAGTGACAGACTTGCGATCACCAATTTTTTCCAGATTTGAAGGATCTTTTGAAGGGGTTTCAGAAGAAGCATATGGAGGTGGAGCATCTTCCGAAGCCATCTTAGTTCCATCAGGTTGAGTCCATTGTGATTTACCCGTTGATTCATCGACATAGAACCATTCTGTTGTAAAATTAAAAAATTGAAAATAAGATAAAATGTTAGTAACTTAATCAAAATGTCCAAGAAAAAAAAATTACACAAAAAAAACTAAGCTTAGCTTCTATTGAAGATAAGATAAGATTGAGAAATAGTGTGAGAGAGAGAGAGAGATTTTACTTACCACTATATTGATCATCCCAGACGGCGACCCAGCCTTTAGGAACGATCGGTTTATTACTTTTCACACCCATTGTAATTAATAAAAGAATAAATAAAGGAAATCTAATGAAATAAAATGAAATAAAATGAAGATAAATAAGTTGAAATCAACCAAGATCAAAGAAAAAAGAGAATTGGAAACGGGGAAATAGCTCAACGGCAATCGAACCAAAAAACTACAAATTTATCGATTATATATATATATATGGAGAGCATATATGCGTCTCACTCACTCACTCACTCATCCAGTAATCGAGTAATCACTCATACGTAATCACATATCACAGATCACAAATCACTGCGTCACAGAGTCACAGGCACAGCCGAGCTCAGCCAGCTTTCCCGCCATACTAACAACTGCTGCTTCACAAAATAATATTTAATCTAGAAGGGTCTCCACCGTCCCTGTCCCTGTCTCTGTCCCTGTCTCCCTGCCGCCTTCAGTACGTGATTCCTAGTCTCCGTTACCTGCCAGGCTGCTAGGCTGCTAGGCTGCTAGTAATACCTCTGACCTCTGTATTTATCCAGTCTCTCCTCCGTGGCCAGGTAGCCGAGCTGCCAGGACGCAGGACTTAGAAACTAGGAGAGCACGCTGCGTAAAATAATTATCGCAATAATCCTTCACTGTTCAGCCCCTGTAAATGAAAGCATATATATATATATATATATATTGAAATATATTTCGTCATAGTTTTATTATGATACAAAAAAATGTATATAGATAGATATGTATATATATATTGCTATATGCAAATTACAAGTTGCAAGTGGGTGATATGATATATCCTGGCAGTGCTGCGCCACGTACCTACTCGCTTACTGAGAGTGAGAAGTTGGTATCTTGCTAAAGAGAGGGGGGTGGGAACGATACGGCATGTGACATCCCGCGGTAGACGGGAACAACCGGACAGAAGAGACGAAAAACAAAACATATCACGTGAGTATATATCATGTGACAGAGAGAATATTAAAATATATATTTATAGAAACATTCTAACATGCTCTACTAATTAACAATAGAAGAATGCAATATCGCCTCACGAATCACATATAAATATAGATATATAGAATAATATGTTAGATAATCAAAATAAATAAACGTCGCCGACTGATCACGATTCGCCACCGCCGCCGCCATCGCCATCACGGTTCGCCGCCAACTTTCCAAGAACTTAGAAGTTCCAACCTCCATCCAAGCTGCAGCACCAAGTTCCAACGGCCCGTGCCGTCACGACTCGCCTCCCTGAAATTCAGAATCCCGCTGAGTCACCTGAAGTCTGACCCCCAGTCTCGTCTCGTCTCGTCTCGAATCTCCAGACTGGGCCCAGAATCCCAGCGACTCTTAGAAAAAAGCTCCCAATAATAGTAATACTAGCAATAATAGCAACCACAATAACAAGCGGCGAGGACAACAAGAGAAAGACAAAGGGAATTAATTATACAAAGAAACAAACAAATAAACAAAGAAACAAAATAAATAAATAAATAAATAAATGGAAATAAATGGAAATAAAATCAAACAAAAATAAAAAAAAATATCGAAAGCGCAGACGGGAAAAGAGAAAAAATAGTGGCTCTCCTCCCTGTTTTCGTTTTTTGTTTGGCACTTTTTGGGTTTTGGTTTTGGTTTTTTGTATGGCTGGCTCCTCACTGTTTTTTTTTGTTTTGTCTTGTCCTTTTGTTTGTCTCGTTAGTTTTTATTTGTCTTGTCTTGTTTGTTTGTTTGTTTGTTTGTTTGTTTTCTATTTAGCTTCCTTCTTCCTTCTTCCTTCAATTGCTATAATTTCTTGTTTCCATAATATTTATTATATATTATATTATATATATATATATATATATATATACACTGATTTATATTCAGTCAATTTGTCTTTTCTCTTCCCCCAGAAGGTTCGGTTGCTTATTCTCCTTGTTACTTAACTTCTGTATATTAAGTAAGGGCTTTAACACATACACACATAAATTATCCAGATATAATATATAAATAAATATATATATATATATATTTTTATACACAGTATATTATACCTCTTTCAACCGTTCCCCTTCCCATTCCCTTTCCCATTCCCATTCCCATTCCCATTTACCTATCTTTTTTTTTTCCCTTTGATGCCAAGTTGCATTTTTTCTTTATCATTTCCCTCATTTTACATCATTTAATCACCATCAATTGGTCTATTTTTAATTATTACTATTATTATCATTATTTTTATCATTACCATTATAATTATTTGCTAAAGTTTGCACTTGCATCTTGTTTTTTAAATCCATCATAATTTATTGATTTGTGTTTTTCTTTTCCCACTTTTTTTCTTGGCCCGATCCATCCATTCATATTGATTATAATTAATATCTAAAAATATCAATTATAACATTAATAGTTTTTGAACAACATCACAAGAATAACAAGTCACTCAAATATTGTCTGCCTTTATTTTTTTTCCTTTTTTGTTTTCTCTTATCTTATCTTGTCTTCTCATAATCATTTAATATTTATACACCCCATTAATAATTGGTTTTATATTTTTCAAGTATTTTTAACCTTTTTTGTTTTTCATATTTCATATTTCATAGTTGATAATTGGCGTGTCTTTAAATGTCTGAATCATCTTCCCCTGGTAAAGTTTCTTTAACCACCTGGTGGAAACAATTTAAAAAGAATGAACAACTGAATTCTCCTCCACCTATATCTGCTCGTTTGAGTAATAGCAATAGCACTCCATCATCTTCAATATCTATAAATTCTGGTGGTCAAAATTCAACATCTCCATTATTATCATCTTCAGCTGGTTCACCAACAAGACCATTTTTAGGTTATAAATCACGTTCTTCTCATTCCGTTAGACCTTTATCTTCTTATATGGAAAATAATCATTCTCAAGAAAGAATTAGACAACAAAGAGATAGTTTTTTACATCAACGTCAAATTGATTATGTTGGTGATTCAACAGTTTTTGGCTGTTCTTTAAGTGAATCAATTAAAATTGCCGAAGCTAAAATTTATATTAGTAGTGATAAAGATGGTTTAATTAGATATGGTAGAATTCCAAGAGTTGTTGCACTTTGTGGATCATATTTGAAAAAAAATGGTCTTGATATAGAAGGTATATTTAGAGTTGCAGGTTCTACTAAAAGAATTAAACAATTACAACTTATATTTTCAAGTCCACCTGATTATGGTTCAAAAATAGATTGGGATGGTTTTACTGTTCATGATGCTGCATCATTATTTAGAAGATTTTTAGGTTCATTACCTGAACCTTTGATTCCATTAGAATTATATGAATCATTTAGAGAACCTTTAAGATCAAGACCTTCAATTGTTAAATATTTAAAAGATAAAGAGAAAAAAATGATTGATTCCGAAAATGGATCTGAAGAGATTAACACTAACACGAACTTTAATAATAATAATAATAATAATAACAACAATAATTTAACAAATATAAATGTGCCCAATTTAAAGAATACTAATAACACTCATCCAAAATTATCTGAAGAAGAAATTAGATTGAAAAAGAAAGCAAAGAAAGAAAAATTAAGAAAGGAAAGAAAAGAGGCTTTAAAAGAATATGCTCAATTATTTGAAAGATTACCAGAATTACAAAGACAATTGTTATTTTATATCTTGGATTTATTGGCTATATTTAATTCTCATTATGAAAAAAATTTAATGCCTGCTAAAAATTTAGCTGCCATTTTTCAACCATCTATCTTGTCACATTCAAATCATGATATGTCACCTGAGGAATATGCTTTATCTTCTTTAGTTATTGAATTTATGATTGAATATTCTTATAAGATTTTACCTGCGGCACAAGCTGCACAAGCTTCAAAAGATACAAAGGATGCAGCAGCAGCAAAAGCAGCAGCAACAAAAGCAGCAACAGATGCAAAAGCGGCAGCATCAACATCAGCAAATAAGACACCAACTACAGATTTAACTTCAGCTAAACAAGCTTCTCAAAAAACAATTAATACAGTTTCTACAACAGCATCAACTGCAACTGCTACATCAGACTCTGTTATACCTCCTTCACAAGCATCAACTTCATCACTACCTCCAAGAACAACATACATCACAAGAAAACACAGTAAGTCATTATCATCTGTTCAGTCTCCATCAGATATGCTTAGAGTTAACAATTCCAGTGTAAGATTGAAATTAGTACACTCAAATAATACAGATGAATTAGATTCTGCTGTTGAAACTGAAGATGATGAAATGTCAAGACCTTCAATGTCATTAAATAATCGTCCATCGATACAATCTATCATAAGTCAAACATCACTGTCTCCTATAAAACCATCTCCAATAACAACACAGTTACCACAACAACAATCTTCTCCACCAAAGACAGTGGTATCAATGGAAAGACCACCCGCTATCAAAGTTGACTCCTTTGGAGGACACTCTGTAACTAGTACATACTCTAAGGAATCAGAAACTAAATCGACTAATACTGGATCACCTGGTTCTAATAGTGCAAACGTTGCAAACGTTGTTTCTTCTTCACCATCTCATATATTGCATGGGTTAACAAAACCTTTAAATTTCTTAAATTCACCAAGATTAAGAGCGTCATCAATTGATGATAATTTAAGCAAACAGTCAGAATCAGCAAATTCGATTACACCAGCAACAGAATCTGAATTAAATTCAACCTTATTTTTATATGCTGGGTCAGGAGATGATGAAAGAGAATCCAGATGGGATTCATCTTCTGGTCCGACTACTGGTAATGGTGAAAGAAAGAATTGGTTTAAAAAACTAAGATCGAGATCTAGTTCTAAGAATAGAAAATGAATCCTTTTGAAGTTGATTTCACTTTTGTAAGATAATTTTGACTTTTTTTTATTTATTATTTATTTACTTATTTATTTATTTATGTTTTTTTTTGCTTATATGTGTATAAAATGATTCCGCTTATGTCTTTTTTTTTTCTTCTTCTTTTTTTTTACTACTTATCCTCTATCGAACGAGTTTTCTTATTTACGTGTTTAATGATGTTCATTCTTTTCTCATCCTTTTCTGGAAAGGACTTTCTTTTTTTTTAAAAAAATGGGAGCTATAAAATATAAATTATTGGATAATACGACTTTTATAATTTACTTCTAATAACTCATCTATACATTAACTAATCTAACACAATAAGGCCATCATCTTCATCATCAACTGTATCAATCTTCAACTTCTTTGTCGGTTGAGCGTCATTTTCAGCATCTTCTGAGGCCAATCTCTTTTTAGAGACAATTTCAATTCCATCCTCATCATCATCTTCTAGCAAGATGACACCATCTTCAACAATTTCTTCATTTTGATTTTGATTTTCTTCATCATCATCTTCATCTTCTGTATTTGGAGTGATTGGTTTTCTCAGTTTAGGGATCTCCAATTCAGGTAATTGAATTTCGTTAATTTTATCATTATCAATAATATAGCATTCAACCATATTTAATGATTCATCTGAGTCACCAATTAATAAAGTATCATCATTTGAGAAGAATTTAATTAAATATTCATCTAAATTATCATCGAAATCATAATCATAGATTAAAGAACCTGATTTAGTAACGATTGAAATATCATCTGAGTAATTATATTTTTCAATGAATGAATCTTTAAATTGTTTTAATGTTGTTGATTTAAGATTTAAATTTATGATGAATCTAGTTATTGAACAAGCTCTACATGATACATTTGGTGGTTCTAAATTTGAAGAATTAACAAATTTATTAGTTGAATTACTACCTGAATCGAAAGTAATTTTACTTTCATTTATATTAGGTATGTGAATTGAAGATAATGCTGAAAATCCAGCAAAGATTGCATTTGTTGTAGCCACGGCAGGTATGATATTACCTGCAATTTGCTTAGTTTCGAACTTTGATTTTAATGGGATGTTGAATATAAATGAACGTAAATTTGAAGATGCTAAGACAAAATCAAGTGTTGGATCATCATCTTTATCGAATTCAATTGGCGTTTTACGTTTAGATAAGGTTTCAATTGATGATATTAAAAGTTCGATGTTTTGTTTCGGAGTTAATGGTTTTTGATCAGATGGTTCATTTGGTTTTTCTGAATCATCTTGTTGTAATAGAATGGTTTTATAGTCAAGTGGTGTTGGTTTTGTTCTGTTTGTCCATAACGTTTCAATTTTTAGTAATCTTTCAATATCATCAATGAATAATTTTTCAATAATTGTGTATATGTATGAAATATCATTTGAATCAGATGAATCAGATGATGATGATTGAATTAATTTTTTCAATTCAATTAATTCATTTGTTTCTTTTAAAAGTGCATCGAGTTCTTCTTTATCATCGGTATCTGAATTTGTAACACCGAGCTTTTGTTGATCTTGTTCTTCATCTTCATCATCATCTTCACCGAATAATTGAGGGAATAAGAAATTCTTAGCCCAGGTTATACAATGAACCGGTTTAGAAGGTGTTGATCTAATTGTACAAACAGGGAAAGTCTTTGGTGTCTCCTTTGGAACACATTCAAAACATTCAGTTAAATAAGGATAAATTGGTTGAACTTGACCTTTTAAACCGGTTGTACCTGATTCAATCAATGGAATATTAATAAACAATGCAATTTTATTAACGTAAAATCTAGCTTCAAGATTATCTAAAGCATTAAATATAATATCAAATTGTTGGAAAAAAGATAATGGGAATTGTGATTTATCCATTATATTACCATGCCATGCAATCAATTTACTTTTTAAATTAAAACTTTCAACTGCTTTTATAGCAGTTAAAGATTTCGAACTTTTAATATCTTTTTGTCTGAATAAAAATTGTCTATTTAAATTAGATAAATCAATTGTGTCTAAATCAAGTACATGAATTTCACCATAATTCATCATTATTAAATCTTTTAATAATTCACATCCTATACCTCCTGCACCGACTAAAAGAACTTTAGATGAATTTAATTTCTTTAATTTCTCTTCCCCAAATATACGCTCTATAAAACTATCGTATGCCATGTTGATAATATAATGAATATTTGAACCTAAACAAAGAATGAATAAACAGACAAAGATGATCGAAAGTCATGAAATATAGAAACAAATCAAATTGGAAGCCAAACCAAAATCAAAAATCGACGCGACGCCTCAAGATTTAAGACGCGGCAAGTCGACCGAAAAACGCGACGACGACGGCAGCATTCCACGCAGATTTCCATTTCAAATTTCCATTTCAGCTGTGCTTTTTCCATGTGGTTTAATTTGGTGTCTTTGTTGATTGTTTTATTTTGAGTTGCTTTACGTACTGTTCTCGATTCAACCACTTAATTAATCACTCAATTTACTAAATATGTCCGTGGATAAATATTCTGTCATTTTACCAACTTATAACGAAAAGAAAAATTTACCAATTATAACGTATTTGTTAGCAAAACATTTCAAAGCTAATAACTTACAATGGGAAATTGTTATAGTTGACGATAACTCCCCTGATGGTACACAAGAAGTTGCAAAGCAACTAATTAAATTATATGGACCAGATCATATTCAATTAAGACCAAGAGCAGGTAAATTGGGTTTAGGTACTGCTTATATTCATGGTTTACAATTTGTTACTGGTAATTTTGTTATTATTATGGATGCTGATTTTTCTCATCATCCATCTGCCATTCCTGAATTTATTAAAAAACAAAAATCAGGTAATTATGATATTGTTACAGGTACAAGATATGCAGGTGATGGTGGTGTTTATGGATGGGATTTAAAGAGAAAATTAATTTCAAGAGGTGCTAATTTCTTAGCTACTGTTGTTTTAAGACCAAATGTTTCTGATTTAACTGGTTCCTTTAGATTATATAAAAAGGAAGCTTTAGCTAAAATTATTGGTGCTACTAAATCTAAAGGTTATGTTTTCCAAATGGAAATGATGGTTAGAGCAAGATCATTTGGTTTTACTATAGCTGAAGTTCCAATTTCTTTTGTTGATAGATTATACGGTGAAAGTAAATTAGGTGGTGATGAAATTATTGGTTATTTAAAAGGTGTTTGGACTTTATTCACTACTGTTTAAAAGAAAAAAAAATATATCCTACTTACTTCTCTTTTTAGTTTAAAAATTTTAATTTCAAAATTTTGCGAATTATATTATATTATTTCATATTTAATTATTATACATGGTAAATTAATAATTTGTACATCTCGTTTCATTATGTGTCACTTGACATTTTAAAGAGCAAACCCTTGCTGAACATTTAATACATGAACTAAATGATGTATTACCACAAATAGTGCATAATTTTCTAGCTTTAAATTTATCAGGTTTAACCTCTGTCTTATTTAAATATCTTAATTCCGTTTTATCTAATTCATCTAAATAATTTGTCCAATTTTTTTTTGAATTTAGTATTCTTCTCACAGCAACTGAAGGTTTTGTACATCTTGTAGTTGTAAGATTTTTAGAATGAGTTGAAGTTAAAGAATTAAAAGATTTTGGAACTTCAAATTTTGCATTATTATTATAATTTTCTGAATTTAATTCTTCAAATCTTTTAATTGATTTTCTTTGTTCAGCTTGATTAATTAATCCATTCATTTCTTGTTCATATTGTTGTTGTAATTGAGCAGCTGCATCAACAGATGATTCTTTAGCTTGTTCTGATTCTAATTGTAATTGTTGTTGTTGTTGTTCATTAGATTGTTGTAATGCAGATATATTATAATTTATTCTCTTTCTTTTAGAATTCGATGTTCTTTGACTATGACCATTATGACTATTATTATTATTATTTAAATCATTTGTCGAATTTTGATTGTTTGGATGAATCGCTGTTGAAGATACAGGTACACTAGTTGCACTTGGTGTTGCATATTGATATATAGATGAAAAATATTGATTTGGATTCCGTCCTTTTATCACTTCTTCTACAACATGCATTATTTTTGATCAATAATAGATAGATATATCAATCTAATTAGTTAAACTAGAAGAAGCCTATTCCTGTGATTTAAAAAGAACGCCTTAAAGATAATGAAAAATAGCCAGCTATATAAAGAATCAAGGCTCAATTCTCAAAAAGTCGATCGACTTGAAAGTCCACCATGTGGTGATTAATCGACGCGTCGAAATAAGTAAAAAAAATTCATCTTTGTTTGTTGCTTTACTTACAATGGTCACTTGACATTAGGCAAAAGGCCCGTTGTATATATATATAAGTGATATTACCCTCTTTCTTTTTTACTTTTTAAAAAAACTAAATATTTCAAATTAATCGCCTGTATTTTTTATTTGTTTGTTTGTTTGTTTCTATCTAGCAACTGTTACAAATATACATAGAAAAGATAAACCAGCCTACTCTACGAATACAGCATTTTTCATAACTTCATGTAAGAAGCCAACAACTTCTCCTAAGCACCTATAATCACAAGCAACAGAATTTCTTAAATAAACCAATGTACAATCACTTGGATCCTTTATTGTAATCTTTTTTTCACCATTAAAATATTGATTTAACGTATTTATCACTTTTTCATTAAATGCTTTAACATTTTCATCAGTTGAAAGATCTGTCATTGAAGTTTCTAATTGAATAATAAATAATGATTTTGTTAAAGATAATAATCTAGTCTTATGACGTAATTTTATTGTTAGATTAATTCTGAATTTTTCAAAACGTAATTTTTTCTCAAGTTTCTTATCTATACTTTTATAATATCCAATCTTTAACATTTCAAAATCATATAAATTTAATTCAAATCCGGATGCTGGAGACATCTTTAAATCTGAAACTTCCTTATTTGGTGATGAATTGTTATCAATAAATTCAGACATTGATTTACTTCTCTCTGCAATTAATGTATCATACAATTTGAATAAAGGTAATGATAGTTTTAAATACACAATTAATTTTTTAATCCTTGTAAAATCATTAGATACAATATCATTTAAATATTTCCAACAATGTCTATGTGGATTTAAAGGTGGTAATTCAATTGAAACAGAATCTTGATTTTCGTTCAAAATAATTAATGTAATTGATTCATCAGTTGTAGATCCATATTGAAATGACATTCTTGTAAGTGATATATTTAAAACTTTCAACGTTTGATCATTACTTATAAGTTGTAACAAAGTCAGTAAACTAGATAGTTTGTTTAAAACTAATAATGAATCACCCAATATTGAAACTTCTGATCCACTAGGAACCGATAATACAGTTGGAATAGTAGCTGACATTGGTACTAATCCATTATTAAATTTCAATTTATCAGCTAAATTTATCTTAGAATTAACTTCAAAGATTGAAGTCATTGGATTCAATTGGATAGAATTATTTTTATCATCAGTAAACGATATATTGGATAATTTTAATTCATTTTGTAATTTACCAAATATTGAGATATCTAATTGGTTATTCTTAATTGAAATAGAAAGAACCAAAGAATCTCTACAATTTGGTATATTAAATAATGATCTATTATTTAAAACAATCAAACTATTTTCTTCTTTCTTCTCTTGATCATCAAGATTCAAATTGAAATTCTTAAGCATAAATGATTTAACAGCAGGATCACTATTATCCGCAATTTTCAATTTACATCCCAATGTTTCCAACTCTGTTATTATCAAATTAGATAATAGTTTAGATGTTGTCATTTTAACCAAGGATAATAAACTTGAATAATCGTACTGTGATTCTTCACAATCTAATGAAATTCTTTCAGCCCATGAAATAGCCCATTGTCCAGTAGATGATTTTATTCTTGAACACCACCAATCAATATCTGAAGAATAGCCAGATATACCAACAGTTAAAAACCAACCTGATGGCCATTCTTTCCGTCTATAAAATTTTAATATTAACAATTGACTTGCTAAATTTTTTTGTTTTAAATATCCATAATTGATATTTAACTTATTTAATTCATTATTTGCTAATTTAATAACTTCAACATTGATCCAACCTGTTGCACTCAACATTGATGATAACTCATTTAATTGGATTTGTAATCTTAAACTCAACAATCTGAAAGAAGTAAGTCTTGGATCCTGATTGATCTGTCTTGTAATCATATTCATTAGAGGTGTTGGATTTTGGAAGTACCCTTCACCAGATAATGAATCTATACTATATATAACAGTTCTACTGTGGCTGACATTTACTATCAGTTGAGAATTATTATAAACTGTTAACATTTTTTCAACTTTTTCAACTTTTTCAGTCAGATCATTTTGAATTTCAAGAACATTAATCTCAATATGTTTCTTAATGATACCTCTAACCAAAGATTCAATATTAATTATACCAGTTTCTGGATTCATCAATTTCAAATCGTGATTTTCATTCAACATTCCTTCTTTAATCCATCTAAATCCTAAATCATTATCTTTAAATTTTCCAATCTCTATAGTGGATTTTGCAGATTTACGTTTAAGCCAATACGTTATCACAACAAAACATTTTTCTGCATTATATGAATGTGTTAAATGACCTTTCCAAAGTCCCATACGTAACTGAACCAATTGTCTATGTAAAAGATATATTTTGCAAGTAATAGAATATGAATGTAGTAAATTGAATAAACCAGTCAGACCGTTTTTGCTCAATTCTAAATTGGCAATTTTTTCCAAATGATGGAATGTCTGTCTGGGAAGTGAAGTTATAGATGGTATTAATTCATTGTCTTTAGATTGGAAACCTAATTTATAATCCACTAAAAAGAAATTGGAATCTGGAGAATCATCAGCTATTGAAATGGAACATTCAAATGAATTAGGTATACTGAAATTGACTCTACCATTTTGAACTTTATAATTATAAAATTGAATAGGAAGGAATTCTTGTAATGCCATTTTGGTTGACAATTCAACGTTCAAATATTTTAACGTTTTCAATATTAGAGAAGGGTTTAATTGTTTCTGTGGTAAATAATTATATGTTGATAGCTGTGGTCTTCCTTTAATTAAAACTTCCAATGCAGTTAGTAAATCAGGATTTGGTAATTTGGCAGAAACCAATGATTGCTTTATTGTACCAACTGACATCAATGCATTTGTTATCAATTGATTTTGCTCTCGCAACCAAACAAATAAATCAATCAATTTTTCAATACTCTTGGAATTTCTAGCCCATTTACACAGTACATATAATCTAACAAAATTCTCTCTGATACGAACCAAAAGGTCCAAAAAGTTCTTCTTTTTAATATTATCTGATTGTGAATTTGATTGTAAAGTTTTAATGAATTCTTTTAATTGTTTGTAAGTATTCAACGCTTGTCTTTCCAGTATTGTGGATAACGATGTGACATTTGCAGAAATATGAGGAATCGGAGGTGGGGATTGAGACGTGTAAGTCACCGGAGTCATACTATCCAAGTCTCCTTGATGCGATTCAGACATATCCTTCGGTTCTTTAAAAGAAGATTCGTTAGGCGTGGCAGGAGTTTGTTCCTGTTGATTTTCTTCATATGACTGATGATTAAGCGTAGCTTGATGCACTTCAGCGGACATCTTGAATAAATTTCAGTTGACCAGTTGAAATAAACTTGAGTGAAAACTTTAGGAATACAGGATAAAAAAAAAAGGAAACAAGAAAAAAAAGAGGGAGATAAATGAATACCACTATTTGAAAATATTCAGCAATGAATGAACTTAGGTGGTGGTACAAAATTCACGAAAAAAAATGTTATTATGTCTTGTTAATTGAAGTCAATTATTAGCGCTGAAGAGGTGTGAAATACGCAACACGGTGTGTGAAACTATAATTATCAAACAAATATCGGATCCACCAATTGCTCCACCAAAAGATACGAAAGTCCAGAAATATCACCACTCAATCTAAGGAGCATAACGGACACAGATCAAGAGAGCACAAAGCAACGGCCACCAACGTAGTAGACAAAGACAGCCATGAGAGTTCAGCCCTCTCTCTGCCTCAAAAGCTCCAAGAAAACACTCAAGTGGCTCCTCCCTCCCTCAGTGATCATCGCTCACTGAGTTTTGTGTTTTTTTTGGTTTTTAAGTCGCTCACCCTTTTGGTTGCTGAGTCATCTGCTGAGTCAACTTATTATGGGTCCTCTCCTCGGATGAATATTCCCTATTTTGATCATGGATGGCTCTCTCCAGGCTTTGGGCTCGCCTGGGCCCTTAGGGTTCCTGCCCCCAAGTTATCTGGATTCCACCTTGATTCAACCTCGGGCCACTTTGATTACTGCTTGCAGCGTGCCGGAGTGTGTTCAATAGAGTGTTATTAACTTGCTTTATAGAGGGCTTCACTATAAAGCGGTAAGTAAAAGTCCAGCCACAGCACGAATGTCGCAGATCATCCCTGGATCACCACAAGCATCAGATAATTCAAGCCAGAAAAAGCAGCCTGACACAGAACTACGAGACAACACTGCCCACGATGACAAGTTTGCCAGTCAAGATAGCGTCAAATTTGACAATATGAACGATTCTAGTAACATAAACGGAAAATCACAAAATCCACGTATATTATCAGTCACGACAACGACGCCGAACCTTGACAGTCTGAGATTAGGTGGTCACGGATCAAATGATCTTTCCACATCTAATGATAAGGATGAACAAGTGCATATTCCTGTAGCCTCAGCTAAAATTGAACCAAATTCGCCAACATTTATGAATGGTTCTCCGATGACAGAATCAATGAGTGCTGGATTGTTCACAGAGGTTCAACATTTGCCGTCTCCGTTATATTCTACATTGGGAAGGGGAACTTTTGATTCGAGTTCCCATGGTTCCGATAGCCCACAAAGTACTCTAAATATAAGGAAAACCAGAGACAGATCAACTATTAGATCAATTGCACACACAAGATATGTGTCAGAGATGCAACCTGATGATGTCAATGCTGCCAAGAGGGATTTTTCATTCGGTCCCATAAAACCAGTGCAAAGAATTGCCTCCATTCCATTACAGTCACCAATTTTACAAGAAAAAGCTTTTAATCAATTTCAAAGTTTGGATGAGGAAATAGAGGAACCGGATAATAAACCTATAGAAGAAGAAGAAGAAGATACAGTTCCGATAATCGCCACGTATTCAACTTTTGATCTTGAAACACATGAACATCAAACTTGGAAATGTACAAAAGAGATTGGTAAAGGTTCATTTAGTAAAGTTTATCTTACCAAAGATCATAAAGCTGCTGTTAAAGTATTGAAGATTCCGCCATATGATGAAGAGACTAAACTTCGTATTCAAAGTGCATTAATTAGAGAATTGGGATTATTAACTGAGATCCAACATCCAGCTATAATTAAATTGATTGGATCGAATTCAAAATTAACGAAGGGACAAGTCATTATGGTTATGCCGTATTATCAAGGAGGTGATTTATTTACATTTTTACTCAAGAATAAACCACAGCAATCCAATGCTACGGTATATAGAACAATATTTGCTAATATTGCATCTGCTGTTAAATACTTACATGATCGTAATATATGTCATAGAGATATCAAACTTGAAAATGTCTTGTTAATAGATTCAAGCATTGACCCAAATCATTTACAAAAGGGTAATGTGGTGGCTGTATTGTCAGATTTTGGATTATCAAAGAGAATAGATCCCGAAGAACCTCTCTTAACAATGCGGTGCGGATCAGAAGATTATGTCTCACCTGAATTATTACTAGGCCTCCCGTACGACGGTAAGCAAAATGATTGTTGGTCTTTGGGAGTGTTATTATATGCTATGCTTGAAGGCAGGTTACCGTTTGATTTAGTTCCAGGTACAAAAGTGGTTCGTAGAAAAAACGTGAGACCTGCTCATCGTATTGCAATGGTTGCATGGGATTGGTATTTATTAAAGGATAGCGATGAAATGAATGGTTACGATTGGAATGAGGCAAAGGATGTCGTTAATAAGCTGCTTGTTAAACGTGATACTAGAATAGATATTGATGGCGTTTATTATAGTAGTTGGTGTGATGGATACACTTTATAAAAAATGCATTGTTTTCATATATATATATATATATAATTTTAAAGGCTTCATTAATTAATGTTGGATTTCATAGGGAGAGAGAATTTATATATTTGTTGATTCTATTTATTTATTTATTTATTTATATATAGTAGTAATAAACTATAATAATTACATTATATTATGCTTTTCAAAAAAAAATTCTAATCTGCTTAAAGCGACTCTATACGACGATTAATATCCTGTTGCTTTTCTATCATTTCAATCATTATATCATATTTTAAATTCAAGAGTTTTATTATATTGTCATTTCTTTCACCAGTCACTCTAGTAAACCTGGTAACTTGTCTCTTATTAGAGCCATAACCGATTTGAGCCAATTTAGCACAACCTATTGAACCAGTTAATTTTGCATCAATATCGTTTAAAATAACAACATTAACATTTTCGGTAACTAAGGATAAATCTAATAATTTTAAAAATCTATTATTTTTAGCTTGACTTCCTGAAACTATCAATGTTTCTAAATGGAAGCCCTTTTGTAAGAAGCATTTAACCATTAGTCTTGTTTGTAAAGCCAAATACTCTAATATCAAAAGGTATTTTTCAACTAATCCTCTTGTGTCATTATAAGTCAATGGATCACCAATTATTAAACTTGATAATTTACTATCATTGTATGGTGTTCTGTTTCCAAAATAATCACCAATAAATAACTTTTTTTGATTAATTATCCATTCTGAAGAGTAATTACCTCTTTTGACAAGTTCACTAACTTCAGTATCTAAGATTTCAAAAACATTCAAAGTTGGGTATTTATCTTGTAATTTATCAACTACAATTTGAAAATTCTCAAACAATGATTCAAATAGAATACCAGCACATGATATACCACCTTCATAAAACCAATACCCATCAATCAATGAAAATGGCCCCCATATTCCATCGGGTGCTTGCTTCTCATCTTTACTCACACTTAAAAAACACGTAGATGTTCCAGCAATCATCAATAATGAAGTTTCGGGATCGATTTTCAAATCATCTTGTATGTCAACGTCCACCACCACTTTACTGTTAATGTTTGGGAAATGAGTGAAAAATGCAGCGTAACAATCAATAACACCTGATGCTATTCCAACTTCAGATTCTTGTAGATTTAACTCTTCAGATATGCTAGAATGAACTTTCCCAATTTTGCTTCCTGCATATGGTATATTTGGATATAGGCAAATTTGATTTTCAATTCTACCTATTTGAGATTCGTTGATATCAATGCCGATGAACTTCAAGAAATCGATAGTGAAACCTTTTAATGAACCATCGATACCGACATGATCGTGGATTCTGTTTTTAAACAAATGCGATGTTTCTTGTAGCAAAGATGGGTTGGATAAATCTCCACCACTAAGTTTAAATTCAATAAAATCATGGAAATCGAAAAATACAAGTTCCTCATCGTCTTTTTTATTTCGTAGATTGTAATCTTTGAGAACATTTTTTATTTTAGGTAGTGCCATTTCGTCTATAAAGCTATCTCCTAATTTTATATTTGCTGATTTAATTTGATTAATGAGTGGCGAGTGATGTGATACTTTTTGTTTCAAAATTGTATTTATTTCTGATGTTTGAACACCACATCGATGATCCATCCATAGAACAATGTCATTTACATCATCTGAATCGGTCTCTTCAACTGCATCAGTTGTCATACGATCAACGGGCCATGATTTGTATTCGCCTGTAAGTTTGTTATAATTAAGTACAACAAGTGAACAAGTGGCACCATTACTAACCATCTTAACTCTACCTTTTTTCAACTTATTTTCATCCGCAATTCTTAAAGATTCTTTAATTGACAATTTCAACTGATTCCATATTTCTTTACTATTTTGAGTAATAATACTATTATTTAAAGGGTGGACTTTTCTAGAAATTGAATACTCTGAAGTTCCTAAAACTACAGTGGTTTCCAATTGATCATTATATGAAGTGTTTGTAATGATTGTGGTTCTTAATGAAGCTGTTCCTATATCTATTCCTAAAAACCAGTCATCTTCTTCAAGATACCCTTCAAGTTTTTGTTCATTATTCGTCATGATACCCCAGATATGGCATTGTTCTTCTATATTTTTTAACTAAAAATATCAATTAGATAAGACAAAAAACAACGTAAAGGCTACATAACGTCATAGAGATAGAGATTCGATATGTTGAGATATCCAAAGTCCGGTCGTGGGTTACCCGGTGGCTGGACGGCATAAAACTCCAGAGCTAAGAAGGGATTGTTTCCCTTTTTTTGCATCTTTCGTCCTGTTCAAAGGATATTATTAAGTGGCATTTACTAATTATAATT
This sequence comes from Ogataea ovalis, assembly GCA_030556425.1. NCBI lineage: Eukaryota > Fungi > Ascomycota > Pichiomycetes > Pichiales > Pichiaceae > Ogataea > Ogataea ovalis. The sequence continues at coordinate 153,618 of JAKTTZ010000004.1, read as the reverse complement.
CAATTGATCTCTGGACATACCTGGGTGTTTGTTTGTTGAGCTTTGTACTGTAAATTGGGGTAGCTCTACTTCTAAAATGGTATGAGTAGAGGAGGGGAGGGTCATTAGGTTAGCAAAACTCGTAATTGGGAAGAGAGTGGGTGAGTTGTGGGTTGTGTCCAGGTTTTCCCTCAGGTTATCAATATGCAATTCAATAGCTGTATCTCGAGATTTATTGGCAAGGAAATTATGTTACAGAGGCTTGATGGCACAGTACATGGTAAACCTCAAGACATCTTCCGGCTAGCGTCTCACTCTGACCCCACAACGGTACAAATCTCGAATCTCGAATCTCAAGTCTCACAGAATAGAACAAAAGTCTACTCATTCAGTTCACTGGGAATCACTAACCAAGATTCAAAAAACTGGCGTGTTCTTCTATTCAGCATCATTTAAACTACAAGTAAGAGAAAAATCTCATTTACTATGCCTATATACCTATATCAATCAATTCAGTTCCCTTCTGTCTGTCCCCACAATCGAAAAAGGACCCTCCGTTCTATTGTGTGCCTCTGAAGCTAAAAGTCTAATTGTTACTACTCACACCGGCCGCCCCTCCACGGAATACTCCAAAATTCGACGGACAAAGACAAGCAAACAAAACCGTGTAAAATGATTAAACAACACAACAACAAGTGCCGCCGGAGTCCACCCAACTCCTCCTCCTCCTCCTCCCCCTCCTCCTCCTCCCGGTAAAGACAAGGAAGGGGGGAACATAAAGAGAAGAGATTAGAAGTCAGCGTGCCTAGAATCCCTATCTGAGTGCGCGGTGGAATTCACGTGGGTTCGAAGTTCAAATCGACTGTGATGGTTAAACTCAATTCGAGTTTCGCCCTTGCAAGTTACGATTAATGTTTGCATTGTACTGTATATATATTGCTGAGTGAAGTTGTTCGTTTTTTAAAGTTTCTTTATCGTGGAGGTGAGGGACGATCTATTTGGCTGTAGTTTTTCTTCTTCACATTGTGTTTTTCTCTTTTTTTAGCCTGCTTGGCTTTATCTACTCTTTGTATTTTTTATTTATAGCTATTATCTACCAGTTACGAACCATACTATACTATTATTTGCAAGCTGTTAAAGTTTGCCAATACTTTTCTTCTCTTGTTTTTCTCGTGCCGTATATCTGTCTGCCTAGTTGTACACTTTTTTACGCAGCTGTTTTAATATTGATATAGATTCTTTCTTACGTGACCTGTAGTTGGCTGTGGGTAGCTAAAGAAGTCTAGATTATTTTTAATTATTGCATTTTTCTGTTGTTTTTTTGGCTTTTCGTAGTTATAACTTATTCTCCCCTCGTCGTTATTATTTGGTGTGTGCACTGTGGTCCTCCCCACCGTTTCATCTTTATTTTCCAGCGGGTTTTCCCCACACTTAAATGGTAACGAGCAGCACAGGTACAAATTAGGAAAGTGTCGGCTGCGTGGAGAGCGGGTTAGTTAACTAATCATTAGATTAAGTATTTATTCTATATCTACATCATTTGATAATATAAAATATAACAGAACTGTATATTGGATATATATTTATATAGAGAGAGACAACACGATAGGATAGGATAGGGGAATAACAAAAACGTTTTTAAATCTTTCAGATCAGCTGAAAGCTAATTTTAAAAATCGTTATAAAAAAAGATTAAGCAAAGAGGTAAAGCAGTAAAGCAAAAACAAAATTTTTTGGAGAGCCGAGATAGGGAAGGTGCACACGCAAACATTGAATTAAGTTAGTTTTTGATTCTCTTCAATCTCTATTTTTTATTTCAAAAAATAAAATGATAAAATGAAACAACGTAAAAAGGGGAAAAACAAAAAAAAACAAAAAAATACCCACGCCCTTATTTATCCATATTAGGATAATCAAGAAAAGAAAAAGAAAGAGAACCAAGATAATAGTAATATAAACCACACAAGTAAAAACTTTGAAATAAAGGTAAAAAAAAAAAAAATAGTAACCAATAAAATTAGGAAAAGTATTATGACATTACAAAAATTTATAAAAAGCGGAATGTCAAGTCAAATCGTAGAGTAATAAGATCATAAAATAGGATTCATCAAAGTTGTATCAATTGGGAAAAAAAAATTTATTAAATATTAATAGATCATTGATAAGAAGGTTAACTGAAAATAAAAATGAAAAAGTTTTGTTTATAAGACCAATTTTTGGATGCTGTTGATGTGTTTCTTTTTAAAAATTATTTGGATTGTAAAAGTTAAAAGTTGTTGTTGTTGTTGCTGAATTTCATAATGAAAAATAAGAGTCTTGAAAAAATTGTAGGTGTAGGTACTCATAAAAATGTGGAGATGAATAAAAAAAAACACACTATGTGTAAATTGTCAGCAATGCTGTGAAAGAAAAAGAAAAAGAAAGTAGCAATTTGATTAATTGTCATCTGGTGAGCTAGCACTGGTAACTTCTGGTTCTAAAAACCAAAATCTCTCCTTGTAAATTTCATCATTCAATAGTTCATATTTGAACCAATTTATTAAACTTAAAAACACTTTAGAATGGAAATAAACAGGTTCTGAAATCTCACTTAAATTCAATAACTGATCTGATAATGGTAAAACATCATGAATGACTAAATCGTCTGATCTTGAAGAAGAACCATTTGCTGACGATGGTGGAGTCATCATTGAATCAGTACTTAATGGTGATCTTTGTTGTTTGGATTTTTGTTTCTTTTCAATCTCATAGGTAAGTAATGGCTTGTAAGAAGTTTCAATTGGTAAGATGGCACATAACCAAATTCTAGTTTTATAAATTTTGAATAATTCTTTTATCAATCCTCTAAAATCTAATCTTTGTAAGCAATAATAATAAATAATTAATTTCTTTTTATCAAATTGGAATTCGACATTTTTAATAATTAAATCCAAGTTTAATGATGCTGCATAATTTAAACAGATACGATATGCCATTAATTCATCATTATACTTTGTTGTTAATTGAGTTAATTCGTGTTGTTTTGAAAAACGTAAGATTTGTTTGTTTGGTAAAGTTATGAAATTTTCATCTTCGTTAATTATCGATTTAGGTTGATTATTATTGTTATTGTTATTATTATGATGATTATTATGATGGTTATGGTTATTGTTAGATTGTTGGGTATTTGATGATGAACCAGCATTACCAAATTCCAAACTCTTCAAATGCAATTTTTTCTTTAAATAGTTGAATAGTAAAGCAAATCTAAATTCAATAACCGGTTTTAAAACCATAACTAAATCTTTACCTCTATCACCTTCAATTATAATTAAATCTCTTGGCATTAATTGTAAATTTGAAGTTCTAGGGAAGGAAATGATATCCAATTTACCATTCTTGTTAATAATCAGAGAATAGTTTTTGGCTGTCAAATGATTTGGTGATTTTAAATCTTCATTTTGAGTTAATAAGTAATCCAACAATTTTGAAACTCTTTTTTGTAAAGTTAATAGTTCAATTCCAACAGGAGTATTATCCTCAACAATTGATGATCTTGGTGACTGTGATGGAGAATTACTAGTTGATCCAAGAAGTAAACCTAATTCACTAACAACTTTAAGTGAAACTTCAAAATCACCAAAATAATTTGAAGCTTGATAAAATTGATTTTTCAGTTCGGCAGATGTAATTATAGTATTTGAAGATCTATCTAGGAGTAAGCCATTATCTAACGGAATACAATTATTTTCAATAGGAGACTTTTGATCACTATTCGATTTTAAACTTGGTGAAAGTGAAGATTGTTGGACAACTGTAGAATTTGCCGCAATCGAAGCCGAAGTTGCACCACCATTAGACTGTTGTGCACTTGCTGTTGCTGCTGATGTTGAATATTGTAAATCTTTATTATCAGAAATAGAGTTCTGTAATGACAACGGATTTGATGATGAAGTTGACAGCTGTTGATTACTATAAAAATCAAAAGAGCCCGATCTCAGATTGTTATGGGTACTTGGTGAAGCATCGATACTATGGTTTCTAAAAGTGGAGTAATCCAAGCCTGAAGTTGATTCAAAAAATCTTGAAGTTGTTGAAGTTGGTTGAACATGTTGCAACTGTTGAACTTGTTGCTGAGATTGTTGCTGTTGTTGCTGTTGCTGTTGTTGCTGTTGTTGTTGTTGTTGTTGTTGTTGAGATTGTTGTTCCAACTTATTATGAGTTGTGTAATAAAGTTCAGCAGCATAACTTGGTCTTCTTGATGAAATGTTTGTAATCCCACCTTGTAATTCCAGGGGTAAATTAAAACTATTAGCATGACTAATCGAGGGATGTTGATTTTGTAAGCCGCCATTACCATTAGGATTATTATTAGTACTGAAAATTGATTCTCTACTAATCGAGCTGATAGAAGAATGTGGAGAAACGGAATCTTCACTAATAAAGCTCAATTTGGAAGAAAGCATATCGAAAAAAGCATCCTTCTTTGGAGTTTGCTGAGATTGTAAAGATTGACCTTGTCCCAATTGCAGATGATTAAACATTGACGATTGGGATTGCACGCCAGGATAATGATACGACTGATTCAGTTGAGAAGAAAATTGGTTTTGGTTCTGATTTTGGTTTTGATTTTGAAGATATTGTTGCTGTTGTTGATATTGGTGCAACTGTTGATGCTGTTGATGTTGGTTATATTGCTGTTGCTGTTGCTGTTGTTGATGCTGTTGCTGTTGGAGTTGAGGTTGCCAGGATGGCTTTGAGAATGTACCTTGTGAGGTCAAGTCATTTGGTAACATACCAAAAGACTGATCGACATAAGTGTTTTGAAAAAGATTATAATTATACGAAGACATAGCGATGCCCTTGTATTTATAAATTATATACGAAAACTATAGATACAAATATATAGAGTGAGGAAAAAAAGAAGAGAGAAAAAAAAGAGTGAAGGAAAAAAAAAGAAGAGGATAAGAAAAGGATATATAATAGAAAACCTGAGGAAATAGACGAACAAAAGGAGACAAGGAGGAAAGTGAGCTTGATCAAAAAATGATGTCCAGCTAGAGAGGGCCACGAGATATCGGGAATAAGCGTGAGGGGATCTTGCGTGGATCTGAGACGGGAATTTTCACACGCTGCTCGCTGCGCTGCGCTGCCACTGCCTGCGGCCTGTCTGTGAGTGTGCCTCACTCAGAGTGGTCGGTCTCCGCCCCGCGGGTGCAAGTTTGCAGTTTGCGGGTGAAAGCTTCTTCTAAGCAGCTGGGGAGAGGGTGCGTGCAACCTGTTTGTCTGTATTGTATTGTAGTTAGTTCTATTACCATATTGCAACTGTGTTTTTTGCATGCAACTGTGCAGTGGATGATAGTCACTGAGTCACTTGGCATAGGCCACTGGTTGCCCGTCGGCTGGCTAGCTGGCTATATATAATTTGTATTTTTTGAGCTTGAAAGTGCCGGTAACCGGCAGTGTGTATGTCAGTGTGTCAGTGTGAACAATGTAAACTGAAGAGTGTAGCCTTTAATTCAGCAATCAGGATTCAGGAGCGACGCGCGAGAGTGCCTAATACCCTGTCAGTGTCAGCTGTCAGCCAGTCACCCGATGCATTCTTCTATAATTTTCAAACAACAATCGTGGTACCCGTTGTCTGTCGATCGACGTTTGAATTAGACGTACGTGTGAAGTATACTGTATTGCGTGTAAGCAGACGTCATCGAGGGTTTCGTGGGGAAGCCCTTTGTTCTCCACGCGCGCACGCTAAGGCTAGCCCGCTTACCCTGCGCCCGTCGTCCGCCTCGCCTCGCGTGTTTCAACTTTTGGCGTCGGTCTCACAGTGTCACTTATGTTTTTTTTTTTGGGGGTTTCGCTGGTTGTTTGGCCGTTGCACACATCGCTGAAAATTTTGGAAATGAATCATACATACGTAAACTCAGGGGTCAATATTTCTAAGGCCGGTCAACACAGTGGCTATTAACACGCGACGTGATTCATTGATTCATTGATTTATTGAATTATTAATTCCTTTTTTTTTTTTTTGTAAATACATTACCCGGCTTATTGTTCATTGCAGGCACAACTAGCACCACACCCCATTTTAATTGTCTTTTTTTTTTCTTTTTTCTTTTCTTCTTGAATTTTTCTCTAACATTTTTATTTTTCTAATTTGCCACTCTTCTCCAGGTTTTTACCAGTCTTATGAAATTCCTTCACGTGCCGCAGATATTTAAGTAGTCGATGTTCGTATTCACCTTTTGTACCCTGTTTACCTTTCTTCAGCGCAATATGTTCATGACAGTAACCGCATTGTACAACTTCCACGGCACTACAATCTTTATCTTGGCCATTACTATCAACTGGTTGACCCCATTTTCTATCAATTGGATCTTTAACTAATTCTCCGTTTGAGAAAACACCATGAAATTGAATTAAATGATGTAAATAGCTTGAATCATTTCTCTTAAAGAACATTCGATGACATACCGTTTGTAAATCTTCCTCTGTTGGAATGCAAAATGGGCATAATGCATAATTACCTTGATTTGATAACATTACACCATTTTCATTTCTATCAGGTGTATAATAAGTTTTAACTTTTCTATTAACAAATGGTTCATATAATGAACAACCTTTCTTCTTATTTTCAAAATAAACATATTTACTATCTGATAATTTATTAAATTTTTTAAAATCTTCATATGAAAGATGATTTTGTTGTCTAAACATTGATAATGATATTAAAGTTGTAAATGGTCGACCTTCAGAATCATTAAATAATCTATAATTAATTTTTTCTAAATCATTAGAAATTGTCTTTTTTTTAACTTTTCCTAAATATTTAGAATTTTGATTATTATTATGATTACCTCCGCTACCACTACTTTTAATTCTCTTTTTAATTGGTTTCCCAATTTTCATTTGTAATTTGCCATCGATACCAAGATAATGTGAAATGCTACCACCATTATTTGTTTTCCTTTGCTTATTTTTCATCAATATTGAAGAATTATTATTATTGCTATTTAATTCATTACCATTATTAGATGGAGTTCTGGTAGCTTCCACAGGCGAAGATGCAGTAATTATAGAAGTTGACGCTGTGACAGGTTCTGATGTAACATTTGAGATAGTATTTGAAACAACTCTAGTCATTTCAAAATTTGAATTCAAATTTTGATCTTTATTATTATTATTATTATTATTATTATTATTAAATGAATTTTTATTTGTATCTCGCATTGCACTTAACATTGGGAATGTGAAATTAATATTGCTTAAACTCTCAATTGTACCTGGAAGCATCATTCTAGCAACTCCAATTAAAGGGGTAGATGAATTATCTTCATTAGTAATTTCTTTCAATTCATCATGGTGATGATTATGATGATGGTTACCCTTTTCTTCACGTTTGTTTAAATTAAAATTCCAAGAATTTAAATCATTTGAAGATTGTGGTTGAAATTGTAAACTTAATAATGGATTACAACCTCCGTGTGATATTCTGTTATTAGTTGATGTTATTAATCCATTACCTTCAATATTTGCTAAAATATCTTCAGTTGATGTTGTAACTTCTCCTGAATGTAATGGTTCTTCAGATAATGAGAAATTCATTAAATTCATCAGATTTTCACCAGTTAATAATAATTGTGTTGGATAATTATTATAATCAGTTACATGAGTAGACATATTTGAATATAAATTTTCATGATTTTCATGAGTATTAACAATACTATTATTATTATTATTATTATGATGATGACTAGTATTATTATTATGATTATCAGTGGTAGTTTCACAATGTGAAAAATCCTCTTCAAAATTTTCATTTAAAACAAAATGATCAGCATTAATTGCATGATTTGTATCCCCAATTTGAGATTCACTTACGAATAAATGATCATCAATATTAAATATGTTACCACACATTTTATTTAATTCTTGATTAGAAAGATTTCTAGTTGGCATTACCAGTGGTTTTTCTTTTATAATTGAGAAGTTATGACAATTGTTTTAAAAAACAAAAAGTTTTTTTTTTTTTTTTCACAATTAAAAATCGAAATTTATATATATACAAGTACAAGTAATTTGCAAAGAAAAGAAATTAAAAAATTAAACTACTTTTAATCTCTGTCACCTTCTCAAAAGTTTGTCATTTTTTACTATGTTACATAGCAGTGTCGCTCTGTTAAGATTTTTTTTTTTGAAATAGCATCATCGTGCTACGTGCTACGTGCTACCAAAGAAACAAACAAACGAGGTTAACGTTAACCAAAAAAAAAAAAAAAATCAATAGACCAGAATCTTTTTTCTTTTTTACCGAGAGATTTTCCTAAGCACTACAAAAGCTTATATAATAAAGTTTCAAATTAACTATTGATGGAACAAACAGACCAAGCATTCCTAGATAAATATTACCTATAACGGAAAAACTCCAATAACTGATTACGACTTCCCACGTCTTTCCAACAATCAAGGAGCGAAATTCAAATGGAGGAACAGACCCATTCCCAATGGTATCGTATAGCGGCTGCTCAATGCCAACAACGGGCTACCTATTCATCATGCAACAATCGAAATTAGATATTGGATTACAAACAATTAAAAGGAATGAATAAAAGAGAATAAATAAATAAAGAAAGAAATAAAAGAATAAGCGAAAAATCAAATAAATCAATATTAATAACTAAGAATTAATTAAGAATTTCCCTTCTTTAATAATTTGTTGCAACCAACAACCCTCTCATCCCCCTGAGACCCTGGCCCCACCCATCCCCTCAAATGCCCTTCTTCATCTCCATCTCCCTCTCCAATCCCCCCAAATCCCCCGGGCCCCCAGTTCCCTATTGTCCAAACTTCAAACCCCCCCGAAGTTGAAACTGGAAAGAAAAGCAAAAAAACAAAAAAAAAGAAATTATAAGAAGAAAAAAAAAAAAAGTGACGCGTCATTTAGCCGAAGCCGCGAAGTGAATCAAACTGAATTGCAACTTGCAACAAACAAACAAACAAACAAACAACAAACAAATAAAGAAACTGTCAAAACGCGTGCAACAAAACTTGATCGATCGATCGTCAGCCATCAGTCAGCGCCGACAGCCTGGCAGCCCGACAGCCTGACAGCCAGAGCGACCACTGGCAACTCGCAAACCCGCAAAAAAAGCACACAGCGTGAAAAGCGAGACTCCAACCCGAAATTCCAACCAAGTTCTCACGCGCGCGCACATTACAATCTTGCCGTACACTCTTTGCCTTTCGCGAATCACGAACTTGAACGATTCACAGACGCGTGCTCGCGACTTTTGCACTCTTTTGATTATACGTAATCAATTATCTATCTATGTACATAAATAGTTTATTCATTTATTTAGTTAGTGGTGTGTAACTTGAATCTGGGTTGATCCATTCATTCTTATTATCATTACTGACAAATTCACCGCTTTAATTACTTACATATATACACTTGCCACGCATTATTTATTGATTCATTAATTTTTTAACTTTCACATACCGAAAATGCTCAGTTCGACAACTTCTAAAGACAATCTACCTTGGGTTGAAAAATATAGACCAACAAATTTAGATGAAGTTTACGGTCAACAAGAAGTTGTTCAAACAATTAGAAGATTTGCAAAAGATGGTAGAATTCCTCATTTATTATTTTATGGTCCACCAGGTACTGGTAAGACATCAACAATTGTCGCTTTAGCTAGAGAAATTTATGGTAAAAATTATAGAAATATGGTTTTAGAATTAAATGCTTCTGATGATAGAGGTATTGATGTTGTTCGTGATCAAATTAAAAATTTCGCAAGTACTAGACAAATTTTCAGTAGTGGATTTAAATTAATCATATTAGATGAAGCAGATGCAATGACAAATGTGGCTCAAAATGCTTTAAGAAGAGTTATTGAAAAATATACTAAAAATACAAGATTTTGTATACTTGCAAATTATTCACATAAATTAAATCCAGCTTTATTATCAAGATGTACAAGATTTAGATTTTCTCCATTATCAGAGACAGCAATTGAAGAAAGAATTGAATTTGTAATTAAAGAAGAAAATTTAAAATTATCTCAAGAAGCTAAATCCGGTTTATTAAAATTATCTGAAGGTGATATGAGAAAAGCTTTAAACGTTTTACAAACTTGCGCTGCTTCAATTGATAAAGGTGATGAAATAACTTTAGATATGATTTATGAATGTGTTGGTGCTCCAAGACCTCAATCAATTGAATTGGTTTTAGATTCAATAATGACTCATGATTGGGTTGATGCTTATTCAACAATGTCCAAAATTAGAAAAACTGAAGGTTTAGCTTTAATTGATCTCTTAAGTGGATTTGTTCAAACTTTAAATCAATATCAATTAAAGGATAAAACGAGGATAGATATCTTTGAAGGTTTAGGTGATATCGAATATGGTATAAGTAAAGGTGGTAGTGATAAGATTCAAAGTACTGCTGTTATTGGTGTTATTAAAAGAGCTTTGGAAAATGAAGCTTAAATTGTTTGATTATTATAAAAGGACACTAAATAAATATTCTTTAAAAAAAAAACCAAACGAAAACAAAAGAAAAAAAGCACATAAAAAGATTCAAATTTATGCCCCCAAACTATTTTAGTTTTGTAGGCAGGCACACCGCGTAATAATAACATAAAAAGTAAATAATATAAAAGCACTAAAAACAAAAAGAAAAAGAATAATTTTCCTATCATAAAGTAAACCCGCTCAGCAATATATTATTTCAAATAATAATAATGGACAATACTAAATGAAACCTAAAAACTTCTTTCTCTTAACTGCCCTTTCTTTTAAAACCACACCATCTTCAGCAAATGGATCAACATCATAATCTGTAAAATGTCTATGATTAACACCATGAGAGAACAATAAATCCAATTCTTCAGGTGTACGATCTTTTGTCTCAGGTAATCTAAAATAAGCCCAAATTAAACAAACTGTACAAGTACCTGAATAGAAAAATCCTGTTTTACCTGCCCAATTCCAAGCTGTCTTATTGATCATATATGGATTAAGAACACCAATCACAATCGTGAAGAAATAATATCCATTTCTTGCAAGTGAAACCGATTTGGCTCTTAATCTCATTGATGATGTTTCTGCGATAATTGGGAAACAAATTGGACCTAATGTACAATAAAAGAAAGCTGCCCAAACAAACAACATACCACCTTGAGCTAATAAGACTCCATCATCAGTTGATGCAGCTGACATGATACCAATAACAAGTAAGATTAGATCACATCCTAATAACCCAACAACGTATAATGTTCTTCTACCAATATGAGTCATTAACCATCCTGAAACCAACACACAAATAAATCCTAATGCTAAGATTCCAACTGTAAATTTATATGAATTATCACTTGAAATACCAGCTTGGTATAAGAAATAAGTTGGATTACCACCAAGATTTAAACCACATAAGATCTGACAAACATATGTCATAACAACAACCTCAGTACGTCTTAAATCAACTCCTTTAAAACAATCTCTATATGTAATACCTTTTGAAATCTCATCTTCAATTTCCAATGTATGAAGAATCTCTGCAATTGTCTTTTGAGTCGTATCATGTTTTTCTTTAATCGTTAATCTTTTCAATGACCGTTCAGCTTCTTCTAATCTTCCCTTCTTACATAACCACCATGGAGACTCTGGAGCAAGATAAACACCAACTAGTAATGGAACAGGCCACATCCATTGTAAAGCAAATGGAAGCTTATAACCTAAAGGTGTTGTATAACCAGAAACACCTTGTAAGACACCAGCAGCAATTAATTGTCCAATAACCCAAGATAAATCAACATAGATTGTCAAATAACCTCTCATTGTAGTTGGTAAAACCTCACAAGCATAAGCTGGACAAATAGTTGCAATAACACCCCATGAAGTACCTAATAGGAATTCACCAGCTAATAACATTCCTAAATCTTTTGCGAAAAAGACAATAAAAATATATGCAGTACAAGTAATTAAACATCCCATTATAGTCTTTCTATAACCGAATTTGTCCGTTAACCAACCGTTGGCAAATGCTCCTAATATACATCCAGTTGTTGTTGAATTATTTATGGCATTTTGCCATTTCACAGGAACTGAGAGCCCAGATTCGTATTCAACACCATACCTTTTTAAAAATGATGTTTGCGCATACAAGGAACTTATTAAAACAATATCATAACCTAATGGAAATAAGAAAATAGTAAATTTATTTATGTTAGTAACTAATCACGGCTTGAAACGATTAATGACTGGTTAACTTTACTTACCTTCCATAATAATAGTGGTTGATATTAACATTGACCACAAACAAGCCTTCCAATACATTTTGAAATTCTCTTTCACTGTTAAGCCATGTTCAAGTTCAGTAGCTTCTTTAGCTTGTTGAACTAAGAATTTTTCATCTTCGAATTTTTTCTCAAAAATTGCTTCCATATCTTCAACATGAACCACTTCTGCTTTAGAATCACTTGAATAGCGGACGTTTTTTTCTTCAGTTGCGCTCATTTTCCTATTTTATTGTGAAGTTAATATATGTACTGAATCATTTGAATCGTTCATTAATTGAAACAAGAGCAGAGATTGACCTCTATATATATATCAAGAGGTAGGCCAATTGTATTACCACTTCTGGTAAGTCAAAGCAATAAGCAAGCCCTTAAACTGGCCCCCATATCGAAAGTTGTAGATTTTTATTAAAGCCATGATTATTATAGCAAAAGGTTACCTTTCCATAATAGTACATTCAACTCACATGTGTCTAAGTAAAGTTATTCTTGGAATTATCATACCGTCCTTGGACCATCTGTCAACAAATAGCGGCTGCTACGGCGGCTTTGCTTGTATATGAGAGCTGTGCTATGTTTGGCTAGGAGATGCTGCGGCTCTTATTTCGCTATTGTGCCCGCGATCGGTGCCTTGTGGGGAAGCCACAAGCAGCTGCCAGCGGCCCCAGAGCTGAGGGCTAGTTCCAGCCGTGTGACGTGGGTAAGAGAGGGTTCGATGAGGCGGCGGTTGAATATATCTCTATTTTAAATTTCTGGGGTAAGTTGCAGGTAGACTAAGCACTAAGTGCTTAGAAACATGGGAAGTGGACTAGGAAGTCTAGCAATATCCATCTATATCATTTGATCTTCAACGTATTGCAACCTGGAAGTGTAATAAACTAGCTAGTAGAACAAAGTTAGGGCGGGACAACATTTATTTTTTTGAGAAACTATGCAGAAATGCTGCTCTCTAGTTTAAGCGAATCTTTGTGTGACGTAGCACGCTGTATATTTGATCAGTTTTACGGCTGGCATTAACAGAAAAGAGAGGTATATATTATATATACAATAGGTTTTACTATTCAAATTGTTGTTGTTTCTGGGAAAAAAATATTCGATATAACTATAACTATATGTAGTTACGTCACATATATTAAAATCTTACCGTCGGTTGAAAAAACGGCTGGTATAAATCAAAGACTATATGAGGTTGGTAACACATGAACAAGCGTAACACCGCAATATATCAAATCTGAATTTCACCTTGAGTTATCTCCATTGGTGTTAGTGAGACAACCGAATCGTCAACAACAATATAAAGTTTGTCCAGGGTTTTACTAAATAATATTATTATTTGCCCAACCGGAGACTAACGTATGCAAGCCGGTAAGATCCTGGAATTTCTCAGGGTACAATTCAACATTAAATAAAAAAATGCGATTCTCCAAACTTCTAAGTATGAGGCGAATCTGTCCTTATAACCTTATTTGAGACTAGACTCGAACCCGGCAGGCTTCAACTAATCTGGTAACCAACCCTTCCCCACAAACATTTTTCCTATATCCTGGGGAAGGAATAAATTTATGGTCGATCTATTTTGTTTTTATCGGGTTGTTGATATGACAACTCAAAACTCAAAGTTATTAATGAGTAAAAAGAGTATGCGTCTTTCCTTTTTACAATATTGTTGCTAATGTTACTCCTATGTTACGTTTTTACGTTACAATATTCGGTGATTAAAACTAATGCAGTCAACAAGGAAAAATAAAATAGTAAATATAAAACATTGTGCTTTATTCAAGGATCAATTTTTCTCGTTTTAATCCCTGGCTAACTTTCAGTAAACTCGAAGAAGATTTCCCCATTCGTATTTCTTGAAAAGAAATACCGATTTTGAAGTGATCTTTCTGACCAGATAACTTGATCTTTTTATAATGTGGGGTATTTTGGTTTTTTGTTTTTTGCTCCTTGTTTATTTTGATAGTTCAAATTCAAACGCAAAAGAATAATTTAGATAAATAAATAGATTGAAAATAGTAACCTAGAAACCAGAGTTTCATTACTTATACCAAAATAGGGAACAAGCCTCGTTTTGTTTTCTTTCGAGTAATAAAAGATTTTGGATTTCTTCAGGAAAATTGAAGAGTTTACCTGTTTACCTGTTTACCTGTTTACCTACTTTAGCAAGACAATTTGTAAACAGAGTGATTGTCTTTAATGATTAGTTTTTGCATTTCAAAGGGGTTTAATACTCACAAGGTAAGAGAATACGTTGCAATTCTTACCTCTCGATCACTTGTAGTCTTTTACATTCTTGGCTCCCCCGAAGAAGACAGTCTTTATAACAACCAATCCTTAATGACAATGTGACATTACAAGAGGATTGATTCTCTATTCAAGATTATCGAATTATTTGTTCAAACTGATGTTGTGTGGTAGCTCCAACAACCTTTTTCTCTAAAAAATCAAACGTTTTCAGGTATTGCTTATAAACAGTTCTGTACCAAAACACCATCAGTTACCGGTTGCTCATTTATTGATTCAAGGTCTTGTAACTTAACGTATTAGCGGCGCATAACTTCTGTGCCCCCACGATTGTTTGGTAGCTGCGGCGGTTCAACTACTGCATATTGGTAATGAACCGTGGCAATATGAAACTAGCAAATATTACCGATTAAGATAATATGGGAAAATCTGAGATAACAAACAACCTTCATTTTCCCTATCAAAATGCCAAATCCTTGCATATGTTGTACTGTAACTAGAACCTATAACTGATAGTTGACCTTTCTTGATGAAGCCACCGAGCTGTCTTGGGCTGTGCTGTGGGACTTCTAGCCTGTCTTCTAGGGTCTAGATGGCAGAATTGGTGGGATGTGGTGGGGGAGTGGAGAGAGCTGCCTAATTTGTCACTTGCCGCAATCTGCAAAGCGGTGCGCCCTTCGAGGCGCCCACTCAGATCTGGTGCTTCGATAGCTCTCATAGATATATATATCGTGCTATATTAAGCTATACTTTATTATATTATATTTTTTCTATTTAACCTTGGAGCGTTTTTTTGTTTCTTCTCTTTTTCAATCAAATCCACCCTTTGCGATTTAAATATTTATTTAGTGAATTTCTCTTAAAATGGCCAAAATTGTCGTTATTGGAGCCGGTGTCATCGGTTTAACCACAGCTTTACAACTTTCCAGAAAGGGTCACAAGGTGACCATCATAGCTAAAGAATTACCAGGTGATTATAGTGATTTTTATACCAGTCCATACGCAGGTGCATTTTTCATCCACCTTGCTTCTTTAGAAAACCCTGAATTTTTAGATGAATTACAGGATATATCATCTTACTATGAATTTTTAGAAATTGCCGAAAAGGATCCAACTGCTGGTGTGACAGCCAGAGAGACAAACGTTTATATTCCAAGAATGTCAATGCATGAAGATAATTACAAAGGCCCTTGGTTTAAAGATCTTGTTAGAGATTATGCTGTTATCCCTGTTGATGAGTACCCTGAAGGTTCTGCTAATGACGATATTGTTTTCGCTTTCAAATATACTGGTTTCATTATCAATCCTGTCCAATACTTGCATTACCTACTAAGTCAATGTATCACACATGGTGTTCAGTATATGAGAAGAAGCTTAGATGATCTTTCATCTGCAAAAGAATTATTCATAGAACCAACTCCATTTACCAGTACTGGACCAACTTTTGGTGCTAATATTGAATCTCCAAAGAATAACGTTTCATTTTCCACCGCCGATTTAGTTGTCAATTGCACAGGTTTAAGAGGACCTGAATTAAATTATAAAGATGCAGAGAATAATTTACCTATTAAGGGACAAACTTTATTAGTGGAAAACAATTCAGAAAAGATTATCGTTGTTGAACCAATGGATAAAGAATTCCCAACTGAATCGTTATATATCTTACCAAGAAAAGGTTATGGAACTTTATTAACTGGAACATATCTATATAATGATAAATCTGTGAATTTCGATCCATCATTAACTGAAAGAATTAAAGAAAGATCTTTAAGATACGCACCAGAATTAACAAATGAATTGTTTATGAGAAACCCAACAGAATTAACTGAAGTGAAACAATTCATTGGTATTAGACCAGGTAGAAAAGGTGGTGTTAATTTGACAAGAGATGTTGAAAATGGTGTTGATATCGTTCATAACTATGGTTCTGGTCACAGTGGTTATCAAAACTCTTATGGGTTGGCTCATAAGGTGTTACAATTAGTTGACGAAATTGTTCATGAGAAAAAGCTAACACCAAAACTTTAATTGATAGTACTAATCTTATATATCTATTTAGATAAAAAATCGAACCCAGATTCTCTTAATTATAATAAAAAGAAAACTTGTAGAATTTGAAAACCTATTATGGGAACAAGCAGAAAAAGATTTAAGGTATGTGAGTATTGTACACCGTCGCGCGACAATGAAGAGGACGCAAAATATACTCGACTAAAACCAACCAACAGTTAAGATTATTATTGAGGAGCTTATATATACACTTTCAGACAAATTGGAAATTTTCAAGCTGTACTTACACAACAAGATACAAAATAAAAAATGCCAAAGGTATTGACAACGAAAGAGCAAACACAACAAGGCCAAGAGGCTGCGATGCAGAGTAGACGAAAAGTGAGAGATCTTGATATTGCAGACTACATGAACTTAAAGGGAGAACTAGCATCGTATGTATCTCTCATACGAGATGGTAAAAAAGATGATATTAAAATAGAAAGGTTGCATGATTTAAGTTTACAAATGGAAAAATTAGAATTTAAGACTAATTTAAACCTTAAGGTTGACTCACTCAAATATAGAAATCTATACAAATCCAGAGATGACTTGGATACTCGTATTGAAACAAAATTATTAAAATACATCGATTCTGAAACAAAATCAAATGAAGAATTACTCTTACAGATTGAGAATACGAAGGAACTGCTTAAGAATAGAATGAAAATCAATAGTTTAATAGAAGAGTATACTAAACAGTCAAGAACAATAACGCTGACTAAACGTGAAGTACATGATCTTTTCGCTAAAGACTTGGATTACAATTTAATTTTGAAATCAGGTAAAAGAGTGAAAAATTACCCTAAAGATGATATGCAGGATGAATATCAATTCAATTTAATCGGAATTCAAACGAGTTGTAAGAGTTTGGCGGATGCAATTTCTGTTAAGATAAAGGAATGTGATGAATTAAGAAAACAGGTTGCTGAAACTAAGTTAAAATGGGAAGAAGCAAGCAAGAAAGTTGTTGAGTTATTGGATATTTTACATAAGGATGTAGTTATTTAATTTTGATCGGCGAAAATCAGTCATTGTGTTTTATAGAAAAAATGTTTCATTTATTTACACTATATACAACCCCTAATAAAAAAAGAAAGGTTTTTTTATTCAAAAACCTTTATTTGCAATTTTCTCATTCTCTCCACTTTCAATGTAGTCACTTTGAGCTTGCTCAATCTTATCATTGATAAAACCTTGAACAACTTGGATTTCTTTAGAGCCAGGAATCTTAATATCACTTAATCTATATTCATCAATTTTATCGCATGCATTTTGAACACCTTCAACAGTAGCACTTTCTTCAAAAACAGTATAAATTTCAGCGATATCTCGTAGTTCACCTAAATCAGTTCTTCCTGCAGCCTCTTTGAATTTGGCAAATTTTAATTCACCAATATATTTGACACCATCCAAGAAAGTTAAATCAACTCTAATGGATGAATCTAAAACATCAGGAATACCAAAAATGGCATATTGTAATCTTTCTAATTTATCAAACCATTCATCTGTTTCGACATCCTGTGTTTCCATGTATGTAGTTTTGAATTCTTCAAGATATTTATCACCATTCACTTTGAATTCTGATTTGGCATTATTTAATGAACTATCTCTTTCGGTTAAAACTTGTTTGATTCTCCACATTGTAGTTCTTATTTGTTCACTTAAATTTTCAAATTCGTTGGCTCTCATACTTCCCACTTGCTCATAGACATGTTCTTCTCTGAATAACTTATTTCTTTCTCTAAGACACACGTACCATAATCCATGTAAATCTTCAAAAGATTTTCTTCTTAATTCTTGAACAGTCCATGGTCTACCAGTGAAAGAAATTTCTTGTCCAGTTCTAACAAATTTTCCATTGTGAAAGAAATCCCATAATGGATGATCTTCTTTAACTGTAATGTTATCAATTGTTGGTAAAATTGGCTTTCTAAGTTTAATGTGAGGGGAAATTCTGAATCCCTTCTTAGCTCTTGCTAACCCACTAGTTGATGTGTGGAATTTAGATATTTGCTGCTTAAGCATTGTGTGACGAGTGAATGAAAAATGAAACTATACAAATAGTCTTCTAACTGTTGTCTTATGAGTTTCTTCAATACATGCTTGCTTAAAAAAAGCCAATGTCCATGTCCAATGCGACCACAGTAGAATCGATATTTGGAAAATTTTCCACTACTATGGTGCTAGCTGCCGCGCCACATCTCTTACCTGAATGTATACGTAAGCAGGTAATTGTGGCTGTGTAATTCTAGCTGATATTCCCCTTTTTTTTTTATAGTCAAACAGCCTTCAAAAGAGGGATCATTCTTCTTAACCATTTGTTCTAGAGCCCCGTTTCCTCTTTTTTTGTGCAATAATCTCTCGCAATGACAGAAAGAATAGAAGAATTGGATGGATTACAAGGGACTGGCACCATCATCTTGATAGATGATCTACAAGAGCATGGAATTAATGCTGGTGACATTGCAAAATTAAAATCAGCTGGCTACTTTTCAGTTTCCGTATGTTGTCTGATCCCTCTTATCTTATTTTTATTGGTGAATTACTAACATTATAATTAAGAGTGTTTTGGCAACAACTAGAAAAAACCTCAGTAAAGTAAGGGGGCTAAGTGAACTTAAGGTTGAGAAGATTAAAGAGGCATCCAGTAAATTAATTTCCACAGGATTTATATCTGCCACCATTCAAGCTGATATTAGAAAGCGGGTCTTTAAAATATCAACAGGCTCGAAAGAATTCGACAAAATCTTAGATGGTGGTATCTCAACTATGTCCATTACAGAAGTTTTCGGTGAATTTAGAACAGGTAAGACACAATTAGGACATACTCTATGTGTTACAGCTCAACTACCAAAAGAAATGGGTGGTGCTGAAGGAAAAGTTGCATTTATTGACACTGAAGGAACTTTTCGTCCTAATAGGATAAGACAAATTGCAGAAAGGTTTGGTGTTGACGGTGATACATGCCTCGATAATATATCTTATGTCAGAGCTTTAAATAGCGAGCATCAAAATGAATTGGTGGAACAGTTAGGAATGCACTTAGTAGATGGTGGGTACAGATTAATAATAATCGACTCTATTATGGCATTATTTCGAGTTGATTATTCTGGCAGGGGTGAATTGGGAGAGAGACAACAAAAACTGAATCAACATTTGTCGAAGTTAAACAGAGTCGCAGAGGATTTCAATGTGGCAGTTTTCTTAACAAATCAAGTCCAAAGTGATCCTGGTGCCAGTGCATTGTTTGCAGCAGCCGATGGTAGGAAACCAGTTGGTGGTCATATTTTAGCTCACGCTTCACAAACTAGAATACTCTTGAGAAAGGGTAGAGGGGAAGAGCGAGTTGCAAAGATTCAAGACAGTCCTGACTGTAAAGAAGGGGAATGTGTTTATGTCCTGGGAGAAGGTGGTATCTTGGATTCCACTGGTGTCTAGCCATAAGAAATTAAAAAGAAACAAGAAAAATACTTGTTGAATACGTACTTAGTATAAACAGAAGTTAGTGAATCACACTCACCGAATCTGGCACAGCCTTTAATCTTTAAAATTTCGACTAATAAAAACTCAAAAGCGGCGAGTCGTTTTCCCTCTTTTCTTTTTGCCCTCGCGAGTTTGCGACTTTAAATCTCTACGCCTTGATTGTTTGTTTCCCGCTTGGCTGGTTCTCCATACTTTGCAATTGCATATCGGCCAGTATGGTAATAAGTGGAGTGAACCTTTTCCTTTTTTTAATATAATTTTTCCAAAGCCAATATAGACAGGAAATTAACAATTGTTAGAGAATCATTTATTTGATATCTAATATTTGAATTAAAGGTTATTAATAAATAATTTAATTTCAATATGGGTGCAGTGTTATCATTACCGTTAGCCCCACTAGCTATGGTTGGGAACATGGCCTCTTCATGTTTCGGAGCAGCTATGTGTTCATGTTGTATGAGTTCCAAAATGAATCCATTAGCAGGAACTTTTAAATCATCTGTTGCTACTAGAATAACTTATGCTTTTATATTTCTAGTAAATTCCATTCTATCGTGGATATCATTATCACATTCTTTAACCTCGTTTGTAGAAAATTTAACTTGGGGGTTATTCAAATTTGGAAATGCTTATTGTAAAGAACACGGATGTACTGGTTTCACTAATGTGCAGAGATTGAATTTTAGTTTAGGATTGCTTCACTTAATATTAGCAGGATTACTTGTTGGTGTTAAGAGTACCAGTAATCCAAGAGGTGTTATTCAAAATGGATATTGGATGACGAAGATTTTCACGTTAATCGCATTTATTGTTATCACTTATTTAATTCCAGATAAATTTTTTGTGTTTTGGGGTAATTATTTTTCAATATTTTTCAGTACTTTGTTTATTGGAATTGGTTTAATATTGCTAGTTGATTTTGCACATGAATGGGCGGAAACATGTTTAGAAAAAATTGAAGAAGGAGAGATTTATTTAGATGATGCAGATGATGATGGTGCTACATGTTTAGATGGCACCGGATTTTGGAGAAGTTTACTCGTTGGTGGTACTTTAATCATGTATCTTGGTGTTATTGTGATGACTATACTTATGTACATCTATTTTTCACATAAAGGATGTTCATTAAACACAACAGCTATTACATTAAATTTAGTATTTGTCTTAATTGTGACAGGTTTATCGGTTGCACCAGTTGTACAAGAATATAATTCAAATGCAGGATTAGCCCAATCATCAATGTGTTCTATCTATTGTACTTACTTGATATTCAGTGCTTGTTTAAGTGAACCTGATGATAAATTATGTAATCCATTGATTAGATCAACAGGAACAAGAACAATGACTATCATATTAGGTGCAGTTTTCACATTTATTGCAGTTGCTTACACAACAACAAGAGCCGCTGCTAATTCTGCTTTTAGTCATGGATCATCAAATACAAATTATAGTTCATCAACTGGAAACTACGATTCAGTGTTAGACGTTATCACTCAACAACCATCTGCAAGAAATGAAATGAGAATTGAAGCAATTAGACAAGCAATCAATGAAGGTTCATTACCTGAAAGTGCATTACATGATCCAGCCTATTTTGATGATTCAGATGATGAGTTGGGAGAAGAGAAAAACTTTACAAAATACAACTATTTACTTTTCCATGTCATTTTCTTCCTTGCTACACAATATATTGCAGCATTGTTAACAATCAACGTGGGATATGAGTTAGATCAAGGTGGATTTATTCCTGTTGGAAGAACCTACTTCAACACATGGGTTAAGATTATTAGTTCTTGGTTCTGCTTCATGTTGTATACTTGGACTTTAATAGCTCCTGTTTTGTTCCCTGATAGATTCCTATAAGACAATGTTGACTTGAGTTGAATTCTATTGCTTAATGCTTGCAATAATAACAAATACATTCAGTTCTTCCATTAGAGAACTGACTTTGGTTGGTTGATTGATTGATTTATTTAAAATTTTAATATTTTCTTTTTTGCGTTCCCGGTGTTTTTAATTTCGTGCTTTTTTTTTTCTAGTTGAGCTTCGTTTTTTTTCTCTATTTTTCTTTTTTTTCTCGGATTTTTATTGTTTCTCGGATATTTATTTATATACTCGAATAAAATGTGCCATGGTCGCTATAGGTTATTACTTCTAGAACGTTAATCCGAAAATGTCATTCGCTGTTTTGGATCGTTTTTGCTAATTATATATATATATATATTCACTGCAAATAGTGGTATTTAAAAGGGTTTTATTGTAGCAACAATATAGACATACTGCAGTTTCTATCCAATGGTGAAACTGGCATTGAATAAACATTGCCCGCAAGCGTACAGGCGCCAAAAGGGATGAGTGGGTAAGACTGGGTCCGTACACGACCCGAACTTTTGTTTTTGTTTTGTAGAATTATAGATTGTTTTTATTTGTTTTGTTTTTGGCAGACTTCGAATGAAATAAACGCATCTGATTGGCTGGAGGTTGGGGAAGGGTATATAATGTGGTACCTGGTGATCGCAATCGTTGTTACTGTTTGTTTGGTTTTTTTTCAGATACAGGAATAATTTTTACGATTTTTTGAATAATATAATAAATATATACCTAGGGTATTAAGTGAAGGATAGTTGAGGCAAGCAAGGATAATTTTTTTAAAGTTAATTTTAGTACTTATAAATCATTATTATTTATTGTTATTATTATTATGAGTACACCACGCTGTATAATTTTAAAAGGGAGGAGCCTACCAAATACCAGGTAGTACACGTACAACGGGGCAAGGCCCGCAGAAGAAGCATCATCAGCAGCAGCAGCAGCCTGCCAGTTGGAAGGAAATGGCCAATTTTGTTGGAAACTACGAGGAATACAGCGCAGAGTTTTCACGCCGTTGGTGACGGGCGGCCAGTCTGGCACTGGCCAGCGTAGTGTATATAAAGACAGAGCGATTCCTCGCTTTTGCAGGTTTCGCTGCATAAGAAACGCCACTAAGCCTGTAATTTTAACTAGCCACATCTATAAAACCTTTTTTTGTTTTTAAAAAAAGAATTTCAACTTCAATTCTCATCAGCCACAAAAGTTTTTGATTTCAAATCATCTTTACACCAAATGACGGATAATACTACACGTGACCCGACGGCGGATTATATTAACAGTTATAACAAGATCAAGACACATTTCCCATCTGCTAGAATAAAGAAGTTAATGCAAAGTGATGAAGAGATTGGTAAAGTTGCACAAGCTACTCCTGTTGCTGTTGGAAGAGCACTGGAATTATTTTTATGTTCACTGGTAGATAAATCAGTTGAAACTGCAACAAATGATCAAACAAGAAAGATAACAACTCAAATTTTGAATAATACAATTAATAATAATGAACAATTTGATTTTATCGTTGGAGTTTGTGATAAATACCTTAATAAATCTGGTAATGGTGGTAATGTGACCGATAATGGTGGTCAGTAAAAAAAAAAAAATGGTTGGGTTCTTTTGTATTTTTTGGTAATGATCATGCTTATTTATTCACTTATTTATTTTATTTATTTATATTTTTTTTAATCCATTAATTTTAATCATCTATTTATCAATTGGTATGAAATGGTGTGAAATGAATGAATAGCAGCAACAAGAAGCTTTTCAAGTAAGTTTCATCGGATATCTTTGTAAATGTGCCATTCTTGAGTTTCTGTATTTCCCTCTTGTTGTGTGCCAGTTTGTGGATGTAATTGATGGATTTGAATGTACTCTACTTGATAAATAATGAATTCCTTCAATTGATCTATCTATATATTGTGTATCTATCTAGTAGAAAGAAAGAAAGAAAGAAAGAAAGAAAGGCCGACCCATGCATGGAGACGGGCGTCCCAGACGGGCGTCCCAAACGGGCTGCGCAACCGCGGCACACAGCACGCTGAGCACAGTCCACAGGGAAGAGGACACACAGCAAGCAACCGCAACCAACGAGCGCACTTCCATTACGGCTGTGCAAGCGGAATTCCACGGCTGGTTGAAAACGGCAGCTCTCCCGAACACGCTTCACTCGAGTATGGGGTAGCATTTACTGGAATCAGGGAGATTTATAAGGAGGAAAAAAATAATAAAGCAGACTCCGGCAAGCATACATGCATACATAAACATACATATTATAAGTAGGGATTCAATCCGTTTTTTATTATTCAGCTGGAGAGTCGTCCGAATTGTGTCGTCTAGTTTCTGTTCGGTCTATTTTTAATCTGTCTGCTTTTTCTTTTATTTCTTATAAAGCTCTCTTTTATAAACAACACCTGGTCTTTTCCACGTTTTTCCATAATTTTTAAACAGTAAACGTTGAATTTACAAAGAGACATTCTGATACCATTTAGCAATCATGTCAAGTACACACATTGCGTCTCACAGATCATTCACAAACCCTTTCAACTTATCGTTGAAGAATTTAGCCAAATTACAAGATGGCTCAGCTTCAGATCCAATTTACTACGTTGGTGTTGATGTTGGTACAGGTTCTGCAAGAGCCGCTGTTGTTGATCAAACAGGTGCCATCTTAGGTTTAGCTGAAAGACCAATTACAAGAAATGAACTGAAAGCAAGTCATATTACTCAATCATCTACTGAAATTTGGGAATCAATCTGTTATTGTACAAAGAGTGCCATTGGAAATTCTCACATCGATCCTTCATTTGTGTTAGGTATTGGTTTTGATGCTACTTGTTCTTTGGTTGCAATTAATGAAACTACAGATAAGCCAATGGCTGTTGGACCTGATTTTACAGATGATTTAGAAAATATTATTTTGTGGATGGATCATAGAGCAGAAACTGAAACTGATGAAATTAACGCTACTGGAGATGAATCTTTAAAATATGTTGGTGGTAAAATGTCCATTGAAATGGAACTACCAAAGATGAAATGGTTGAAAAACCATATGCCAAAGAATACAGAAACTGGTAAATCATTATTTGAAGATTGTAAATTTTACGATTTGGCAGATTTCTTAACTCATAAAGCAACAGGTAAAGAAACTAGATCTTTCTGTTCTACAGTTTGTAAACAAGGTTTTATTCCTGATGGAATTACAAATAGAAATGGTTGGTCTGCAAACTTTTTAAATAAAGTTGACCTACCTGAACTAGTTGAAGATAATTTCAGAAGACTAGGTGGTTTACCAGGTGTCACTGGTACTTATCTATCAGCTGGTGAAACTGTTGGTTCATTGACAGAAGCAGCTGCTGAAGAACTGGGATTAACCACTCATTGTTTTGTTGGTTCTGGTGTCATTGATGCATACGCTGGTTGGATTGGTACCGTTGCAGCACAAACTGAAGTTCCTATTCCTGATATGGTTGAACAAGATAAGAATTTATCTGGTATGGCTCAAGCTTCAGGTAGATTAGCAGCTGTTGCAGGTACTTCAACATGTCATATTTGTTTAGATGAAAAGGAAATTTTTGTTGAAGGTGTTTGGGGTCCATATAGAGATGTTATGGCTAAAGGTTATTGGTTAGCTGAAGGTGGTCAATCATGTACTGGTGCTTTATTAGCACATGTTTTATCTACACATCCTGCATATACTGAATTAGGTGTTGCATCTGAATCATCAGGTTTATCTAGATTTGATTTCTTGAATTCTAGATTGGAATCTTTAAAGAAAAGTACTAAAGAGAGATCTGTTGTCGCATTAGCTAAGAATCTTTTCTTCTATGGTGATTTCCATGGTAACAGATCACCAATTTCAGATCCTCATATGAGAGCTTCCATTACAGGTCAATCCATGGATGTTTCAATTGATGCATTAGCTATTCAATATCTGGCGGCATGTGAATTTATTGGTCAACAAACAAGACAAATCATTGAAAAGATGGAATCATCAGGTTATAAGATTAATGCAATTTTCATGAGTGGTGGTCAATGTAGAAATGGTTTATTGATGAGATTATTAGCTGATTGTACTGGTTTACCAATTGTGATTCCAAGATATATTGATGCATCAGTTGTGTTTGGTGCAGCTATGTTAGGTGCTGTTGCTGCTCAAGATGCATTAAAAAAACTTGGTGGTTCAAAATCTAGAAGAAATTCAACTGCTTCTCATCAAACTGAAACTAAGGATGATCAACCACCATCTCCATATACTGCTCCATCTGCTACTGCTTCAATGACATCAATTAGCGCTTTAGCTGCTGGTAGTATGCAAACAAGTAGTTTCCCATTCCCTATCATGACACCAATCGAAGATGAAAGTAAACAATTAGGTTATAAATCAGTTGATGATTCAGAAGAAGAGGAAGATGAAGGTGATGAAACAATTTCATTTGGTTCAAAATCAAAGACTCAAGAATCTGCTACTCAAAACTTCATCAATAGAAGACCACTGAAATCTGCACCACCTCCAAAAAAATTGGCAAGTAGTAGTACTAAGCCAGGCGATAAATTATGGAAGGTTATGACTGAACTATCAGGTGTTGGTAGAATCATCTTTCCTTCAAACCAAAATGATCCTGATAGAAAATTATTGAATACCAAATACAAGATCTTCAAAGATCAAATAGAGACTCAACAGAGATATAGAGATATGGTCAATAAGACTGAAGAAGCTATCAAGAATTACTTGAATATCTAATTTATTTTCTTTTCCCACTTAATATTAATTATGCATCGACCCATTTCTCATTGTTACTGTTCTTTTTTAAGTGTATTTACCTAAATATATATTACTCTATATATATATATATATAAATATATATATATTTGTTATTTCTTAGTTTAATTGGAAATTATAGTTTTGATTCCGAATTCCTTCCCCTCATTTTTTTTAATCAAATTCCATTTTTTAGCACTTCAGACCTTAAATTCTCACACACGTTCTCTCAAACTTTCAATTTGATCGATGCCATAAATACACGCAATTCACGAACCACACTATATATAGGTCTCACAGTCATTTCTCGAACTGAAATTAGACCTAATTAGAAATCCCAGATTAAAGTTAATCAGTAGAATTATGTCCGCGCCGAGCAGCCCGAGCCGCATCGATGCCAAGTAGCCATTGAGGTAGCTGCCACTAACTAAGTACTTAGTACTAACTAGGCACCAGCAGCTTATCGCCGGTGTCTCTCCGTGCCGCGGATTGTAGATTGTATGTGGGCTGCCCCACGTCTACGTCTACGTCCACGTCCACGTCCAGGAATACAGGGCCGGTCTATCACTGATCAGCTGACTGACCGCTGCTATTCCATTTCGAAATGTCGTATTCTGTAGCTCAATTCTTTGCAATTGGATCAATTCAGCCTTGGAACATGGGAGAAACGGTAATTCAGCTGCCTGTGCAAATTACACAACGGGATCTTACTAATATCTCGAAAGGAACGGCCAGAGACAGAGACACAGAGTGATGGATCTCTCGCCTATTTGCTGGCGCTTGGCCCCGACAGCACTGCGCCCGAGGTTCAAATTGCGTTGTAACTATGCTGTGCTCATTGCTCTTGCTGCTCATTGCTCATTGCTCATTGCAAGAGACGCATGCACCGTGGGGAAGACTGGATCTTGCGGACTCTAAATAGATTTGCATTTCAGATTGCTCCGTGTTCTTCCTTCTTTCTTCTGCTTTTATCCTTTACCCCTTTCCTCCACTTCTTTCCTTTTTATTGCCCCTGTTTCCCACTTATTTTGCATTTTTGCTCTATTATTTGTCTCTTCTTTAGCTCAATTGTGACGTTATCTTACTCAAGAAAAGCAGCAAAGAAACTAGATATCATTCAACCATGACTTTATCCAAACACATTGATACCGATGAAATTGAAAGCAAGATCTTGGGATCTAATCCTACAGATGCCAGAACAAGTATCATTGGTTTTATGCAAGAAAAGGAGAAATACCTGAAGCAGAGTGCCTCTGATTTCCCAGCTTCCAAATTAGTTGCCAAATTTGGTGGCATTAAGGAAAAATATAAGCTACCTAAAGAAGGTATGGAATCCAAGCAAGTTTATGAATTGCTTCATGATGATTTGACATTGGATGGTAACACTACTTTGAATTTAGCATCTTTTGTCAATGTGCACTTAGAAGATGAAGCTGAAAGATTGATCTTGGAAAATTTAACTAAGAACTTGGCCGATAATGATGAATATCCAATGTTAATTGAGATTCAACAACGTTGTGTTTCTATTTTAGCTGATATATGGAATGCACCAAAAGAAATTGAAACTGTTAGCTCAGGATCAGGAGGTAAAAAGCAAGTGAAGGTTAATACAGCATTGGGAACTGCTTGTACAGGATCATCCGAAGCTATCATGCTTGGTGGTTTGGCAATGAAGAAAAACTGGCAACAAGCTAGAAAGGCTAAAGGATTGAATTATCATCATCCAAATATCTTAATGGCAACTTGTTGTCAAGTTGCATTAGAAAAATTCGCAACATATTTTGATGTTGAGCCAAGATTGATCTCTTGTTCAGAAAAGGATTTCTTGTTAGATACAGATAAAGTGAAAGCTCATTTGGATGAGAATACAATTGGTGTTTTTGTCATTTTAGGTTCTACTTATACTGGTGGTTTTGAAAACGTGAACAAAGTTCATGATATCTTGGATGAATTTGAAAAAGAGACTGGCCACTCTATTCCAATTCATATCGATGGTGCATCTGGTGGTATGATTGCTCCTATCATTTATCCTGAATTGGTTTGGGATTTCAGATTACCTAGAGTCAAATCAATCAATACTTCTGGTCATAAGTTTGGTTTAACCACTGCTGGTTTAGGTTGGGTTGTTTTCAAGTCTGAAAGTTGGTTGCCTGAAGAATTGAGATTCCAATTACAATATTTGGGTGGATTAGAAGAATCATTCACATTGAATTTCTCTAGACCAGGTTACCAAGTTGTTCATCAGTACTTCAACTTTTTGCATTTGGGATCTGTTGGTTATCATGAGATTTACGATAACTGTTTAACCAATGCTAGAATTTTATCAAAGTTTTTGGAAGAGACTGGTTACTTTACTTGTGTTTCCAACTTACATTTACCAAGGGGTGAAACAACTAGAGGCAATATAGTTTCAAGTAAGAAGAAAGAACCAAGATTAAATGACCATTCTGCTTTTAATCCTGCTTTGCCTGTCGTTTCTTTCCAATTTACTAAAGAATTTAGTGAAAGATACGGTGAGATACCACAAATTATGATTTCTAACTTACTAAGACATAGAAAATGGATTGTTCCAAACTATACTTTACCAAAGACAGGAAAGGAGGGAGATTCAGATTATCAAAACAATGAGATTCTTAGAGTTGTTGTCAAGTACAATTTAACATCTCAATTGTTAGATAAGTTAATGCACGATATTGTTGAAGTTGTTGAAGTGTTAACTAAATCAACTGATATGGTTCGTGAAAACGTCAGAGATATTAAGAAAGCTGCAATTGCTTCAGGCACACCTGATGATAAAACATCAGTTGCTCTTGGAAATGATATGGTTTATAATATGTTATTAAGTATTGCTAACGAAGCAAATGAAAAATTAATCAAGCTGAAGAATCATGTTGGTCATGATAAAAAATCTTTCAGGGGTATTTGCTAAAAGTGCAAATGGTATTTTCTACACGTTCTTTTTCTTTCAATACTAGATAATGTATAAGGTATAGGCTCTACTAAGTTACTAGATAAATTGGATTTATGGTCACATCGTTCGATATCGTATTAGTAGTTTATTAAAGTTTGAGCGCCAAACAAGTAGAAACAAAAAAGAAAAATAAAAAAAAAGAAACCGAAATAAGATACATCAAATTCACATGTAACTTGACTGATACATTATGATCAATGGCCGATGAAGTAATTTAAATGAAAACTAAGAAAAACCTATAATATTTTGCCTATTTTTCTCTTAGCATTATTCATCTTTTCATCACTCTGGTCTACCTGATCTCTCAATCCCATTAACAAGTCATTTTGTATGTTCAATTCTTCATTGATGGCAGTACCTATCTGTCTCTGTCTTTGAATGATTGATCTGAGACCTTCGAGATCATGATCTTGCCTTGCCATTTGTAACTGTTGCTGCTGTAGGAGATTCTGATTGTCTAAAGTTTTAGTGAATGTTGTTTCTTTCGGCTTCCCTAAAGTTCTTCTATTGGATTTAAACAGTTCATTTGTTGCTTGTGATTGATTCAAAGGTGTTCTTGATACTGAGGTGACGGTCAAACCTGTAAGTAATGATGATAATTCGTCGTAGTCTCGTATGTGCTGTGAAAGTAGATCACTCCTTCTGTTCAATTCACCTTGTCCCAGTTCACTAGAAGTTGTTAAATATTGTTTTAATTTGTCAATTCGGATCTTTGATGAATTAAGTGATTTTTTACAATCAACTATGTTAGAGTTTGAAAACATCTTTGATCTCACATCCTGTAATAACGATTTTAACTCTCTTAAATTATCCATCCATTTATTTGGAGAATCGATATCTTCTACAGTCATAGAATTTAAGGCTTCGTTTCTTTTCACCAGGTTTTCATCCACTAGATTAACAAACACTGATTTAGGTAAATTCAAGAAATTCAATACTGTAGTATTGGTGCGTAGTTCCATGTCATTTATTATACCACTTAAAAAGTCCGAAAGTCCCCGTTTTCTCTCATCTAATATTGAATCCGAACTTTTATAAAATGATGAATATTTCGATGGTAGAGCATATGGTAACGTAGTATTTAATCCTTGTTCCAAGTTCTTTTTAAATTCAACGAAATCGGAATATCTTTTGCTTACTTTGTAAATACCGGAATTGTTCGTTGTAACTTTAACTTCAATGTTGTACAATGAGTAATCATTCAATACCGTAACTGTTGGAATCGTAACTTCAATCATGGCTTACCGTAGTATTTTCTGGTCATTTGTGTTAAAAAGAGTCTAGTCAACGAAACAGAGAGATAGATAGGCAGAGATAAATACCATATTGGTTTGCAATTTCGAATGCCTTTTGTTTTTGTCTCGCGGTGCTTCCCACACGGTCAAAAAAAAAAAGGAGAATAACAAGCTGTGCACACAAAAACGTTTAATGGGCATATAAAGCGACCCTTAGTCTAGTATTGGACTTCTAGCACTAGACATCATCTTCTATTATCAACAGCTTGCCATTTTCATTGAAATTCAACAATGAAACAATACATTTCCACATCAATCATTGGTGATGCCCATAAGTCTGACATTCTAGACGTCGCCGTCTGTAAAGATTTCACAGCCACTTGCTCTTCAGATGGGTACCTCAAACTTTGGAAGAACAGTACAGAAAAAGAATTAAGTTTATCCAAATTTGTAGACAAATTGGGATTGCATCACATAACAATGTTGGAAGATACTGTGGAAGATACCTCGATCTTGTTGATCTCTACAGTTGCGTTTAGTGGGAGAGCATACTTCTACAAGTACGATTTTGAAGAATCAGATTTGGTTGCAATTGATGATGGTTTGCCGAGTGAAATGACCAGTAACAAAATTTCATTTTGGGCAAATAAGTTCGCCAAAGATCCAAAAGGATTGTCTCATATATATACATGCACAACAGCAACTGGTTCAGCTCAAGTTTCGAAATTGACCTTTGATAAAGATAATAATTTAATGCCAATATTTCAATACGTTGGAACAACACCAGATACTGAGAAAACCTTTGCAACCTGTTTAGATCTAGACATAAAAAGTGACAAATTAGTAATTGGATATCAAAATGGAAGTGTTCACTTGTTTGACTTAGAATATTTGAAACCTTTATACGAATTCCATTCCTTTGTATTGAAAGAGAATACTTCATCCAGCTCATTATCTACTGTTCGTAGTGTTAAATTCTCACCTGCTGGTAAATTACTGGCTGTGGCTAGAGATTCTGGATCGTATGGTACAATCACACTATACGATGTGAAATTTTGTGAAACTATTGGCTCATTGAGTATTCCTACACATTCATCAAATGTTGGTATTGGAGGATACGCTCATGATAAATGGTGTTTAAGTATATCATTCAATGAAGATGGTTCAATGCTAGCCAGTGGTGGACTAGATGATAAGATTAGAATATGGAACATAGAAACGAAGGAAAGAGATGCAACCATTACAATTAGTAAATCTGATGTTAGTGATAACAGTAGTAGTAACCAATTAGATGATGCTGCCTGCTGTGCATTGAGTTTTATTAACAAAGGGTTGATCCAAGGCGAAGGTGATAATAACGGTTTAGTCGTTGTTGGATTCGATAGAGCAGTTAGATGGTTCAGAGAAGCAGGTGGTATTTGAGTATAATTTATAAAAATTCATCTTAAAAAAATATAAAATGTGCATAATAGTTTCTATATATACTCGATTAATAAAAAATAAATATAAAATTAAAACAATGAAACGGCATAATTGATTCAGTCTTCCATACGACTATCAATTGCCTCGTCATCATCAGCAACTTCCTCCACCAGTGCTAATCCTTCAGAGGATGGTTGTCTATCATCGAGATCCCTTGAATCTTCATCATCTTCATCAAGAACAGCATCAGCGATCCCAACGTCTTGATCGTCTTCATCTTCTTCACCTTCACCTTCACCATCACCTTGCTCCTGATCAGGCTCTCTCACGCGCTTTCTATAACCCATAGGGGAACGAATTAATCCTTCATAATCATCAGCAACATTTGGTGATGTAGGAATACCAGATATTGAAATAGGACTACTAAATTGAGTGTTTTTGATTCTCTCCTTTGATTTATACTTGGAGCGATTGACTTGGAAATTATGCGTTATTCTACTTCTGTCACCCAATCTTTCAAACAATTTTAAAATCAAGTTTTTCTCTAGATTCATAAATTCGGCTGTTTTTGTTATCTTACCCCAGTTTTCAAAAATACTGATTTCACAGTGAGTTCTTAAAACAGTATCTGATAGATATAAAGAAGCAGTCCACCATTTTAAAATTGATTTCAATTCAACACCTGTAGCAAAAACCTTCTTTAAAATAATCGATTTCAAATCTGGTAAATCATATAAATCTGAAAATAGAAGTAGTCCACATAATTCATCTATGGAGCACCCATCAATTGAATTTGTGTAAAAAAATAAAATCAATTTTTCTACCCATTTCTGTGGTTCTGGAATGAACATCTCATCAGATTCAGTTTCATTCATTCCACTTGAATAAAGCCTTTTAAAATATGGCCACCGTATCATCAAAACCAATTTATGAACTTTAATTGGAGAACTCTTCTCATATATGACTTTATCATCATCAGAGGGTCTAACATCAGATTTTAATGCAACTATTGTGAAATCTGTGAATTCTCCTTCTAAATAAAGTGAATATAGTTGTGATAAAATCGATGTATCTTTAGGGGCTTCGTCTGCCTTCAAAGTTATACCCAAGTTGGCAAGTGGAATCTTGGCGATGTGAGACAATTCTTGGTAATATTCTTCATCAACCGAGAGTTGCCCAATCATATATAAAGTATCATTTTGAATGAAGAAATGATCCCATTTGTATTCATCCAATTCGGTAAAGCCCATATGAGGTAATGCAGTGTATCTGAGAGTTTTCAAATCATAGTATCCAAATGACGTTCCTTGATAATCCTCGTAAAATCTTGGTCTAATGACGTCTAAAATCTCATGATCGGAAATATTCAAAAATGAGTGGTTACCTGATTTTGCAACTTCATTGATAGTAACTTCCGTAATTTCATTCCGAGATATATTTATCCTTGATAGATCATTAACATGGTTCATGTGTTCATCTATTCCTCCAAAACTCCATATGTGATCATCTGACAATACTGTGAAAAGATCAAATCTTGAAACAAATACCATTGTTTTCCAAGTTGAATTTTTAAAGTTATAAATGTATATTAAATCGCTATTTTCTTCCTTTTGTGTATTTTGAAAAAGATAGCCTCCACAAAGATAAAGTATTTGCTTTTGTTTATCGTAACATGCAGAGTGTCTTGAGATTCTCACTGGAACGTTTGGCATAAGAATATCTTGCGAATAAGGAGAAGACCATTCATCTCTAATAATATCATAAATTAGTAATTCAGAATTTTTTAAAGTTGCATTTTTAACTGATTCGGGAGCTATACAATCTGCTTGGACTCCACCACTGATCAAAACTTTACCCTTTGAGAAATGAGTACAACAATGGCCCTCTCTATATAATCCACTTTTTCTTGGAGGCAGCCAAGTGTCCGTTTTAAGATCCAAAAGATAAACTGCATCATCCAAGTTATCGTATTCATCGTATCCACCAAACAAAAACAAAATCTCTAATTCGTTATCGATACAGAGACATGACCGAAGCCTATCGTGCGGAACATCTCCCCGGAGTTCAGACACTAGTTTTGATTCATTTTTATTATTTATAAGTTCTAATGGTAACTCAACTGGCGGTAAAAGTGTTCGAAGAGACATTTTCTTTGTTTTTTCTCCCACTTTTTTTTCGAATGAGAAGGTTAGATGCTTATTCGGATAGTAAATATCCTTGTTCAACTCTTCAAGATGGGCCTTTTTAGTGCAGGAAAAGTTCCAGAATTACCACATAGTAGCCCCATTTATTACGTCATCAAGAAATTTTTTAAAAGCATTTTGCATCGCTGACGTAAGCTATTTACGATCACGTATTATTGTATCAAATGCATTATATAATATAATGATATTTGTTGTTAATGTTATATATCCTATAGTAAAGCTAAAGAAATGTCAGTAAAGTAAAAAAAAAAAACGTCTATACACTGAATAACCCATTTTTATTACCAAACGGAGACACGATAAGTTCGGCAAAGAACAATCCAACAGTGATACCGATTGCGATTTCAATCATCGTAACACCAAAAGTTAATGATGTACTGTTCAAGACATCACTCGAACTGTCACTGGAATTCTTCAATTCTGCTATTCCAGCAGCCAAAACATTTCTGGAAGCAACACCACCTGGAACTTGATCAAAGATACCAGCAAGCATACTCGTAAAAGCAGTATTACAATATCCAATTCTCTTGAACGATGCACCTGTTCTTGAGTAAATAAAACTCATCAAACCGATAGTGAAAGACCCTAGGCCCGAATTAAATTCGGTGATTGAGAAATGCTGAGATGAAAAATATGAGGCAACATATCCACCACAAGCAATAACCGTCATAATGGAAACTTGATGCCATTGAGCTTGACAGGTTAAAGCCATCAGCAATGTGAATACAGGAACAAAGAAGAAGTACCAGTAGGATGAGATATTACTAGTGCAACTTGTTTTGTCAGTAGCATCATGATCCATCCATCCATAAATTGCAGAACCTAAAGTTAATCCAAAACCCAAAAAGAGAGAGTAAATAATGGCATAGAACATCCTCACAGATCCAGAAACAATATTACGACTCTGAAGTTCTAAAGCACCACTTAAAATAATATAACCAGGTAAAATCATACATAATCCACCTTGCACGACTGCACCAAAACAAAAATATTGACCGCCTCCAATAGTACCAATAGCCCTACCAATGAAGCTTAACCAAACCGAACAACTAACTTCAAAAACAGATGAATAAATACTTGATTTTGGAGCAACAACTAGTTGCAAGAATCCCAACAAACAACCCAGGACAAATGTTGGAGGTATGTCTAACCATGAACCACCAAATGCCCAAGGAATCACGGTGCAGCTTGCCAATCCATACCATAAAATGGACCAATATACATTAAAGTATGGTGCACGATTCAATAGTTCATCAAGTTTCTGGTTTGCATACTGAACTCCCATTCTGTCCTTCACCACACTCTTATAAATCTCATGTGCCTCATCTAACTTGCCCAAATCCAGACCTTGAGCCACTCTAACTAACTTCATTTCTGACGTTCTTGTTGCAGGGTCTCCGAAGGAAACTATCATACAACCAGGCAGATAAATAAATGATCCATCAATTTCTAAGACACGAGATGTATTGGACATGTATTCTTCGAGTCTGTGATTTGGAAAACCAGTTTTCATGAAAGCTTTACAAAGCTTGAGAACAAACATTTGTCTCTGTAAAAGGTCCGCAATGTGGACAGTGATTCTTCCGGCAATTTGATTATTCTTTTTAATCTTTCTTTTCAATTTTCGACTTATTTTACGCTTACTACTCGTTTTATTTCCCATTATATCAGGTGATGATCTGGACTTCGATTTCAAAAATTGTGGTAAATCAATCTTTTCACTTGAGCTACGTCTTCTTTCTTTACTCAATATATTAGAGAGTGATGTTCCTGAAAACGTTCTCGTATGTTTCATTAGCTTTGAAGGGAGTGAGTCTCTTGATGATTGTGGCGATAAAATATGGGATGAATCAGATGTGCTGTTTTGTGAGTGTAGTCTCATTCTATTAATTTTCCTTTTCAGCTTATCCTTTATTGTTATATTATCAAGATCAGATATTGTTCCATCATATGGTATCTTATATGCTTCATTTTCACCATTTTCATCAAATTCCAAATCTGAATCACTGAATGGATTGGTAGGGGTATTCTGAATAGGACTATATAAATGCATCAAATTCGATGTCACACCAGTTCTAACTTTTGTAGGTAAGTTTGAATCATACTCAGCGCATTCATCAAATCCTTGAAAATTAGGGGTCATAAAGAAACCATCATCTTCAGTATTTCTTCTGTTATGAGATTCAGGCGACATCATAGGTGAAAGGTCCTCCATTTGAATGTGTTGCCCAACCATACCTCTTGCATCTTCAATTCGATAACCATCATCAAGTAATGAATTTTCCTCATCAGTTATTTTTTGTTTAGGGGCTACCCTAGTACCACCTGGAAAAACACTTGAAGAACCCAAGTGAAATAACTTTGATAGTAATGAATTATGTTGGTATTTCGATGTGTCGAATGTATTATCGGAAGATTCTGAGTGTATAGCCGTGGAACTTCTTCCTCTATTATCATTGGATCGTTCGAACGTTAGAATGGTTGGATCAACTGTAGCTGCAGAAGTGGCTTCTCGACTCTCATTACCTGACGTTGTAAGTTTTTGGAAAATGTGCTTCATCTTTGCATATTTTGGCTTGTCATCATTATCTTCTTCTGAGTCATCTTTTTCAGTCGTTATCTCAGCAGCTCCGCTTCCTTTCAAATTGGGAAGAAAATTTCCTCTTCTTGCTATATCTTCATTTTGTTCATCTTCGTCCTCATCACTGTCATCGTCTTCGTCCAGTTCGTCATCAGTTTCTTCATCTGCACTGGAATCTGGGTCACCAAGGTCAACACTTCGAGATCTACCTCGAGGTTGGTCCAAAATCTTCTTAACACCTGTGTCTTTGTAAAATTCTTGATCAAAATCGCCTTCGATTTCGTTTTCAATAATTTTTTTTCTGTCCTCGCTTGTAGTTAACAAGTTATTTTTTGCTGCTGGTTGAACTATAACGTCGGCCAGTCGTCTATCTGCCAGAAGTTGCTCATCTTTACTAAACACTGGTAATATTGGAATATGTGGTTCACCGCTAGCTTCATCTTCATCCTCTAAAATTGGAACATCATCTATCGCTGATCTTTTCGAAGAAGTGAAAACATGCCTCAAAGGTGATGAATCTCTAGAAGCTGATCTCGATCTCGCAGGAGAAAGAGAGGCAACTCTGCTAGTGGGTCTTGCTCTTTGAGGAGAAGAGGATCTTACCCGAATATTTAATGATTTTCCTTGTACATCAATTTTCTGCGGTAATGGCATTCCTTTCACGTGGTTTATATTGTGATATTTATTAGATTCGCTTTATATTTGTATCCAGCGTAACAGGGGCTTATAACTATATTTATGAATCGGTCTGTTGATAATAAAGCACGCTTTAGGTTGTATAAATTAAATGAAAGTTTAATAAAACTTTATGCTATGAATAACAGTTCTAGATACCTAAAAAATGTAAAACACCGACCAAAGCCGTGGAAAACCATAAATATAAGTGCTTGCTAATATGCTCCACACCAAACCACCACTAAATATATCACCTACAAGCTTTTACCTTTTTTTATCCCCCGTTTAGATAGAAAGCTATGCGCGAGCGGCGCTATTTGCCTGTTTCACCTCCCCGACGCTAAAGATCTTATCTTTCCCTGACTGACATATATATATAGTATATAGGTTATATAGCTATATAGCTTTAGCATAACAACTAACATGCGAACCGCATCTTCTGGTGTCATTGATAGAAGAAGAAGGTAACTGGCACCTAGAGCTCTAGAATGAATTACTTTGCAGATTCTCTTCTGAAAACAGGTATCGGGGATCCCACGCGAGTCAAGAAAAAAAACCCAAAAACCTGCAAGCGTGTCCCACTGGACTTTCCCCTACAATATTTCATCAAATCTGTGATCTAATGATATCTTATGATATAAGCGTACCCAAAAATGCGGTAGAGCCTGGCCCTTGTCCTTTGAGAGCCTCCCAGTAGTTACCACAGTATTAGTTAGAGGTGTCGTAAACTGGAATTACTAGCTTCAATTAGAGTATGCTGTCGGAACTGACTTGGGTCATTGGTGATTCGTGAGTTGTGATTCGTGAATCGTGAATCCTTCAGCTGCTCATATATAAATATACGCGGCTTTATAAAGCTGTGGCATTAATTCACTGAAGTATTTAACCGGATCCATTACATAATTACCTTCTTTGAAATACGCATGTGACTGATGGACTGAAACTAACAACTCTCCTATAACTGTCTCCACAATAACGTAACTTATCGTGGTGAAAAGCAACAGATGCATTCATATCATATTAACTACTAAACAACTGCCACAACCATCATGGAGGGGACTTTAGAATCAGGAGCACCTACAAGGAAAAAAAAAGGGGGCCAAAATACATGTGGCCAGATGGCACAGCCAGGAAGCCAAAGGGCCACAGATTCACAGAGGGCAACCAGCAAAGGAGCGTGCACCGCACAAGGGGAGACCGGACGGAGACAAAAGGTGGGCAAACAAATCCAAATCAAAACAAAACGCAAAAATGACCGCCTTCCCGCAGAACGCAAAAGAAAAAAAATGATACCAATTAAAACTTGTAGGTGAGAAATTCCGCTAACAGTTTCGCTCCAAAAAACAGTATGGAGATAGAGAGCTACACTTCACACCAACACTTAACACCACACTTGTTTACATTTACGATTATTTCGATCCTCCTTTACACACCACTTTATTTGCCCTTTTTTTCTTCATACCAACTCTTAGCATGGATACTATTAATCGTGAGTTTTTATTCACCAATGTGGACTCCAAGCCATTGAAGTTTCATCTATGTTTGCCAATCCCTGATGAAATTGGTCGTTATATAACTGAAGGCGGAGGTGAACTTGTTGAAGACTTCAACGATCCAAAAGTCATCTTAGTTGCCGATATAACTGATGGCCTTAATACTGCTTACAAAAACGTCAAAGTTTATTCATACACTTTTGTTACAGACTCCTACGAAAAGGGTGAATTGGTTCGATTAGTGAACTACTTAGTCCATGACCCTGACCCTCAACTCATAACTCATTCAATGAGTAGAGCTACCACTATGGCATTAAGATATTTCACACCCCAAGAAGATGCACGCTTGTTCGAGGAAATCAGAAAAAGACCTTGGTTGGGTTTCAAGGGACACCAAATCTATAAGGAATTGGCTGAGTTAGATTTCTTCGCCAATAGAAACAGAAGTCCTGCCTCATTAAGAGAAAGAGTTAGAACATTAAAATATGATATCAAGTATATTTACGTTCAAGTTGGTACAAGTAGACAATTAGAAAAAGATGAAAATGGTAGATATATTAGGAATTACCAGTTGAAAAGAAAAACTAACGGATTTCTTTCAATTGAAGATTTCACATTATGTAAAGCTATCTACCTGAATTTACATCCAGTAGTTAATGAATTTGGATTTGAAAGTATGAATTTTACAACGAAATTCTTTGATAACTTTAGTGATTGTTATCCACAACATACAGCTGAATCATGGAGACAGAGATACAAGAATTTTTTGGTGATATTTGGTATAGCCAACTATTTAAAATATTATATCATTGAATATAAGGCTAACAGGGAAGCACTTCCTTCAAACACAGCTAATAAAGAATGGATGGAGGCTAGAAAACATCAAAAAAGAACCGGTGAAGGTCCTAGATTATATTTTCCTGGTGCTGAACCTTCAAATGATCGGTTAGATCAAGAGATAGATATGATTCCAATACCTGAACCGGCTACAGTTCAAAAAACTATCAGAACATCAGCTTCATCACCATTGTTTTTGGAGCCAAGTCCAACTGTGCCTGCAAGCCCTAATGCCACTCCAGAACAGTCAATTGCAGTTGCTGCTCAACAACAATTGGAGGTTGAGGTGCACCCTACAGAGAGAACAGGAATTGACACATCTCAGCAATCTAGTGCCATTGATCCTGAAATTGGAAATATGGATTATGCTGCCCTCACACAGCCAACTATCTTTATTGATGAAAAGACTCCAAACTTTTTGGAGCAAACTTTTGTCAATTCACAGATAAATTTGGGTCCACCAATTGCTTTAGGTAATGTTTATCCTTCTAAAGAGGAATTCTTTGCTCACCTAGATGAGATATTCGATCCTAGTAAATTCATTTCTCCAAAGGCATTGAGTAAGCAGTTGGCAGGAGTGGGAATAAAGGAATACTACACAGTTTTCTTGATGTACAGATGTAATTCCAAAAGAGATTTGGTGTTAAAATGTATTAAAAATTACATTGACACAAATGGTGCTGAATATTTGGCGATTGCTCCTGGTATATGGTCAAATAAAGCTGTTAAGTGGTTGATGAAGAAAGATAAGCATTTATTGATGTTATTGAGTCAATATCATGGTGAAGCCAATTTGATTAGTCAATTGGAGAGCTTGAGAATGACAAAGGCAATCGATTGGTCTTATCCTAAATAAAGAGGGGGTTCTTTGTTTTGTGCGCTTTTATGTATTTCTTGGTAGTAGTAGTAGCTATGCGTTATTATAGTAATTTCTTTTGCTTCTTGCAGTTTTTAATATCTACTTAATTTATTCTTTAAGGTACCATTGTAAGTTATTCTATGTACAAATTTATATTTAAACTCATTATAATCGATTCTACATTCTAATTCAAGTTCTACACTTTGGAGTCCTTCTCGTAGTCATCCTCATTTTCCACAAGAGTCTCTGTCTCATCTTCAAAGATGAAAACAGTATCTCCATCATCATCTTCAACTACTTTCATAACCACGCTTGCATCTTGAGCCTGTAGCTTTTTTTCTTCTTCTTGTTCGGCCAACTTTTTATACTTCGCTTTAGTTTTCTTTTTGGATCTTTTTTTCAACATTTGCTTTCTAGCGATCACAATCTGATGCCTGCTGTTTTCACCTTTTTCTAAGTTCTCTATCTTCATAGCTAATATCTCTCTTGCAATCTTTCTGTTTTGCTCTCTGGATCTTGTTGCTTGAGATGTAACTACTATTCCAGTAGGTATGTGAGTTAACTGAACTTTTGAGTTTGTCTTGTTGATCTTTTGTCCTCCTTTCCCTGAACCACCTTTGATAAACTTTTCCTGTATTGATGACTCGTCAATTTTGGGACGTGGTGGCATCTGAGTTGCTTTGGGAATCTTTATCTTGATTTTGGGGGTAGTCAATGATTCTTCAGTGAACGGGGAAATGCATGATGAGAATTGTCTAACGTTACTAGGTAAGAAACGAAATTGCTTTTGAACCCCATTAAATGCATATTTTAACATGTTCAATAATCAATCTGTTGATTTTAATACATTTGGCTTCAAAAAAGATAGAAGATATAAATGAATAAGTAGAAAGGTAGATAAATAAATATATATGTGATGTGAAACATCATATATTTTTTAGCGGGCTATAGCGTAGGTATAATCGCGATTAACACATCTGATTTAATTACACGATCAACAAGCTTTGCTTTCTCTTCCACTCTAGTGATGAAAGCCTAAGAATTAATCATAATTTCAATGGCGATTAATGAATCAGGAACAGAATTCGATCTCTAAAGACCAAAATACAAGATATATCCCAATTGTTTTAGAAATTGGTTCTAGGTTCATGAGAATTGGTATTGCCGGAGAGTCAAAACCATTACTAGAATTCCCTACGTGCTTGCACAGTTCCCCACAACGATTTGCAATTGATGATGATAGTGATGATGATATTTTAACTCTTTCAAAGTTGGTCAAGGATGATATCTGCAACTTTAATTACTTGTTTTTCCCCAATTTACTAGTGTATAAGGATCAAGAACACCTCATAGACACATTTGAATACAATTTCAAGTCTCATCTATTTAAGATTATTTATGACACTTTCAAAACATTGAAATTGGATTTAGTCAGATCTAAAGTGATAATTCTTCAGAATCAATTTTTCAATGAAGTTTATAAGAAA
The DNA here is from genome assembly GCA_030556425.1 of Ogataea ovalis. NCBI lineage: Eukaryota > Fungi > Ascomycota > Pichiomycetes > Pichiales > Pichiaceae > Ogataea > Ogataea ovalis. The sequence continues at coordinate 111,187 of JAKTTZ010000004.1, read as the reverse complement.
TACATGTTAGATGAACTCCTCCTAAGTCATCAAATTAAGTCAACCACGTTTATTCCAACGTCGTTAATGAGTCTGTTTGGAGCAGGCATAAGAAACGGATTGGTGATTGATTTTGGATGGAATCATATCGTTTTTGAACCGATATTCGATTTACGAGTGCTACAGAACAACGTTAGATTTTCAGACAGGGCAGGACTACTGTTACACTATCGGTATTTACAAGCTTTTGAAGACCTCGTTGATTTATCCACTGTCGCCAATAAATTCACTTTTGTGGAGGACTTTATACTCAAATTATCTTATGTTAGAGAGTCCCATTCTGAAGTTGATTCTTTGACCTCTTTCAAATATAAAGGATTTTCGTTTCCCAGTTATTTAAAGTATAAGCCAATTGAAGATATATTCTTCCAGAACCAAAACGATTGGGAGCAAAACGACATAAATGAAAAGGCACCAATTCAAACTACATTGGAACTGTTAAAAAATTTACCTATTGATCTACGAAAGCAAATGACCGAAAATTTGATTCTTACTGGTGGCATAGCGAAGATTCCCGGTTTCAAACTACGATTTATGAGTGAATTGTTAAACGAGAGCAATAATACCCCATCAAAGTGTATTGACACTGTAGGCGAATGGGCTGGTGCTAGTTTGTACACATCAACCATTTTACTAAGAAATGGATACTTGAATAGTATGGGTGAAATAAAAAGGGAAAACTACCAAAATGCAAATATGTGTAAATAAATAGACTATTTTAATGATATACAGCAAAAAAGCAAAACATACAAAAAAAACTGAAATAAAAGACCTTTGGAAAACATATTTAAGTAAAATGTATGTTCATGTAGTACTAGAACGGTGCACTATCGTTTTTAGCTATCAGGCGACGCTTGTTTTTAAATCTCCAACTTCCTGTATCATTAACAAACGGATCAAAAGAGCTATCTAGTGGAACCATATCAAAATTAAAATTCTCCACCTCACTATGTTGAGACTCCCGGGTATACAGAGGTGAATTGTAAAATTTTTCCCAAGGATATTTTTCCAAGTATTCTTCAGAACACATGTCACCCAAATGTAAAACCCTGTACCACATCCTGAAGAAAAGTTTGCTAAATTTTGATTTATTAGCAATCAACTCTGGTTTGGGTTCCTCTTGTGGCTTCTTATCAACTTCTAGAAGATCCATCTCATGCTCTATTAACGTATATAATAATGATTCAGGAGTAGGGCAATCAGGGTTAAATTCAAGTACGTTAAAAAAGGGACTTGCAGAACATAGAGGGGATGATACAACACCACTAAGAATCAAAGGAGAGTTATCTGGTAAAAGCTCTTCACCTTGCGGTTTAATATTAACATGGCATATTAGTGAGCCAATCGAAATGGCGCTTCCAGGATATTGGAGAGAACTTCCTGAGTTTAATAGATTCTCGTGGTCCTGCAAACGGTGCTTTTCATTTTTAGCATTGTTGATAATCCCTGTACTTATGGCATCTGGTAAAGCTGATGATAGAATATTGAGCTCATAGTCATAGGCAACAACATCCGATCTCTCAGATTCTCCTACTGCTGAATTAGAACTAGCTTCGGGCATGTCTTCTGTTTTTTCTTCGTTTCTATCTGTATCTACCACACTTTCGTGATTGGAAGTTTGAATTGAGTCCGAGTTGAGAATTGAGTTGGAATCATCTGAACTGGAAATTCCTCGTATCAGACTGCTAATCTCTAAGTTACCACCATTCAAAATGTTCTTCCACTTTGGAGTTTCGGAAAAGTCATCATCTGAGTCGTCAAGACTGTCACTGGCAAGGTATCCCGAAGAATCGAAAACTTCCTCGTTATCGACGATACGATTCAAATCACGTTGAGACATCACATTTTGTGTCGTAAACCGACGACTCAATTGGGGATTCTTTAAATGCTTTCTTTGTCCAAATTCATAAAAATTCTGTGCAGGTGGTTGCGATAAAAGGGATCTTGAAACTCTCAAAGATCCTGGTCGTAACTGTGGAACAAACCCAGAATTTTCGTTCTCCATTATTGTGATCTTAAGTCTACGCCTATTTTACCATACAAACTGTAAGGAGTCTAACTGTAAATCAGGTGAATAAATTTGCAGATGAACAAAAGGGGATGAAAAGGAGGGAAAAGTTGGACAAAAAACGGCGGTTCAAGTTTGCAGTCGATCATCTTCGGACGTCGGCGTCGATTTTAAATAAGAGTGACATTTGTTATGTATGGTACGAATCACGATCATTCAACGAAAAGTAGCCGGACAAGCTTCAGTTCTTCAAGTTTCCAGTAGCCATCAGGGAACCAACGTATTCCTGAAGATACTTAGTCTCACTTTCAAGCTCATGGCATTCACGTTGTCTTTTGCGGATTAATTTGATGAGGGTGTCAATGGTATTTCTCGTATCGAGAACTTCTTCCAGGAGAGAGTCCGCAGAGCGGCCGTTCTCTTCACTTTGGGTTTCATTTTGATGAAAATCGATTTGTTCTAAAGATGATCTTGTTTCCGATTCTTCTTCTGTCATCTTCATTAAGAATTAATTTCTCTGCCCGTAGTGATGAATAAAGTTGTGCAAAAACTGTAACTTTAAATAGGCGAAGGAAAGAGCCATCATATAGTGTGCCAAATAATGTTGTTTTTTGTAGCACCGTCGAAATTGTTCAAAGATTAGCTAATCTGAATGGCCGTAACTGGTGCAAGGGTCCGGGAGATGGATGCGCGCACGCGCGCGCGCGTGAGCTACCAGCTTCTTTACTTTGTCGGGAAGCGCTAACTTTCTTTGTAATAGTAAATCAGTTACGTAAGAACTGCTGTATATATGCCATCTGGGTAACTAATAAGGGAGATAAGAAACAAAAGAACAAATTAGACGTTGGAGGTAGACAAGCAAGGTTTTATCATTAGTAAAAGAGTTTGCAGGAATTGTTGTATTCACAATTGATTTCTTCCATGTCTTGAATAGACGTAGCTTTATTATGGTGACATTGAAGAAAGACTTTCTTGTGTTTATGGAATTACTGGGCTGGTTTAAGTAAGTATCGCATCAATTTGACAACTTAAATACAAGGTCAAAATTAACCGATCACTTAATGGAAATAGTAATCGAAGTACTGCACATGAATATGGGGGGTTGAGGATCTTTTTTAAAAAAGGGCTATTCTAACGATTTACAAGAAGAGCATATAAGTAACAAGTATATATAAATAAGATGAATGGATAGAAAATCAGGTTTACTTTTGGTATATTGAAGTTAGAAAAAAAATTCATAACTGAAATCTTGAGTAAGAAGAGCTTTAAAACTGAGAATTGTAAAAGCAAATCAAGTGTACGAGAACCTAAAGAGTGACAAAGCGTATTAGGGGACCTTGAAGTCCAAACACGTACAAGACTGTATCATATTTTAGTAAATTGAATTACATTGCTATACTAATTCTCAGGAAAAAAAAAGATATTAGAAGAAACTTGAGAAAACGACAAAGAAAGGAAACATATACGAGTGAAAAAAGGGAATTAAATAGGAGAAAGAAGAGATTGAAAAATGTAGGTGAGTTTCCCACGACCGAGGTGATAGTGCTTTTGAAATGATATTCTCATTTGTGGTTCCCTGAAAAATTAGGTTTTTCTTAACTCCTTTAATTTTCTAACATCTTTGACCTCTTACCAACTTAATATAACTGGAGAATAAATACAACCCAATAACTTGAAATGGATGAGAAGTCGTTCGATCGTAAAATGTTGCAAGATGGCCAACCTCCGATAGTATCTCTCGAAGCTGAAACCGAATCAACAAATCAGAAGAAAAAGAAGGCACAGAAAAAGAAGAAGTTATCAGAGATTACACCAGAGTATATTGCTGAGCAAAGGCGCCTTAGAGAAATTAAAAAGGAAAAAAAAAGACAGGAGTTGATTTCCCAAGGAATTGATCCAGAAAATCCTGATCCTCCAAAATATATCAAGAGAGAGATGTTGCCTGTTCCACATCATTCTGTCCCTGATACAAGCATTGATCTTAAGATCATGACGTATAACTTGTTAGCCCAAGCACTAATTAGAAGAAAGTTATTTCCCAACAATGGAGATATTTTGAAATGGAACAAGAGATCTAGAATTCTACTGGATGAGTTAACATATTACGATGCTGATATAATGTGTTTGCAAGAAGTGGATTATGTTCAGTTCAACAGCTTTTGGAAGGGTGAATTAGCTAAATTGGGCTATCAAAATAAATATTATAGATCGGGGGACAAAAATCATGGTGTCTGTATTTTTTATAAAGAAAAGTTGTTTAATTTAGTTGATACATCATTTATAGATTACGATAAAGAAGAGACAGGAATCATTCCACCAAGAACAATTACCAAGAATATTGGCTTGTTAGTTGGATTGCAATTTAAGCAGAACCCACAAAAGTGCATTGCTGTGGGCACCACACATTTATTTTGGCATCCATTTGGTACCTACGAAAGAACTAGACAGACTTATCTTGTTTTATCCAAAACGAAAGAATTTGAAAAGAGAATTAGAACTCTAAACCCACAAATAACCAAGATTTGGAAGCTTTTTGCAGGTGACTTTAATTCTCAACCCTATGATTCACCATACCTTTCAATTGTTTCCAAACCAATTCAATATGATAACAGATGTAAAACTGTTATTTCATGTTCGACCTCTTTCCAGTTTTCAAAGCTGAGAGGAGGTGATGATGCAGAGGACGAAGAAGGTGGAAATATTGAAAAGTTTGGGGAAAACCAACCTAAGGACCCGGTTCCCGAATCATTTCAACCATCCAAAGAACAATTGCAATTGGTTCAGCATATGCAGGATCTTCATAATGAGTTACCATTGAGAGCTGTCTCCATGTACTCGTTGGCATATGGAAAAGTTGACGAAAAGAATTCAGGAATAGATAACGATAGAGGCGAACCATTTTTTTCTAACTGGGCATATGCATGGAGAGGACTATTAGATTACATTTTATTTATAAAGGATTGGACACCTGGAAGTGACAATGTTGAGGTTGATAGTTTACATGACTTTGAAACTGATGAGGAATTGGTATTGAAGAAGTTATTAAAATTACCACATCCTAGCGAGATGGATCTTGGTCAGCCTAGGGAAGGAGAATATCCGAGTGATCACTTGGCAATGATCGCAGAGATTGGGTTTATTTTGTAGATCAATATTTTTTTTAGCTAATAAAATTCACGTGCATTGAAAAGTAATACAGATAAGGTATCAAATGTTAGCCAGAAGTGATCGTTTATAAATCATCGGCCAACATAAAAATAAATCAAAAAAATTTAATAAAAGAAATACGGACAAGAAAGGGGTGATAAAAAAAAAGAACTTTTAAGCGTCACTGTTAAACAACGCAAATTCAGCAACTTGAGCACCAGCTTCATCTTCATCTTCATCTAAAACACCTCTCAATTCTAATAGAATGTATCTGGCGTCATAAGAAGAATCTAAGTCAAAGGTAGTATAATTCAAATCGACTAACTTGACCTCGACATCAGTAGCATTGTAAGCACTTGTAATATCAACAGAGTAATCGGATAAGACCGAAGTGATATTGTAATATTCAGTATCATTCAAAATATCAGCTGTTAAATATGTGTCTTCTATAACACTTAGATCAGGAATGATATAAACTGAAAAGCTTGCAGCAGGTCTAGTACCCCAGTAGATAGCACCAGAGTCAAATGTTTCGATGCTCACTAAATCAATCAAAACTTGAGCAGTTGTATTCTTGCTCTCAGCTTGCCATTTGGTGGAATTATCACCGTCAATTAATGAATCTAATACGTCACCATCCATACCCTTTGTCAAAGCATAAGCGTAAGCGCTACATTCTGTTAATGAGTCTGGTGCGTTATAATCAGTGATGTAGACTGGAACAGTCAAGTTTTCACCTGGGTTTAAAGTATAGTATCCCCCAAGATCATTTCTATTGTCGACATAAATAGTAATAGTATCATTTTCACCTTTATGTGAGACGGTAGCATTGACATCATTGATTGTAATATCAAGTGAGCTATTCAAGTACTTAAATCCGGAAATTTGTAAATCACCAGCTAATAAAGGTAATTGGACAGGATCGAAATGTAAAATCTTGTTGATTGTACCATTCGACGTCAAGTTGTAACTAAATCTCAAACCTGTTAAACCAAAGTAGTAACTTTGAATAACACCTCCGTGACCGGTTTGGAATGGGAATGCAGGATGAGTACCACCATTGACATCAAAATCGTCATTGTTCTGTTCACTCATTTGACCAAATGGTAATCTCAAGAAAGGATCAACTGACTTACGTAGATAAGTTTGTGATCCACATCCTACATCATTTAACTTTTGACTAACGGCAACAAAGACAGGGAATGTCATAGCAGGACCTTGGGATGATTGATGTTCTGAATAATAGACCAAGTCCTCAAATGCTCGATCTTTATCGTAATCGAAATAGTCCACTAGAGAGCCATCCTGGTCATCAATATAAGAGATTAAAACAACATCTGCTTGCTTAATAGATACTGAAGAATTCATTGTATCATATTCTAGGGTGATATTTTCAGCAGATACTGGCAAGTACATGTTTTCTTTGACATCTTCCCAAAGCTCTTCAGACTCGTATCCGAGATGATTTGCAACTATAGTTGCCCATTTCATCACTTGCGATATTCCAACTGCTGTATAAGCTGCATTATTCTTAAAGTTTGCATATTCATCAGGGTCGGTCAAGTTATGGGTGGTATACTTTCCTAACGTATCATTGTATTGAACATAATCAACGAAGAAATCGGCAGTGTCCTTTAGAATTGGCCAGCCGTATTCTTCCAAATGTGAATCGTCAATAGCTCCTGCTAAATACAACTTCCAGATTGAATAACAAATAGCAACATTTAGATGATATTCGTAATTCACACAAGGGCCGGTACCAGTACAGTTACCAAATCTTCCAGATGTCCAGGAATAGACAGATCCATTATAACCATTTTCTCTGGCATTTATTTTAGCTTGGTCATGCAAGTAGTATCTATATTGAGAAATGGCAACGGCATTATCAGGAGCCACTGGTAGCAAAGCAGGTAGCATCCATAGATCCATATCCCAAAACACCATGCCGGCATAAGAATCTGAACTTAATCCACCAACACCTAATGCACTTGTTAAATTAGTTGCTGAGTCCCTTGTGTTTGCCAATAAGTGATAAATACTTGCCTCTGCTGCTAGAGTTAAATAAGGATCATTGGTTATTTGAATTTTGGTATCATCCCAAAGTGAAGACCATGCGTCTTCATGGGAAGCTAAAAGTTCTTCAAAATCATAAGAAGAGGCGTTTAAAGCAACTTCTTTTGCAATGTGATAAGTAATGCTGGTTGAATTTGAATAAAGCATATCATCTGATGCAATTCCAACATATTTTGTAATAGAAGTTGAATTATCAGCAAGTATAACTGAGGTTGTTAGTGTAGTATTGTAGTCATGAGTTCTGTATTCAAAATCAGAGTCGGATTCAACATCTAAATATGAGAAGATAGTGGCATGCTTATATCTGACACCTTCAGGATGAACAGTGACAAATATACCATCTTTTGTATATCCAAGACTATCTAATTCACATCTCTGAGAAGTATTGAAATCAATAAAATCTTTTATAGTAACGTTGATAGGCTCGGAAGAATTTGTGGATAATTGAAAGTTCAACAATCCCAAGGAAGATGTTTCTCTGTGAGCACCAGCAATAACTTGCACATTAATTAAATCCAACCAAGTGTAAGAAGTTGTAACTAAACCATTGTTCATATCCAATTCCTGGAAGTAGTTGGAGATGGAGCCAAAATGAGTTTCATTGGTCTGTTGGGCATCTAAGACATATTCCGTGCCATTCACTGTGACACCAATATACAAAGACGTCCATTGAGGAACAACACTAATAACACTCTCGTAACCACCATCGGCTAGCAATTCGGGAAAATTTGTACCAGTAGTATTAGGTTGAGCATCAAAGAACCCAGCAATAAAAGCACCCGAGAATCTCTTATTGAATAAAGGCCAACCATTCTCCAAATAAGAGCTTGATTGGTTGTCATTCTGATCGTAAGTAAATCCAAATCCGAGGTTAGGTATACGTGCTCCAATGAAACCATTGGCAACATATGGTTGTTCAGAAAAGCTGTTATACTCCTTGTATAGAGTTGTACCCAAGACTCTGTCTTCTTGATAATAGTATGTTTCAGTATCATCATCAAAGAAGTCATATGATGTATCATTCAATGATGAGGCATCAGCGATGGAAGTAACGGCACCGGCCGTAAACAAATAAAATAGTAAATGCCTCATCAAGATGTTTTGAAAAATGGGAAGCGAAAGTAAGTCCTATCCGTTAGGGGGAGAAGAAGTCTTGTAGCTATGAAGCAAGCTTTAATTGAACAAGAGGGGGAAAAGTGAAGCAAGGTCTGATAATTAATTACTTATATGAACTTTTTTTTTTTTATTCAAACAGATTATTTTACTTCTTGGACGGAATAGAGAATACCCCACAGAACCCGTTGTGGCTTCGTCGGAAAATAAAAAAATGCCCTTCCAAAGAGCAGCAATATAGCTGTTTGCGGAAGAGAAATAGTATTTCACCCCACAATTTTTGAAAAGGAAATTATTCAACCATGCGGCGCGAGGATTATCCGCAATTGCTGCGAGCAATTAAAAGGAAAACAAAGGAACGGGGGAGGGTACTGTTAGGTTCGGTCTGGAATCTGGGTTCTGGGTTCACAGGACTTACAGCAAAAATTTAAGTAATCGGAATGGGGTCTACCGGGTTCAAAATTTCTCGGTTGATGTCCCCCAAATTAAGGTTCACTGGATAAGATTGAAATTTTGAAGGAATGTAAACGCTGTAAGAAGGTATTACAATCTTTATCTCTTGGTTACTGGAAGCACAAGACTCAAGTCCACTGTAAAATTTAAGCTGACTCTTGAAAATCCACAAACACAGACATCAGCTTATTTCAAAAAGTAGCAAGCTATTGTTTTATCAATCAAAGAGGAAGAACCCGGGACAATGCAATAAACAGACTTGTGTTGAAGTCGCACTAGCTGTTCTGCTGTGTTTACGGGAGCAACGCTTATGGGCCTCGTGTGGTCACGACTTACCAATAACCAGAGGCGTGTGTATATCATAATTGTCGGGCGAAATAGAGTATAAGTTATAGAGAACATCACAATTATTAAACAGGAAGATTTGTGCAGATTTGGATTAAATTCAGATTGCAGATATATATATATAATGCTGAAGCAGCCAAATTTAAAGCTGAAACTTGTGAAGCGGCGGATTTAGAATTTTTTCCGACTAGTTGGGTAGTATTACCGCAATCATTACATCTACGGCAATGACCTCTACATGATAAAAATGGCTAAATACGGTAAGTTGTCAGACTAGTAGGCATTTGTTGAAAATTTAATATAGTCATCATTAGGAGAACGAATTAACAAGTAATTGACAACGTTGACAGGTAATTGAGTGAATTAAACTCTGTGTAGATGTATCATGTACCCGAAATAGTTTTTTACATATAAAGAATCAACCCACTGTGTCAATTCCCACACAATAAGTAATAGTGTTTTGTTCCCTCTACAGCCAAACCTGTAGATATTCTCTGTCAAAAAAGGAAATATGACTTTCATATTAGTTTGTAGGATTTACATCAGCTCTTCGAATTGCCGGTAACTAACCAAAAGAAAATATGATATGCCCCCGATCTAGGATCTTGTGGCGCACATTATTTAAATTATTATATTCTACCTGAGGATTTCGTCATATTGTCAAAACTATTGAATCAGCTAACCCCGAAACTAAATTCGTGAGAGCAATTCTGGCATATTGGATTCTGGAAGCGAGATACTATTTAAGCGCCGCTGACCGAGAACCGAATTTATATTTCGGATCTATTTTGATTCTTGAGCAAACGAATAGAGGTTTAATATGCTTTCGAAAAAAAACTTGAGCAACCTTAGTATTAATGTTTATATTCCAAAGTTGCATATCATGTTCTTATTATTGCCCTCCTTCTATATGATCGAGTGCGTTCAATAAAGTATGGGCGGTAATAGTTGGGCTATACTATAACTTCACATTTTTATTGAAAATGCTGCCGGATATTTAACGGCACTGTCGCATTATAGTTTTCTCTAAATAGTAACTCTGTCTTATGGACGTACTTTAACAGATGGTGGGAAGTCGCTAAGAAAGCTCTTTGGCTAGTTTTTCAAGCCTAAATAGCATTCTCATGGTAATTAAGTTTATTATATCCGCACAATACAAACCATCACTTACAAGGCACTGAGTTAACTACACTATACTTTCAAAAAGTCATCCAGAGAGTCAATTCGGTTTTACGAAAAGAAAACTCCTATATAAGAAAACAGTAATTTCCCATTTCACATAACCAGACAAAACTCCTTCAACATATACTCTGGTATACTCGAATATCACAACAAATTGTGCATCTATCTATTAGCAGGATCCGCAGGGACGATTAGTAACATTAACATAAAACTAATATGACGTTATGAACTCCAAGATCACAATTGCAGTGTATGTAGAATATCGATAGAGCCTAAAAAAGAAATAAAGCATATATTCTAATAGTGGAGGACTGGCTCTGGAGCTATCGTTGTAGAGTCTTTCAGCTGCCCAATGTACTGGGCCTTCCTTGACACTTAGAAGTTAGAAGTTAGAAGCTAGAAGTTAGAAGTTAGATCTTAGGGACATATGCTTATATGGAGTGTTATTTTTTTGAGAGTAATATGATCTGTCAATTCTGCGTCGTGGCTCTGTCAGTATCAAAATTGGTTGTAAGGAATTGAACAGGTTTCTTGAGGTCAATTCTATTGAGTTAACTAACGGAGACAACAATAATGGCCATGTTAGAATTGTAGGCAAATCTCTAGTATTTAAATAGCAGTGATATGATCAACAGTAAAACAATAATACTTAATAATAAACTTGAGATATAAATCAAAAGATATATATAAAATATATAATGGGCAATGAGGTACAGTAGGCCCACTTCAGTCAATCAATAAGACCATCGTACGTGAGGAAGACAACTGGAGGTTGCACTCTCAACGACGAGGTAAATAACATAAAAACAGGCGTACCCACTCACGACAGAGTGTCACACATGCTCATTTTACGAACCCTTTTACACATTCCAATATAAAATATCTCACATGTTATACTACTCCGCTCCTTTTGTAATCGTTCCTCATCGTCCGAAAACTGAAAATAGTTTGTTCTTTCTCACTTTGAAAAAGGCAAAGTCCATTATGCTTCTTAATGGTGAGGTATATTCCTGGGATGCAAGTTTCAAATCCGTGACATTATATGTGCTAGGTAATTCATTTCATTGCAGATCCTTCAGTATGTAAGTAATGGCAACATTTGTATTCTTTTTCCTTGTATAACGTTCGAGACGATATAGCGTCCCTCTTCAAACAGATCCATCTCACTGGTTCTGACGCTCAGTTTCATCATAACATATTCACCTTCGAGGTACACATGATTCTGTTTTGGATCGTTAAGCTTGCGCATTTCCCTGGAGCAATACTTAAGGGGAGGAATACTTCTTCTGATCCTATGCGGAGAAGATCAATTTCGTAAAGACGAAATCGAAATCCAACCGCATCAATCATATTCAAAGTAAAGGGATCAAATTAAACTTGTAAATCAATATGAGCAGAAACAGGATTAATATCAGCAGATTTGCCAAATATTTAAAGAATTTTTCTCATGTTTAGCTAGAAAGTTTTCGAAATCTTTAATTTGATATCAAAAGATACTTTAATTAATCATATTATATTTTAGATTAGTTAATAGCATCACCTGATAAGATTACAGCTCTGAGAATCGAGATAAGAGAGCTATTGATTTACTGGTTGATAAAGAGATCTCAAATCACGTGTAACACCGGGTAATCCAGAGTGATAACTACACTATACTATCAATCACCACAAAGACCTGTAAATATAATATATTATGTAATCGACGGCTACTGGTTCAAACGCGTCTTCACAAGTCTTACCCGGTTATAGCTAGCTTGACTCCGCCTAAAAGGGAAACGTAAACAAATGCGTGCTGATAAATCAGGGCTGCTTAACGCTGATCACAAAGAACGCCAAACCTTGTCTTTTGCAAATTGTAAACAAATCGAATACAGGCGAAACACAAGCAAAACCTCAACTTCTCTCCATCTACTCATTTTTTTGACGGTTGTTTCTCTATATCCTTTTAGAATCCGGATTATAAAGAAATTCTCCTTTTAATACTGAAGAGTAAAGCTACTTAAAAATGAGAGAAGTTATTTCAGTTAATGGTACGTACTAATTCAGACTGGATTCGTTACCTTACAAATGAGAATCTAAATACTAACATGTCATATCATTGATTGATTGAATTTTGTAGTTGGTCAAGCTGGTTGCCAGATTGGTAATGCTTGCTGGGAGTTATACTCCATGGAGCACGGTATTACTCCTGATGGTTATTTGCAAGAAGGTTTGACTAGACCAAAAGGTGGTGAAGAAGGTTTCTCCACCTTCTTCGCTGAAACAGGTGCTGGAAAGTATGTTCCAAGAGCATTATATGTTGATTTAGAACCAAATGTCATTGATGAGGTTAGAACTGGAAAATACAAAGACTTATTCCATCCTGAACAATTAATTAGCGGTAAGGAAGATGCTGCAAACAATTATGCCAGAGGTCATTACACAGTCGGTAGAGAACTATTGGATGATATTACTGATAGAGTCAGAAAGATGACTGATCAATGTGATGGTCTACAGGGTTTCTTATTTACTCATTCTTTAGGTGGTGGTACCGGTTCTGGTTTAGGTTCTTTGTTATTAGAACAATTTTCCAATGATTATGGTAAGAAAGCCAAACTAGAGTTTGCCGTTTATCCAGCTCCACAAGTTTCCACTTCAGTTGTTGAGCCATATAACACAGTTTTGACAACTCATACCACATTAGAAAATGCTGATTGTACCTTTATGGTTGATAATGATGCCATTTACGAAATGTGCAGAAAGAACCTTAACATCGCTAGACCAAGTTTCAACAATTTAAACAACTTGATCGCCCAAGTGGTTTCTTCCGTTACTGCATCTCTAAGATTTGATGGGTCCTTGAATGTTGATTTAAATGAATTCCAAACCAATTTAGTTCCATACCCAAGAATCCACTTCCCTCTAGTTTCTTATGCTCCAGTTGTCTCCAAGTCAAGAGTTACCCATGAATCCAACTCTGTCGCCGAAATTACCGCCGCCTGTTTTGAACCAGGTAATCAAATGGTCAAATGTGATCCAAAAACTGGTAAGTATATGGCAACTTGTTTATTATACAGAGGTGATGTAGTTAACAGAGATGTTCAAAGTGCTGTTGCCACCATTAAATCAAAGAAGACTGTTCAACTTGTCGATTGGTGTCCAACTGGTTTTAAAATTGGAATTTGTTATCAAAAGACTACTCAGACACCTGATTCTGAATTAGCTGATGTCAACAGAGCCGTTTGTATGTTATCCAACACCACAGCCATCGCAGATGCATGGCAAAAGATTGACCAAAAGTTCGATTTAATGTACAAGAAGAGAGCCTTTGTTCATTGGTATGTTAGTGAAGGTATGGAAGAAGGAGAGTTCGCTGAGGCTAGAGAAGATTTGGCTGCATTGGAAAGAGACTATATGGAATTGGGTGCTGACTCATTCCAAGAAGAGGAAGAAGAGTACTGAATGTGATGACTATAATTTATTTTTCTTAATATAACTGGCTATACCAGTTTCTTTTTAATTCTGGGTGAGCGATAGTTGCTTGTGTTTCTGTTTTTGTTCTCGCTGTCAAATGGTTTGTTTCAATTGATTAGTAATTCTTAAAGTTCTTTTATGGATTACTACTTTACAGTTAATTGATTTTTTTTTATCCCTCTTTTCATCTATCTATCTATCTTTATTTTTTGGTTTTACTCCCTTATTTGACCTAGTGTATCTTATTTTTGTTTGATTTATTTTATATTTTTTGCCTTATTGTTTGAATATCCATATACCCCTTTTTCTTTTTAAATTTATTGCACTCGTGTATCGTTATGTTCGTAAGTTTTCATCGTCAGTGTCAATTGGGCTTGAAGTGAAACTTCACGGTTCAGTCACCGAGTAGCCGGGACTCAAGTTGCGGCGTTCGCTTTCATTTGAAAACCGGAATTGATCCGCTTAAAGGAAGATGCCCTTTCCCTCAAATGGCAGGAATTAGCTTTTTAGTTTGTAATCTGTGTACCCACTTTACTTTTTTTTAGACCTTTCTGATATTTTGTATCCCATCTGCCAACATTATCTAGTTGATCAACTAATTTGGTATATACTACAACCATGTCACCAAGTAGCGGAACCGATTCTAAAGTAAAGAAGACGAGAAATCGTGTGCCCACTTCTTGTGAGCCATGCAGAAAGAAAAAGATGAAATGTGATAAGCAGAGGCCATGCTCCGTCTGCATCAAGAACAAGACTGAAGATTTGTGTAAATATGCTATGAACTTATTTGAGAGTTCTAATAAGATGCAGATTTCCAATGAAATGATCAAGTTAAAGCTTCGCATCAATAAGCTGGAAAAAATCTTGAATGTGAACAATATCAACATCAATGATTACGATGATATTTCATTTGCCCTTGACGACTACAAACAAGACTCCAAGGACCAAAAGGACGATCCTTTAGTAATGTTGACAGAGAAGTTTGATAAAATGATATTTAAAGAGAATAGAGTGTTACATTCAGGTACTACAAGTTATGCAACCTTTTTTTCTGGTGATGAGCAACTAAATGTACTGTTTAAGAAATACTTATATAGACATGAACAACAGTATGAAGATTATTTGAAATCCCAGAAGGTTAAATTAGGTGACAGACTAAAAGTTGACACTCAGCTGGGTCAAAAATATGCATATGATCAATTTGATGCTTGCATGGAAAACGGATTGGATAAATCAAATTCCAATAATGTCACTTCACTAGTCTCTGACGCAACGGGGTTGATTGGTGATGAAATTTTAAAAAGAGTTAATGACGTCCTTCCTCCAATGTATGTAGTTCAGGCGTTAATTACGAACTTTTTTGATTATGTTTATTATAAACTACCCTATGTGGATGAGTCACTTTTCAGAGAAGAATTAAACTATGTTTTGTTTATTGATATCAACGGCAAAGCCAATGTTCATATTGGACACATTCAAAATACCTCAATTATTTCATTATTGTTGATCATTCTGAGATTTAGTTATTTAGCTATCAATATCCCTGCATTTTATGAAGATACCTCAACTATTAAGAATGAAGGTTTGGCTAGAATGATCAAGAACAATATCGTCATCGAGCAAAACTATATGGATTTGGCTAAAAACTTGTTGTTGTCGTTACCAAGTCAAGATAGCATTTTCAAGAAGATTACTTTGAGAAATGTTCAAGTTTTATTGTTGTTAAGATTATATCAATCTTATTCCCCTGAATTGAACCAAGAAAGCTACGAGTCATCATTGTCGTTGTCAATGATTATCCAGATGTGCCGAGTTTTAGGAGTCTACAGAGATCCAGATAACTTTCCGAAAGTTTTTAGAGATTTTAAAGTAAGAAACCTATGGCGTAGGATATTTTATAAGTTAATACACTTGGATGCAATGAATTCATTTGATTTCGGATCACCATTGATAATAGATAAAGATGAGTATGATATCAACTTACCATCCTTAGATCCCAAAGATATGGCTGTGCTAAATAATTTCCGTAGGGGTTTATCAGTCAATACCACTGATAAACAATTGAAAGCCATCGTCACTGAAAATGCTATCAACAGAGATATTGCGTTACAATTTGGTTCATCTCAATTGATTTCGGAGGCTGTTAAGATTTGCTCTACTGTTCGTGTCTCCAAGTATAAGAAGTCTGACTTTTTAGATTTAGTTAAAAGAATTGAATTGTTTTTGGAAAATAAGGTTACGGGTATATATGAAATAATCGATGGTGATAATTTACCTAGCAACTTCAAAATTGATGATCCTATAGAAAGAATTTTTAACATCCCAAAAATGATCAAGTTAGAAGTTCGATTAAACTTACTTTCTTTATTAACGGTACTTAATTATTTGTTATACTTAAATGAGGATGAGCAAAACAGCGAGGAAAGATTACAACATTCTATTAAGGCTACCGAGTCCTCAATGATACTATTCAAAATCAATTATGATTATGTTAGATTTTTAAATGAGAGCGAGGTTGTTGACGGAAATGACAAGTTGCATAAGAGTTTTGTCAAATTTACCAACCATTTAGAAAAATTAATGGCCAGTGAAATTCAATGCAATTTCCAAAGATCAATGCTCTGGATTTTCTCAATATTTCTAAAGAATTATCAGAATACTGATATAGTTTTATTTGATAATATTTTAGGAAAATTTAGCAACTCGACTGATTCTCTCTGTGTCTTGAGCTGGTTGAACGTTAACTTTGATAATGAGAACAATAATCATTTTTTAGCATTCTTGTTCCGTTACATCAAAGAATATTACATGAATTGTATGAAATTAAAGAGGGAATATTTTGACATGTGGAGAAGTACGATGCTCATCAAAATGTTCATCAACTATTTTAAGAGCACTCAAGCTGAAAGATTCAATGAGTTATTTATGTCTGATTTCAATGCGACAAATTGTAGTTCAAACGATTCACATGTAAACAATTCTGAACAAACAGGTACACGGGGGGCTTTTTCTACTAATGACAATGATGCAGCAACCAATTCATTAAATATTGCTGAATTGTTATTCGATGATGAAGACACAATGTTAAAAAAGATTAGGGATGAAACAGATGCCCATGGAAACTCTTTTGATTTTAGTTTGTTCCTGAATAAGGATAGTAATACTCAAAATATGGGGCAGAATTTCTTGGTCCCTGGTGCATCCGATTCGCAGCCATTATATTCTTCCAATAGTTTTGATAACCATTCCAGCATAATTAATTCATACTCGCTTCCAGCTAACTCAACTACAAACCCAGGAAGTGTTTGTGATAGCTATTCCAATCATTCTACCAATCCTGAGAATTCTTCAGATACTTTTTCTCATCGCTCAAATCCACAAACGGCTAGAATGTCTTACTCTTCCCCAGCTACAAATACGACATCACTGACAGGATTTTCATCCTCCGACTTGACAGGTAGCGCGATGGCGAATAGTTTGTCACCATTTGGAGTTGAACCTATGCAGTATACTGCTGAATCTTTTGACTCGCATTTTTCACCTGAGACTAAAGAGGTCAATCTAGAAGACTTTTTAAATCAGTTAAATAGAGATCCAAACTTTCAAATTTAAGGAGTTTTTGTGATCAAATAAGCAACTTCTGGTATATTAGGATGTGCCATAGCCGAATTTAAACTTAGAAAATTTTTGATCAATGGCGTACGATCTTGATTTGCTCTGGCTTTGCGTTTTTTTTTTTTTTGTTGTTATATTTTGTTTACCAGTTTTTAGTCTAAATGCTTTTTAAGTCTGAATTTATTGCTATCCAAATCCTTGTATATATTGTCTTTTTAAATATAATTTACAGTACAAATTAGAAAATATTGTATTTTTAACCATATAAAAATAAGAGCATCATACATAAAAAAAGCTCAGTCATTAGATTTCGACGTCTACAAAAATTGGAGAAGAACACTCCACATAAAACCCATTATCACCGACAAGTAAATTACTGGAACTTACATAGCCGTCGATTGAAGAATCCCATTGATCAACATCCCACTTCAAACCCTTCGTAGTTAAAGTAACAGGGCCGAGAAGGGGTAAAAGTCCAACATTTTTCAATTTTTTCCTGATTTCATTACTATTGTTCCTCTTGTACTTTGAATCCTTTTGATTCATTGAAATATAGTTCTTTCCTTTTTTGACAAATAGGATAAATTCATCGTATTCATTGTTGATCATGATGAATTGGAAATTCGGTCTTGAGGCGTCACATTTAATCATTTTGCTGATGGTTCCTATGGTCTGATCAAATCGTCCACCTATAGAACCAACTAATAAAACTTGTATCTTACTCAAATTGGAATTTTTAATGGGATTATCACGTAATTCAGATTGTTCATATAAGCTGAGCTCATCATAATCATTCAATTTAGCTACTTGCTCAGATGTGGTGCCATGTGCAAGCAAATTGATTAAAGATATCACCTTATCCAAATCGGAGAAATATTGAGAAAATTGAGCTTTTATAGGAACTTTATTTTGCGAGTAAAATAGCTTGGTATCATCACGAATTGAATCTAGATCTCCCACGATGTATGTAGGAAGGTATTCTTTGAGGTTCAAATCATTTTTGAGACAGTATTCGTAAAGTCTATTAGCTCCTCCATCTCCGCAAATTATTAAAGTGGAATGAGCCCAGGCGTCATTAAAAAAATCTAACGGGAGATTAATCTGCTGATTCAATAGTACCATCACCTTTACAGATTTGTGATTCTCATTGAAGAAGCTCAGTGGATCTATAATGTTGATAACCTCGTGTGAATCTACTCCTGTCGTAAGCCCATCTTCCAGGCTTAATGGTGGCTCTATATGAATTGAGTCAGGGTTTTCAGTAATTCTAGTATCCTCTTCCAATGACATATATATTGTAGTTACTCTGGCAATTCAGTAGATTCTCCTATCATTGAAGCGTGCAAACTAAACCACATGATTGTTGTTGAACCTTGGCTGTTCGTTTATTCTCCGGCTAATGCGTATATCTCAGCACAGCCTTCTCTTTTTCTCTCTTGCGAGGGCTAAGTTTTCAATCAATCTTCACATGTCTCGCGCACGGACCAGTGTGAAATCTCAGCTAGCCTCTATCGGTTTCCTAACCGTGTTGAAACTTGGAAACCAATTTGTCTGGTGACATAAGCCTGATCAATTCTATTTTTTTTTTCTCTAGATACTGTATACTCCTATACAATCCTACACTGTGTACATATACACGAAAAAAGGTTAGAGTTAGAGTGAAATTTCAGATCCTAATATTTTGATTTTCATTATCTCCGAGGCAACTGATCAGAGCCAAAAAAGGAATTGAAATTTTTTTTTAAAAAAAGAATTTTTCAAGCATAAAAAGTTTTGTAGTTGGTAATTTCAGATACAAGGAGCTACAGCTAAAAAAAGAGATTTTCCCTAAAACGTTTCATGAATTTACGTATTTAACTGCAAAACATTAATCCGTCGCCTATCCTAAAAAGGCACCAGAAGTCCTAGTATACATGATTACACAACAAAGAAATTGCGCTGCTAATGCCGTCTTATTGAGACTGAGGTTTCACTTGAAAAATTTTTTTAAAAAAAAAAAAAAAACTAAAAAAAGACCAAAAAAATATGAGTTAAAAAAATGCACCCCATCGTAAATTTGAATTATTCCGCCGTTAGTAAGTTCGGATATTATAGATATAACGTTCAGCAGTTATTTGAAGCTTGCTCGTAATTACCAAAACTAGTTGACAGTTAGCTGACAATTGGCTGGCAGTTGGCTGACCGTTTGGTAGCTGTAGTTAACTATACTGGTTAACAATTGTAACAAATGGTATTATAAAATGATGCTGTATAATGTACCACTGTACATCAGTGAGGTCTCAAATTTTGACCTGAATAGGGACCAAAGCACAAAAAACATAAGTGCAGGATTTATGTATGTCCCTTTTTGAATAGTAAAAGTAGAATTGTTAAGAGGACGTGACAGATTCCTAATTGAGGCATTATTTAGAGGCCACAAGTCGAGGTGCAACGGTAGTAATTCCGGCTCTTACATTGAGATGCATTTACATAACAATAAATGATCCGGCCATCCGACTTATTAATGTCCACTTGCAACGTCTTGCCCGTAAAAATAAAGGTGAGTTAACTAATAGCAACTTGAAAGATTTAAAAGAAAAAGGTTAAATCGTAAGGTTGTTTTTAAAAGAGTAATACACATCCTCAAGGCTGATAACAAGTATGTGTGCAAATCGTATGAAATTCTGAGATTTGAATTGTTCGCTGAGCCTGCAAAACTGCCTGCGAACTAACAGAGCCCGTCATTTTTTTGAGTCGAGCCTTGATGATCACATATTTTGCGTAATACGTCTTAGCCGCGATCATGTTTTCAGTCACCTGTGGCATAAGCCCTGTTGATAGCCTTACATAAACAAAAGCGTACATCTTCAGCCGTACTAATGGACATACATAATACAATGTAAACGTAAGATGTAATTCATTGTAACCTCACATTTGTGTTTTTTCAATGTTAATTACGATCAGTATATTAAATTGAGCTATATAGTTGGGACTTGGTAGTACAAATAGGGAAGGCAGTGCCGTTCATGCGGTACATCACAGCGTGTCATTCATGTCCCCCAGTTTGCTTGCTCCCAGGGGTAGAGCCACCAGGTCACAGACTACAAAAGGTCTATTTACTTACCCAAAAAGTGAAGGTATCTTACATGGCCAATTGAAGTTGTTGACTATAACTCTTGCCAGTCAAAAGAACGGTCGGTTTACCCTACAGTTAAAACTTGTACTCTAAAATGGTGAATGTACGGCGAGGGTAGAATTGTAGGAAAAAGATTTTACCCATTTTTCCTGAAATCTATATAGTTAATCTATATATATCAATTTCAGTGGAGTAATACAAAACAGCTGCACTTTGTTTAGTAGATAGTTAAGTGATTAGGCGTAACTAATAAACTGATTAAATAGTATGTTATCAGATGCCATAAGTTGGTCAATAAATTACTAGAAATGGTTTTCTCCTTTTGATGCCACTGAAGAAAAATCCTACGATTGTAGTCTGAATATGACATGATAAATTTACAGGAGTTTTCAAAAATATTTACGGTAAAATTAAAATAACTATACTTTGAATAACTGGACATTAGCTTGTGAAAAAAAATTTTATTATTTGACCTATATATGCCAAATATGCAAGCAGACCCTTTGTGAGCCAAGTGTAGTCAGAGCTTACGCAGCTGGCAATTGGGTCGGAGAATTGGTTATGGTGCCAAAAGAGGAAGAGGAAATCACACTACGCAGCGCAGCGCAGCATGGCATTTGCGTGCGGCTCTATGCTTGTGGACATAATATTACCTGTCCGTTGGAATAGGAAGCAGCCTGAATACACTACATGCGGACAGTAAAAAAGAGGAGTTGAATGTTAATATGATCACTAATGGTTATGGTCACTCGATTTAATAATAATGATCTTTTCTAACCAGTTTACTTGAACATTAGTATAGCTGCGAGACATGGTACACCTATTTATGCAATAATTTGAAGTTGTTACCAGGTTTGGAACTACTATTCATTCAGTGGTAGCTCATTTATAGCGCTTACATTTATTGCTAAAAATATCAAAGAGAGTAAAAAGCTCCTAAAAGCTAAAGGTTGTTAACTAGTTCATTCGTAAACTTTTTTTAACTTGCTGAAACAGGTTTATTAAATTACAGATTAAAACAGGGGTTTTGTTTTCATTATTGTTTTTCTGTTGGAGCGATTCAAAGTTTGGGCCCTGGTGATTAGAAAATACTGTAGTAGCATGTTCATCCTATAAGAGCTTAATCTTAATCCAATCATACCCCACGACGCGATTTCTCGACCTTAAAGTCAAACCTATAATAGAAAACGTGTAAAATACTGTATTCTTGGCATGATTTTAGAATCAAGTTTTTAGAATCAAATTTCAACAACTACAAAATGTCATGACTGTTGATCACGTCTTATAGTATCATTGCTCTTTCTATTGCTCTAAAACTGACCTCCCCTCTTTTTTTTAAGATGTTTGGCTAAGTTTTAAAAAAAATACGGAAATAATCATATTAAACTGCACTCAGTTGTTCATTTGGGCTTGATGACGCTGCAATTATTATCTCGTGGTCTTAGGTGGTGATACTAATGGTATATATAGAGTGATGAGAACGTAGTGCATATTATACACAATAAATGCGGGCGCATGCAGGAGCTATAAGATGTGCCAAAAACAAATACTAGTTTGTGTTTCAGTACCATGCGGCTGCGAGTAGGCCCCAAAGATGATTTCTTTAATTATAACTAATCATCGCGGCAGAGTCGTGATTTATAAAGCAATTGCGCGCGACTGCGTGGCTTAACAGCATATTTTGGTAGCTGGCTTATGCATAAATAAAACATTAATTAATTTGTCCATGAAAGTGTGAGAAATTAGAGCTATTTAGTGTTGATTTAATGATGGCATGTAACAACCATTAGTAATTCGTAAATATAATATTTTTTGGGTCTAATCAAGTTTATCTGTGTTGCCAGTTGGAAATTCAAATAAGTATTAAACATCCAATCAATCCTTATTACACAACTGTAAACTACCTTCTCTCTTTTAAACAACCTGAACGCATATTCACATGGTAATCAACCCGTTAGCAAATCCTTGATTCAATGCATAAATCCCAGCGGCCCCAAAATGCAGAGCCAGCCGCAAAACAATAATTGCTACACCACTAGTAGAGCTGCAACTCCGCTACCAAATCTGTTTGTTTACATCTTTTCCACATATTTTTGTACACTTGTACAAGTAGCAGTCTATGTACTGGCTATGTGTAGGCTGAATTGGATTATAAGGCAAAACTGAATATCACCAAAGAATCAGCTGTTCTTTCTGATTAGAATTTTGTCTATTTATCTAGAATTTCAAAGAATAAGGTTCTGTAATTAAGCTGTACTTGTCGTACAGCCTATTCTGGGCATCAGACTTAGAGTTCACATAACCCAAGATTTTCTTAAGAGTAACAACAAGTTTGACCTGATTTCCCCAGCACAATTTCTAATTCACAGTTCAAGCATTGGAACTGTTCTTCTTCTGTCTGTAGATCTGGCATCAAGTAAGATCGTCTTTGTATACAATACCAGAGTTTATTCCTGCTCCTATCATCCAACTGCACATAAATCTCGTGTCGAGAAGAAAAGCAATTCTTCCTATACTTTACATTAATTGCAGTGAAGGAGATATAAGCGAAGATTTTCCTGGAAGAGGTTCCACCGAAGTAAATTACTTTGCATGTAGCTGACAGAGCATGAATAAGCTGTGTAAGTCTCATGTTCTTTACAGGGCTATACCCAATGTTTTTTACCCTTCATAGCCCACAGTGTGATAAAACTTTAAAGTAAAAAAGATTTACTGCTACTCCAGACCGAATATCGCTAAGGTAGAGAAGATAGAAAAGAGAACCATGCAATCTGTAGCGATTTTCTTAAGAGAAGCTGTTGATTGAGTTTTCTCGAATCTTCTCTTTTTCAAATAAACCTTGAATAAACCAATTGTATGTCTCTAATCTTCAAGCTAACACAAATTTGACAATTCGAGTTGTGAACTATCATTTAAATAGGGGGCAGGAGAAGCTTGGTTTTGAAGCTTTTTAGAAGAGTTTAAGTTCACTTTTTTAAGAAGGGCACAACTCTCACTCTGTTGTACTCCGAGCGGAATAGCAAAGCAGCCAGCTCGCATCGCTAATACACCTCAATACTTTTATACCCAGTTAAAATGAGAATCATCCATTCTAACAGTTATATGAAAGTTTTGCAATTAAATAGCCCAGTATTTATTGATATTGATACTTGTTGATCTACAACTTATACCATAAATCGTGTATTCAGAATTGACATACTGGCTGGTAGTGAGCGGCGCCTGAGCTGAAACTCCATTAAAACCTTGCACCAGCTCTTTTGCACATTATGAAATTGGGGATGCAGCTTTCTGCGGTCAACTTGAAATTGTTAGAACTGTGGAAATTAGGAATTGTAATGAATATGTGGGTGTATAAGTGGTTATAACATTTCATAGTCCCCAGTTACTCTATATGTTAACAAACGTCCGAGGATGCATACCAAGAGTGCTAGCTGTTCTCACATACGGCTGTCATCTAAAGTCCCAATACTCCTCTTTAGAATTTCATTTCCTTGTCAAACAAACATCCAGAATTTTATGCTATATCTGATTTCAGAGGAATGATTCTATTAAACTTAGGATAACCAGTATTTGAAAAACCATAAAGATTGTACCCGAGCTACCGAATGCTCATCAATATTCAATAATCAAGAGCCTGGATCTGTTTTGGGCTTGCATATTAAAACTTTCACCCTAATATGATCTACTTAAAGCTTGATGTGATCGACCTTTTGGATGCTCAAATGAATTAATTGCCTACAGAAATTTTGACATTTGTCGATCATTTCCAAAAGGGAGCGGAATAACCCACATGGTCTACACGGCCCTGAAGTGGATTATAAACCAATCGCAGCCCGCATTAACTTTTTTGAAGGACGATCCTCCCCGTGATGGTGCGGTGAAAGCACGCAGATGGAATTCAATTTAAGGTGCATAAATCTCCTCTGCGCGAATCCGCAAATGGAAATCTTGATAAGATTAGATCGAGTCTTGGGCACTTCATTAACTTAAAAACCTTGTTAAATGCCTAGTGTTCTTCCGTATTACTTTTTTTACTTTCATCAAGATCATCAGATCAAGGAGTGACATGCATCAATTAGTAATTTTTCCTTGTTAAGGTTCTTTTTTGCTTTTTCTTCTTGTTGATTTAGTCCTTCAGAGAGTGCAAAAAACTACGCTATGAGCTACTCAGCTTCTATCTTTTTGACAACTAGCCAGAGCTAAAATAAAAATAAAAAGAATTTATTTTCTGCACAATAGAGGCTTTTGAATAAAAACAAAATTACCTACTATATATGAGATCAGTAGCTCATTTAAAAAAATATTAATATATGAAGTAGCTTAATATTTATAAATCGCAATCAAATTACATTGTTAAAAATAGATGTCTAAGATTTAACAATATAGTAGTTTCGTCGGGTTAAAATCTAGATCCTTCCTATCTATTTTGTTGGTCACAATAGTCCTGTATTTCAAGGTAAATAATAATTTTCTAGACATGACTGATTTCTGATATAGGGGATTTGAGACCAAGAGTATTTAACAAAAGAACAATTTTTACTCATTAGTTTATTTAAAGTTAAAGTCTGTTTAATACACAAACAAAATTCGACACGATCTGCTTATTCAACACATCGTCTTTATATTTTCTTTGCATGGGTCGGAGATGTCTATTATGCTATCTAAGTAAATAAATATATATATATATAAACTCGAGCTAGAATGGATCTTTGTAATCCTTCTGTTGTGAGATACCGACTTCCGAAAACTTCGACGATAGGTATTGTCTGCGTGGATTTGCGGCTTAGGAGCTTTCTGGATAAGTTTATCAATTCTCCGCTCAACTCTTAATTCAAATGCTGAAAAAAACCGTATATAAGTACATTTTTACCTCATCACGACAACCCAACTAAACAATAGTATTCAAAATACTTCTACCATAACCAAGTTGTTAATAACTATCAAAACACTGACTTTTCTTTTGTGTTCTTTGGAGAGGGTTGTTATTGGAAGGAAGCTTCCCTCACGGGATTCACGATTGTGATTACCGCGACTCACAGAACATGTTGATTGCGCTCGAATAATTTTACAAAGAGGAAAGAGAAGAAATTTATTATTGACGCATTTAGTAAAGCTTATAGAGGAAAAATGAGAACACTTATGCAACTAATTGAAGTGACCCATTTTGTTCCCACTACCATAAAGTGGAACTGGATGCTGTTTAATTTATTCTCTGGCAGACCAACAGATCAAAGGGTTGGATGATCCTAGACCATTTCTTGTATGGTTAGCTTTGACTTCCATGAAGAATATTTTTAGAGGCCGAATAATAATATTAGTACTAATGCTAATAATTAATGTCTAGCACTTCTCTGAAATCACACTATTTATCATTAGCCCACATCTTCTATTTACCATTTACTCTGAGTCACAGATCCCGTAATAATTGGCTACTTTAATTTGTTTCGGATGTTATGGAAAGTCTAGTAGAAAAAACTTACCACTAGACATTCAAGGCCAATAATACAAAACAATATATTAAAATAACTTTTAAGAAGTGGGCCGAGGGACGTTTTCATTACATGCCCATATGAGGGGACGGCTATCAAGGCAAAAAAAGAGTAAGACCAAGAACTGAGCTTAAGTTCCTGCCGCCAGTGAATTATATTAAGGCATACGTCATTGTATAACCATGTAAATTATAATCCTTAATTTGGTACTTTACAAAAAGTTAAATGGTAACGCATTAAATGCTATTTTAAATTAATATTTGCAACACGTTTAATTAATCTCAAGATGTCAACTAACAAAAATATATGATCTTGTGGAGTTTAGTTGATTGATGAGTAAGGGTGCAAATAACCCACGTACACACTCTTACTGACTTACGCTTTACTCATCAGTGATCACCGGCGTTCTTAATTTAACTCCTCCTGCATTCCCATTAGATGCGTTTATACAATGCCGCTTTTAATTACAAACAATGCACGCAATTGTAGAGTATTGACTTGTTGTATTTATATTTGATGTACGATCAAGGGCAAGTATCAGCTTAAATAAGTATTATAATGGACTTATAAATAAAGGCTTGTAACTTTGGATTCAATTTCTCACACAGAATATAATAGCAGCAGACGTGAATTCCGGTCTAACCATGTGAACTATTAATTGGCTTTTTCGACCTACTCTGAAATTATTATTAGGACATGAAAATTCATACTTGCATGTATATATTTTTAGTTTTTTATATATTCAAACCAATCAAGATACAATTATAACTAGAAGTTATATGTCTCACTTCCATCTTGAAATTGAAATCATTTCATAGTGCTAAAACCTAATATTTAGTAAGAGAGTCATGTATTTAATTCGGAAAAGCTCGGAGACAATAATTAAAGCACTCCTTTTAACCCTCTTTGTAACGTTTATTAGAGTTAATAATTCATGTACGTATCCTCCTTCCCGATGGGTATTTGCAAATTGCGACCAAAAATCGACCAGTACCTTTACGATTCTGCCAAATCTGTAAATCTATTAGTTTGAGAGTTCTTATTGGTACTATTGCGACTTTTGACGTAGCTGGTTTTAGCGCTATAGAAACAACAAATGAAAATTTTTTTGGTGTGGTGTTATACTATAGCCATTTGTCATAACTATTGAGCAATCAATAAATTATAGCTCGATGTTCAATATCTATGATCCTCGCCACCTCTAGCTCTAGGGCTCTGTAGCTACAGCTTCAACACCAATACAATAAACACTTCTCAACTAGGCAGTAATCGGCGGTCGCGGTGCAAAAAACTAGTAACATTTACCTGAGGAGCGGGGGGTAAGTAGCATCTGCGGCTGCACTGCTGCAACTTGCTAGTCATAATCGGACAAGTATAATTCCCATCATAACGCATGACCAACTACGTAGGACATTGTGCAGGATGTGATATGCGCGCAGTGTGCGTGCTGCAAGTCTGAATTGATCTCCCCTCTAACTGTGCCTTTATGCATCAACCTGCACATTGTGCATACCCAGCCATTCAAAGCGGCATGTAAAACACACAACACGGTCGGAGGTACTGTTTGAACTCTTGGTATACAGTAAGTATGTATGTATACACATTGATCAATTGGTGTATTACTACTAACCCACTTAATTACTCACATGTTTTGTGGGATTCGATAGGTTGGACACAATCAGGTTTTTAGGACCTCGATTCAATATAAATAGATGCAATATTCCTTTCTTTCAAGTATCAGATTCAAATAAATCTTTTTTTGGATCATCATCCTCAATTAATTACAACAACCATTCAAACTACATCAAACCATCAAAATGCAATTTAAATCTCTACTTGCTGTTGCTGCTTCCCTTATATCGTGCGTTCAAGCTGGTGATGAACCATCAAGAGTTATCACCTACTTGTCTGATATCAGATATAGAAATGTTTCCTTTATTCATGAACTTAACATGAGAAAGTTAATGAAGAGAGAAGATGTTTCAGTTGCCAGTGACTTCCATCAAACTTTAATTACTTTTCCATTATACTTAGGTACTCCAGGTCAAAAAATGACCACTGTTGCTGATACCGGTTCTTACAAATTATGGGTTTTAGATGAAGCTACTTTCGGAAGCTCAGAAGAATTATGTCAAGATGGTTCTTGTTTCACTACATCTGCTTCCAGTACTTTCTCAGAAACCGATGAATCTTTCTCTGTCTCTTATGTCTCTGACTTTGGTGCTTCTGGTAAGTGGGCCACTGATAAACTATCTTTAGATGATACTGAATCTACTACATTCAAATTTGGTTTAGCTGAATCATACTATGGTGACAATGGTGGTTACTCATATGCTGGTCTTGGTTACTCAGAAAGTTATGAAGGTGACAACACTATGATCATCGAATCAATGGCCACTGGTGGTTTAGTTGATAAGAAAATCATTGGATTTGCTTACGATTTAGATAGTCTTGACTGGGGTTCCGATATCATGACTACTGGTACAATTACTTTCGGTGGTTACGATACCAGTTCATCTAGTGACATTAGATTCTTCAACATTACTTCCACTTCTTCTTTATCAATTGGTTTCAAATCCGTTACTCACGGCTCAACTACCGTTGACTCCAGCACTGATGGTCTTATCTTAGTTGATACCGGTTCTACTAGTTTCTCTGCAAAGCAAAAGTACTACGATGTTCTATTCAAAGATGTTACCGCCAATGCTGACTACACTTCATTCATTACATGTTCTGATTATGCTGATTACAACGTTACAATTAAACTAGATGATGACAACACTATCTCTGTCCCATTATTAGATTTATCATGGAATTACTACCAAGACTCATACGATTTATGTCAATTAATGACTGGTACTTTAGATGATGATGATGATGTTGAAATGATCTTCGGTCAATACTTCGTCAAAAACCTTGCTACTGTCATTGACATTGATGAAAAGAGAATTGGTTTCGGTCCAAGATCCTCTGGTTCTTCCTGGGCTTAAATACATTTATAAGTGATTCCGAAAGACTGGTATCTGGTGTGGGTGGCCACCCCAGTGTTCTCTAGGATTTTTATAATTTGTTTTCGTTGTTTTCTTTTCTTAATTTTCGTTTCTCGTTTTTCGTGTTTTTTGTTTTTGTTTTTGTTTTTCTTTGTTTTAACACCCCTTTCTTTCCTTATATAGCTGGCTATAAAAACTAACCAATGCTACTTATTTGCAATTCTATTTTCCAACCAACCATGTAATAACTACCATGTAATAACTAGTAAATTAAATGACCCGGAACTGCTAAAAAGTTGATCTAACCGCTTCATCACGCGGCGGCTATTTGGACACCGTGCACAGCTACGCGGCCCCATGAGGTGGGGCGGCGGCGGCGGTGATTGACATCGGAAAAACCAGCCAAAAGGGCAGGGCGCGCTGGGAAAGAAAAGTACCGTTCCCAAACTGGACTCTCAGCGAAGGTTTGTGGTATCTTTAGCTCGTGCACAGCGCTTCTATTTATTAGTTGGGGGGACCTGTACCAGGCACCTGGCGCCTTTGGCCATCGTTGCACGGGCCTTCACAGGGGATTTGAATTTTGGCTCCATCGACCATTTAATAGAAGAAAACATCAATAGTTTGTTATTATCTATCATTCAGATTTCGATATGACCGTGTAAACTGAGGCTAATTTGTAACTGTGTGTGATTGTGGCCCTATGTGTAATGAGGTGGTAACCTTTATGTCTATGTGTTGATTTGTATGTGCATCTGGTGAGGGCAGTGCAATGCTTAAGTGTGTGGTGTTATATATATATATATATATATATTATATATATTATATATATATTAATGTGTGTAGCTATCGCTTAGCTAGCTCTTTTTTAATTATAAGCAGTCGTAGTATTAGGTATATATATATAGTAATCTAGTTGTATAAATGTTGGTTTTTATATTTATCTATGTTTATTCCTTTCAAAAATAAACATTACAAAAAACAAAACATTCTATCGTGTTTATAATATTGACCGTGTCGCTATTGTGTTATGATCGTGTTTTTCACCGTGTTTGAAGATCGATCGCCAATTATTTTTTGCGAGCGCTCGGGGCCAACGCTCAAGAGGCTGGTTTGTATGTGTGTATATATATATATTCTCCCATTTGTTTCGATCAAACTTTATATAATAACCGATCGAAGATGTCATTGTTAAAAAACCCTGGGACAATCAAATGTTTATTAATAATTAGTTTTATCTAGATTTTGGATTGTTCTTAGACTAGAACAATAACGTTTCAATTAATGTCGCAAAGAAGGACCAGAAACTAAAAAATAGTAGAAAAAGCAAACTTGATAAATTATAATCAATGTAATATGTCTCGATATTGTGTACTATGATATATAATACTACTATATAATTCATAAAATATTACAAAATAATTTTATAGATAATAAAGTGAAAAATTATTCAATTATATATGAAAAATTATATATCGTAATTAATAAGTGCTGTATGAAGCTGAACAATCGCACTATTAAATGTTGATTCTAGACCAGTTTGGGAAAAGAATAAACACGGTTTGATACGATATTGATAACGATTGTCTTAATTAGGATTACATGTAACCGATTCGAACATAAATTTATACGTTATTAGAAAAAAAAATACTACGCATTAAGAAAAGAAAAAAAATAATATCTATATATATAGAAGAATAAATGAAAGAACGACATCTAAAAATTGAGCTAGCCTTTTTTTTTCCTTGATAATATTATATATTCAGTTCCTTTGTTTTCTACCATTATTATTATCTGAAGCCTTAGCTATAGCGTCATATTCATTTCGAGGTTCAGCAAACCCGCCAGGAGTGTTCCTATCATGGTTGATGCCTCTTTCATCTAATGATTTGATTAATTTCTCTTTTTGTAATTGCCTCCATCTTGTCAACTTTGCTGAATCATGAATTTGAAATCCAAATATCTTTGGAGTATAAATGTCAACATTATGGACAGGTATTAATTCAGGATACGTTTGGAAAAACATTGCTGGAAAAGATGTCCCAAAGAAGGCTCCATCTATTATTGAATGTCTAGATGATTTAGGGTTGTATAGATCCTCACAATTTGGGCAATATAGTTTGACTGATGACACACGAGGTGTATCACTTAGTCCGATTGGTAATAATGGTGTTAATTTACAGTAAACTCTCGGACAGTAACCAAAATCACCATTTTTATATTTCTCCAACATTTTACTTAATCCTCTAAGTGTAATGATATATCTTGCATGAATTAGTGCATATAAAAATTTTGCATTATCTTCCAGTTTCGCCTTAGTCTGTTCGGGTTGGTTTTCATTAATTTGTGATCTATCAGTTATTATGTCCACTAACACTGAAATTTTATCAACGTATTGGTTTAGACCTGTTAAATTGAATCGGTCCGTAATATATTCAACATCAATATCACAAAAGTATTCATTACCCCGAGTTCCTAAGAACCAATCAACCCAGTACTCTGTATAATCAGAGCCGGAATCACTGATATATTCTGTTGCCATTGCTAATCTCTATGTAACCAAGTGTTTTCCTTCCAATATTGTATGATTCTTATCCGTTAAAATGGTTGAAGTGCGAGGACGTTGAAATGCGCAATATACAATTAAATTAATTATGATAGCTGATATTATTTGCCTCTTCTAAAATAAGTGAGCTGATCAGTGGATTTGATTAAAAGATAAGTTGGTATAACCAGTGTTTGTGCCCAACAGGAAACCGATGTAAATGGTTGCATGGCAATCTTTTGTATCATTTACTCAGTCATGAGTGACATGCTCACCGTCTCACCGCCGTCTCATCTTTCAAGCTCCAGTCCCGACTCCCGCCAGCTGAATGGCTGAATTTGCGGACGATCGATCGAGCGATTGAGAATTTGAGAGCAAAAAATCTGCGCGCGCGTTAACAACATCTCTGCACCTCACATTGAGCGTGTTACAAGCTAGTCTGGAATCTGGATCTTTGTTTCGGTACCCAGCATCCTGTCAAGTTTATACATCTTTTCCTATCTTTTCAAGCTGACATTGTATATTTCAAGACAAGACTTTCACTTTAGTGTCACTTTTAGTTGTATCGTTAATGGATCTTATAGCAGCTCTTGCTGAAGATAGTCGTTTAGAAAGAACATAACACAAGAGAACGTGGAGCGTCATGTACTTTTTAAGTGCTTCCTCTAACGAGTCAAACTCGTATTTTATAACTATCAATTCAACAAATAAGTTTGTAGCAACTGCAGGAAGTGATGGAAATATTACCATAAGATCAATGGAAAAGTTTCTATGTTTGGTTCCCGAAGAATCAACTACTGAACCAGCTAAGAAATTGGATGATAATACAACGGGGAATACAGATTCCTCACCTGAAAAATCACAACAAACCGACAAAACTGACTCAACAACTCAAGCGTCTGAAACATTACAGCCTTCACCAACTATAAGTAGATCCGATATAGAGCAAGCTCAAAGTGCGGATCATCTGATTAATGTGAGAAGTAGAAGTAAAATTATTACAATGAGATATGCCAATTTGAAATTTAACGACGGCTTATTAGTAGTTGTTTATAAGAATGGTGAAATTTATTTAATTGAAAATGCAAATGATTCTCATAATCACCAAGTGAAGCAAATTTTTAAACATGCTAATGGACTCATATTAGATTTCTGTTGGTCCGCAGATGATCAATTGTTAGCATTTTCCTCGATGAACAATGAAGTTATAATATATGATAGAATCTATGAAACAATACTTACATCCTTGGAACTATGTGACTCTGGAGATAAAGAGAACAGTAGCGTGGCAGTCAAAGCGATTGCATTTGATAGAATCTCAAACAAACATCTATTAGCATTAGGTGATGACAGAATTTGTAATATTGTCGAATATTCTTTACAACCAGATCCTGAAAAGGGAAGAAGATTTGATTATAAGATAGTGCAAAGTATAAGTAGCTTGATAACAAGCTCAAAATTGAATAAAGCAAGTATCAGGAAAGTTTCTTGGACAAGTGATGACAGGATCATTTCATGCCCAAATACAGCAAAAGCAAAATTAGCATTAATATCATTGTTGCAAAATATCGAACCGCAAAATCGGTCGGAGTGGTCCAATTGGTGTAATTTTGCAGGCCGTGGTTTCAAATGTACAATGACTCAATTTTCACCAGCAATATACTCGAACCCTTCAAATGAAGATCCTACTGATTTCTCACCAGATCTTGGAAAATATTATTATATATTAGCAACTGCTTCTACAGATTCAACAATAGCCATTTGGAATACATCAACTGGTGCCCCATTAATTATTGCTAATGAAGTCAGTAGCAATTCTGTTCAAGATATGTGCTGGAATACTGATGGAAGATTACTATTTATTACTACATCTGCAGGTGAGCTATTAATTGGTGTCTTTGGTGAGAACGAACTAGGTAAATTAGTTCCGATTGAGGATAAAGAACTCGGCTTACCTGATCTTGAAAAAACTGCGTTCGAAAGTACAAGTTCGGAGATAGAAATTAAGGAGCATTGGATGAAAAATAAAACCACTATAGATAAAGAAAAACAGGGAACTCAAACCTCTCCACAACCAGATTCTGAAGTTGCAACAAATAATTCAAATAAAGATATTCTACCTAACTCCAAGACTCAGAAGTCGGAAACAACAACAACATCCTCAGCAACGACAGCTTCAACTTCAATGACAACGGTGGCTACATCACAGACTACAGCCCCAGAAACAACACCGTTACCACCACCATCATCAACACCTTCTACGAAGGATGGTAAAAAGCGTATTCAGCCAACAGTTATCTCAACTAATGGTTCCAAATCCTTCACTTCAAATTCTTCAGCTATTCAGATGCAAACTGAATCGAAAAAGAGAACACTTACAACAAGTGAATTTGATACGCCCTCCACCTCTGTCTCCAAAGAATTTTCTTTGAAAGTGACCAAGATGATGAAGAAAGAGAAAGACAAAGAAGAATCCGCAAACAATCAAACAAATGGAGGTCCACCTGTTAAGAAAAAGAGAGAATTAGATCCAGTTGAATACATTGGTTCTGTTGCTTTGAATCCTCAAACTTCATTCAGTAACGTTCGTATCTCAACTCCAAAAGTCAAGATTAATATCAGACAGCAATTACAAGATGATGAATCTACGTTTTTAGAGATTAAGAATGGAAATGGAAATGAATTACAACCAACTAGAATTGCATTAATTAAAAAGATAACAGACGATACAAAGAGAGAATGTTTTGTGGATTTCATACCTATGAAAGCCCATCTAGCAACAGGTTCCTCTCGTTATTGGGCTATATCTACATCCAATGGACAGGTGCTAGTTTACAGTACATCTGGTAGAAGACTGCTACCACCAATGATTCTTGGATCACCGTTATCATTTTTAGAGATTAAGGATCAATATTTAATGGCTGTCACTAGTATAGGAGAATTGTACGTTTGGGATCTCGATGCGAGAAAATCTCTTTTTAGACCAACGTCTCTTTATCCACTTTTACAACCTGTTTACAAATCAAACACACAAGAAAATCTTGTTGAATCTAATGGTATTGTGTTTGTAAATGGTGATATTTTAACTCGATCTGAAAATTTAACCATGTGTTCAATTACTTCGAATGGTTTGCCGGTGGTTACACTAAGTAATGGTAACGGATACTTGTTCAATCATAGTATGGAATCTTGGTCATTGATCAGTGATTCTTGGTGGGCATTTGGATCACAATATTGGGATTCAACTAAAACTAGCAGTACGATTGAAGGAGATTCAGTTTTAAATTTTTTAGAATCACATACAAATGAAGAAATTACCCGTAAAGGTAAAGGGAAATTCTTTAACAAGATATCTAAAGTAATGCTAATGAAAGAAGGCTATGAGAATTTGGAGACAGTCATCTCTTTGAGTCATTTGGAGAACAAAATTATGACTTATAGATATTTGGAAGATTCAAAGAATTTTAAAGTATTCTTGACTATCTATGTGAAGAGATTAAGTGAATTAAATTTCAAGAATAGATTGATTGAAGTGTTCCAAGAGTTGTTCACTGATATAGATGGTAGTATTTGTGGAATTAAAAAAAGCGACCTACTGAAGGAGTTAGTGTTGAATTGTTCTAAGTTTAGGGAAGTTCAAAGAATTTTGATTCAATTTGGTGAATCAATTGGATTGATTGAAGATGAATTACTTTAGATTTTTTTTTCTTTTCATTTTTGAATTTTCCTGACATGGAAATCATATATATAACTAGCAAAAAATTTAGGTCTATGTAATTTATATACAAAATGTATTATTGCCTTTGAGCACATTCTACTTTTTCTTCTCCTTTAAAAAGAAGTAACTTATGATTAATTCATCACAATTTATTTACAAATTTTTCTTCTTCGTTAATTCATCCCTATAATCTTATAGACATCATTTAGATTTTTTGACGCAATTTCCCTTGCTCTTTCTGCACCACGAGCTGCTATCTTTTCTAAACGTTCTTGATCCTGCATCAACTCACGATACATTGAGCTTGGGCCGCTCAATTCTTCCACAACAGCAGTTGAGACAAGATCTTTCAATTCTTTCTTTGTTAAATCTTCAACTTCTGGAACAATATTCTCAATTCGTTGATCTTTTATGGCAGCATATATTGTTAATAAATTGGAAATTCCTGGTCTTTCAATAGGATCAAAAGTTATTTTACCTTCGATTGAATCAGTAGTTGCCTTGTTTATCTTTTTGATAATATTTTTAGGTTCTTCAGTTATTAAAATTTTAGATAATTCATCAGGATCAGATTTCGACATTTTTTTAGTTGGATTCTTTAACGATAGAATTTTATTTGTTGGAGCAAGTAAAGTCTTTGGGATGTTGAAATAATTAGATCCTGTATCCTTATTAAAAGCCTCAGCCAATTCTCTAGTTAATTCCAAGTGCTGTGCTTGATCCAATCCGACAGGACAATGTGTAGTATTGAAAAGTAGGACATCAGCAGCCATCAAGACAGGATATGAAAATAAACCCATCTTAATTTTCCCCATTTCTTGTGAAATATCTGAGTTTTCTCTGATATTTGATTTAGATTTCCATTGTGTCATTCTATTAAGATATCCCATTCCTGCAAAGCAATTCAAAACCCATTGTAACTGAGTATGTTCAGGGACAGAAGATTGGGTATATATGATTGCCTGTTCAGGATCAAGTCCACATGATATAATGGATGCGATGGCTTCAAGTCTACGTTGCTTCAATGAATTGTAATTTTGTGGAACTGTAATTGAATGTAAATCGGCAACAAAGAAAATCAACTTTGAATCTATTTGCTCTTGTCTTACTCTATCCGCTAACGATCTCCATGTTCTTGTTGCACCTAAAAAGTTCCCCAAATGAAATGCACCCGTTGGCTGAATTCCACTAACCAAGGTAGAATTCTCAGGAATAATATAACTTGGATCCGAAATTAATGGAACAGTCTCCACCGTTTTAGTCTGCAGGGATGGTATAGTTGAATATTGCCTGCCTAAATTGAAACCGGGTATCGCAAACTTGGAACGACTCACTTTCACTGCCAACATTGTATTCTATATACCGTGTGTCTTAGCCTGTATCTGAGTTTATTTGACTCAACCGTGGTAAACAAGTATCCAGTTTTGAGAAACAGCTGAAGCAAAGCCGAAACAAAGGTGCCTGACAAAGGAGCGAAAGGCTTCGAAAAAGAAAGGGAAACCGACTGTCGCCGCGCGAGAGACAAACGTCAAGCTGGTCGGTGGTGGGGCTCAAACTTCAATATTCAAATAATTCCGGTGGTTTGTTTGCCTGCTTGTTTGCAAACACATTTATAGACTGGAGGCTCATATATATTGAATCAGCTCGTGACCATTTAAGATCAGATGGCTCCACCCTCGGGATCAGAAACTAAGGACAGCCTCTTGGGATCTTTCTCTAAAGCAGAAGATGACTTCTTTGCTTTTGGAGATGAGGATGATGTACCACCAGAGCATCACCACCGTCACCACCACAAGAGAAGAAAGAAGGAGTCAAAGAAGAAAAGCAAGTCTACAGATTTAGAAGGATCTACAGGTCTAATAGGGACATCAATCGAAATAAAACCTGATGAGTTAGGCACAACCCGTACTGAATCAAATTTATCTACATCCACAGCTTCAACAGCATCAGCTTTACCGTCCATTCACTCTTCCATCCACGATAATAATAGCACTAACGATAACGAGCTATTTGCGATGTTGGGGATAAGTAATACCACAAAAGCACCCAGCTCTCTTCATAGAACGCCTAGTCGCAGAGCAGAATCTATAGCTAAATTAAGAGCATTATCGAAACCACTGAATACCGACCTAGATTT
This sequence comes from Ogataea ovalis, assembly GCA_030556425.1. Classification (NCBI taxonomy): domain Eukaryota; kingdom Fungi; phylum Ascomycota; class Pichiomycetes; order Pichiales; family Pichiaceae; genus Ogataea; species Ogataea ovalis. The sequence goes on along the minus strand of JAKTTZ010000004.1, from coordinate 73,768 downwards.
CCTTCAATCCTTAGATAGCCAGATCTCCCAATCAGATCAACTGGATGGAGAGCTTAATGAATTATTGAAGAAGCACACAAACAACAATCAGTCAATGTCTCTCATAGAATTCAAGGGCCAAATGATGAAGTTAAAAGATGTGTGGTTTAACATGAGGATTCTTACTAGGATTCCTCGTATCCAGAATCTGACCATTGACCTAAGAATGAAAGGAAGTAGCACTTTCAAGAAGATTGTGACTCATACTTTAAGTGCAATAAGTAACTATGATCCTACTGGTTATCTGGATGGACTGGTAGATCAAGAGTCGCTTGTATTCTATGTTGAGAAGGGTCAGATGATATTTAATCAGGTGTTGAATGTTGGATCTGTGGTGCAGCTTGGTTACAAGGCACCCATTAATGAACAATCAGATGGCTATTTTATTGAGGCACTTTTAACTACCAATGATGAAGCCAAATCTTTGAAGGAACAGGCAATACTTGAAAAGCAGGATCAAGATATCATTGAGTCCCAGAAATCTGATACCGATGACGATCAGAAGCAGTTAATATTGGTTGATTCGTTAGATTCGTCTAAGGAAGCTAGAATATTTATTAAAAATATCACAACAGTTAAAGAGCTACTTGCAATTTATTTAGTGCATATGAACTATCCAGAAGCTTTAAAAATTGAAGTTTACCGTGACGAAGTCGCCCTCGATGAGGAACTACTACTTGCTGATCAAGATTTTAAGAATAATGAAAAATTAGTAGTCGATTATAATCAAACAGAACTCAAGAACCTTCTCCTAAATACACAAGAGACAGAAGATGACCCAACGGATGATGAGTTTAATATAAATGCTGTTAGTAAAGTAGTTGATACCGAGGCTTCTCCAGAGACCGAATATTTCACGATCAATATGGTGGGTAAAGATCGTAAGTCCTACAAAGTTCAAGTTAATCAAAAGACTAAAATCTCAACTATCGCAAACTACTATCTAACAAAGGCTGGATTACCACCAACCACAGAAGTAGTCTTAGAGTTTGATTCAGAAGTAATGGAGATGGAGGATACTGTTGAAAGTTATGAACTTGAAGAAGACTTCATGGTTGATGTTATTTTGAAATAAAAGCGCTATAAAAATATCGTCAAAAGAATCGAAAAAAATAATTCTATTCAAACTATAGTCATGTAATGTATATAATGTATTTAGTATTCTATTGTAATCGTTTAATATTGTTCAAATTCCAACCCTTTTCCTTTAGTAGTCCACCGATTTCACCGTAATCTTTTCCTTCTAAATTATTTAAATTTGGCTTTCCAGAAACATAGGAAATGTATCCCTCTGGACCACAGATAAATGCAAATGAAGGACTTGGTAATTTATCTTTTGGATTGAAAATGAAGAACCGTCTTGGTTTCGCATCTGGTTTCATGCTGATTTGAATCTTTGGAATCACTTCAAGACCGTTATGAGTCAAAGGTTTTTGGGTTGTTGGGTCAATCCCTATACTACTTGGTGAAATAGAGTTCCCACCAGATATTTGATTTCTAATCTCTTGTTTTTTCTGTGCTAACAATTTTTTTCTATATGCTTCTTCACTTATCTTGATATCAAGGATACTGGTGAAATTAGGTAAAGTTGGCTTTTGGATGTAGCTTGAATCTAATTTGTTATTATCACTACTAAGTAAGTAAGTGAATTTGGCTCTTCCACATTTTTCGGCAAAATAGTTCAACGTTTTAAATTGATCCATCAAGTTTGAATCCTTCTGGAAAGATGCATATACATGGATAAATCCCTTAGGTGGATTTGGGGAGTATAAAAGTTGAAGCAATGGAAGGATACCAGTTCCTGCTGCATAGAAAGAATATGACTCCGGTTTTGGGATCTCTTCAGGGTAAACTGGATCAGGTTCAATATTTGATAACAAGTTCGATAATTGAGGTCTATCTTGGTATCTATCCAATGGATGGAAAGGGAATTTATATTCAACATGAGGACCTCTAACTTCCACTTGATCTAGCAAGCCCAAGTTTGTCAACCATCTTGAAAATTCACCAGTATTATAACGCTTCACAATAATTATAAACTTACCTTCTTCTTCAGGGTTGGATATAAGTTTTAAATGAGGCTCCTTCGTATCTGGAGATACACCAGCAACAAATAATGGAAGTGGGGTATAATTTCTAACAATATTGATATCCGGTTGCATAATCTCAATACTCCACAGTGTTTTACCATCAAAGAGCTTACTGTAAGGTGTCAATGAACCTCCCTTGTTTTTTCTTGTAAGTTCAATCAAATAGTGATCATCATCAATTTGATGTTTGAACGTTATTAAGTAAGGCAAAAATTTGTCTGGTCGTAAAAGTTCTTTATCCTTGTCACTATCGGGATCATCCTTCATGTATTCATAGGTGAAAACACCCCACACTATTGCAGCACCAGCTATTAAAGAGGGAATCATTGCCCTAAATCTGGAATTATTACGTCTGCCTTTGATTTCTTCACTTTTCATCTCCGATGGTGATTTAGGTGCATGAAATTCATACGATGTACCTTCTTGGATCTTCTCTGGGTCGTATTCAAAATTAGGCTTTCTCATCAATTCACTTAATTTTGCATCAATTTGAGGTAGCCCACCAGAAGGTTTAGACACTTTTGATGACTGATCTGGTGAAAAGTTTTCCAAATCGGAGTTCAATGGTTTGGAAGGCAAGTTTCCGTTACTTTTCTTTGGCGAATCGCTATCATCGTCTTGATTATTGTTTCGGTCTTTGTTTGATGAGGAAGAATTAAATCTCACCCATCTTTGACGGGTCAAAGATCTACTAAACTGAGTCTCAAATACTGATCTTGCAATATATCGAGTAAGCATCGTCAAAATTTGGTAGTTTAAGATCAGTGTAAAGTGCAAAATGACAGTATAGATGACATCTACTCCACCTTTTTTCACCTCTCGGTAAATTATGTCCCAAATTGGTGGTTAATTTTTTCAGGGCGACCGACCTGGATTTCGCAAGAATCTATCTTGCCTGCCAGCATAGATAGACACTTTTGGCTCTTTAGTATTGATCTTTTCTACATATGTCAAATAACTTTATTCAGCGTATTTATAATACATCGTATATTTAACTTCTAGAGGTAATATATATTAATTTCATAATATACAAATACGAAAAGATTAAATAGCATGTCATTACAACTGCAGCATAGTTTCACTGGACACACTGATAAATGCTGGTCGATATCTGTTCATAGAAAATTACCATTACTTGCATCTGCTTCATCTGATAAAACATGCAGGTTATATAACTTGAATACCAAGAAATTGGTTTCAATATTGGATGATAATACACATACAAAAACGATGAGAACAGTTTCATTTAAACCAACTGGTGATTTCCCTTCTCTTGCGATAGGTTCATTTGATTCTACTATTTCAATCTGGGGTAAAGATTCAGATGAATTGGACGAAGAGTTTAATAATGAATGGGTACTTTTAGCTATACTTGAAGGTCATGAAAATGAAGTGAAATGTGTCGATTGGTCGCATGATGGTACTTATTTAGCTTCATGTTCGAGAGATAAGTCAATCTGGTTGTGGGAAACAGATGAAAGTAATGAAGAATTTGAATGTATTAATGTGATACAAGAGCATGATCAAGATGTCAAACATGTTGATTGGCATCCTGATGTCAATGTGTTATGCTCGTGTTCATATGATGACACATGTAGAGTGTTTAATCAAGATGCATACGATGAAGATGATTGGAAATGTGTTTCTAATTTAAGTGGGGCTCATGGAACAGTTTGGTGTTCAGATTTTGAATTCACAGATGCTAACTCAAGTATGAGATTGGTTAATTGTAGTGATGATTCGAAAGTGAGAATTTGGAAAAGATTGACATTTACAGAAGATAGAATGTCTAATTTACCGTCAACTTTAAAAGACGAAGAAGAATGGGAATTGGAGAGTATCTTACCTAGAGTGCATTCTGGACCTATTTACAGTGTAGCTTGGAATCCAAATGGGTTGATCGCTACATGTGGCTCAGATGGTAAAATTGTGATTTATAGAGAAGAGTTGGTGAAGAATGAAATGGAAGATATTGGAGAATCAAAAGAAGAATTAGAGTGGGTTGTTGTTGCCACTAAAGAGTTGAGTCATGGTGTTTACGAATTGAACTGTGTTAAGTGGTGGATTGATAACCAGTTGTTGACAGCAGGTGATGACGGGAATGTGAATCTCTGGAAACTCGAATTATAGATAATAAAATAAAATCAGTACAAATCCGTTAATAAATAGATAAATTAATTAAGAAGAATATTCTTGTTAATATTAATTAATTACATACAAAGCGCATGTATGACACACAGGAGGTTATAAAAAGTATAAATAAAGATATATAAATTAGTGAGAACGTTGTCATCAATATAAAATTAAGCGAATATAACCAATAGAATGAACAACACTACAACCATAAGAATTAGCAAGAGCCAGAAACATAACTTTCTTTGATTTCTATGATACTGATCAGCTTTAACTAAATGTTTGTTAGCCTGCCTCGTATCATGCAAAGTACTGTATATGTTCGATTCAATGTTATCAATAATCTCACCTTGTGAAGTGACTAAATTTGATAAATCATGGAAGATTTCGTTCAATTCAGTGATACCATTAGAAATACTAGCAATATCTCTCTCTCTTTCTTCAATTAAATTTCTTTGATATTCCAGCTCTTCAGCATTTATAGGTTCGTATTCAATGCTTATTTGCTGTTGTTGTTGTAACTGTTGTTGCTGCTGATGTTGCTCCACATTTGAAGAATTCTCTAGCAATAGTTCGTTGGTATTAATTTCGTTCAGTTTTTTCTCTAACGATGTAAAGAATGATTGTAACGAGTTGAATTCATCCAATGATCTACGAATATTAACTTGTAATTTATCTTTAACAAATGATTGTGATTTGTTCAGAGAATCAGGATCAAGCAAATTTAATTTTTTAGTTGCTGATGACAATATTTTGAAAGATTCCATAAGTTTGGTTATCAGATTCAACGAATTTCTTTGATATTTTGTTATATGAGCATTACCACTGGCTGACTTTTTATTAACATCAGTACTCTTTGAGATTTGATCATCTAAGAAATTCAAATTTTTATTCAAGTTATTAAGACCATTATTAATTTCCAAGAGTTGATTGGATATACTGTTGTTAATATCATCGAATTCCGGAACATCTTTGTATAGTGGCTGTTCTTCTAAACTGATGGCGTTCTCAAATGCAGAAGAGGTTGAAAATGGAGGCGAGGTCATTATTCTTTGCGAATTGTAATCGTATATATGTGTCTGCTGTTTTCAAAACGTATACTAAGCAGTTGCTAATCAATTATATGAGATTAAGGTACAAATTAAAACAGATGGATCAGAAATGAAAAGATTAGCACAAAAAACCGGACAAAAAACAAAGATATATTATATTCAGGAAAAAGCGATCTTAAATAAGTAGCTGTGAGAAACTTAAAAAAATCCTTGAAGTTAAAATTAGTTTGAAGAGATGCGATATAAAAATCTAATATCTATCCATATATATATAAGTATATAAAATAATCAAGTTGAGTTGTTACAGAAAAAGCATATATTTGAACAAAAAAGACCCCAAAAGAAAGAAAGAAAGAATTAAAGTAAGAAAAAAAAACCCAGAAGCTAGCAAATTCCTCAGCCCTCACGGCTCACGCGCTCTTCGCCCCGTCGTCGCCACAAAGGTCGATTTCACTAGCGTCTTCGTCCTTCTTGATGGCAACACCGTCAATGTCCTGGTCGTCAAAGTCATCATCTTCACCGTCTTCGTAGTCGTTGATGGCATCCATGAGGTCACTGTCGTCCAACTTGAGTGCTGCCTTGAATTCCAGGTAGAGATCATCTTCTGGTTGCTCAAAGAGTTTTAGTAAACTTCCAAAGGCACCGGAGGAGCCAGCTGGTTGGTTGTTTAAAAACGTTGTAAGATCGGCTTTTATAGATAGAATTTTGTCTTCCAAGTATTTGTTTTTCTTTGTTAAGAGTCTATTTTCTACTTGTAATTTGTCGATATCTTGCTGTAATCTTTCTTGTAAAACTTTCTTCTTTTGTCTACATTTAGAAGCAGCAATTCTATTTCTTTCCAAAATTTTTTGTTTCTTCCAAGCAGAAGTTCCCGGAATTGGACCATTGTTAGGATTGAAAATAATTTCGTTATTGTAGATTAGCTGATGTTGTGGAATACCATTACTGTTGACCTTAATCTCTTCGACATCTACTATAGTAGAATTTGAAGCGGACTGTTGATGAGACAGTGTATCTTTTAACCGTTGACTATCTTTTCTAACTCTTTGACTAGAGCTTGTAGACTTTGCTTTGCTTGGAGTGGATCCCATATGTTGTTTTTGTGGTATGATATTTATTCCCTCCTGAGGGGTAAAAGGTTGTGAAATCACTTGTTGCTGCCCTTGAACATGATGCTGTTGTATTCTATTTTGATTTTGATTTTGATTTTGATTTTGAGTTTGAGTTTGACTTTGATTTGGAACAGAATTACTATGCATGTTCTGTTGAGGTGGATGTGATGGATCGATTAAATAGGAATCATCCTTGTGATCGTTCCTATGATACATCATACTAATTTGACCAATCTGACCGTTAGAGATGGAAACACGTCTTCTTAACTGAGGGTGATAATAATTTTGGTTTTGAGCTGCAGGTTGTGCAGCGTTAACAGACATGTCCTGTTGAGCAAAGTTCCCCTGTTGGTATTGAGGATTAAAGAAAGGTTGGCTTTGAGGAACTGAAGTTTGCTGTTGCTGTTGCTGTTGCTGCTGTTGTTGTTGTTGTTGTTGTTGTTGTTGTTGATGATGCTGATGTTGATAGTCATTAGATTGTTGTTGAGTTGTATTATAACTAAACTGCGAGTTATCAAATGGTGTAGCAGCATTAAATTCTTGGGTATTCGAAGGTGTTACGAACCCACTTGGGTCGACAGAACCTGATGAATTATGTGTACTGGTATTGGTAGTAGAGGTGTTTGCAGCAGTTGTATTAGATGTAGCAGTAGTATTAGTGCTATTGTTGAAAAGTGGGCTTGGTGGATATACACCGCTAAATGTACCGGCACCTCCTGATCCTTGGAAATTATTGAAATTTCCATAGAATCCATTGAAATTTTGAGACGGATTCATAATGAAAGAGTTACTGTATTCTAATATTGGAGGATTTGTCATCAGGAAACTCTGAAAGTCTTGAGGTTCAAGATGAAAATTTTCCATGCTCACCGTATTCTGAGTTCTTTTAGTCGAATTTCCATCTCTTTTAAGAGGTTGTGACATTTCTTGTTGTTGATGTTGTTGTTGTTGATTTGATCTATCGATAGCAATCATGTTGTCTACCGTTAATGAATTTTGATCTAAGATGATCCCAGAAGGATCATTTCCATCTGACATGCTTTTTATGTGGTTTATAAATAACTAACTGATTCGGTAAATCTACCCTTCTCGGTGTGATTATCGGTTCTGTTGTCGTGCGACGTATATGATTTCAATGATAACCGTAGTTGCTATCTATGTCTATTATGGAAAGGAAGAAAGGAAATAGAAAAGATACAAAAGAAAAAGCAACAACAAAAGGAAAGATGATAGGTTGTTAGACAATAGAATGAATATCACTAAAATAGTTGTCAAGGAAATATGCGATGCATACAACAATTGCTTAAACAAAACTCGAAGCAAGATAGGTGACGACAGAAAATCTAATATTTTGGCGAAAAGACGATTAATGTATGTCTCCGAATTAAAATCAATTTATATGAATAATTTACATTAATTGGAAATTGTTATTTTTATAATTACTAATGTATCATCCAGCAACGCAAAAAATTTATATATTTGCGTGTGCGAAGGGGAAAAAAAAATACCTAAAACAGGCCGAAAGAGTGGCGGTTGATAAAGTGGCATGTGCAACCAATACTCGCATTATGAATTTATGTCTGCTCAGTGCTTATTACTCAGTGCTTTGTTTTGCGCGGTGAAACTGCCTGCGGGCCGAGGCCGAGGCACGTCGGATGCCACAGGCAACAAGTAACAAACAACAAGTAACAAGTAACAAGTAACAAGTTGCAGGTAATAACAGGTTTAACATGTAACATGTAACAGCATATCAGGAAGCTGACAGCAATCAAAGAAGAGGCGGGCGGGGAACTTTGGAAGTTCGCAGTCAGTAAAGGATACCGAGAACGAGGTGGGAGAACCCACGGGGATAACAACCACCGTGGGTGAGTACTGAGCTCAACGGGGGATATAAGTCAATGAGATCAAAGAGCTTGCGCGGGTAGATGAATGTTACTGGCAGAAGAGCGCCGAAAAAGAACGAGGTGGCGCCACCGAATTTCGAAGGAATGGATTAACTGAGCTGAGCAATGAGCACTGAGCCAGTGAGCACTGAGCCAGTGAGCACTGAGCAGAGCAGCTGCCAGTGAGAGCACTCAAAGAGTCAAAAGTGCAAGTCGGAGCTGCCACTGGGAAAGATGCCAGAGTCCAGACAGAGTCCAGACGGAATCTAAGGGTACCACACTCTACAGACTACAGTGTGGACTGCGAACTAGCGAGTCGGCGACAAAGAGGAGAGACTCTCAAGCTCTAGCTAGCTAGCTAACTAACTAGCTGGACTCCGGGAGAAAAAAGGATCGCCGCCCGCTTGGCGCCAGCCACAACAAAAGAGCAACCAAAGAAAAACAGCTTCCACTTTACAACAGTAGATGCTCCATATACATACATACATGCTGCTTTAAAAAGACAACCAAACACTAATATGATTAAACAGCAAAATGTCGATGACTCCCATAAACAACACTAAAATGTGCAGTGCATCTCACTTCCCACGGGTTCATTTCAAGTTTTAATTAACCTTCCCACACACAAAGCAGCTATTGTCCTCCCCGGATAAACTATACTGCCCGCTCAAGGCCCGAAGCTGTCAGATCCTACAGCACACAGATGTTGACTCCGCGTTTGGGCTGCTGCCCCAGTGGTGACCTCACCTAACTCTCATACGAGTTTTATAAAGCTAATCTATCAACTTTTGTTGATGTTGAAAAGACCGATTCACCTTATTTGATATTCTACTACTTTGATTTCCCTGTGCCCGCCAATCGCTTCTTTTTGCCTTGGTTAATATGATAGGAAACCCCACTGGATGCACCTCATGGACCATCTTCACTGTTCACTGTTCAGCGCTCAATAGCTCAGTGGCGCAATGCAGGGTTTCACCTTCTCTTTCCAAGCTGGTTTAGTAAAATTGTAATATTAAAAGAAAAAAAATATTAATTTAAAGCTAAAAGGCTATAATATTTTTACATATAGCAGTTTTTAGTGAATTATATCTACTATATATATCTAATAATATATTATCGAAGAATATTTAGAACAGTTAGATAACAATTACCGTTGCAGACTAATATTAAATTTAGTCCTGTACGATAAAATATAATTTCAACTATTAATATGAATTGTTTTCTTTTTTTTCTTAATTTTTTCATGCGATTGAATGAATGATTCTTGTTGTGATGAAAAATTTACGAGAGTTGACGCAATCACTGGAAATTGATCATCATCATGCCAGAATGATCTAATGATCTAATGATCTAGTCAAATTACTCGAACAAAAAAAAAACTGGGGATTTTTATTGATGGAGCTATGGTAGTGTGCACAGCAGCGTGCAATTCAATTGAACAATGCGCCTTGGTGAGCTGAATATGCTGCAATAAAGCCCCTCATAAGTCATTTCTTAAGAAACATTAACAGCTGGCTGTAACTTTTTGTGATCTCCTCAGTACTAAGTTGTTTTTTTATCATGCATTTATTAAGGAAACTGTCCTTTGTTTCCAAAAAGGTTTTAACTCTCCAGTAGGTTACTTCAGACCTAGTTATTATATTGCCGAAACCTTTAGATCGAGAATAGCCAATCAATTATTTTGAAATGGAGAATAATTTAACTAAAGTTTTGTGTGGTCCCAAAATTAAAAAGCAAAAAAAGAAACTGGATTTCAACCTATGATGAATTCAATAATTGATTAACTAGTTGAAATAAGCAATTAAAACCCCTTGAATCGCTGATGTCATTACTTATGATCCAACTCCTCCAGAACAAACATATCTTGAGAAACATTTGGTTAATGTGCTGCAGTCATTAACAAATATATCAAAAGTCTGATTGGGCGACATTGGTTTTCGTTTCTCTAAATCTTGTGTACTGTTCAGAGGTTTCGGTGTTTATGAAACGGGACCCATATTTCTTCTCCTAGGTTTGATATCTCTGGCGCATTGCTCCAACAGCGGAACCCGAGTTGAAAAAATATCTGTTATAGCAAGCTGAGGTCGTAGTGCAACATTATTTTCTCTCGACTGATTTTTATATAAGAATATGAAATAGAACAAGACTAAAGTATGCACATTGGCGCTTTACCACCTATTATAAATATTCTTATAATATGGTAAGAATGTTTCCCCAATTCAATGACAGGAAGTCGCGTGCAGTTTTTACGATTGTTATCAATGTTGTGAGAGTTTAACTCTTCATATTGTGGGGAAGCTGCACCACCGTTAAGTTCACTGATTTAAATTCATTTGGAAATTCCAGAAGAGAATTAGAATAGTTTTCTAAAAGGAAATTGTTTATGAATTTAGATTTATCTCTCAGACTATCTATGCAAATGAGACAAGCACGGCTAACGTATAAATACATGGACACACTGTTGCTGCTTTTGAAGTTCACAGAGCTTATTTTTCTGATGATTATGTATCGGCATTGAAAGCATGGTCAAACTCTAAAGCAACTACCCTTCTGAGTGTACGATGTCATAGCACAGTCCTGATTTATTGCTAGAGAAAGATTTCAAAAATTTTTAGATTTGTCTACGACCAACTATTCCCACTTCCTTGATTAATATGAGTTGCTCTGATTGGCTTAGGATGATTTGAATGGAATGAAATAGAACAAGAGTTGGCTTTTCAAAACTTTCGCATTTTATTGGATAATAAACATAATATCCAATTTCGGGATATTTATATTTAGTTGATATTCCTTTTCATAACTATTCATCAATTATGCTAAATCATTATTATTTGATAGGAATTCTCCATAACTAACTATATTATGGAGAGATTTAATAAACTTGAATTAATCCTCAATCACAATTCTTTATGCAACATATTAATGAGTGATAGCTCCCATAGAAAGTAATAACATAACTTGACTTTTCACACCCCATGCAATATTCTAAGTTCCTTTATTGAATGAAGTAAGTTTTATCTTACAACTCTCTACATTGTTGAAAGCAGAATGTAAGACTAACTATTGTAGCTACCAAAGAGGGCAGCTAATATTCCCAAAGAGTCATGTCAATGGTAGGGTAACACCATTGTGATTCATTTTAATACATATTAACCTGATTCTAGTCATTCAAATACCAATAAGGCGGTGTGCCGAGAGTTTGAACTTTTCGGGCCGCTGAAGTCTGACGTACGGGGAACGACAAAAACGGGGTGATACTAGACAATAGATACCTGGATAGTAGACCCTGGACACTGGACAATAGACAATAGACAGCTTACAGGCTACAGTCCCTACAGTCCACAGGAATGTGAAGATGTGATTCTATTGAGTGATTCGAGCGAGACATCACATCACCATTCAACGGATCTAAGTTCTGAGTTATAACCGTAGGTCCGTCGATTGTTGGTTTACAGATTCTAATTTACGAATTATATGTACCTCTAGTCACTTGCAAAACTTTTAACTGAGTGTAATTGCTCTTTTGTGCAGAACACTGTAGTGCATAGAAAATATGTATGATGTACATATGCTCCTGAAATTATATATATAAGTTTTCAGTTGAATACTAAGACTGCAAATAGCATTTCCTGACTCCGAAAAAGTCCCAAATTCCAATGCCCTTGTCCTTGGAATGATATAGTTTGTAGCCGACGCGACTGGCAAAAAACAGGGAAGGTACTACGGTGTACATACTATAACCGGCTCGCAGGCTCGCAGGGGATTGACGCAGATTAGCAGTCTGACTTCTGATTGGTATGGCCGTTTTTGTGTAACCGTCCTAAGACAAAACGATTCCCCCTAAAAAGCTTCATTTTTCTCATCAAAAATATAAGTTTCCATAAAGCTGCTACATAAAGAGAATATCATCTTTGAACTCTAATATCAGCAAAGAAAAGAAATCTGGAAAATTAGCAGATCAAAGATGTCTGATAACGGCAAGTGTATGTGCTTTCTTTATTAAAGTAAAAAGATTGCATTTGAAACATCAACCTAAGAAATCAACTGCAACTAGTTTCAATTGAGTATAATATCCGTTATTTACAAAGTGTAAGACTTTTAATTTCTATTACTAACTTAAATGATATCTATTGCCTCTTTTTTTTTTAATAGCTAATGGTAGAAGAGGTGGAAGAGATAGTGGTTCAGGTGGTTCAGGTGGTTCAGGTGGTTCAGGTGGAAGAGGTGGTAGAGGTGGTGCCTCATTCGGTGGTAGAGGTGATGGCCCTCCAGGAAGAGGTGGTAGAGGTGGTGCCAGAGGTGGTACCAGAGGTGGTACCAGAGGTGGTGCCAGAGGTGGTGCCAGAGGTGGAAGAGGTGGCAGAGGTGATGCTTTTGTGGTTAAACCGGTTTATAACTTTACTGCAGAATACGAAGATAAGGTTTCAGAAGCCGATTCAATTGCGGCCATTAAGACTTTTCGTTCTTTGAAGACTTCTGATAAGGCACAATTACCAATTGCATTGAGACCATCCTATGGAACTTTGGGAACTAAGGTCAATATCGGTACTAATTACATCAACTACAAGGTGACCAGTTTAGTTTTCTATTCATACCATGTTACTTTCCCTGACTATTTGTTGACCAAAAGGAAGGTTAGAGCGGACGTCCTTGAAATTTTGCTAACTAAAAATCCATTCTTATCATTAAAAAAGGCAATATCTCATAACTCATCCGACGCTCTATATTCCACAATTCCAATCCCTCTCGAAAATAAGGATGTTAAAAAGGTTCCATTTACTTTCACAGAAGAGGAAATTAAGGGTGTTGTTCCTGCTGACAAAAGTGACAAGAATGCCAAGAAGGAGATTTCTTTAACCGTTACTGTTGAATATATTCATAAATTGGATATGAATGATTTACAGAAGAATTCATCTTTAACTGGCTCACCTTCCATTGACGCTAACGCTTACATCAATGCATTGAATATCTCTTTAGGTTATAAAATCTCAAAGGCAAAGAACATCTTTTCTGTTGGTTCATCTAAATTCTTCTTAGTGGAAAACCCAGAAAAATGCCAACCTTTCCAAAGAGGTTTGTACTTAGTCAATGGTTATTTTGCCTCTATTGCTCAAACATACGATAACATCATTGTCAATGTTAACCCAGCCACTGGTGCTTTCGTTAAGTCACACACTAAAGATGGTAAACCAATGTCTGTCGCTGACTTAGTTGAAGACTACTTTGGTGGTGAGAACCTACATAACTTTGACAACACTCAATTGTTACGTCATAAGTCTTTCTTCAAAGGTATTAAGATTACTAGAGATTATTTAGGAGGTAAACCAAGACCTAAGAACTTACATGATATTGATGTTAGAGTTACTGCCGCCAATTGCGAGTTCGATTGTGACGGTAAGAATACTAACGTTGCTAAATATTTCAAAGACAAGTATAAGATGACTTTAAAGTATCCAAATTTGCCATTGATTCATTTAGGCGGCACTAACTACGTTCCAATGGAAGCTTGCCGTATTGTTCCAGGTCAACAGTTTAAGGGTGAAATTACTGATGTGAAAGCCATGCTTGATTTCACAACACATAGACCACATACGGTTGCTGGTTTGATTCAAAAGGATGGTTTGAATATCATGTCTCAGGCTGATGATGAAAACAGAATTGGTAAGAAATTAATGGTCGTTCCTTCAAGAGTTTTAAATCCAGTCACTGTCGAATACGGTAATGGTTCTGTTTCATATAATCCAAAGGCATACGATGGTAAATCTGAAAATGCTAAAGGTTCTTGGAACTTAAACAACCGTAAGTTCTATAGGGCTGTTAATAAAAAGATTAAGTTATGTGTTGTTGTTTTAGAAGAACAAAGATATCCTTTGGGAGAACAACAAAAATCCATTGTTTCAAAAGCTATTGGTTTCTATATTTCTGAATGTAACAACTATGGTGTTAAGTATGAAACAAAATATGATTTAAGAAAAGTTGCTATTGCTGCCCCTGGTCCATTCGAAAACAAGTTATTGGAAGTTATTAAAGATGCTAAGAAGACTTGTCAATTTGTCTTATTCTTATTACCTCAATCTGATAAGACAGTTTATTCAAGCATCAAGAAGGTCTGTGATGTTAAGGTTGGTATTCCAAATCAATGTACTATTTTCAACAAGTTCACCAGAGAACGTTTTGGCAAATTTGACTTGGGAATGTATGCTTTGATGGCTATGAAGGGTTGTATTAAATTAGGGGGTGTTAATCACGTTCTTTCCAAAGAATACTCAAATATTCTGGTTAAAAAAGACTTACCTGCTTTAATATTAGGTGCTGATGTTTCTCACCCATCTGGTGCTAGTGCCATGGACAATACACCATCTGTGGCAGCTGTTGTTGGATCTATTGACGGATTCTATAACAATTTCCCTGGTTCTATTAGTTACCAAACTGGTAAGATTGAAGTGATTAACGAATTAGAAAAGATGTGTGTTGAAAGACTTTTAGCTTATCACAAAAAAATTGGTAAATTACCCCAAGAAGTTATTTTCTACAGAGATGGTGTTTCTGAAGGCCAATTTGATATTTTGTTAAAGAGTGAAACTCCATTTGTCAAGAGCGCTTTCAAAGTGGTTCAAACCAAATTGAATGTTGCAAAGTACAGTCCTAAATTGACCTTTATTGTTATTGTTAAGAGACATCATACAAGATTCTTCCCTCTAGTTGAAAATGCTTCTAACGCTAAAGGACAACAAATCGCAGTTCAATCAAAAGATAACGTCATTTCTGGTTCTATCGTTGATAAAGGTATTACATCTGTTAAGTATTACGATTTCTATCTACAGTCGCAACAAGCTTTACAAGGTACTGCGGTTCCAGGTCACTACTTTGTCTTATATGATGAGATTGGTTTCAAGCCAGATGAAATTCAAAAATTGACTTACGGTTTATGTAATATCTTTGCAAGAGCAACACATGCGGTCAGAGTTGTTCCACCTGCATATTACGCTGATTTGTTATGTGAAAGAGGTACTTGTTACATCAATGGTATCCAAAATTCAAGATCCAGAGACTTACTAAACGTTTCCAAAGATATGGTTGGAGAAGGTATTCATCGTGATGTTCGTGATACCATGATTTATATTTAAATGAATATAAAATCATTTTGCGATTTTGCTTTTACATACCTTTTCAATTATCTATTTCTTATTTCTATGTTTTTTTATCTTAAGTATTTGCTGTTCGTCCGTCTTCTTTTGAATTGTTGTAGGTCTCCCGTTTTGATCTTATTTTGGCCCCCTCCTCTCCCGTTTCTCTTATTTTTGCTTTTGTGATGAATTTTCTAAGCTATCATTGAGACCATCTTTTACAACACTCACCCTAACCCGCAAAAGTCGCTCAAAAAAGAAATCATTTTTCTTTAATTCTTTGTTTCACCGTGATTTTATTAGATACTTTTTTGGTTTTATTTTATTTTGCATTTTTAATCAAAGTTATTAAGATTTTAATTAAGTTACTATTACAAAATAATACATATCAAAGAAGGAATTAAGAGGGTTCGAATAACTACAAAAAAAAACAGAATAATACTAAATGATCCGCTTATTGGGATTCTTCTTTCTTATAGTCTTTCTTGATGTTTGATTCATTAGTGATTAAATTTCCTGAAATGTCTTTATTCTTCCAAGTTTCTAAAACTTGAGTTCCATTGACTTCAGTTGAATCTTTCAAATAAACATCTCTGTAAAATTTCATTTGACCAATACTCTCCAAGATATCACTCTTTGCTGTGTGAGATCCAATCTTTGGTGGTAACAATGCATGAACTTTTGGATTATGTCTCTTTGAAAATTCCATAAAACTAGAAACGTCAATGATTCTATAAGTTAAGAAATCAATAACTTTAGGCATTTCTTTAATCATGAATAATCTATCCATATGGATACTATTACCTGCTATTATTCCAACCCCTTTCGTCATGAATTTATTCAAGTATTCAAATAGTTCATCTTCAACTTGTTGTAATGTCTTTTCAGACTTTATTACTTTTTCAGTTAATCCGCTATCACCATGATGTTGAATACACCATTCACTCATCTGATCAAGACGTTCTTTAGGGTAATGTATCACTGATTCATAACCTTCTTCATCTAAAAGGTTTAAATTCTTATCAGTAATTAAACAACAGATTTCAATGATGTGATCTGAATTATGATCTAAACCTGTCATTTCACAATCAATCCAAACTATTGGTTTACTGTTGTTGTATTTATAAGTTTCATGAGGCTTTGCTTTTGCGTAAACTTTTGGCTTTTTTGGTAAACTGCTCACTTCATTTATTATAGATGTGGCAGTTGTATTTTTGACTGGTGATGTTTCATTATTTGAAATTTTTCTCTTCTTTGACGGCTGTTCAACTGGATCTGTTGCTGGGGTTGTTGGTGATTGATCTGTTGATGAACCCTTGAAAATGTTTAAAAATGAGAACGGTGACATTTTCTGCTTCTGGTAAGATGAAACGAGTCTAATTGATGGTGATCTTAATGTTGACTTGAGACTCAATGGGATTCTATAGAACATAGTAAAGTGTTTCAGAAGAAAAAGTGAAAACAAGAAATCAAAGATCAAAGAAAAAAAAATAAAAAACAAGGAAGCCGGTATGTATGCATGGCGAACTCTCAATGCTCATTCCCCTGGAAAATAGCATCGCCCACAGAGAGTTTTCGGCCGTTGCGTTTTTTCGAGCTGCGGTGCGGCTCCCGCAGGCAGTGCTACCGTTTTTTGTTTGCTTGTTTGTTTCGTTCAGCGACTCGGTTTTGATTCGTCTCTTAGCTGCTTGTTTGGAGGTGGAACTCTTATGGGGCAGCTGGTGGTGTACTTTAAGAAACTCGAGTTAATCCTTGTTGTAGTAGTATGGGAGGGTGTGGATTGACAATCTTTGAATGCGCTGTTTGGATGGACTACGGGTGCTGCTGGAGCAGCTGTCATAGAAGATTTCTGAAACTCTGATTACGAGATGGACTCTTTTAGAAAAGCTGTTGCGTAATAGTATAGTGTAGTACTACCAGAAATGAATCAGTATTAAGCTTATCTAAATGAAATACACTACTAATAGTAATCAACCGATTTCCTCTTCTTTATGATAAAGATAGAATGTCAAAAGTAATGTATCAATGTAAACAAAATAACAAATAAATTAATAAATAGTTAAAATAAAAATAAATAAATAAATAATAAATAAATAGATGATGTGGATAATATATTTCAAACAACGGCATTCACAAGTGAAAGAAGAATCTATAATATAATGTAACAATCAAAAAACAACAAAACATGAAAATACCTTTTTAAATAGATTATCTTCTCTTTCCAAAGTAAACCCATTGATCTTCCAAAGGTTTTTCTTCTAATGGTTCCCAGGCTTTCCATTCTGCCATTTGATGTAATAATTCATATTCATCATTTGCTTGAATAATTAACTCTTCAATTAATCCACAGCCAATCTCATTTTCAATTTTTTCAACAACTTCATTGTTATCAACAACGGCTAATCTAGATTTTGTAATATTCTCAACTGACTGTCTATAAATTGAATCCTTTGGAAATTTTTCGTCTAATCTTTTCAAAGTTGCCTTGTATAAAGTTTGTAACACAGGTCTTGGATTTGGATGTTGTAAGATACCAGTTAAACCGGTTGGGTTGCCTTTCCCAGCTCTAATCAAGATTTCCTGTGCTTGTCTCAAATATCTATAAGTTCTCATCTATGCTATGGGATATACAAACAAAATCAGGTTGATAAATGACAAACAAGTGTAAAACAACAAGTTAACGGTTATATGCTCCTTCTGTCTCCTCATCCTTTTTTCTCACCTCCTACTTTTTTTCCCCTCATTTCTACGATTTGGAAATTCATACTGATTACATCATGTCATACATAATACATTATTCTTTTTTTTTGTTCGATTATCTAATATATTACTAAATGGTTACAATTGTGGTAATAGATATTTTACTATAAATTACCCAAATGGGTTACCCGATACAGCACGTGACCTCATGACATCTGAAGCTTGTGCAACCTCTTATATTAATAAAATGTATACGCTACTTATACATCTAGATGGATATATAGAATTATCGATACATATAGAAATATACATCTTAATATTTATTATTAATTGTTTTATTGTCCCTTACTATTATTGTTAATTCAACACTAGTGAATTCTCTACTCTTGTAACATAGCCCCTATTGCCGTATCAGTTAGTTAGCTCAAGAGACCTAACTTGAAGATACCTTCTGCAATAAGTTACAATCAATCCTTTTAGTAAGTGACAGAGTCACAGAACTAGAATTGACAGATCATTCATATCGCGAAGAATTACAGAATACACATACAAATTATATATATGGTTTTGAATGTTCTATCTTCGTTTGTTGTTGTTGTTAATCATTGAAGGTGTTGGTGGGTTTGTAGATATTCCTTGTTGTTGTATCTGAACCTGTTGAAGCTGCGTTTGTGATTGCTGTTGTTGCTGTGTTTGCGTCTGTGTCTGTGACTGTATTTGTGAGGTTGCCGCAGCTGAAAGCGCCGTCTCATTTATACCGGTGACGGGCATATCATCCAAGTAAAT
Organism: Ogataea ovalis; assembly: GCA_030556425.1. Lineage (NCBI taxonomy): Eukaryota > Fungi > Ascomycota > Pichiomycetes > Pichiales > Pichiaceae > Ogataea > Ogataea ovalis. Next base: position 54,846 of record JAKTTZ010000004.1, on the reverse strand, counting down.
AGCGTTGTTTTGTAGCGAAAGATTCAAAAGATTGTTGAATGCATTAGCGGAACTTTCTGATAGTTTTCCCCTTTCATCTTTACCATTTGAAGAAGCATTGGTATTTCCATCAAGTGATGTAGAAGATGCTTGTTGAAAATTGTACTGATGACCATCAGAAGGAGAAAACTGCGGTAACTCTTGTAATAAACTCATTGCATTTCTTAAATTTAACACACTACTCAAAAATCTACTCGTCATAATTGAATGTAACAATGGTGCCATATATACACTAGATCCAATGATATAGTAATCAGATATAGTTATAGTTTCAGTCTCATTGAGTCTATTTTGCTTCCGTATAATCCAAAAATCAGGTTCTCTCACCATGGCAACTATAAATTCAATTCCTTTCATTTTCTCTAAATCTTCAATTAGTAAATGATATGGTTTAGCATGATAGTTTGTATCTGTGAATTGGTTTTGCATTTTGAGCACTTGATTGTTTGATGTTCTATCGAAAAATGGCGACTGGGAAAAGTATTCTAATACATTGTCGGTTCTAAGACCAAAAGCATTCACCCATTCAGGTGATCTCCATTGTAATTCATCAAGTTGAGTTTCTGTTGTCATTGAATTATTATATAATATGTTTCTTGCCTCTAAATAGAAGGATACAAAATGATCTTTTAAATATTAAAAGGTGAATCTTTCTCTTTTAATCTTCTGTGGTTATACCTTTTAAAACTCAGTCGCGCAGTGCACTACCATCCTTGGTCCTAATTCTTACCAATTCCCTTCACCTAATTACTTTTTACACAATTACGTTTGACAATTCAGTTAAATATTAAATACTTCTAAAATTATTTATTGTTTTATTCAAAAGCCTAATAGCTACATTAAATATTGGTAGATAAATTGGTACAATATATCGATAAACGACTTGCTCGACTACTATGAGTGTGTCCCCTTGCCCGTAACTTAAAATGGCAGCAGCTAGTCCAACTCTAAATTTTCAGTCGCCCACTCAAAAAAGTGCTCTTTAAGAATCGCTTCAGGTTGAATAACTAGTTCTACAAAATAAAGAGATCAAGAACGGATTCTGCCCCTTCCACTTGAGACACCATATATATTCAGCAAATAAAGATGTCTTCCTTTGTGCTTAAAATCAGTAGTATACTCAAACCAGTGGCTTCTATACAGAGGCTGCCTTACCAAAGTATAACTGCAAGACTTTTTTCATCATCTGTTGTCACGTTCACCAAACAACCTATCCCACAACCAACAAAATCTGTCCCAGATGTTAGCACTTTCTTGAATAAAATTGGTCATAATGCACCAGAATATGCAGAAACTTTTGAGAATGATTGGGAAAAATTCTTCAAAATGTCATCAAATCAAATGAAAGAGAAAGGTATTGATGTTCCAACTAGAAAATATATCCTTGAATGGCAAGAAAGATTCAGAAAAGGTATTGAACTAAAGTCATTGAAAATTGCAAAGAAGAAGAATGGTGGTGAAAGAAATTTCAGAATCTTCAAAGCTGCTAAACGTATCGAAGATGCAAGAAAGATGGCTCAGTTGAAAAAGAGTTACAAGAAAGAAATGGCTGCTGAAAATGTTCAATATTTGAAATGGAACAAACAACATAAGATACATAGAGAATAGATTTGGCTGAGCTGAGAAAAAATATAAAAGGAAATGGAAATTGTTTTTTTTAGTTCTACCTATTACTTCTACATAGATAAGACTGTTTGTACATAGAAACGATTTTGTAACATAAAATAATACATAAAAAAAGATATCAAAATTTCAAAAAATTAAGTAACACCAAAAATGAAATGAATGGTATAAATCTCCGTGCAAGAAAAAACAGTATCAAATAATGCTAGCTTTCAGTATTTTCAGTAAACTTCTGCAATTCAGCAGACAACCACTGTGCTTCTTTCTCCATTACCTGCATTGGACGTGGCATTCTATCGTCATCATCAGCAATATCCATCTTTTTTTGCACTTTTTGGAAAAATCCATTTAGATTCATTTCATTATCTTCTAGCATTTGATAAATTCCATCGCCGTAGCCATCTTCAAGGTATCTAGGGATAATATGACAATGAACGTGGGGCACAGACTGTCCTGCCGCAACACCGTCTTGCATTGCTATATTCAATGAATCAGCTTTATACGTTTTTTCAATGAACGAGTGAATCAATTGAATTGTACGCATAAAATCAATAGATTCCTCATCCGTTAGATCCTTCAATCTTGGTACATTTCTTAAGGGTATAACTAAAACATGACCGGGCACTATAGGTTTTAGATTCACCAATGCATAACTAAATTTGGATTTGTAAAAAACTTGCGTCGTGACTTGAAATTTGTAAAAAAAAATTCGGGAGGTCATGGTTTCTAATCTTCAGAAATTAAACCTTAGGGATTGTTTGCTGATTATAATACTAAGAAGAAATATTAGCTTGATAGCAAGTTTATATCATTCACATCCGAAAGAGGGGGGTGACCTGCCCAAAAAGAAACACCACTAAAAATCCAATCAATTAGTGTTTACAAAAATGTTAAAACAACAGCCGGCTAAATTCTCTAGGGACTATCGACGCGTCAAATATTTTGCAGTATTATTTTTGTTTGAATTTGCTTTTGACTGTTTATTTCTTGCCACTATTAAGCAATCTCATGATTCTGATTTCTGAACCATCAGAAAACTTCAAAGCATATTATCAGTTTAGTGCTGTTATTGACTGCTCTCATACTCATAATTTATGTGCTTGAGAACGAGGCTCTCGACATAGAGTACGACTTTTTGTTCATTTGTTTATATTTTTCTTCCTTGACTTATTTAAACCTATAGCCATTGCTTTCAAATAATACTTCAAAATCAACGATGTCGAGCGTGATAGATCATTACAAAATACTAAAGGTTAGTCGAACTGCAAGTGATAGTGATATCAAAAAGGCATACCGAAGACTGGCTTTGATGTATCACCCCGACAAAAATTCTAGCCATGATGCAGAAGAGAAATTCAAAAGCATTAATGACAGTTATAATATATTATCAGATCCACAAAAACGAGCTGCTTTAGATTCCAAACTGCGACTGAGTGCAGCTTCAGTTTACTCCAATTCACCTCCGAGAAATTCAAGTTATCCGAGATCTTACCCATCATCCTATGAACAATATGAAAATGCTCGAAATCAGTACCAAGAGTATTATAAAAGACAAGAGCAGGAGAGAAGGGCAAGAGAAGAAAAAGAGAAAAAAAGACAAGAAAACGCTCAAAAGGAAAAAGAGGAAAGATTTAGACAACAAGAAAGAGCGAGACAGCAAGCCAGAAGTCAGTTTCCACATCACAGCTCTAATTACTTTGATTACGAACCTTATTATACTGCAAGTTGGGATGATTCGGATGGTTTCAATAGATTCAGTACCAATGGTAATACTTCTTATGACAAAGGAAAGCAACAATCTGGATTCAGAAAGGCCAAAAGTGACTTTAACTCAAGTAGCACAGGGGAAAACAAAAATAGCCGACGTGAAAAGAATCCAGAAAGTGAATCTGATCCTTTAAAAGACGACCCAAAACCAGAAGTTTCAAGTACAAATGATGGTACATGGACCAAATCAAAATCATCCTATTCTTATATTTCAAAAGAAAAGACATATACCGGACGCACACCAGATATTAAAATTCCCCAAAATAGTCAAGAGGAGGAGCGTCAACAGACACCAAACCTGAACCCTGAACAATATGAGGATATTTCAGATGACGACAACATAAAATCTCAAAGGGATGGTTCAGAAACTTCCCAAAATACCCAATCCAATCATAAACAACCTGAAAAGGATAATATCGATCATTCCCATACAAAAGGTTCATTTGAAAAACAAAGCTTCAAGGGAAATGGATTTCCAAAACGAACTTTTAATGAATTTAACACTTATGATAACCGTTCAACGAAAGATTCCGATGCAGAGAATTTGAAACCTCAAACGGGAGATCAAACTGAAAGGAATACAGCTGGAGATGAACGTCAGCCATTCTCTATGAATTTTGGAGACCTGTTTAGTAGTTCGAGCTTCAACTTTCAAGTCCCACCAGAACTTAAAACAACATCTGAACCCGAGTTTGCCAATTCTGGCTCACTTGATGATCCAATTGTCTTAGATACAGGTACCGAAGATGACCCTATTGTATTAGATGATGGATCTCCCTCAAAAGATGTGCCACCAAGTTCACCAAAGAAAAAACCACAAAGACGTAGTAAGATACATTTCAGTATCAGGCAGCCGGCAGGTAACTTTCACACAGGTCAACCGTTTTGGACAAAACCTAATCATCCTGAACAGCATTATAATATGTTTGCCCAAAATAATAAATCATCTACTCCTCCGTTTTCTTCTAGATTTGGTAAAAGAACATTGGCAGAAGATAATGACATGGATGCAGAAATTTTGTCAGATGGTTCAGATTCAGATTTGGAAGAATTGGATACTAAGTTCCATAAGGCCTCATCAGATGCACAATCTGATGGCGCATTTACAGATTCAGGTAATTCAGGTAATTCAGGTAACTCGAAACCTGAGTCCGATCTGAACAAAGAAAAGCACTCACACGAATTTCCAGAGTTGAACGTTAAAAATGTTCCACCATTTACACAAACTAATGGCAACTTTAACATGCACCAAATGGATGATATTTTAGAAAACGAATCATCAAAGACTCAATCAAGAAAAAGAGCCGGATCTCTTAATTTTGATGAATCGAACTCTTTTGAAGAGATGAACATTGACAACTCAGATATCTTGAATGATAGCTCACCTGATTCCAAATTTCCTTCACCAGAGACAGGTTCTGGTGAATTTGACATGCATGATCTCATTAATGATTTGAATTCCTCGTTGGATGAAAATGAAGTTGGTAAAAAACCTGCCGTAAATTCGGAAACTCAGAGCGAAATACCTATTTACCAACCAGTTAACACCACTTTACCAAGAAAGATGCCAGCTCCAACACTTACCCTTTCTGATTTAAGATGTGATAGCTCTACGATCTCATTGATAACAGCTCCGTTGTTACCATCATACACAGGCACGAGTGCTGCTGAAGCAACAGCAATGATTAGATCGTATCTTAAATTTGTCACGAAGTATAATCAACTCATGGATCGTTACAATGAAGAAAGAACAAAAGTTAATGACATGTATTTCGATAGAATTACTAAAAATCAGAGCGACATGACTGTTTATTTGAAAAGTTTAGAGATTGACAGTTTTATGAAGAGAAACTGGCTTGAGTTTGGAGAAAAGCATAAAGCTTTAATGAATAATTTCAGCAACTTTTTGACAAATATTAATTAACGATTTTATATAGAAGTATTTATTTTAATGATGGCTAATTTTGAAGATTATCAATGTAGATGCTAGAAAAGCAGATATGCCTAGGTCTAGCTTCCAACACGGGAATATAGCAGAGACAATATTTACCGTCGATCGACAGCTGGGAACTGGGTCGACCCCTCTTGCTATAAGGCCAAAAAAAAACCCCGAAGAGCGAGCATGTTAATCTTAAACTCATATGACGCTTTACAAATTCTTTCCGTTCTAATCGACTAGACTCTTTGTTCTTAATTTCATAATCTGTTTGAAAATATTGAAACGCTGTTAATTTGTATATAGTGATTTACTTACTATTTTATTCATATATTCAACATGAGTGGGTCAACTATGGGATCAGCAATCACAGGAGATTTAACCTCAGACAACAACCTAGCATCAAGTCAGACTAACGGCTCATCAAACAATTCCACAGCAGTTCCTAAAACACAGAAGAATTCTGAAGTTCCAAGAGACGTCAGATTACTTCACCTAATTTTTGCAACACAAGGTATTCAAAGTTATCAAGATCATGTTCCTTTGCAATTAATGGATTTTGCGTATAGATACACAACAGGAGTGTTACAAGATGCTGTTGTTTACAATGATCATGCACATGCCACATTAAGTAATGCCGGAAATATAGGCTCACATCATTCACAGTTGAGTAATGAGGATATAAGGCTAGCGATAGCTGCTCGAACAAACTATCAATTTAAACCTGTGCCGCCTAAGAAGTTGTTAATGAAGCTAGCAGCCGAGAGAAATGAAAAACCACTACCTCCAGTGATGCCTACTTGGGGTATTAGATTACCTCCAGAGAAGTACTGTCTAACTGCAAAAGATTGGGATTTAAGTGAAGAAGAATTAGAAGATGTAAGTAGACCCATTTTTACAATCATATATTATTTTTTTATTTTTATTTCAAGTTTTAAGGTTTTTGAATTAAATTTTTACTAACAAAAAATCAATTCCATCAAACGCGATCAAATCGTGATCAAAATTTGATGGATTAGTATTAATGCAGGATAACAAGAGTCAAGATAATGGAACAAACAGTAAGAAAGATAAAAAGAGAAAGAGAGAATAAGGTTTGATCATCTCTTGTATGTGCGATATGTATATGATATTTAAGTCCCTGAATTTCGCTGAATTTCGACAGGAACGCATGTAAACTGTATAATAAATTGATTCGAAACTATATATGTGTCTGTTTTACCAAGCAAACGAGTAAACTGTAGAACGGCATCTGAAGGCTGAAGACTGACCACTGAACAACTCGTACAAGCTGAGAGCGAGCCGAACAAAATCCAAAACTATCTACAAACCATACTCAAACGGCCAGCAAATAAACACTGCGCAAGTCGCGCTCAGCCAACAGCACCTCCTTGAGGCTTGGAAATGCCAACCTATTTGTAGCCAGAAAGAGAGCTGTTTTTACAAAGGGGAACAGCTGGAGAGCCAAGGTTGGTAACATTAGGCAGATCGGAGAGGAATTGTATAGATAGTATGACATTTGTTACACAGGGGTCAATTCCTGAGTATGTACACTGAACACCATTGGTGTGATTTTTAAAGACGTTCCTTGTTAGATATGGTGTTCCTATTTAGTGGACGTTCTATTGAAGGAACCGTTTATAATCTACATTTGCATTTGAATACTAACATTAAGTTGCCTTTATTGGCGACTATATATTTAGAGTTGTTGAAAAGAGGTTAGGTGAATCTTTAGATGAACGTACCTCGATTCTGGAAAATATCACTGACCTAGGTCCACCAGATTTAGTACATTTGAAAAAACAGAATCTTTCAGTAAGCACAAAGACACCAATTATAGGATCCTATTTTTACTATACTGGTGCTGATGTTTCTAATTCAGCAACTGTAGCAGCATTACTAAACTCGTTATCAAATATTATAGGTGAAGAGCCGCAATTATGGTTTGGTAAACATAAACCTTGGAAAGTGGCAGAAGCCACGTATTGTACCTACAATGCATTCTCAAAGATTGATGTTAGAGTGCATGTCAGCTTTCCTGGTAAAGTTGAATCATCCATGATAGATCCTCAAGGAAATTTAATTCTTGAAAATGATACTTTATGGCTGGAAACGTACATCAGTGGGATTGTTAGAGCATTAGTCAGTGCTGATAGTGATACTGCTGATTTTACATCAATTGTGGAAATTAGAAAAATAAATCCTTTCTTGAATGAATCAAACTCGTTATTATTTTTCAAAGGATTTGAAGAACTTTATTTTGATGGTATCAAATTGGGTTGTTCCGACGAATTACAAGTTGCAACAAATTCAAATAATTACCTTGTGGATTCATTTATTATATGTGCTAAACTTACAGGATATTTTGACCAGGCAATTGAAATAGTAAAGCGTATTGCTGCACAAGACCCATCAGCTAAGTATTTAATTGCCAAATTGTATATGCTAAGTAATCAAGAAGTTAAAGCTATCAATGTATTACATGAAGGTATCAAGCTTGATCCGTTAGATGGAGAATTGTTAACTCTGCAAGCAGAGTTTTGTATGAATAAGAAAAGACTGGATTTAGCTTTGCCTATTGCTATTAAAGCTATCAATTCAGCACCATCCTATTTCAAGCCATGGTCTGTATTGGTTAAGATTTATATAGCTCTGGGAGACTATGAACAAGCATTGCTGACTTTGAATTCATGTCCTATGGTCACACATAAAGATAAGTATCATTTGAAAAGAATAAACAATCCTAAATCTGAAGATTTACATTTGCCACTTCCTATGGATGTTACATTAGATCAAGTTTCTACTCTAAATTCTATGGACATTGCTATTGAGCATAGTAAAGTTGATCAAGTGTTGTTAAATTTACCGGCTGCCAATCTTAAATCTACATTTGCTAAGACATATATGCTTTTAACTCAAATTGTTCACAAGACTGGCTGGGAATCTTTACTTAAATTCAGAACTAAAGTGTTTGTCATGGAGGAAGAGTTTAAAAAAGACAGTAGAGTATCCATAGATAGTGGCACAACCAAGAAACCGGATGCAACTGCTAAAGATCCAAATGGTTTACAAGATTTCAAAAAGAAAAGACTGTGTGAAAGATGGTTGGATAATTTATTTATGCTTCTTTATGAAGATTTAAGAATTTACACAATGTTTAGAGCTGAAATTATGCATTTTGAAGCTCAACAGTTGGAAGTTAAAAAGACTACATTGGAATGGGAACTCTTAGGTTTGGTCTCCGAAAGACTAGGACATAAGAAAGAAGCAGAGCAATGCTTCAAAAATGGATTGGCTCTGAGATTCTCAGTTAGAGCATCAAAACATTTGCTATCGTACTATACTGAAATTAAGGCCACATTAACCGACCAAGAGAAGATCAATAGATTGAATGATGAAATTCTGGAAAAAATAATTAATTTATTGGTTTGGAATCATAGATGGTATTGTTCGTTTTCCCCATCTTTGACTTTATCATTATATGATTTAATTAATGATGTTGGCCGAGTTAAAATTGAGAGTGAGATCAAAGTTCGTTTTGATGATAAGAATACAGGTGTTTCAAAGCTTGTTAGCGACACGTTAACTTTCTTGGATACCTATAGCAGAATTGAGAAAGATTAGTTTTGTAGAATTATATTTAGATATATTAGATATTCGTTGTGCTGTTTTTTTGTTTTGCTTTCTTTTGTATTGAATTTGTGTTACAGTTGGACTCTTTTTATTGAAAAGTTGCTTGTTTTGTTTTTTCTAAAAAAAAAGAATGTCTTTAACAGGAACAGCTTGTGTTTTTTTTAAAAAAATGGCACATGAAGTTCGTAGATATTGTGTCTTTGCAATTCAAAGCTTATTATTTGTTTAAATTATTAAGTTGTAAGGTTCTATTGATGACAATGGGGAAGTAAGTAATAATGTGAGATATTCCGTTCTGTGATAGAATCAATTGGAGTATTTTCATTCGTCCTGTTTTTGTTTGTTCAGAGATTCTCTAAGTTTGTTAAAGAGTATGTAGTCATATTAAATCAATCAATATATTTTATTTATATTTTTTTATATCCAAAGTTCTCTTCAAATATCGTTCAATCTAATAAGGGAGGTAAATGCACCTTGGCAGGTTATTCTGATTCAATCTCTATAATAATCGTTGCAAATTAGAATCCTCATGATCCACATCAGCTAGAGTTATGATATCACAGTTATAGTGGTTATTAACAGTATTATTTTCTACCATTCAACATTTCTCATGAATCTATGATGTAAGCTTCATACTTAAATATTGATTACAATGGTCGGAGTGTCTTTGGCAAGTCACGTCTTCTTGTGGCTTGAGTATGTTAAGACACTAAAGCAAGAACCCCTCTCGAATCATTTTACATTTCCGACGTTTTTCCTTCATTTGTAAATAGACAAAAGTTGAAATCACCAAAACATTTTTCTTATTAATGCACCAAGTAATCATCAATGGTACTTGTTCCCAATATGAACGGTCAATTTGGGAGACAACTGTTTTAGTAAAGATTAAAAAGGGCAGCTATATCTGATATGGCATTCCGTTGGTATTGTTAATGTTACGTAATTACTAATGTAATAGCGCCGTCAGCGTCGTGCGCCGGCAGCGTCACAGAATCGCAGAAGGAGAAATGAAATGTGCGTGGACGATGTGGCCGCACAGTGTGGGTCGGTGAGAGCAGCTGTAAACAGGGCGTACAGTGTATACCGATCGATGTACGTATTTGAGCTGGTCATAAAGCTGGCTGGATTGACTGTGGTGGTTTGCTTGCAATTTCACCTCTACAATACATTAAACTATTTTTGAATCTACATATCCAAAATGGTGAGTAATTGAATACTTTAGAATAATGGGAGAAGAAGTGATACTGAAGTAAATTCCTCCAATTTTCATCGTGTCAGATCTTCAACTTTGACTGGCAAGCTTTCTACTTGATCTCTTGTGATACACTTCCTAATTGTATTATTAATATACATACTAACATTTAAAACGAAATATTTTTTTCAATTAGGTTACAATTGGTAATGCACACGATGATTTAATTCACGATGCTGTTCTAGATTACTACGGAAAAAGATTGGCCACCTGTTCATCTGACAAGACAATCAAGATCTTTGAAGTTGAAGGTGAGAACCACCAACTTGTTGAAACACTTAGAGGACATGATGGTCCTGTTTGGCAAGTCTCTTGGGCTCATCCTAAATTTGGTGTCATTTTAGCATCTTGTTCTTACGATGGTAAGGTTTTGATATGGAAAGAGGAAAACGGAGTTTGGTCTAATATCGCTGAACACAATGTTCATCAAGCATCAGTTAATAGTATTTCATGGGCTCCAAACGAATATGGTGCCATGCTATTATGTACTTCAAGTGATGGTAAAGCATCAGTTGTTGAATTTTTAGAAGATGGATCCCAAAAGACTATTGTGTTCCAAGCTCATTCCATTGGTGTCAATGCTGGATCTTGGGCTCCTCCTCAAAAGGATAACATTAAAGAAAGAAGACTAGTTACTGGTGGTTGTGACAACAGCGTTAAAATTTGGAAATTTGATGGTGCAAACTATATCGAAGAAGCTAGTTTGACGGGTCATACTGATTGGGTTAGAGATGTTGCTTGGTCTCCTTCATTATTATCTAAATCTTATATCGCAACTGCATCGCAAGATAGAACCGTTATTATATGGACTAAAGAATCCGATGTTAATGGTGGTAGTGGAACAATTGCTGGTTGGAAGAAACAACTGCTAACTGCAGATAAATTCCCAGATGTCTGTTGGAGAGCAAGTTGGTCTTTAAGTGGTAACGTCTTAGCAATTAGTGGCGGTGATAATAAAGTGACTTTATGGAAGGAAAACTTGAATGGGAAGTGGGAATCAGCTGGTGAAGTTGATCAATGATTTTAGATATATATCTGTTTTTTTTCTGATCACCATTATATTGTTTCAAAAAATATAGCTATGTTTATTTGTTTTATCAAAAGGCTTACAGAGTCATATTCCAACGTCTGGTCTATTTCTCTATAAGCTGAAAAAAAGCTTTTACGTTCCTTATCAGCTAACTTTTTCTCTGCACTTGTACTTTTCTAGTTTTTTTTTTTTGTTGTCTTTTGAGTGAATCTTTTAAGTTGTACGTTTTAATAATCGTTTATTGAATTATATCATCATCTACAGTTTCTCTCGTTACGAGGGATTAAAATAAAATATACATTTCACATTAACTATTCAAAAGGAGAAAAACGAAATTATTGTACAGTGTATTTGTTGTTTGCAAATTCGCAACTATGTAGAAAAAGGAAAGCTAATTTCTATAGGGGAATTACAACAAACTGAAACTCAAAGTTTCCAAATCTCCAAAGCCCATTATTCCCATTTCGGTTTTGTTCGTTATCAGCGTTCTCGTTCTCTTCACCACCTTCAGCAGCTCTTTGATTTCTCGCCACTCTCCAACGGTTAAATAAAACATATGAAATAATGACTAAAATGATTGCAGTAAAAACAGCATCCGCATAGAAATCATCTTCACCAAACTGTGGAGAAAATCCGTCCACTACCACGTCCTGCTTTTTAGCCCTACTTTGTTGCTGTTGTTGTTGTTGCTGCTGTTGTTGTTGCTGTTGCTGTTGATGTTGCTGCTGTATTTGTCTTTGTTCAAACTGTTCATAAAGATAGTTATCTTTGTCACGTAAGTTTCTAAACATATCAATCCAGTCCGATAAAGATCTTCTGGATTTTGTTTCCTCTTTACTAGAGAGACCCGAGACTTGCATACCTACTAGTCCGTACCACCATTTTTTGAAATGTAATCTTATTAATGATAATTGAACAGGGATACAAGCTTTAGAATTTCTTAATAAAGCCAAGTCGTAGTATCGTTTAGCTAAGTCAAAATCCATTTTCACGGATAAGCCCATTTCGTACATATAACCTAAATTGAAACATGCTTGTCTACTTCCCATGTCAACAGCGCGATGATATAGTGTGGAGGCTTTAGATAAATCGGGTTTCATGATGTATTTATATTCCTTGTCGTCGTTGGGGTCATAAGTCTTATTAATTAGACCGCTGTAATAAATATCACCCAAGAATACAGCAGAATCAATATTTCCCTGGTCAGCTGATCTTTTGTAATAATTGATTGCACTCATAAATCTATCCAAAGGAACATTTGGTGTATCTTGTAAATAGCCCACAGGTGAATAAAGCATAAATGCCGCCGATGATTGAGCCACTTCAAAACCTTGTTCTGCTGCAATAGCATATTCAAGCAAAGCTAACTCGTTGTTACCATTCACAAGTAGAGAGAAAGCCCACCCCAAGTTGCTCACTAGAGGCTCAAAATCCTCCGCCAAAACCTTACAAACGGATGACACATAGCTAATCCTAGAATTGATTGAGCCTTTAGCGTATTCACGAATAAAATAGTACATCGCGCCCCGATCCATATGGGTTGTAGCTTGAACTAAAAGAGTAACAACCCATGGTTCTATGTCGGATGCTATGTCAACTTGCGTATCTAACATATGTCTTGCTATATGAAAAGATGCAGAAGGAGAATTCGTCATCTTGTAAAATGATAGTGATTTGTTCCAATCATCCTTATAGACTTCATTGATCAAGCCAAGGTCAATATATATGTCAGAGTCTTTAGACATCTTTGACGCAATCATTAGCCATTTTTCAGCCTCCTTCCAACTGGCCTCCACTCCTTCACCTCTCAAGTACATGTGACCCAATAGTCCACAACATGAACCAATCTTTCCAATGTAGCCTTGCATTTCTTCCTGAAAAGGTTTTCTTGAAAATTCTATTATATTTTCTATCTCTTTGAGTTGAACCCCCTCAGTGGCACATTGATATGCCTTCCTGAAGGCCAAGTCATAGTTTCGTGGTAGATTTATGTCACCTTTATATGCACTCTGGGCACTAAACAACAATTCATGGAAGTAAGGTAGCAGATGATCGCTACGTGAAAAGTCATCAAATAGCTTATCATTGGCTAGATCATTGATATTCTTAGTGAGAGAAGAGCGAGTCTCACTTGCTCCAAATCCGTACAAACCATCTAACAAATCAGAGATTCTTGTTGTGCAATAATCCATGTTAATGCCCCCTAAAGGTCCGTCAATATATTGCTTGTAAGCAATCTGGCTCACCATGGTGTAATAGTATATTGCAAGGTTTAGGTTTTTTTGAACTGAAATACCCTCCAGATATCGGTATGCAAGGCACATGGCAGCTTTTACATGAGAACCCTCCGCTGCTAGCTGATAATGCAACAACGCTTTACCTTGATCCATCTGTATTTTTCCAAACAATCCACTTGCATAAATGAACCCAGTCATAAAATGTGCCTCGGGAGAGTCATTTATATAAGCAGTTTGTTCATAATATTTTAGGGCCTTTGTTGCATTTGTAGGTAATGAAAAATTACCGAAGAGGTTTATCTCCGCAAGTAAAAATGAAGCTGTCGAATCACCATTCTCTGCAAGATACTCTAAACTTCGTAGAGCGTTTTTCTGTGCATCCGACAGCTTAGAAAGCCATTTCAATGTTTTCAACTGTTCATATCCATCGTAGTAATCGACCACCAAACTTATATGTAGATTACTGCCCGATGTTTCTGACTGACTCTCAAAATTGGTGTTTGTATATTCAGGAAAATTCAACTTTGCTCTCAATTGCGGCTCCTCATCTAATAACACCTGCACGGCAGTATTATAATCCATATAATTTTCTAATTGTGTTTGATCCAGAACGATCGGATGTTGGTTCACTTCTTGTCCCTGCGTCAGAAGATGGCTGTCCAATTGGTCTCCCTCGGAAAATGCCAAAATGGGCACCAATAGGCCTACTATCATCCACGCTAGTGAAAACATCGGTATTCGCATTAATTTCAGGTGCAAATTGCTTTATTTTGGCATTCCAATGAAGTCTAATAAATGTCATGATTCTTCAAGGGTATGTGTATCACTTGTCTGATCCTTCTCGAAAAGCCTTAGTTGTTTGCCCGCCAAGGCGGGCAGCGTGAGCGATCCACTCATTACGCTCTTACGTAATTGTTCTACATGTCCGTGCGGCTCTCAGGTAATTGAAAACCATGGCATTCGTCAGTTGTTACAATTTGCATATATATCGTGAAACATGTCCATTCTCATCTCTGAACCCAAAAGAATTCCATAAAAAAAACTAAAGAGAGATTAGACAGTTGTCAGATTTAATGGCTTTGATACGAGTATATTGTTCATGCTCAGATCCTTTGGAATGCACCTCACAGACATCTTCTTCTACCCCGATCACCCTTTTCGATAACAATACCTGGCATGATTCCTCTTCACTCCACTTCTGTTCTGAGTGTCAATCAATTAAGTGCTACAAATGTGTAGAGTTGAGAATTGAAAGCAAATACTGCCCACGTTGCTTGAAACAATTTGGTGTTGACCAAACACATTGCAGTAGAAGCTGCTTCAATTGTCCTAAATGTTGTCACTATTTGCAGGTATCTGCAAAAACCCATCAAAGTTCGTTGGACGAATCCGAAGGTCGACTCTTTTTTTTTTCCTGTGCCAATTGCCATTGGAAGTTTGATTCTGGAGTGATAATGAAGCCTCAACCATTGATTTCAGTTGTAAAGAGTTTGGATAGTTCTGATCATGAATCTCAGTTTAGGCAATTGAAAGACTTCTATAAGAAGCAACATGATTTCTGGAGGCTACAAGATACTGATGCCAAATTTAGAAATAGGGAAGACTTAGTTTCGAAGTTCTCAGCCATAGAAATTGCTTCGCTTGTGACACATAAGGAGTTTCCGACATTTACTCCCAATGAAATGTCAAAGAAAGCTGAGTTTAACAATATCAAGTTACGTGAAGATGGAAACAAGCCACCACAAACAGATTTACTCCCGTCTCCTCAACGATTATCAGCTAAGTATTCAGTTTACTGCAAAAGTTGTCGAACGCTATTAGATCATCCTGATTTGGATCCCACTTCGGCAAAGCTCAAAAAGTCTGCATTAGCATCGGATGTATTACCCGATGTTATGATTACTGGATATAGGGATCAGCCTCATCCTGTGAAATTGCACTCCCCAGGAAAAACCAGTCTTATACTTACTTTTTCAAACATGCTAAATGAGTCTGTGGATATCAAATTATCCACTTTTGAAAAATTGAATCGCCACTCGAAGCCAATACCAAAGAACAGCATAACTGAGACCGCTGATGTCATATTTGTTCAGCTGCCATGCTCTGAAATTCAGCTAAATGCCAAACCAGACAAAACATCCAAGGCAGAGCATTACATTCGGATGGTTCCTACAGTTATGCTCTCACACAAGACAAAGGTATCCAGAGTGGAGTTAATGAGACGTGATCCGGTAAATTTACAAAACGTAACATGGCGCCATGATGACGTTGTGTCGGATTCTACAAATGACGGAGGTATCTTAGACCAAGGTATAAACTGGTGTAGTATTGTGCTTAATTTGTCATCAAATTATAGATTGGAACGCGGTTCTATGGTTAATGTTCCTATCTTCGCAAGTGTCAAGAGTAAAAGCTATTCATATGGGATGTGGGTATTTTTGGCACTAGACGTTTATGTAGACTAGATTATGATATAAATATATATATTTCTTCGAATTATAGAGTGATGGTCAAAATACTTTGTATTCGTTCGAATATTAACTCAACTAAAAATCTAGAGTAAGTAAGCCAGCAATTATTTCCAAATGTTTCGTATCTAAGACACCACTGTTTTCACCCTGATTAGCAGTTGCCCCTAAATCATCATAATCATGGCCCGTGGTATTATATCTATTTTCCTCCTTACGCTGTTCTTCCATCCTCTGTTCATTTGCACGCATTATAGCCTCAGAGGTGAACAATCTCACGTATTCAGAAACCAACTGAAGAGTCTTGGTGGTTATCTTTGTATCAGGAGAAGCAAAGGAAACTGTGTGAAACAAACGAGCAATTGTCATCGGATCGAGACGTATATCCTCTTGGTCTTCATTTGCCGTCCCAGACATTTCCGTATCAAATTTAGTGAAACCTGTATCAAAATTCCCTTCAAATGGTTGTGGACCAATTTAATAATTCTCAATTGCTTGATGTTTATTTATTGGTGGCCGGTTAGACGATGAGCTTCAGCCGCTCAGGTTGATGAAAGATCCCAACTCCAAGTCGCGTGAACTCTCTCAACTTTCAAGGGACAAAAACGCGTAGAGTAAATTATTCAAAAGGTGGGTTATGTAATCTAGGTGGCAGATTTATATAATTCTCTACTAGATGAAAGTAGTAGCCTTAAATTGCCATTACCTTGATTAGCTGTATCTTATAAAGTCTCTATTAATATAACAAGATGTTAAGTATACTTCATTGATGCCAGAAAGGATATGATTAACATATGGTATGGTTCAGTACTCCAAAAAGGAGACCTGCGAAAACTGCGACACATTAAATAAAGGAATATGCCCTTTTTTAAACCTCCTTAATATTCTTGCATGCCTCGTCGATTGTTTTCACCATTGGGCTGAGCTACCCACATAATATACCGGAGTATCCTTTATGAATAATGAATTTCGTTGACCCATTACGCTCCTTGGTAACGCTGTCTACTGTTCAAAAATCCAACAATTCGCCCAATTCACTCATTTTTCTAAAAATTGAGCAAATTAGAAATTACTGTAGTCCCCACATAATATAAAAAAGTAATCTTTTTAACAAAATATCTACATTAAAATGCGAGTTTGTAACAAAATACTACTACAGGGCATACAAAAATCTAAAACTAAAAAAGAACGAATAATACTATAGGATCCAAAAATCACATAGTGTGTTCATCAACAGGTTCATTAGGGTCAATGACAAAGATTTTATCCGGATTCAATATTCTCAATGGATCAATAGCGAACTTAACTTTTCTCATGAGGCCAACAGTCTCATCTCCGGCTTCCTGCAATAAATAAGCTCTTTTACCGTATCCAACACCATGCTCCCCTGTAACCGTTCCTTCTGCTTCAATGGCTCTGGTCACCATACCTTGAACTAACTCCTTTGTTTTCTCATACTCTTCTTTCTTGAACAAAATTAAAGCGTGATAATTACCATCACCTGCATGGCCCACAATACTAGAAGTTAGACCTGCCTTTGCGATCTCCTCTTGGGTTTTCTCCAAAGAATTACATAACTTTGAGATTGGAACAGCAACATCTGTTGTCCAAACTTGAATATCAGGATCAATTGTAGCCTTACCGTAATTTATGGTTGACCACAATGCAACCTTACGAGCATTCCATAATTCAAACTTTTCTTCTTCAGATTCAGCAAATTTGAACTGCTTATTACCATTTTCTTTACATATTTGTTGAACCGTTTTTGTTAATAAATGAGCAGATTCTTTACTGTTGCCTCCTAATTTTAACATCAAAGTTGGAAGTTCATCATATTTCATAGAGGTTTCACCTGAAAAATTCACAAACTTCATCATGTTTTTGTCTAGAAGTTCCATAGCATTAACAGCAATACCTTGTTGAACTAACTCAGCGACAGTGTTAGCAGCACTACCTAAATCAGGGAAAGACACAACTGCAACATTTTCGAACTTTGGTTTAACATGTAGCTTCAAGGTAGATTCAGTAACAATACCTAGGGTACCCTCGGAACCAATAAATAGACCAGTCAAATTATAACCTGCCGATGATTTTCTAGGTCTTTTTTTAGTTTTCACAATTGTACCGTCAGCAAGAACCACAGTCACACCCAAAACATTCTCCTTCATAGTACCATAACGTGCAGCATTAGTACCTGAGCATGAGGTACCAACCATTCCACCAATACATGCACCAGGCTATATTAAATTAATTTCAAAGGAAATAAAATAAAGTTAGTATAATGTAGGGACGCCTAAAACTGGGGAAACTTCTCAATCGAGAAGGTCCGTTGCCGAGCTTGAGCCGCGCGGTTGGGTAAAGCCGAGCAACTTGAATAAAAAAACGTGAATATGTGAATTCATATACTTACACCTGGATCTGGTCCAAACATTAATCCAAAGTCGTCTAAATAATCTCTCAAATCTTCCCATCCAACTGTAGGCTGGACAACAATATCCAAGTCCTCTTTATGCAATTCTAAGACTTTATTCATTCTGCTTAAATCAATACAAATACCCTTTCTTGTAGGAATGAAATGACCTTCCAAAGAAGTACCACCAGAAAATGGTATAACTGGAACCTTGTTCTTATGGCAGATTTTCATAATTTCAGAAACTTCCTCGGTTGATTCAGGGTACACAATGCAGTCTGGCCTTTGGTCAGGGTTTGCATGATGAGTTGACCAGAATGTGTCTGAATGATCATCCAAAGTTGATTTTGAATTAGCAATTTTGGAAGGTCCAAGTAGAGCAGTCAATTCATCAATTGCTTTTCCTGAATCACCATAAAATGGAGAAATAACATCCTGTAGACGAGTAATTGAAGATTCAGGGAATAGAAACTCAGGCGTTTGATTTGCAACTTTGATAGAAACATAAGCTGCGCCAATTATGGAACCCAAAATGAATATACTTCCAGTTTGAAAGAAACGAGATTTTGAAGACTCCTGTTCAGATTTTTCGTTCTTTGGAGGTGTTACTGGTATTGGAGCTTGTGGTTTATTGCTCGTAGAATTAAAGCGAACTAGTTGGGCAGCTAAATTTGAAGTGACTAGCCTATTTCTTGGAGTCAATCTGGAAATTGTAATAGATCTTGAGAGCATTTTTGTGACTGTCTAGGCTCATAAAAAGAGTATTAATTAAACCATATAAGTTTGATAAAATGACTTTTAATGCTGGATTGTTTTTTTGGGCATGAAGTGTTGGGTGACAAATTGGAGAATTAGGAATCGGAAAAGCTGCAAAGTGCGCCACACTTTTCAGTGCATAATGCACGCCTGAATGTGCAGAGATGCTCCGATCAAAGAATCAATATATATATCTTTGCAAGTATGTATATATGCTGATATATGCAATGTATATATGTATCTTGATATTTGAAAACTTGAGTTCGTTGGTAGCTGTTAATCAGTCAGTGAATATCGTTTCTAAAGATGCTGAAAAATATATTGACAAATATAAGATCAAAATGGAGACGGAATTGAAATAACTTATCCATAGACCGGAACAGAGGTTAGAGAAGGCTATAGAGATTCTTAGTATAGATTGAATCGCAGTCAAATTTGATTAACATCCGCTTCAACAGCAGTCGATGGTGCTATCACCAGTGTAACCTCTTGGCCTAATTACCGGTCTCGGCTGATTCGCTGCCGTCACCAGAAACTCAACCTATGCCTGATGTTTCACCTCCGCCTGTTGCTTCACCACCACCTACATTATCTGTTGAACCAGCTCTTCTAGAAGTTAGTGTTACTCGAACAATTCTGCCCCATAACCTGGTTAAACTCAGCTGTGTACGGCATCTGGTTTCCGAGTTTCAGGAAAATATGTTGCCCTTGATGGAAGCCTGGGGACGCAGCTGGTTACTTCCTTGAGAGAAGTCTACCTTTGCACGGAGGAAACGTATTTTTGAAGAATACGCAACATGGGGGACCAACACAATCAGGATCTCATGTCTTTTGCATTGTAAATAGACAAAAAAAAGTATTGGAAAATCCGCAAAGGTAGGAACAGGCCCTTTCGAATTTATTTGAGATGTGGTTCTGTTACTTTGAAAAAAATTCAAGAGAGAAAGGTGCCATCAGTAGACCTATCAAGTGTTCTGAAACAACATGAAAACCCACCAAGAGTATTAAAGAGACGAGAAAGGTTACCACCTAATTCAGTATCTTTGGTTTTTCCGTGTTAAGTTAATTACAAGTCTTTTTTTATAATTATCTTGTTTATTTCGTGTTTTCCTTCGGCTTTTATAATCAATTTCAATTCGATTGTCTTTTTTGAAATCTAATTAAAACTAATTTCAATTGCTTTTACTTATTCTTCTTTTTTTTTTAACAGGAAACTAAAGCCAGTGGAATCCAGAAATAGATAGTGGAACTCTACCGGACTACAATATAATAAGGGGAAAAAAAGCACCAATGTACAAATTTAATCTTCAAAAATACAGGTCAAAAAACAGTCAGCACAAAATCTAATAGTGCTTTAGAATTTGAAATATATATACCCATACAATTTGATATCGTTTACATGAAATCGTCATCACCAAAGTCATCTTGTAAGTAATCATCCATATTATCCTTCTTGAACGCAGAACCAACATTGACTTGCCCTTTGACTTTTTTCTTACCGGCACCACCTGTAGCTGTTCCACCTGTCTTGGCCATTCTAGCTTGTCTTTCTTCTTTTGCCTTTTGCGTAACCATAGCGTTTAAAGTTGACACAACCTTTCTAGTTTGTTCAACAGTTAAAGGGACACACAAGTCTCTAATCAAATCGATAGCTAATCCAGACGAATAATTTAATTGAGATTTTTTAGACAAATCGGTTAGAGTGGTAGACAATGACTTTCTTAATCTTTCGTAATCTTGCTTGGTTTCCACTTCGAAAATTGGATGAGCTGTCAAAGGACTATCAGCGGTAAGTTTAGCAGCAGCCGAAGCTTTTTTGGCGCTCGATTCGGCAGCTATCTGTTTGGCTCTTGGATGTTCAGCAACTCCTAAACCGTCAAATAAGTCAGCAGCATTATTTAAATCAGAGTTCAATTCAGCTTCTCTTAATAGCTCAGCTCTAGTTTTTTCGTCTAAAGTGTCAATTTCCATTAGCTTCTTTTCTCCTTTTAATGCTTTAGCAGCCTTCTTTTGTGATGGTTTTAATTTCTTTGGTTTGGCAGTGTTTGTAGTAGGCGTAGCTTGCTTGGCAGCAGGCTTATCGTCATCTGATTCAGCATCCCATGATTCTAAAACAGGTTCATCATCGTCAACACCAAAGTCATCTTCCCATGATGCAGCAACGTTGTCGTTACCAGTTGGCACTTCAAAATCTTCGTCGTCTGATGAAAAAAACAAAAATGTTAGTAAAGTTTTTGGCTTTATAATAAACGATTAATTAGACATTCTAATTTAACATTCTAATTTAACATACCCCAAGACATTATTCTAAATGATTAATTACTCTATATCGGATTTACGAATTATCTATGTGATGGCTGCTGAAGAAACAAAGCAGAAGGGTGCTAGTCTTTTCAAGCAGTTTCAACATCGCTCACTACCAAATCTATGATTTTTTTTTTTTTTTTTTTTTTTTTTGGCACTACCATTTCTTTTCATCGATTGCTGGAGCTTGGGGAAGGCGTACACTCTTCATCGTTTATAGTAGGCTACTAGCAGACTGGAGCTATTTTAAACTAAAATTTCTAAATTCCTAATTAATAGTTTATTTATCGAGTGGTTGATTTTAGTTCCAAGGATCCAGTTCATTACCCGATAGCTATAAATGATGTGCAGCAGATAGCGGAGGTAAAAAGGGGATCAAAACGTATATTAATTGCCTCGCGTCGCAAAACACAACTTTAAATATATTTTTAATTACGTAATATACTAGCTAAGAAATAACTGGAGGCCTTTCACTGTTCAGTGGCAAACAAAGTGATCAAAGAGATTTACTAACCGAGTGGATAAATCTATGAGACTACCAGTGTTAGGCAACAAGTAGCTTTTTTGGAACAATCTTAAACTATTTTCAATCTTTAATAGTCAATTATCAATATTATTAAAACCAAATTATGGTATGTACCGTTATCAATTGATTACATCCTTGTTGTGTTTAAGAATCAATCATACTAACTGGACTGCTGGACTCCCACCCTTTATTTGATCACAGTCGAACTCATTAAGAATAATACCATCTGACAGCAAGTCTGATACTGTGCAAAGCAATGCATACGGTCCATCAGCACCATCAGCACCAGCTTTGCATGATACTTTAAGATCAGGCGAAGGCCCTCTATCTATTTCATCAAAGATCAACAACAGACATCCATTGGAATCACGTATCCAAAATTGGGATAAGAACGCTAGAAATCAGCAATTGGAAACATACAGACGTATATTTGGAGCCGCTGACCCTATCAAAAGAGAAATGGAATTGAATATTGTGGAGCAGGATAACTTTAAACCTATGATGCTAGGAGGTGACCAATCTAGTTTACAGAGAGATATTCTTTTGAATAGAGAAACCACCATTGAATGGGAGGATATATATACAGGTAGGTGCAATTATCTTACTTTTTATAGTTCACTTGGGGATTTATTGATCTCATTTTCATGGATTGAAAATACTAACATATAGTTCTAATTTGATGGAAAAAATTTAATTTAGGATTTGACAGAAAACCACACTTAGATTTTCACTCAGAAATGGAGAAGAAGTTTGGTATTTAAGCTATTATTATGGTCAACAGTATAATAGGAAATTGTTATTATATAGCTTATTTATTACCAACAATAATAGATTTTTATCTTAAGCTAAAGGGAACATTAGTTTGAAATATAATATTTTTTCAGGGAAAAACAGAATGTATGATCATCTACAATTTATGTAACTACTTTGAATGCAGTTGAAACTTTCCACACTCATCAGGAAAATGACTTTTCCTAGGAAATCAATGATATATTCTCCAGTAATACTAATTCCTAGCTAAAACGAACAAAAGCATTTATAAGTCAAGAAATGATAAGCCTACTACTCTAGCTCATTTATCCAGCAACTCTACTTTTTTTTAAGACACACATAAATGCAGCCTTTCAATGTAACGTAGATTAAAGTACTCTATACTCCCGAGCTACGAAACCAAACCCTTTCATTCGCCAGGAGCAATACAGATAGCAATTGCATTTTCGGGGAAACAACAGCTATGCTATCTAACGAGTGTATGTCACAATCTAATCAATAAAAAGCAAATGTGCAGTATCAATTTAAGTGCAATGAATAGTTAATTCCAGGTTTTTTATTTGCAATAATTGTAATGCTAAGCACTCTCGGCTGTTTGAAACAGATATTCTGCGAGCGACCACGAATCTGTTACAGTGTAATCATCACCAGATAACAACAATCGAACCAAATATTAGACTTCAAAAAAGGTCTTCAACTACGATATACATTTATCATGCAGTTGATATCCTTGAAATCTCTTCTGGCAGCACAACTTAGAGCTTAATTGTCAACCAGAGTACAAACTGCAACGGTCAATCTATCCTCCCGGCAAGAGAAAACCTCAAAGAATGCTAAACTGCGCACGCACAAAGAAAGGCAGGCACGCCGCCTGAAAAATTTTCGTGTGGCCGTCTCCGTCAGGGCAGCTGCAATTGGTCGGTTTACTAGGTTGAAATCATTTTTAGATTATCAACTTGATACTGTCAATTGGTTGTTGCTTAAACATCAAATTTAACAGAAAAAAAATTTAAAACCAAAAACTTGTATTCAATCTTCTACTATTCAAAAAAATGTCTATTCAAATTCTAAATCATTCTGAAAGCCTATCTGAAGATCAACAGCAACAATCAAAGAATCCGTTGACTGAAACTGCCAAATCAACATATTCAGTCAAACAAATGCTAGATATATATCAAAATATGTCTTCAAACAACAAATTTTTAGTTCCCGAGACTAATGATCCCTTTAGGTCTGCGACATTGAACACTGTTTCACATGTTGATATCTTGAATGGAATTATAAGAAAGTCTGAACCTCAAATGCCGTCAGATGAAACTGTTTCAATGAGCTTAAAATCTTTATCGCTCAATGACAACTCCGTGATCTCTCCAAATGACATTGCATGGCATGATCCAACTTCCTTGATTCAAGAATCAGCATTATTTTCGGCTAGATCCAAACCTGAGACTCAATTCCAAGTAGCCTCTGATCAACAACAGTTGCAACAACAACAATTGCAGCAGCAACAACAACAGCAGCAGCATCAGGCACAACAACAAAATCAGACCCAATTCATGGAATCTCAGCACCTTTTATCATCGAATCCAGTTCATGCATTCACACAGCAGCCACCACCAGGATTAAGTATTCCATCTCACCAGCAACACCAATTGGCCAAAGTGGACCCGTCCCAGATCGAGTGGCAGTACTTGGATGCTCAAAATAACGTCCAAGGACCATTTTCGGCAGCTTTAATGCAGGAATGGTACTCTTTACAGTATTTTGCAATCGATCTAAGAATTAGACGTATAGGTGAACATACTTACAAAACACTAGGAGAGTTTATGACCGAGATCTCAGAGTTCAATATTCCTTTCTTAGTGCCGCTACCACCAATCCCTTCCCATGTTCAACCAAATTTTTCCACTCACCAACAAGGACACCCATTGCTACAACATACATCCTCTTTCCAAGGATTTAACTCTTCTTCTAGTAATTTATTTGGTGTTAATGATTCAGGATCTCAATTTTTTGGTAGTGGTGTCAATCTGAATCGTGCTGCCAATAGTCAATCTCATTGGGGTACTAATACAACAAATGATGATTTCTTGACAAATAGATTATATTCCCAATCATCATTCTTACAAAATGACCAAGATCTAAATGTTGGCTTACCGTTACCATCAGATTTGAATTTTGGCTTGGATCATCCTTCATCTTTAATTTCAACTGCATTAGAATCTGTTGCACCTGTAGTTGCTGAACCAACTCCTGTCGCCACAACATTAGACCAGGATATACATGATATAGAGGTTCCAAATGTTGAAGTCGCCGAAACTCATATCGAGCAGCCAGTAGTTAATGATCCATCTCCAACTCAGGAAACTGTTATTCCTGTTACTCCATTAGAAGAAGATAAAGTCAAATCACCAGTAGTTGTCAACGTGGAGATTGATAAAAAACCTGAAGCTAAGGTTGAAATTGAATCTTCTGTTGAAGCTGAGCCTGTTGATGAAAAACCTACTGAGATTATTGAGACCGAAGAAAGCAAGCCAAAAAAGATTTCAAGTCCAGCCAAATCACAACTTGCACCATGGGCCTCTTCTGCTAAGCCTGTTAAACCAACAAAGACATTAAAAGAAATTCAACAGGAAGAAACTGAAAAACAAAACAGAGAATTAGAGATTCAAAGACAACAAGAAGAGAAGAGTAGAGCATTAGCAAAAGCATTATATACCGAAGAAGAAGAACGTGCTGTTTTAGAACTGGCAGAAGCAAGACAGAAAGCACAATCTGCACCAAAACCAGCCTTGCCGTCAACTTCCAATTGGGGATCACAATCTAGTTCCCCAGTGGTGGCAAGAAACGTTAAATCATTACTTGAGATTCAAAAGGAAGAGGAAGCACTAGCTAATGCTGCACAGGCAAAAGTCACCAGTACCAAAATATCATTTGCTTCTGCTGCTTCTTCTGCTCCAAGTGGCCCATGGACGGTTGTTGCCAATAAGAAAACAGTTAAACCGGCTCAGCCAAGTATTAAAATTACAAACAAGCAAAGCACCACTTTGTCACCAAGTTTACTGAGATCTGTTTCAGCAACCAGCAAGCCAACAGTTACAGCATCTGCTGCTTCCTCCCCTGGTGCTCTGACCAAGAAACCGTCTTTAAACTTTTCACAAGCTTCTGGCTCTCCAGTTACTGTCAGCCCAAGCTCATCATTTAGCTCTATTGCAAATTCTTCTTCTACATCATTATCTCCTTCCCGAGAATTCTTAACATGGTGCCGTTCTCAATTAAGTCAATTGAATAATGGTGTTAACAAAGAAGACGTTTTATCAATTATGCTGCAATTCCCAACTGGTTCAGAATCGCATGAGATTATTGCAGATACCGTCTATTCAAATTCTTCCGTTATGGACGGCAGAAGGTTTGCTTCCGAATTCATAAAACGTAAGGCTAAGGTTGAAGAAATCGTGAAGAAGCAAGGATTAGCATTCTCTTGGACTGAGGTCTTAATTAACTCCTCCAAGAGCAGTGGCGATGATGACAATTGGGACATGGCATTCACCAAAGTCACTAATAAGAAAAACAAGAGAAGAAACTAAGTAGGTTTTGTTGGTTAGATAAATTTTCTTTTGTATAGATTACAAGTATTTTTCTGTATATAGTCAAATAATTCAATTTTTTTTGTTTTATTTTTCAATTTTTTTCCCTTGCAATGATGTTGTAATGTGTACCGATATCTAAGAGAAATTACGAAAAATTTAGCGCAAGAGAAAACTATCAATAGAAAACTAAAAAACTATTAGAAATAAGGACAAAAATGATAATTATATAGAAGTTTATTTACTAGCAGCAGTCACAACTTTCTTTGCTTCAGCAGAAACGCTAGCTTCAACTTTTTTCTCCAAATCATCTAACCATTGCAAACTGAGTGCCTTCCTTCTATCATCCATGACATTTAATCTTCTTCTTAGTGCTTCGTTTAAAGTAACTTCTTGACAGACAGGGAAGAAAGTTGGTGCCCAGCCTCTTTTTATGGTTTCAGCCTCCACAGCCAACTCTTGCATTTCCAATTCTTGAAGTTTGGCTTGAATCTTATAACGCTCGAAAACTTCATCACCGATTGAACCCTTTTGGTATAAAGCATTAACAAAAGGCTCAGTTTCTTTAAGTTTGATCATTCTTCTTATGGCTTCCGCACCTCTTCTGATCAATGCAGCTTTCAACACTTTTTCATTGACTTTAGGATCCCGCTGTTTCAATTCAAGATATATCTCCCTAGGGTAATTTTCCTTAAAAATAGGAGCCAACTCCGTTAATTTCTTAAACTTCTTCTTTCTATGTGAGATGGAGAACACTATTAACGTAGTAAGTAAAATAGCAACATATATTATTGGTGTATAGATCGAAATCGAGGACGATTGGATCGGTTGTTCGTTCACAGGAGGTGTTTGATTTTGTGATTCTTCAGACATTATTTAGAATTCAATCGTATCAACTGACTAATGTATTGATGAATTATACTTTTTGGCAGCACCAATGGTCCAGTGTATCACTACTTTTCTTTGCCGTTTTGATGGTGTTGGGATAGGTTTATTCTTTGAAGCCGTGTGTGTTTCGCTTTCGAGGTTCAGAATCAATGAAAAAAAAAACACATAGTTACTGTGGCACAGCAATTCCACTTTCTGTGGCTGGGAATAGTATGTGGCACAGCAATGAGAATGAGGTCTACATTGACATGCAGAATTGGTTTCTCTTACATATCTAACTACTTTAGTTGAAAAATCGGCATTATGTTTCATGTATGATCAGAAATATACATATTTGCTGTTAATAAATGACTATACTTACTATTTATTGTGCTAAGAAACATTATATGTACTATATATAAATGAAATGGTTCCTAAAACTAATTTTTAATCTGCTTATATTTTTCAATAAATTCGATCTTCTTTTGTATCGTTAAGTCATTTCCGATTAGCTTTAGATTTCCAAAATTACTCAATTTTTCTCTCCATTGAGACTCATCAACTTTGGAATTATCATCCATATCGTACAACTTCAGTTTGAATCTAGCATTCATCCGAAGACTAGTCATATTTTGATATAAATAAGCTGCAATAGTGATAGGAATTGGTGATGAAATTGAATTGGCTGGCTGACTTTTAATACTTATAGCCTTCATCTTGATACCATTAGATTTGCAGTCATTCACCAAATACTGATAATTGAACGAAGAAGGGCTACAAAGAACCGCTTTATTGTTTGTGGTTGTTCCTTCAACTATCAAAAAAACAGTCTTATTTTTAAATTTGCTAAAATCTTTAACAACTTTGGAAGGCGAAGGTTTTAATGCTGGGCTACACAATGCGAATTTGAAACAATCTAATAAACCACCAACTTCAATAATCTCGCCTGTGGCACAAGTGGAAAGAAACGTTATTCTTCCCGACTTGGAAATCAAATATAAAATATATGGATCAAATGGTGATGAAAAGTTAATGAGTGTCAATGTTCCTTTAATCGGCAAAGCTGCAAGAACAGCGTTCACATTTGATTTTTTCACTCCGTCAACAATTAAATCAACCTCAGATATGCCAAATACCAAAAACAACACCAGTCGGAGAACAGGCTTATACAAAAATGGAACAATTGATACTATTAGCAAAAACGGTATTGATATGATAAATAATGGTAGCTTAAACAAAAACACAGCTGGATTTAGGATATATTTCAAGAAAACGTTTTTCTTTGATGGGTTCGGTAGAGGCATGAAAGGTGAAATACCTGTACCTTTATCCCTGTAATCACTGAATTTTTCCATTTTAAGTCAAATAGTTGTTCAATACAGTTCTGAAAGCAGGTTAAGTGACTTAGATTTCTAATTGAATTGTACAACAAAAAGGATAGTTCCCGGTCAGCAATGCATGTGTATATATGCAATATATAGCTCCCTCAATGTTTGGGCTCAACTCAAAGCTAGAAAGGGTCGATTGAGGTCAAACTTCCCTCGCGCTACTGGTCGTTACCCGGATTCTTTGCCTTCAAACCTGGTAGCTTAGGAGAGGCACAACACTGAACATGTGACACGAATTGCGTAAGAATAGCTTAAATATAATGCAAACTGTTAAATATACATTCAAATCCTATATATTATCATACTAATTAAGTTGCATAGTACGTAAACAACCTTCTTCGTTAAAGGTTGTGGAAACTATAGTGCACAAGGAATGAAATTTATAAAAATCAAAAGAACGTACAAAAAGGGAAATCAAATAATTATAGAGTTATTATCTCTAGCGTAAAACTTAAAACGGCGTTTTTAGGGTATGACTGATTTCAGGATAGTAGTTAGTCATCTTAACGAAATATTCGTGGTAATTTCTTTCGAATACTTCTGGCTTGATACATAGCGCAATCATAAAGGTAACAAATCCTGAATTCAATGAATTTAGTGTGATTTTTGTGATGAAATATGATAACAATAATTGAATAACAAATCCAACAACGACAAATTCAGGGGCCAAATTTTCGAAGACTGCAGTTGTTGAGTAAACCAAGAAGAATAAGCCAGAACTAAAAACTGCGATCAAAATGGAATAGAAAACCAAAGTGGTATTTATTAATGAATCTGTTATCAATATTAAAATACCCTTGTATCTTAAAATTTCAAAGGTATCTCTTGCTGAATGTAGATAATCTTTACCATATAACGCCAAGTAAGAATAAGCAAACTTATTGAACCATTTAATCCAGTACTCAGCTTCGCTAGCAATCCACTCTAAAATGGAGACAACGCAAACCAATATACAGAAAATTAATTCATTTCCACCAGTACCTTCATCTCTCTCTCTAAAACGTCTTTGATTGAGTTTAGCTTTAGCCATCGTTAAAATAGCCCTTAGAGTTTTGACAGCTGACACAATCAACGAACCAAAACATATGGAACCAAATGAATAGGTCATGGCACGTTTAAAAGAATACCAAGCTGGATATTTAGGTTTCACTTGAGCCTTATGGAAAAAGTACCAAGAACCAAAAACACCACTAATTATAACGTGGGTTAAGTTAGCCAAAACTTCAAAAATGAAGTATCCAGCAAATAAAGTGTAAATGCTCACGGCTATTGAGGTGTTTGAAACGCAAACATCCTCGCCATCACTGGAGTGAGGGCAATCAGCATTGTCCTTATTAAGTCTATCAGCTGCAATCACGGAAATGGCAATAAAATATAGCAATCCAACAAATCCAGAAAAGATAGAACTCAAAAATGAGACAAACAATGTACTTGGATAAGCAGTCATAACCTCAATGACAATTTTTAGCATTAAGCTCGTAAAGCTCAATTTGCTATAGTTTTGGAATAAAAATAATATCGAAAGGAATCCAAAGAAACCATACAAAATTGCTGGGAAAATCATTCCTGAAACGAGGGAAGCAAAAGCTATTCCTAACAATGACATTGGAACTAATAGGTACCCAACAAAAACAAAGAACATTGGAATCCACCAGGCTAACATTAGCATGAACAACGATGAGCAAATAGGCACCGTTATGCAAAAGAGTATTAATCTAATGATGGAACCCTTACTATTGACCGGTTTTTTTGGTGATAGTATTGAAAACCAGTCATCACTGGCATCTGCTTGACCTGCAGCTTGCAAGACGACATGTTTGTTGTTAACCAAACTATCAAACGAATAAATATTTAACAACACCAATCCCAACACAACTGCTACAAATATAAATGTAAAAGTTTTGTCTTGATATCTTGGTTGTTCTATTGAAAACGACTCTTCAAATTTTTCAGATTCAACTGGCACTTTTGGTTTTTCAAAGGTATATTCATATCTTGGTGGAGGTTCCTCATCATCTGAGTACAGCTCTTCGTAAGGGGTATAAGCTGGTGGTGCTTGTCTAGAGTACGACATTGCGTTATCTCTTCAATTAAGCACTAAAAATCAGTAAAAAATGTTAATTATACAGTGAATTGCGCAAAATTGAGAGATAGATGAAGCAGCTTATTACACAAGAGCTTAATAAATATATATGCTTTATATACTCCGAGTGGCAACTTTCTAGATTTTTTTGGCTGCGCCCTAAAAAATATAAGTCGCCTGTTTTGGTCCGTTCAGGTCGAGGACGGTAGGCCGGTCGGGCGGTGCAATATGAGACTTGCGGGTTGCCGCGTGGGAGCAGCGAGCATTCTGCGTTTCAGCTTTTGAGCTTCACCTCATTTCGAAGGAAAACCCTATCTAGATACTTCATTACAACATTAAAATACTCTTAAAAAGAATTATAATATTAAAAGGGAATGAAAGAAGGCGCAATAAAAAAAATCAGTATGTAGCGGAAACAAGGAGAAAAACGTCAGCTAGAACGAATGGTGTTACTTATTGACAGGCGGAAACAAAAAAAGATATAGCTTATGGTCATTCCCAGTAGTATTAATCGCTGCCAATTGATGATTCTTCCAATTCCTCTTCCTCTTCATCTCTATCTCTGTGCTTTTCAAAAAGCTCATCAAAATGTTCAACATCTTGCCATTCCTCAAACCATTTCTTCTCAAACAGTTTGACGTTTGCTGGCAAACCTCTGATTGGGAATATCATTGTGATGATTAACAAAACTGCAGCAGAGGAAGCATAACCAGAGAAGAAACTAAAGTAGTACAACTTACTAGCCCCATCCGGAACATGGTGAGTCTTTGTGGCACCAACAAAACCAACAATGTTCGGTAGAATTCCACAAACGTATGACGTATAAGCCCTCCAGTTAAAACCACGAGAGTAGAAATAAACAGATGAATTACGAGCCTTGTATAAGTCTTCTAATATAATGTAACCTTTTTTTAGGATAAAGTAATCGCAGAAGACAGTTCCAGCAATAGCAGATAAGAACACCGAATAGGCCGACAAATATGTGCTGAACATAGAACTCGAAGATAAAATATGCCATGGGCAAATAGCAAAGGAAATTGCTGCAGCTATATAACCACCTCTTCTAATATTGATGTATCTTGGTAATAAAGCAGTCATATCAGTACCCGCAGATAAAAAGTTGGCAGAAATGTTAGTACCTAATTGAGCAATTGAGAAAGCAAACGAAATCAAGAAAACACCACCTCTGGCTCCTCTTGATTCATGATCCAAGAATCTAGATAAAACTTCTAAAGGATTCCAGTAAGTTTCCCCGTATAGGACAGTACTTGCGGAAGAGACCAAAATACCAATTAAGCAGGTAATAGAGAAAGAAACTGGAATAGTGATGAACTGTGACCAAACAGCGGAAGTTTTAGTGTGTGCCATTCTTGAAAAGTCCGGGGCATTAACGATTAAAGTAGCGAAGTTGGCTAACGAGTTCATTGTAGAGTTTATAAATGCCCAAGCATAAGTAGAACCAGAAATTGTCGAACCTTGTCTAATAACTGGACCTCCACCATCTGCCTTGACTAATGTCCAAATTAAGAATGCAAAACCAGCAATTGGACAAACAATTGCTTTAATGGTAAACAAATGACGAACTTGATGAGGTCTTAACCAGATTGCAGGTAACTGAAATAGCCAGAACAAGAAGAAACATAGCAATCCGTAAGATGTAATATCTTGGCTAGATGACAATGTGTTTTTAACTCTTGTTTCCACATCATTACCAAAAATACAACGTAACATCAATTCAACACATTCACCACCTAGAGTAGCTTGAGAACCGGCCCAAATAC
Source organism: Ogataea ovalis (assembly GCA_030556425.1). NCBI lineage: Eukaryota > Fungi > Ascomycota > Pichiomycetes > Pichiales > Pichiaceae > Ogataea > Ogataea ovalis. The sequence goes on along the minus strand of JAKTTZ010000004.1, from coordinate 22,388 downwards.
AGGCCAAAACAACTCTTTGGAAAATTGGCCAAAAACTACCAAATATACCCCAAGCCGATCTTGAGGCAACAGGGAAAGAAATATGATAATAGGTACCGACTCTAGCAGCTATGGTAACAAAACAACCACAAAAAAAATATCCCAACCAAACTGTAATCCAAGTGGACCACCATGACAATCCTGCAACGATACCGGTGGAAGCAATTTGCCAAGTGTTGATGTTAAAAGAATCTGCACACCAGAAACAAACAAAATTAATCCATTTCCACGTACGTCTTTTTTCTTCGACTGGTTTTAAATCATAGTTATATAAAAACAATTGAGAAGTAGTATAGCCTTGGGTTCCATCAACTTCGATCCATTTCAGGAATCTTTTAAACCAATGTTGCTTTTCATCAACCGAGCTTATCTCACCAAAATCCTCCTCCACACGAGTGGAAACTTCATGTTTCTTCTCAATAGACATATTTGGTACTTAATGAATATCTCGAAAATAGTTAAGGAATAATAAATTATTCATTTGAAATGTGGTTAAATCGCCATATATATATATATATATATGAAGGATATTGACTGTCTGGGTGACTCCCAGATTGCAGATCGAATAGGAACTTTCCTATCTGTTTGCCTCCTTAAACAATAGACGCACCTTTATCTGTTCTTCTCTGGCGGCTACAGGGCTCTGAGGTCTGAAATATTATATATTTGATTGTGTGCCTCACATCTTGTTTCTTGACTCTAGCTTGAGAGACATCCACGTATACAATAATGCCATTGCCACTCCTCCCCATTCTTCGGTTTTTTGTCTCCGAGAATATTGTGGAATGACATTTTTTTTTGAAGACTCTAACCATGAAGTATATCTCATGTTTAGTAAAGCTGATATATATATATACGCACGCATCAAATCTGAGACAAGGATATCTTTTGATGCTATTCGGACGTAGCTGACGTTGCACTGTTGCAGCAATACAGCCCTTCTGCGCTTTTATGGAATAGATGCACAAAATAACTAACAACTGAGGGGGTTGGGTATATCTGCCAACTAATTTATATTCCCATAAACTTTTGGTGCCCATCTTTCTTAGTTTTGAATCAAGTTTAAAAGGATACCCAAAACTGAGATAGGAAACAAAACCTCTAAAAGAATTAAATATAATTGTTTCCTAGTGTATTGGTGATGTCCCGCATCTGGCTTGCAACTTTTGAAGTTTAAGTCACTTGCATTTTTGCAACAAAAAAGGGTGAATCAAAATACCCAATTAAATTAATTCAGGAGATTCCAATACACCTCAACTTTTACGTACTACTTGTAAAATCTGGAAATATATACCATGAAAAGGCTGAAACTTTCTTGAGCCATTCCAAGTTCTGAGAGACTAGTATTCTATAAAAGAAGATATCATACTAAGAATTATCTGGGGACATACGAGCCTAGGATGCTGTTTGGCATACTGATTAATATAGATTTAAATTTTGGTATCAAGGAATCATCAACCTCGTTACAGGCCTCGAGCGTAAAGTGTAAAAAAAATGCGGTATCGTAATTTACATATTGTATCGTCACAGTGATAGCCAATGCAAATAATAGAGGATGGAAGGCATTATAATTTGCAGCTCGGAACTCTGAGCCGCATCCATAATCACAGCCCTACTTCTCTCTGCCTTGTCGCTCACTGAAGTATTTCTATTTGCACTGGCTGGTATACGAACGTAATAGAAATAGACGTAATACCTTCCTAATATATACGTGTGTACCGCAAAAGTTGTTCTTTGACCTTGACAAGCAATTACAAATAGCACTCCTAGTTCAAATAGTTTATTATTTTAGCCCATGTTATTACACCAAGCCGGATTGAGGGATACAGCTATCTGGGCCTCTTTTAAAGATAATTACCTGTCAATATATTTTGCACATACGATATATATATAAACATATTGTGAGTCAAACTTTTATAGGTTTAGTTACTCACATAATTATCCTAAACCTGTTTCTTATTTCAAATTGCAAAAGACGGTGTTTCTCTGCACGGCGAGATAGGATACCAATCAGTATTATGCCAACCACAATATTTACTGAATGTGCGGGAGATAAGGATTAACGATAAGATCGGTATGGAGGAGATTTCCGTCGGATTATATTGAAGAAGAATTTAAAAATTAGTTTTGTGTTAGTTTTGTGTACTGCCTCTACGGTTCAGCGAACATCAAACTAGTCTCTCCGCAAGTAAATGTGACCGTTTTGGAGCCGATCTGCCGTGTTGTTTTGCGGCGCTTTCCATTGTGGGGAGTTTTCAAGCCAAATATGCGTACCTTGCTTAGATTCTTGCCAGCCGCGTAACCGCTTTATTACCTCTTTTCTCTCTAAAGGCCACGGCGGGCATCTCCATGCTGTTTTCTTGTCCTTATTATTTCGATTGCTGTACTTCAGTCATGATTGAATAAGAGTACTTGAATGGCAAAATGTTTCTGAGCGGTATTGCAAAAGTACTGGAGAGCCTGAAATTCTAAGAGTTCGTATGTCTGAATTTTGCTTCAATAGCAATCTGGGATATAACACCAGCAGCAATAGCTCATTGGACGCAATGGCCTGTAGTCTTTAACCCCCAATAAAGGCTCGGCCTAAGGCGTTTCATTTAAACGAATCCTCAAAAATTACGGTTTATGTTACAATTATGATCGACAATTGTATTATATGTATACTATTCTAAAAGAAATAAAATGATCGAGAGAGCTTGAAGAGAAAAATTCCCAGATTTCTTTTTCTTAGTTGTAGTTCTGGGATCAAATCGCATTTATATGTTTTTGTTCCTGCATTAACTTGTAATCGTAAAAGTCGATTTTCAGCTCGTAGATTAAAAACACACATCGTTCATCTTGAGATATGAAAGATCGTCTATAGTTGAGATCTTTTTTGGCTCTTGGCATATTCTCGAAAGTGAGTTACAATACGTTATTGTTCTTAGAAAAAATAATTCTATCCACAATCACTTAGCATTGAAGTCTTACCTCTATCCTGATATGACTGTACATGATTACATAAGATCTTTTTTGACCCCTTGAACACAACTTCGTAAAAATGGAAATATCACAGTGATTACGTAATGAATATGAGCGCAGAGATAGACAAGCCCTTCAGCATAAAAAAAAAGTTATCTAAGACTCCTTCCTCTACAAGGCTTCATGGAGAAGGATTTAACCTATACAGCCTTAAGTTTAAGCATATACTCTTTCCCAGTATATAACTGGTCGTGTTTCTCATGAGTCTATTTGTGATCATTTTCAGAGGCTGAGCAGCACAGAATTGATTTTGAGCTTCCATTAATATATGTCTAACTTTCCAAAGTTCAAGTTTAGAGATCAAACATTACTTTGAAGTGATTTATTCAATCTAAGTTTTCATACCATAGCGTCAGTGTATGTCCCATGACTTCGTCACCGAATTCTACACGCAAGGTTCCAATTGTGGTGATTGGATCTCCTCCCAGTCATCCTTGCTTTAATGAGCCATCGGTTCCACCAGATTCTTTACCAGCTCTATCGCCTTCCTCCACCTCTGGTACTTCTGGCACAGTGCCCATAAAATCAGGATTATCCCAACAATTATCAATGTTGAGAAACAAGTCATCCAGTAATTCAAATACTATTCCAAACACAAATGCAACAACTATTCCACTTCCAGAGTCAAATGTAGACTCTTTTTCGCATACGAGATCGGTACATTCATCAGAAGATAAGAAGCCCGAAGTTAGGAACATTACGAAAACGTCCAATGCTACAGCTATAATGTCACATCCTGCCACTAATTCATCTTCAAGCTTATCTTCTCTTTTTAAAAGGAAAAATGCGAGTAGCGACAGCTTAAATTCGAGTGACCATAACAGTTCTGATTCTGGGGCCCAGAGCCCAGAAAAAAACAAGTTTTCAACTCTTGTTAAAAGTGGTATCAGACGATTATCAAGATCTGGATCTGGTGATTCAGAACTAGATATTCCACTACCTGAACAACTGACAATAACTGGCTCACATGAAGCAGAAGATGAAACCTTCACCAGGCCTCTTGATAAGAAGAGTATAGCTCCCGTTTTGATTGATCCAGGAATTGAAATGCTCAGAATAACACGGAAAAAGAAAATACGGCGACTTTTTAAACTCAACTTGGATAAAAATATAATTTTTTGGAACAACAAAGCCTCTTCGTTTATTGAAATTGACAAGATTAGAAATATTAGAGCTGGTAATGATGCTAAGAACTACCGTGAGGAATTTAAGATTTCTTCAGATTATAAAGATTATTGGATAACTATTATATACTATAATGAATCAAAATCAAATAGTATCAAAGCTTTGCATGTGATTGCCACTTCGAAACAAGATTTTGATATTTTTCTAGGCACGTTAAAAAACTTTCTTTTTTTCAAGAGACAGCTTAAGAGATCACTATCAGGTACCACAGACAGTGACTTGTTTACAAAATTGCATTGGAACAATAAGAACTCAGAGAATGAAAGACTAGGGTTTGATGGTATACTGAAGTTGATTGCAAAACTACATATTCACATTAGTTCAGATTACATACGAACTTTGTTTAATATGGTCGATGACACAATGAAAGGATATTTAGACTTTGAGGAGTTTAAAAAATTTGTGAAACTACTTAGATATAGGAAGGAGTTTTTTAATTTGTTTAATTCTCTAGACATTGAAAATCCAGGAAGAATGACATATAGCGAGTTTAAAGCTTTTTTGATTGATATTCAAAATGAGAGCTTTGATGACGAACGAGTCTCAAAAGCATTCACCAAATTTTCTAAAGAAAAAGATCATTTAAACTTGGAAGACTTTGGAAATTTTTTAGTCAGTTCTTATACTTCACCATTGAGAGAAGTAAAAGAAGATTTCTCAAAGCCATTAAACGAGTATTTCATTTCTTCATCTCATAATACGTATCTGTTAGGTAGACAGGTCAAAGGGAAAGCATCTGTAGAAGGATATATCCGTTCTTTGCAGAGGGGTTGCAGATGTGTGGAAATTGATATTTGGGATGGTGAAAACGGGCCTATTGTAACTCATGGCAGAACTTTGACTAATTCGGTTGACCTACTGTCTGTCCTTGAAGCAATTAGAAAGTATTCCTTCATCACGTCACCCTATCCAGTTATTTTATCATTGGAGATTAGATGCAATTTAGAGAATCAATTAAGAGTTGTAACTATTCTGCACGATGTCTTCCAGGATTTACTGTTAACTGAATCCATTTTTTCGAATACGCTAATACTTCCTTCCCCTGAAGAATTGAAACACAAGATTCTAATCAAAGTTAAAAAGTCTGATTCGAATAGAAATAGTTCAAATGACTCTGATGTCTCGGGTCTGTCTTACTCTTCGTCGTTCAGTGAAACAGATTTAACCCCAACCAAATCCAATTCATCCACGTCTTCCATTACCAAAATTTTACCTAGAAAAAGAAAAACAATAAAGATTGCAAAAGATCTAGGTGCATTAGGTGTGTACCTCGTTGGTACAAAGTTTAGAAATTTTTCTTTACCAGAATCAAAGACGTTCAATCATTGTTTTTCATTCAGTGATAAAACAGTAAATAAAATGGTGAAGGATGAGGTCAAATTTTCAGCGATTTTAAAGCATAACAGAAGATTTTTGGTGAGAGTATATCCTTCTATTTACAGATTTAATTCAACAAACTTTAATCCATTGTTATATTGGGAACTAGGCTCTCAGTTAGTTGCAACTAATTGGCAAGTTTATGATTTGGGTCAACAAATAAACGAGTCGATGTTTAACGTTGGTTCTAATGCTGGGTATATTTTGAAACCAGAATGTCAACGAATAGAAAGAACGAAGCTGAAAACGCAACATCTTGAAGGTGTACTCCAATTCAATAGTTGCAACTACCTTAATATTCAAATCATTTCTGCACAACAGCTCCCAAAACCCAAAGATCCCAAAGCAGAGGCATTCGACCCTTATGTTGAATTGGAGATTTATAGTGGCAAAGCTTACGATGTGTCCATAGAAACTGAGAAAAAGATAGGAGGCTCTTTTAAATTGATGGATAGAAGTATTGATTCTACCGATTCTTCGTCTGATGATGAATCAAAACCTAAAGATCGATTCAAATTTGGACCTGAAGATGCATTTAATTTGGATGGTCCGTCGGTTGTATTCAGAACTTCTGTGATTTCACAAAATGGATTTAACCCCATATGGAATCAAAAATGCAACATGAAGTACCATTCAAATGAAAACAATTTAGTATTCATAAGGTTTTTGATCAAATGTGTTGGTAGTGAGGATACTAGTTTGATTGGTGTATATTGCTGCCGTTTGGATTACCTAAAGAAAGGTTATAGGCATTTGCCGGTTTACGATTTACAAGGCGAAGAGTATATTTTCTCCACCTTATTTGTTAAAATTGATTATGGATCAATTTAATTGTTTCTTATATCGCTTATGTATTTATTTAGTTTTTTAGTTTTCTACTCGCCTTGAAAATAGTATCAATGAACGAACTATTGTTATAAGTTATAACCATAGATTAACCCTCTATTAAAAATACATACGGAAATATTAAATTCTAGAAATATGCCATGATATCATCTTTAACAGCTTCAACGACAGCGGATTCTCTTTGTTTACCAGCATTCAATTCTCTTCTGATTTCAGGGCCAATATCCTTGTGACCTCTCTGTCTCACAACTTCCATCAAAAAGTCCTTTTGATCTTCGGTAATATCATTTTTATAACGTTGTGCAAATGCTAAAAAGGCTTTATGCCAAACCAATGGCATTGGAGGTGCTTGTCTTAGACGTCTTTGTTCTGCTATTTCATGATTGTCTTCTATAATTATATCGTTCTTATTCTGATCTGTGATAATTCTGAATCTCATGAAATAGAAAACAATATCATCGATGGCTTGGTATGGTAAAGCATATTTCTTTTCGATTAAGATTCTAATAAACACAGTTGATGCAGATGTGAATTCTTGTTCAAGCAACCAAGATAATGCCACGGATGAATGCTGCACTGGGATGGAATTCTTTGTCAAAACTGAACCAACAATCATGGCTTCTCTAGTTGTGCAGTCATCCTCAATTAATGGGAATAAAAAACCTTTGAAGAATGCAGCAGGCTTATATAGAGATTTCTTTAAAGCTCTATACAAATGGTAATTAAGTTTGTGTTCTTCGCTTTCTTCAATATCCATTCTGAATCTTGGTAAAAGCACTAAATTCACAAATTTTTCAGCTTTATTAGCACTCAAGTTAGAAACAAACAATTTGGTGGCCTCATAAACGACTTGTGGAGTCCAAGATTCTGGTTGAGTAACATATATCAAATCTTCCCAGTTTTTGATGGTTGGTAGAACTTTGAAGAGTTTTGGAAGCTTACCATGTCTCCAAGCTCTTAAACTTTGCCCCACCATTTCATAAGCTTCAATGACTCTTGGTGGTAAAAACACTTTGTCTTGGGGTCTTTCTGTAATTTCTTGTTGTTGCTGTTGTGCATTTTGTTTCTCTAGAATCTTTTCCATAATTTTATCACCGAGGTTAATTCCTCCAAGTGGGTTGGAGTTCTTTTTAAAATATGAATCAAATAATGCGGCATCTTCTTCAGATATTTCTTCAACATCTTCTTCATCATAATATTCTTCCTCATCGCCAGACATTTCTTCATATTGATCATCATCCTCATCATCAGATTCTGCATCAATAATTTGGAATCTTGGCTTCGTTGAGATTTGATTCTTGTTCTCCTCTCCCTCTATCTCCTCTTGCTGTTGTTTGGCCAATTGTAAAACTTTTCTAGAAGCTGTTGCATCTAACACAACTTCCTCTTCTGCATCTTCCTCTGCCTCAAGATCTCTCTTTTGTTTTCTACTCTTCTTCCCTGCTCTCAAGTTACCATCTTGTTCAGTGATATCCTTATATAAAGGAAGACGGTGAGGTTGTTCTCTACTATTCTTAACAGAAATTTTACCCATCTTGTAGATATTAGTAGTTTAGTAGGTTCCTATAAATGTGTGATCTATAACTTTTAACATATATAGGTACAAAAGATATCAATCACTCTAAAATTTTTTTTGAAAAAAAAAAAAAAAAAAAATAAAGTATTTACATAATCAGTTACTGGCACGTGTCATATTTGGCAGCCCGAGAAATCAGATTACCGAATTTTTTCTCCTTGCATTCAGACCAGACTGTTTTGCCTTGATCTGAGCTGATCACCAGTCTGGGTTGCTGAGACAGGTCGACATAGAAATTGGCAAAAGAGATATCACATTGGCGTATTTTTTGCTTGGAATAATAAATTTCAATTATATCTTGAGATAAGTAAACAGAAAACAATGGTTGCGTTAAACAGGAAAGCATTACCAGAACAGGCTAACGGTAAGAAAAGAGCTGCCAACGGGCTAGTGTCAGAAGGTAACGATGTCCCTTCACCAGCTAAGAGAGCAAGACACTCCCATTCTTTACAATCTATCAGAGCTTCGAGATTAAAGTCAATTAATGAGATCCCGGGCCCAAAGACAGAAATATTGGATGTTTTCGTTTGGGGTACTGGTTCCATGTGCGAATTGGGTCTTGGACCTGAGGCTAAGACTAAGGAAGTGAAAAGACCAAGACTAAATCCATTTTTGAAAAAAGAAGATGTTGGTATTGTCGACGTAGTTGCCGGTGGTATGCATTCGTTAGCTTTAGATCATAAGAACCAACTATGGTCTTGGGGTGGAAATGATTCTGGTGTGTTAGGAAGAGATACATCAGGATCTGGCAATGAACAATTAAGAAATGCAGATGATGAAGATGATGATGAAGATGGTGATTTAAATCCTGCAGAGTCTACTCCTGCTTTGGTTGAAGGATTACCAAAGGATAAAAAAATTATTCAAATAGCTGCTACAGATAATTTATCTGCTGTTTTATTGGAAACTGGTGAAGTTTATGCATGGGGTACTTTCAGATGTAATGAAGGTATACTTGGATTCAATAAAGATGTTGAAATTCAAAGACTACCAGTTAAGATGCCAGATTTTGAAAATATTGTTCAATTGGCTTCGGGTAAAGATCATTTATTGGGATTAGATGTTAAAGGAATTGTGTACGCTTGGGGTAATGGACAGCAGTATCAATTAGGTAGAAAGATTCTTGAAAGAACAAGAATGACATCTCTAGAACCAAGAGCTTTTGGTTTGAAAAAATGTAAATTTATTGGGTCGGGTGAATTCCATTCGTTTGCTATCACAACAGATGGTAAAGTGCTATCTTGGGGTTTAAATCAATATGGTCAATGTGGTACTGACGCTCATATTGAAGACGGTGCCGTTGTTGAAAAACCAACTGAAATTAAACAATTGACTGGTAAAGACATTATTTACATTACTGGTGGTGAACATCATACGTTAGCTTTAGCATCAAATGGTGATGTTTATGTGTTTGGAAGATATGATATGAAAGAAATTGGTATTGAACAGGAAAAGTTACCAAAAGAAGATTGTGTTGTTGATAAACATGACAACGTTAGATCTTTACCAGTTCCAACTAAACTAACAACTTTACCACCATGTAAAATAGTTGCTGCTGGATCTCACCATTCCGTTGCTGTCACAAAAGATGGTGTTGCATTTTCGTGGGGTTTCGCAGATACTTATGCATTAGGTTTAGGTAACTTAGATGAAGATGTTGCCAAACCAACTAGAATTAATAATACAGCTACAAAGGAACATGATATCAAGATTGTTAGCTTAGGTGGTCAATTTTCCTTAAGTGCAGGTATCAAAATTGATGAGGAAGCTGCAGAAGACAGACTTGAAAAAATTGAAGAGTTTGAAGAAAGTCTCGAATAGGTATGTGTGGGTGTGTGTTTTTTTCTTCTTTTTGTTCTATTAATAATTGTATTTATGATTTGTTTTGTGTTTTTACCTACTTTTCCATTGTGTATTTATTTCCTGTGTCCACACTACGACTGTTTGTTTTTGTTCCAAAAAAAAAAGTTTAGAAGAATAAAAAGTTTTAATATTATCTTTTATCACATTCAAGTAAAAGAATCTATAAAGTTTCGTCATCAATTCTAACATCTAGTCCATGTTCTCTCATGTACAACTTAACATCACTCACAGTATATTCACCTCTGTGGAACATACCAGCACCCAAAGCTGCATCTGCAGAAGTGTTCTTGAACACTTGTTCAAAATGGACAGGTGCACCAGCACCACTAGATGCAATAACTGGTAGCTTAACAGCACCTTTTATTTGATCAATTAATTCGAAATCATAACCTGAGTTAGAACCATCTTTATCAATACAGTTTAATAAAATTTCACCGGCACCTAATTTTTCACAAGCTTGACATAATTCAACAGCTCCAAGATCGTGAACCTTTCTACCACCTTGAGAAGTGACTTTATAGTAACAATATTCTTCACCATTTGGTCCAGCATCTTTAGCTTTGAAGGTTTGATATGGGCATTTCACAGGGTCTTCAACGTAGAATCTTTTTGGGTCAACAGATACCACAACAGCTTGTACACCGTAAGCAGCAGAGATAGTCTCAATTGGAGTCTTACCAGTTAAGGTTCCTCCATTTTGATAAAAGGCTTCAGCGGCAACCACAGCATCAGAACCAATGGAGACTTTATCAGCACCTGCACGGAAATATAACGAGGCAACGTGTAATGCATCAACTTTAGTTCCATCTGGATCAACAACATCTTTAATACCTCCACCAACTGTAAGTGGTACAAAACAAGTTTGAGCAGCTAGCTTTAAAACACTTAACATTGGTGCATCTTTAATCGGAGAATCTCTAAAACTTGTAATATTTAAAAATGTAACCTCATCTGCACCTTGGTGGTAATATTTTTCAGCCATTTCAACAGGTTTACCTAAATTTCTAACATCTCCACCGGTTGACTTTTCACGAACATCGTATTGATCACCTTTTGTAACGACCAAATCACCTGCATCGTTTGTTCTCACGTCTAAACATGCAATAACTCTTCTAGATAGTCCAGTTGGGGTAACTTCTATATCACTTGATTGTGAGGATTCTGGAGATGGTGGTATATCAGTAAATTTATCTTGTTGTAAAAAAGATCTTATTAGTTTTAAACCTGCAATTCCCGATTTTTCTGGGTGGAATTGAGTAGCAAAGATGTTATCCTTCACTATTGCTGCAATAAATGTCTCCTCACCATATTTAGCAATAGCTAAATCCCAACCTTCTTTTTCCAATTGAGAAATCTTTTCTGGTGTAACGATAGCAGCATAAGAATGAACAAAATAATATCTTGAAGCAGGGTTCACACTATATAAAGTCTTACCTTGGCTTTTATATTTAGGAACGGAAACTGAATTCCATCCAATTTCAGGAACAGATTTTGTAGAGTCATCAAATTTAGTTAATGACATATCAATTAATCCTAAACCTTTCACATTAGGGGATTCTGTAGAGGAGCTGAAGAATGTTTGAAGACCAACACATATACCAAATAATGGTTTACCAGCTTTAATATGTTCTAAAACAGGTTCAACAAATCCTTTCGAATTAAATTCTTTGACAAAATGACCAAAATTTCCAACACCTGGTAAAATTAATTTGTTAGCTTGTTTTAAAGCTGGGTCGTCTGCAGATTTAATAAACTGAACTCTGTAGCCTAGATACTCAATTGCATTTTCTAGAGATCTTAAGTTACCTGACTCGACGTCTATAACGTACACTAGCTCACCACTCATGTCTATAATTATGTATATTTATATATTTAATTTACTTTTATTCTTCAGAGCTAAGAGCAAAAGAAAGAGTAGCGTCACCAAGGCAGATCTATACAAAACTCAATCTATCAGAGATTCGGGGATGCACATTGCAGACCTGGAAATAATTTTGGAAGCTAAGACTCTTAAAAAAATGACTCTTCGCACGCGGAAAAATTCAAATTTCGACTGCGGGTGAGATCGAAACTTATTGTTAGGCGTCGATTATTATTACATCTACGAATCTACTATGGCAGCGGTTTTGATATATATATATATGGACATTATAATATATTCATGAGTAAAAGGATAGTAATGAAGCGAATAACATGGAAAGAAGGTTTTTTAAAAAAAAAGTGAATCATCCGACTAAATAATGTAAAAAAAAAGATTAAAAGTGCAAAGCTAAATAATGGTTTCTCAAAAAAAAGTCTATTTTTTCAATGTTCTTCTAACTTTGACAGCTTCGGCTAATTCTTTCAACATGGAAACGGTTGTTTCCCAAGAGACACAACCATCAGTGACGGAAACACCATATTTAAGAGTAGATTTATCTGCTGGGATAGATTGTTTACCTTCGTTAATATTTGATTCAATCATAACACCAATAATCTTATCTTCTCCTAAAGCAATCTGTCTAGCAACTTCTTTGTTAACAATTGGTTGATTTCTGTAATCTTTATTTGAGTTACCATGAGAACAGTCCACCATTAAAACAGCACCTTCTGGAATTTTAGTCTTAGCATCGGCAATTGAATCGGCATCGTAGTTAGTTCCCTTCTTACCACCTCTTAAGATGATGAAACAATGTTCATTACCTTTCGTGGTTGTAATGGCAGCTAAACCGTGTTTAGTAACACCCATGAAGTGATGTGAACAAGCAGCAGCTTGAATTGCGTCAATAGCAACATCTAATGATCCATCGGTACCATTTTTGAAACCAATTGGGAATGATAAACCGGAAGCTAATTCTCTATGTAATTGAGATTCTGTAGTTCTAGCACCAATTGCACCGAAAGATAATAAATCACCGAGGAATTGTGGAGAAATTGTATCTAACATTTCTGAACCGATTGGTAAACCTTCATTCGTTAATTCAACGAATAATTTTCTAGAAATGGAAAGACCTTTGTTAATGTTGAATGTTGTATCTAAATCAGGGTCGTTGATCAAACCTTTCCAACCAACTGTTGTTCTTGGTTTTTCTAAATAAGCTCTCATAATAATAACTAATTCGCCTGATAATTCATTAGAAAGAGCTTTCAATCTTTTAACGTAATCCATAGCAGCTTCAGGGTCATGAAGAGAGCATGGACCAACAATAGCTAATAATCTATCATCTTGTTGTTTAATCACGGCGGCAGCTTCCCTTCTACCTTTGACAACGGTTTCTAAAGAAACTTTTGTCAGTGGAATTTCATTCGCCAAAAGAGCTGGGGAAATCAAAGGTTCGTAAGAAGCGATTCTAACATCGTCGTATTCTTCAGGAACAGGAGTTCTTGGTTTTGTTTCAAAATCTAATAAATGGGACATTATGGTAGTAGCAAAGGTAATATGTGGATAAATATCAATGGATATAAAGTTCAAACAAGAAAACTTGAAATATAATATAAATATTGAAGTAGAAGAGTGAGAAAAAGGAGATTAGACATGAATAAATGGAGGATGGTCGAAGTCAACCACATGGGTAAAATGAAAAATTCCAAACGAAACACTACGACGGAAGACTCCGACGGTCCGGGCGATGAGTCGATTGTAACAATTATGACTGATTCAGTCTTCGATCACTTTGCAGCCCTTTTTTTCTCTTCTGCCTCGACCTTTTTTCTGCAATGCTGCGGCTTTTGGAATGAAAAATTTTATTTATAGTCGCGTCGATTGTTTTTGAACATTGGTAACTTTGGTTACTGTTAGTGATTCTCTGTTGTTTGAATCTGTTTTCTTATTTATTTCCACTTAGCATAGTAGTTATTCTTATTTATTCATGATAATACAATGCCATTGATGCATATATATATATATATATATATTAGGTTATGCTGTATCCCTGACACCAATCGCCCGAATGTGACCTCTCTCTATCTCCTCATGAATACAAAAGAAAAAAAAAGAAGCAAAGGGGGAAAGAGGCAAGAACGAGATGATCTGATTACATAATTGATTGGTCATTGAAAGAAGGGAAAGGATCGCCAGAGCAGTAAAAAACGGCTGTGCGATCTGCCAGGGGCTATTCGGGCTCTTTTCGCTTATCCTTTTATGAAGAGTATCAGTTTAGTGCTTGTTCGACCTCTACACTGTCTTTTTCAGCTTTTATTTGGCTTTTATCTGGTTTTCAATTGAGCCTTGCTATTGCTGTTTAATTTTGGTAGAGAATTTCCATCTTGGTGGTATCTTCACGCTCATTTCTCCTGTGATATCAGTAGTCTCATTTCTATAATGTCATCCGATCAACCCGGCATTCGCTCCGATTCCTATCGGGGAATGTCAACTATTTCTCCTCCTGAATCTTCTTCATCCTTTTCTGATGATGTAGAATTACAATCTTTCGTGGTACATGATGAGGATGATCTTGATGATTCTCAGAATAAAAAGAACAAAAATCTAAGTATAAATAATATGAATACAAACACGGCAACTTTTCATGATGATGATACTGATTCGATTCAATCGTTTATTGTTGATTATTCTCAATTGAAGGGTCCTATGGGCCTTGTTAAAAAATTTCAATATAAATCGTCAAGGTTTTTGAAAAAATTATGGCTGGGACCTTCCGAACCTGAAGATACTCCACCAACTTTTACAAATTCGTTTATCAATCAATTTGAAGACTTCCCAAAGAGAATATCCAATTCATTTCCAACAAAGATAAAACTACCATTTATATTAACTTATTATGTATTTTGGTTGTTAACACTTCGTTCCGCTCTTCGCCCATATCTTACAGAACAATCCACTTATGAAACCTCTGATGCAGATGGTTCCGTTGATATAATCAGTCTTACATGTCGTGATGAATCATCTATTTGGAAAGGAAAAAATGCAAAATGTGGATTGGATGGTGTTCAATGTGGTCCATTTGAAAATAGAGAGGTTATTTTCAGATGTCCAGCTTTATGTGATTCTGAATCAATTACATATTCGTCTTTAACGGTTGGTGATCAAAATTTAAAGTATGTTAGTTTTTACGTCGGTGGAGGCAAAAACCCCGATCCTGATGCTTCAGATGTTTTATCGTTACCTTATAGAGCTGATTCTTATCCTTGTGGTGCTGCAATTCATGCTGGTGTTATTTCACCATATCTTGGTGGTTGCGCTAGGATGAAATTTACAGGAAAGCAATTTGAATTCCCATCGACAGAATCTGAATACTCAACAAATCCTTCTATTTCATTTGATTCTGTCTTTCCTGCATCCTTCCAATTCATTAAGTTCCCTGAAAATTCCTCCTGCCACAACTGTAAAGATCCAAGAGTTCTGATTGCTTTAATTAATATAGTATTGGGTGTTCCTGTGATGTTCATGTCTACAACAGGTTCTTTAGCCTTTTGGACATCAACGACAGCAGGGTTTTGGACTATTATTTTGATATTTGATCCACCAAGATTAGTTAGAGTACAAGATTCAGAATCACTACCTTCATTGATATCATTAGGTTTTGAAAGATTTTTACCATTATTATTCATTTTATTCACTGTTTGGAAAATGTCTGTTCAAACAACATTAGAAGCACCATCATCGGCAATTTGTAAGACTTTAGTTTGGTATCCACTATTTTGGGTTGGTATGCTAAATAATGTTACATTTGATAGATTACCCGTTGATAGACTTACAATTGAAGATATCAAGTCACAGCCTGGTGCTGTTGGTGCTACATTGTTAATAGTTGGTGTAATTACCATGGGAGTTTTCCTTCAAGCATATCAATTATGGAAAGCTGGTAAGTTTAGACGTTATTTAGGGATATATCTAGGTTTTATTGCATTGATCTTCATATTAGCTAATTTAAACGGATTAAATTTACGTATTCATCATTATATTTTGGCTTTATTGTTAATTCCTGGTACAAACACTAAAGGTTTTACAGCTCTGTTATTCCAAGGAGTCTTGATTGGACTATTAGTTAACGGAGTTTCAAGATGGGGATTAGCATCAATTGAAGAAACAGATCGGTCTTTGAGAAGATCTGATCCATCAGGTCAGATAGCACCACCTTCCTTTGTTGGATATCAAATAAGTAATACTTCTATTTCTTGGGAATCAGAAGATGCTAATGATCACAAGATGATTGATGGAGAAGTTCTTGCTCCTAGTGATAAACTGGATAAATACTCTTTATTGATAAATGACGTTGAAAGATATAATGGTGTTAATACCTCAGTTAGTTTAGATGTCTTGATGCAAATGAATGAAGAATTTGCCCAAGAGATTAAAGGTGCTGAAGACTTTGATCCCCATGAAGGGGATAATTCGAATGTGAAATTGTATTTAAGAGTTGCAAAAACTAGTGGGAAAAACGGCAAGACCGGTGATTATACTAAGGCTGCTGTTCTTCACTATCCTGGTGGTCAATTTTCACTTCCGGAATCTGGATTAACATAAGGCGTGTTTTGATCTACGTTTGCATTTACTTATTATTTTTTGTTTTTGTTTCTGTTGTTGTGATTATTATTTTCCGGTGGTTCGTTTACATTTTTTTTTACTAGTTGCGTATTGTAAAATATAATAGATTCTAGATATAGACAAATAAATTTTCATTGGCCTGGGCCACTTTTTCTTATTAAATATGGGCGTATAATGTATATATATGTAGGAGTCAAAAGAAGTGCATTTGAGGAGCAATTGGAATCGGGCGCTCGCCGCTCGCTCACATTCCTTTTCAAATTAAATATACAAGTTTTAAGATTTGTAATTAATTTGCTCGAGGAGAATTTTCCAATACCCTAATTGTACGTCTAGACCTTTCACAGCTGGCCCATGTGTATTTTAAGTGAATCTCTCCCAGAAACAATAAGCACAAACGCAGAAAAAGACAACAACAGGAAATAAGTGTGTTTGCTTTAATTCATGATTTGTTGCATTAATTGTACAAGTGAAAGCCAGTTGTGCGATTCCATTTCCCGTTGCGAGCCGATGAAGAGCCCCAAATTAGCTGATCTTTAAGATAAACTATTGGTTGGCTAAATCATTGAGCCGTTCAGGGTCGATTTGCTACGGCTTTGCTTAAAGAAAATTTAAAACTAAATGTATTTAATCAACATTCTATTCGTTGTTTTAAACTCGGATCCTGTTAAATCCTGAGCAAGTCAAGAAAAGATCTAAGCTGAATGTTTGAATTTGTTTTTCAATTATTTTTTCTTGGCTGGACTGTGTTTTTTTTGGTTTGGGTCTTGATTCGCTTTTTAGGCTTATTGTTTTTATTAACGTTCTGTAGGATTTGTGAATTATGCTTCGATTCGAAGCTCAGGCATACGTTCAAACGTGGAGGATTATGCTTAATTAACCTTTTCGTTGCATGAATGCTGTGATTATCTCCACATGCGGTTCCTTAGGACTTAAGTCTCAAGACTTTTCGTCTTCACGGTAATTGAATAAGATCGATGATTCATGTTAATTGCATGAAAAATCATGTGGAAATATACGATGATATAGATCCGAAAGTAGTTTATATCAAATAAACGGAGTCTTGGGTAATATGTAGAAAGTTGAGAATGTTTTATTTTGATGTTAAAAAAGCTCATTACTTATGTTGCGACAAGCATAAAAACAAGCACTTTATCTGACTGAGGAGCTCAGAATTTAGAAAAGGCTGTACACAGGGTGTGTAAATTTCCGAACATGAATAGGAATTGAATCTTGATGATTACTAAACATGACCAAGAAGATCTACTTTTATAAACCACCTGCTAAAACTATAACGGCATAAATTTCAGTTCTTCATAAATTTGTAGCTTAACATTTAAGATTTTCAGATTTTCCTTTTTTTTTGGATATTTCTGAGAAAGTATTTGTTTCCTACAAATCTGCTTAATTTATCATATCTGAAAAATTTATTGAAAGGGTACCGATTACTTTATATTTTAGAGTAACTTCGATCCCGTTAAATTATATTAAAAAAGGAGAAGGCATGAAAAGAGGGAACTCTATGAGGACTCAAAAAGGAAAGAAATAAAAAAAACTGAGAATTACCCAAAACAGAAATGTTCATCAATTCAAGTGCGAACTTTGAAACTGGGCTCAGAGTCTCAGACTCAGAGTTCAACTGCGTCCCAACTTACAGTATGAGGCTATCGCCGTATTTGGGACGATAACCTTGATATCGTCAATGCGCGATCCAGCAAACAGGCAAAAACAAGTAAAATAGAAAATTTGTATGTATATAACTACCCTATTTTGAAGTTAATTTAACATCTTGAAATAAAAAAGCAAACATAACAATTAATCAAGTAATATATATATAATAAGCTAATTGTGATTATTATATTTCATGTATGAATTACTTATAGTGGTGATACATGAAGAGGGAAAAATACTCATAACAATATATGTGTTTTAATTATATTGTGGTCTATTGTTCTACGCCTTTCTGACGCTATATAGTTTATCTTGCAAGGCTATTGTAAAGGCGGAAAACCAACAAGAGTCTTTTGTGACTTCTAAATTGTTTTAAAGTATATAAATCATACGCCCTTACGTAATATTTATTAATTGCACCAGCTATTATATGGTGGGGAATTTAGAATACATGTAGTAAATTAAAGACAATCAAACATAGTCTTCATTTAAACTATGATTTACAACTCTCCCAATCTTAAGCAGATCAAAAACAAAAAAGTGCGAATCATGTGACGAACCCGGGATTCTTGCCAGAAACAGGAATACTCGACTATTTACAAGTTACAACATTTTCTTTTGTTTAGGATTAGTGAGACATATATATATATATACATATTTTCTTCTACAGGTATATGAATTGGGAAAGAAAATTGTTAAGTTCTAATTTAATAGAAACTCTAGGCAGGCATCAAAATCACAAAATCCTGAAATAGTAATGGTGTCAACGATATGAATGCAACGCACTGTCCAATTTGAAACAGCTTTTTTGTCTTTTTCCCCAACATAGAAATTTGTGACTGTCTAACTAAATGTATGGGCATATGTAGCTTCTTGGCACTTGTACGTTAAAAGTGGTTATTGTTCTGTAATTGAATTGGTGTCGCCTGGACGCTTTCAAAATGTATAAATCAAAAATTTTTTTTTAACACATATGTGTATTCAACGGTTACGCTATTATATTCAATCTTACTTGGGAAGCGGGATGCATCATGCTATTATAATTTATAAGTTTATAACCTCATAAGGGGGTGTGCGATAATTATTGAAGCTGGCCAGACAAAGCCCAGATTAAAGAATACGAGTTAATACGTACATATAGATAGATAATTATAGTGTTGTTAGAGTTGCTTCATTTCTGTCGAGGAAAAACAGCCCTGGATTCAAAACAGGGCGGACCAACAAGCAGAGTCAAAGTAGTGCGCGTGCCATGAGGCAACTTATAAGTTATGAGTTATAAGTTATGGGCCTCCCTCACACACTATGCTGCTTAGTCCCCTGTTGATTCTCGAGTTTGGCAAATTTGTTCGCCGCAGGAGAGCTGTTAGAGCCATTGGCCGGCCCACCCCAACTCCTCGAAACGCTGCACGGTGACATCACAGGGGGTTAGGCTTAGAAAACATATGGTGGTTAAAAATTGCATCAAATTGCAATCGCTCCTCCAGGCATTTGGCGCTGGTTATCTAAGACTCTATATCAGTGTGACGACCGAGGGCGAGGAATTCCCAACTGTTTAGTTGATGGCTAGCGGCACCCTGCCCGTGCTTACTGAAACCCTTTCAGGTGTTTAGTTCTTATTTAAGGTATTCTTCATTTATTTGATCGAGGCAATGCACATTGCAGCTAGAGTTTGGCTGCTTTGATCTTTTAGTGGGGAAGCGAGTAAACTCCAGTTAGTGAACGTTGTCGCTCATCGATGTTAAATAAAGTGGTGGTGGAATAATAAGGATCTGTTATTGTGCCTACTTCTTATTTCTGAGGAACCTTGGTAACCAAAACAGCAATTCTAAGAATGATGAGATCAAGACCCAGCTTATTTCGTAATGAAAATAAACAAGTATACGTCAATATTAAATCATTTGTAAGTTGTATCTACTGCGGAATAAATCTTCCGCCTTCTACTAGTTTTTTTTGATTATATGAGACATTGACAGCTTACAACTTTCAAGTCAGTTGACATAACCACTGCCATTTTTTTGGTTTATATGTGACATTTTCAGTTTAGTCTTAATTTTTGGGTATTATTTAACTTTAATTCATGTAGATATCAACAACAGGTGATAGTGTTTCAAAAAAAAATACTTTTCTGACTTTTCGTTGAAAGTGACAAGTTCTAGAACTAGATCCATTAAATATAAAACCATGATTTCTATTATTAACAAGAGCACGCAGCAACGTCTGCAAGTAATAATTTTATGACATAAATTATACACAAGTATAGTGTTACAATCGTTTATCGTTTAACTGATACAGGTATCAAATATCTCCGTTTGATGATGCTCTTGAAGTGCAGTAATAATCTTATATAAATTCGATGAGAAGGCTTTGAACATCTAATTCGATCACAATTAAAAGAAAGAAAAAGAGTAAGCAAAAAGAAACAACAAAGGCTCAAGGAAAAGTGCCAGGTCGAGACTGAGTCTGGCGTGCTGTTTGTTTAAGGGTGCAGGTATGACGTAACATGCGTAGAGGGCTTGCGCGCAGTCGTGAAAAAAAAACTCTCTTTTCTTTCTGTTAGTCTAAAAAATATTATAGTCTTTCTTTTATGCTATCGACAGACAGCGGCCGGCAATAGTCAATTTCCATCCCTAATTTGGACGTAGCGGATTTCATCCACGCGGGTAGATTTATTTCCGATTAGTTTTTTTTCCCATGAAATAGCTTCCCTGTTCAAAGCCAACTTATTCAACAGTCAATTTTTTTGGACGATCCAACCTCGAAAGCAAAAATAAAAGGATACATAGCTACATGTATTTATAGAAGTGCTTTGGTTGCTTATATATATATATAGGCATATTATATTTATTAACATTGAAAGAGTAGAAAAAACTAGACTTTTCCCGGCTATTAACAATATAATATATATTGAAACCTTCAATAAAATGCCTTAAAAGAGGAAGAGGCACAATTAAGCGGTTCACACAGCTGAAAGTTAAATTGCATGCCTCTCGGCGACAAACCACGAACAGAAATAAGAGTACTATTATCTATATAGCTAGTAGTTTGGGTTAATTTCATTTTAATGATAACCCTGATGAATAGGCGATCGACAAAAAACGTTATTAGCTTTATACTTTGATTGATTCCACTTTGTGATTTCTCCTCCTTCTTTTTATAAGGCATATGCAAATATATTCAGAATGTTTTTGAATTACCATTGGCTGTGAAGTCTTTGGTCACTAAGCTTATAAAATAGAGACAGAGTGAATTTGGCAGGTGCCAGGCGGATGGACGAAGAGAGGAAGATCACACTGCTCGCTGGCATATCCGATGTGTGACGCTGCACACCCCAGGCTGGGTTTCTAATAGTGCGCAGTGAGGCTATTGTAATCTGCAAAGAATACCTTGAAGCGGCTTACTACTTGCGCGTTTACAATTCACCCTTGCTTGTTGGTATATTTTTTACAATCTAATTACCTGTGAGATAAAAGATTAGTTTCAAATCTACGGTATTCCAGCATTAGAGTAAACAAACCATAAATCCCTGTTTAGTAATCCATTTTATTATGTGATAATTAAGTGAAATTAAGTTTATTGAATATAAATGAGTAAATAATGAATAATGAGTGAATGAATATATAAAATAAGAAAACATAAACATATAGAATAAATCATATATATATATATATATATATATATAAGCTTGAGATTAGAAAAGATACTCTGTTGTAAACTGATGTAGCATCAGAAAGTTATTGTAGGGGTTCTTGTTTGGAAACCCGCTTCGCAGGCATTCAAACTGCTACATGGTAATATTAAGCCATGATACTGGCAATTCACTGCCGAATTCCCCAGCCCGAAGAGCCTAGACACTGACCTTTGATACATACATGTACAGATAGCCAAAGAAGTTAGAACCTCATCCAATTTCTTCGTGTAAATTTTAGCTACCTGCTAAAAAAACTTGCAGCCCCGGCATACGAATCTACGATTGGTTATAAGTTACAACTGTGGCCGGTTAACAGCTGTAGCTGCAAAAACACATCTGAATTTGGCGAATCAGTTGCCTATCTACAACGAAATACAACCGTTGATTCAGTCAGTCAGCCAGTCAGTTGAGCAAGATGCATGTCTTAGCTGTGTGTGTCACGTCCCGTTTTGCCTATAAATAAAACAAAGTGCCACAGGAAGAGAAAGGAAGGGCAAAGCTCAATCATCGCGCGCCCCTTCCACGGTCATTCTGCGGGTCTGTTGTAGTATGTATCTTGCAGACGGCCCTGGTGTCCGCTCCTGCGACCGCGGTCTCGACTCTCACCCCCCCCCCCCCCCCCCCCCCCCCCCCCCCCC